>OZ037778.1:25986495-25991495 GCA_964035525.1 Porites cylindrica | reverse complement strand
CCTCGTTTTACGAACTAGTTTTGGATTTGCCCTTTAAGTAAAAACCTCACACTGTTACAGTTACTTCTGTACTTGTTTAAGTGTAAACCTTTTCCATTTTTAACGTAACAATGAATTTCAGACGACAATGGTGTATTTTTCCGAATACTCTTCCATACAACAAGTGCCACTTTCCGTGTTTTCTGTAACAAAGATTTTAATTTGTTCATCAGTAGTCTGCTAGGTGCATGACTGCGTTGAGAGAAATGACTAACATTTATTTCCTTCCAAGAAAATTATCAAACTGCTGAAATATATTTCTACTCGTATCACGTTATTCCACTCAATAAAACAATATGTAACAGGAGCCCATCAAATAGGCTCCTGTATGTAATCATTTTGTCAACTAGCTTCTTCTAATTTAATTTCCTGATCGCTACCGTTTCGATTTAACTCTTTTAAGAGCAGCAAGCAAGTATCACGTTCGTCACCTAATTATTTGGGCGTGGCCCAAATAGAGTAATGGAAACGGCTTGTTTTGACGCAAATGTGCAATAGGCACGCAATACGTGCTAACGTAAACAAAGGATGATCTGGCCTTTTTTTCCCTCCAAATGGGTTAAACTTTCAGTTTTGCTGATTTAATTTAATTTTTTTGATTGCTCCGAGTTGATCCGAGTCCAATTTTATTTTATTTTTATTTTTTCATTCGATCCGAGTTGGTCCGAGTCGATCCGAGTGACAAGCGACGCGAGGCGAATGTCTGCCATTCGAACGTCTCGTACAAGGTAAGAGGCATGTGGGGAAAAAAGCTCTGCTAGCACACGGCACTTTATCGCACTTTTACGATCTCAAAAGTTAATCTGAATCTTCAGTATTTTTGCCTCATCGAATTTGGCAGTCTGAAGTCCAGGGATGAAATCTCTAACGTCGGGTTTTGGTCACATTAAGATCACAAGCAACGAACCTTGAAACACAGAAACTCACAAAACGGATCGAAATCCACCAATCACAAATCACAAACAACGACCTTATAAACCCGTTGAAGTAAACTTTCGTTTCCTAAGAGGTTCGCTAAGATGATTCGCGTCTGACATTTTTTTGACGCGAGGATCGTGCGCCAATCATAGAATGACAGTTTTAATTGCATGTTTCCTAAGAGGTCATCTGAATTTGCTGTTTTCTCTATTTTTTTGTCCATTTTCTTTTCCTTATTTTGTGATTGGTCGATTTTGTTAGGTCGAGTGGATAATCCAATGAGGGACGATTTGGATATCGTTTGATACGAAATTTTTGGATGTTACTAAAACGGGGAACGGGGAACGGAAGTCTGGGAACGAGTTGTCAGCGGAAACCTCCATAAAAATCCAAAATGGCCGGTAAGGATCAAGAACCCGGTATAGTCCGGTGGCTTAGTGCAAAATTTTGGCGAGATCTATACAGAGCGGACAAAAGCACCAAACTTTGCATGGTTGTAGCTTAGGGTATGTTAGTCAATATTAGGATCGGTGCCCACAACTACCTCTTCAGGATTTGCAGCAACCGCTCGCTGAAGTTCTCCAACAACCTTCCATGATGGGTGCCCTGTGCTGAAAATTGCAATCACTTGTTTTTTGCCATTTTTTGATGAAAATCACATAAAAAGGGAAGTGGATGGAAAAAGAAACTGTATTAATACTATTATTATTGAAACAAATGACTAAAACAGGTCGACTTAATGATATAGCAATTATGATGTACCATCGTGGGTTCCCTGTGCTAACAAAATGAATTCCTTTTTTTTGCCATTATTTTGATGAAAATCACATGAAGGACGTGAAAATAAAAAAGAAATTGTATTTTTATTGAAATCAATGAAAAAAACATGCCAACTAAATGGAAATTCCAAGGAAGATGTTTTCAGACGCGTACTCAGTCCCAAATAGCCTTTCAAGTTGGCGGCTGTGTCTTTTCATGGACTGTAAGTATCTATTAGAATAAATTGCCGTTTTTTAGGGGAAATTGTCTACAATTTGAATCACGACAAGTTTAAGTGAATGTTAAGTTCTTCTTGGTGATAAATTTGTTCTCGAAAGCCACATTTTCTCTTCACATTTTGTGCCGATTATGAATGACTATACTGAGTTTATTTTCGTACTGGTTAAAATTAATAATAGTAAAAATGGCTTCTTTCTATAGCGCTCATATCCTGAGAACATGGTGTTTAACAATGTTAAAGAGGGAAAAAAATTATATCTCGAGCATGAAATAACATATAATAAAATCTATTTGCAATTCACAAAGAACAAGAGAAGGAAACAAGAATTCATCTGTTTTAAAATTATTTTGCCTTTAAAGTTTATATACAATGATAATAAGTCATGCAAAAAACTAAATATACATTCTATAAGTATAGATACATGTTCTGCAGATATTTAAGACGTTTTACAAAAGTATTGACTTACTCTCTGAAAATTGCGTAAAAATATATGTTCTCAGTCCTTTCTTTCAACTGGCTAAAGATGGTGACTTGTGAAAATCTAGCTAATGGTAGTGAGTTCCACAGTTTAGGGGGGCACACTGAAAAAGTCTTTTCCCCGTGAGTTTTCGAGGTTGTTCTAAGAGCTGCTGAGATACGGGCCACAAGTTCCCGGAGGGCCTTCGATAACAACTGTACGCTAGATAGCTAGGTGGAAGGTTATTAAGTGATTTGAAAACTGACAAAATAAGTTTAAAAACAACATGATAACTAACAGGAAGCCAGTGAAGGTCAAATAAATGATGTGTTCGCAAAGCTTACGAGTCCGAGTAACGATCCTGGGGGCAGTGTTCTGAACATATTATTAAAAGTTCCTTCAAGTGCATTTTCCTACAACCATAGAGCAAAGAATTGCAATTAATAGTCTGTTTTAGATGTAATAAAAGCTTGCACTGCAATTTCGCTAGACTCCTGTGTGAGACACTTTCTTATCTTTGATAAATTCCTGAGTTGGTGAAACGATAATCTGCAAAAGAATGCTGAGACGTGTGCGTCAAAGAGCAAGTTGTCATCAAATACTACTCCCAGGCTTTGTTGGTGGTGGTTCTTAGCCTTGCATTACCCATCGCTAAAGGGTGGACGAGTACGGTACATCGACAAGATAAGCATGATTTCAGTCTTATTATGATTGAGTTCAAACTCTTTTCTACACTCCAAGATGGAAATCAGTTGGGATCGTTGTCATATTTACCTAGGGTGAGAATCGAAAGGAGAGGATCTGAGAAACCCATTAATTTAACGGAACAATTATTGATAGAACGCTTCTTGACAATTTACTAGAATTCAAGAAAGAGGACTGTGCCGTCTTGTTGCAATTAGACCAATTAAGTTTCATATTCAAATCACTACAGTAGTAAACACGTTACTGAAGTGCAAAGTGCCATCAATCCTGTCACCTTACGTCCAAGTTAGAAAAAGCAAAGTAGAAAAGAGAAAAAGGCTTGTTGAAGCAGATCAGAAACAGCCAGTTGGAGATTGTGGCACCAAACGAGCTTGTAAGACTGACACTATAGCGGAAATGCAAAGTGTGTGCCTCTGTTTGTAACGAATACAGCTTAATATGAAGTTCGGCAAGTATAAAGAAATGTGTATCATTGTCCACTGCATTTGCTCTGTACTCAGTAAATGCTCTTGATTTATTTAATTTCTCGTCTTCCCCGACCTTCCAAGCTGCTCCACTTTTCTTCTTGCGTTCCTCTGACATGTATGCCTATTTCGCACTTCAGCGTTTTTAGTACATTTCCAAGGAGCGTTCTGTAAATTAATGCTTGTGCCGTTAAACCTTCTTTTGTTGATTCTTGGCAAATATAACAACGATCCTAGTTAATATCCATCCTGGTGTGTAGAAACTATCTCGGCTTCAGAAACCTTTAACTAACCAGTAAGTTAATAAACTCAGTATAGTCATTCATAATCGGGACAAAATATGAAGCGAAAATGTAGCTTTCGATAACAAATTTATCACCAAGAAGAGCTGAAAACTTCTCTTAAACCTGTCGTGATTCAAATTGTACACAATTTCCCCTAAAAAACGGCAGTTTATTCTAGGAGATACTTACAGTCCATGAAAAGACACCTTCAAGCCGCCATCTTGAAAGGTTATTTGGGACTGAGTACGCGTCTGAAAACATCTTCCTTGGATTTTCCATTTAGCTGACTTGCTTTTGTCATTGGTTTCAATAATAATACAATTTCTTTTTTTATTTTCTTGTCTTTCATGTGATTTTCATCAAAATAATGGCAAAAATCAAGGAATTGATATTTTTAGCACAGGATACCCACCATGGTATATCATAATTGCTATATCATTAAGTTGACTTGTTTTAGTCATTGGTTTCAATAATAATAGTATTAATACAGTTTCTTTTTCCATCTACTTCCCTTTTTATGTGATTTACATAAAAAAATGGCAAAAAACAAATGATTGCAATTTTCGGCACAGGGCACCCATTATGGAAGGTTGTTGAAGAACTTCAGCGAGCAGTCGCTGCAAATCCTGAAGAGGTAGTTGTGGGCACCGATCCTAATATTGACTAACATGCCCTAAGCTACAACCATGCAAAGTTTGGTGCTTTTGTCCACTCTGTATAGATCTGAGCCTTTAGCCACCTGACTAGTAAGATCGATGATAGATAAGATGATAGAGAAGCGTCGAAACAACACTTAAGGTCGCTATTTTACTAATGAACTATATGCTCATGAGGTGCTTGAAATAATACGGAGGTAATAATTTCATGACATTTCTCACCTTTTTGCGTTTTACTAAACAACAAAATATGCTCCAACAGCAGTTGAAAGAAGCTACAGTCGGGACAAAGACTCTCAAAGCACAGCCATATTTGGAACTCAAGCGAATCTATACTGGGTCTAACTCACAAAGCAATGAATTACTTTTGCTTGACGCTTTTCGTAGGGTTTTGGCTTAAATACATGGTGAAAGATAACGTAGATCGAAGCAGCCAGGTGTATTTCCTCGACAGTGATAGTGTAGCAGTGGAGCTCC
>OZ037778.1:25971495-25981495 GCA_964035525.1 Porites cylindrica | reverse complement strand
AAAATTCAACAACCACCTACAACCATCTACAACCACCTCAAAAACACCCCGGGGGGGGGGGAGCACTTGGGTATTTTTTGGGTGGGTATGTGCCGTCCGGGACTCCAAATTGGCACCCCGTTCTAGAAAAAATTTCCCCTAAAATTGATACCCCGTTCTAGAAATGGGCCAATTTTTTATACCCCGTTCTAGAATTCGCCCTAAAACTGACACCCCGTTCTAGAAATGGGCCAATTTTTTATACTCCGTTCTGGGGTGCAACAAGAGTACAACAGTTTGCTTGTTACCGTATTTTTAAAAGCAATCTGTCCTTGAATACTTTCAAACGGCTGCTTACAAAAGTGGAGCTTTCGTGCGTTCGAAATATCATACCCCGTTCTAGAAAAGGCCTCTTAAATGGATACCCCGTTCTAAATCAGGAGCTTCAAAATCACGACCCCTTTGGGCGGCACATACCCGTGTAGGTAATGTATGGGAGTACCCCCCCCCCCCCGGGAAAAACACCTACAACCACTCGCAAACAATCTAAAACCATCTAAAACAAGGTATAAATGTCTGAAATAAGGCGAGACGACAACATGTCACGCACATGAAATACGAGAACCGAACAAAACATCCACTTCCTCCCCCCCCCAAAATCTTACTCTCCCTTGTCCCTTGTATCATCAACCATTGGCTTAAGTCACGAAATGAAATGCGAGATCATGCTAAGTATATTAAAAGACTTAAAGAACTTTACAAAATGAACTATCAAGTCTCAAAAAATAATAACATAAAATAACAAACTTGTAGTCGAAAGACTGACTTGATTTGGCTTTTTCTACCCTGGGTACCAGTGAGACGTTTTGGTTCACGTTTCATTTGTTCACTTGCCTGCGTGCAGACGTCTCCTATTTCCTTTGTTGCACGCGTGTAACAAAGGAAATAGGAGAAGTCTGCACGCAGGCAATTTGTTCACATAATGGCACATGGTAGGGTTTCTCTCTCTCTCGGAGTCCGCTTCACTGCTGTTTTGTTCTGAGGTGGCGGATTACATTCCTAAGGACAAGTTAATTGTTTTAGCATCTGTTTATCATCCACCAAACCTGTTTGTACATTCCAGGTGACTCCTTTAGATTATTACTGCGCTTTTCACAAACATGCGAATTTTGAAGTTCAAAAGCCAACTGACGATTGCGTTTTTCGCTGCTGTCAATCATCTTAACGGACCTCTTAGGAAACAAAACTTTACTTTAACGGGTTCAAAAGGTCAAGGTTTGTGATTTGTGATGGGTGGATTTCGATCCGTTTTGTGTGTTTTTGTGTTTTAAGGTTCGTTGCTTGTGATCGTAATTATGATTGACGGCAGTGAAAAACGCAATTGTGAATGCGGCTTATGAACTTTAGAGTTCGCATGTTTGTGAAAAGGGCAGTAAACCCTAGTGTCTTTCACATCCATTTCCTGTGTCATCACGCAAGGCTAAACTCCCTTGCGTCACGACACAGGAAACGGAGACTAGTAGGTGTATTAAATCATTGTTCAAAATGAATTTTCCAGACATATTCCAGATTTCGCACCATATGTAATCACTGGTAATGTGACATTTTAAACATGATTTTAAAACAATTAAAAATCACAAACCATCAGTTGTTGCTTAAATTATACTCAAATGATGAGTTTCAGAAGAGAGAGGAAACAAAATCAAACTTATATCCCAGCCCTCTCAACATAAGAGGACAGTGCGGTGGAAGTTTTGTGTTAAGCTTAATGGTTGATGATACAAGGGACCAGGGAGAGTAAGATTTTAGGGGGAAGTGGATGTTTTGTTTGATTCTCGTATTTCATGTACGTGACTTGTTGTCGTCTCGCCTTATTTCAGACATTTATACCTTGTTTTAGATGGTTTTAGATTGTTTGCGAGTGGTTGTAGATGTTTTTGAGGTGGTTGTTGAATTTTTTGAGGTGGTTTTAGGTGGTTGTTGATGGTTTTAGGTGGTTTTAGGTCGTTCCATGTTTTAGTAACTACGAAGAGTAGTTTAATGATTCGACCAGCAAGTAACCTATTTCTGGCCAGAAAAATTTATAAAGCTCAGCTGAGAGTCCGTCGTTCCCCGGAGCTTTGTTGTTTTGGAAAGTCGACAGAACCTTCTTTCACTGGGAGAAGGTTGACACTTTCTGGAATGAGCTGAACACCATTCTTAAATCGCAAGACCTAGTTTCTACCAACTTCGACATTAAAGATATTGTATTTGGCAATTTTTGCTTGGATAATGATGACAGTATTCTTGTTAATTATATTATTCTCGAGGGTAAATATTGATTTTTCGTTCAAAGTTAAGTAAATCACCTTTCTCGAAAAGCCTTTTATTCGCAAAATGCAATAAAACATACCAAATCGAACGTTTCATTGCGAATAAAAATGACAAACTCCACTTCCACAATAAAAAATGGGAACCTCTCCTGCCGTTGATGCAACTTTAGCTATCACCACGTTTCACAACAACTTCCAACAATGTAGCTTTTTCTTATTTGTTTCTTCAGGTGGCGCTTGCCTACTGTCTAGTGTTTAGTATTCAGTGTTAGTGTACGGCGATGTAGGTGTGTTGTGCGTTGTGTTTTTGTTTAGCGTAGTAATGATGTAGTGATAGTAGCAGCATTAATACTTCGTTTCCTCGGTTGTCCGTTATTATATATTGTTTTTTTTTTTTTCTTTTATTTCTTAAATTAATTTTTTTCTCCATTTTTTCTTCATTTTATTTTTTTTGCAACTGTTGTAAAAAAAATCTATAATAATAACAATAAAAAACCTGGCAACAGGTTAAAAACCAAAAAATGCACCTACAACAATGATGAAAATTGTGGAGTTTCTTAGCTGTTCGGTATCAGACGAGCTTCATTATCTTAAGAAACCATGAAGAAACCTTGAAACCTTCGAGTCTTCCCTCCAAACAACGTTTGGTGAAACAGTTTGTTTATTTTGCAAGGAAAGACAAAGAAAAGTGAATCTATAGTATGAGGATCCACTCAGCTGTGCGCAGCGGTTCTCGTTTTCATTAACGTACAGTAATACCTAATTTCGCACAAAATATAGTCTTAAGTTAGGATTAAAACAGAAGATTGTTGATACGGTCACACTGAAGTATTCAAAATAGCTCATGCACGTTAAACGAACCGAGACAGAGATCTTTGTACACTACAGCATGCAGCATGAACTGACAAGTTCTTTTCAAGACTTTGCCGGTTGATAGTCCGACCCGAGTTCAGCCTCCCACTAACACTACCTCCCATAGTAGAGAGATTTTGATCAAATAATATCGTTAGTTAGCTTTTTTACATTTGATTTGTTAAATTGGTATTTATTTATTTATCTATTTATTTATTTATTTATTTATTATGTAGTATAGGCTAATGAACCCAATTTTATGAGTAAAAGGTTTTACTCTCGGCCAGAGTTCAATGACAGAAATAATAAAATAATGTTGTTGTAGAAATGATAACACCTTAAACCAGTTCAGAAAAAATGTATATTTAATTCTCAACTCTTGGGGAATGAACATAGCTGTTATTTCTGAGAACGAAGACAAACCAATCATTCAAATAAGGCATCTTCTGTAGAAATTCCTCCTGGGGACATTCCCATTGCAGCATTTCAAAACCATTTTTGGGGTTTCCATTGCAATGTACGTTCTGGCCATTTATGTGGGGGGGGGAAGGTTTAATAAAGCTCTGAGAAACTAAAAATGAATCTAAAGGTACCCCGTACTTGATAAAAATGTGAGTTGCGGAAATGAGTGTGAATAGGCATGAACCACAATCAGAAATTCAAATCCAGTCTTGAGTTGAATTTCGCGCATTTTTCGTTCATCAACAGTTCCACGTCTCCTCTAACTTGACGCCAGTTGCCGGTGCTAAGTTCAGCTTAACATCAGATGATTTCTTCAATCGGCTGTTTAACTTGAGTTCCCAGCTGTAGATAAGGAGAGAAGTTCCGGTTGGACATGAATGCTGTTTATTCTCAGCACTGTTATGTCTTGTCTGTGGCCTGGAAAACCGAACATATTACATCATTAATCTCGTACCCAGCTCTCTTGTTCATGTAGACTAAAGAAGCTTATTTTTGCACGTGATCGCCTGTCAGAAATGTGACACGCCTTGAAAGAGCGCATACTTGAAATAATCCTCAAAATGGCGGCCGTGTTTCCATGGATGAAAGACTTTCTATTATCCATGCTCAGAGCAGTACGCGCCACCTTTTCTCACGCGAGATTCTTTTTTACCCTTTTCAAAAGTCTTTATCATGATTCCGAGATAGAGTTTTAAAACGAATTTAAAGATAAGATTAAAATGGTTTTATTGAGACGGAACACTATTCACTACTACTAGTGAAAATATTTATTTGAACAAAACTGAAGACTTTGCAAAGGCTGTACGTTATAGCGCGCACAGAAGACAACACTCACGTCATTCCCTCACGATCTAGCTAATCAAAAAAAATTGAATTTTCTTACTTGACCAGATTTCGTCAACAAGAGATCTGGGTGCGAGATTGATAACATCATATCAGTCATGCTCAAAGATCAACGCCCTAACTAAACACTTGTTTATACCTTGAGTTCTCTTGTACCCCTTCCTTCTTTTCTTTTTAAAAACTATTACTTTTGGTGACTTGGTTTTTTCCACTACAGTAGCTTCAATCCTTGCCAAGTCTCTGCTGTAAAAAACAAAACACCAAATAACGAAATCAACAACAAGATGCATCAGAGTTGAAACTCTTTGCATTATTACAACTAACGTACACCCTGTTAACCCATCTTATTGTCATTTTGTAGCTGGCTCCACAAGTGTGCAAGACGAAGCGAATCCTTTCTTCTCATAGGCTACCCGAGCGGCCAAGATGGGCCTATCCTGCCCCCTTCTGAATCGCCTACTTTGACCATATAATAAATTATTTTTTGGCCAGACCCGTTCGGTCAAGATAGCTGAATGTACAGGCTTCGTTCTTCTTTTTACCTTTTATAGATCTCTTTTTCGTCGTGGTCCAAGAAAAAACGTAAAAAAAGAACTTGGCAAATATCCAGCCATCCTGACCTGGTGCTTGATAAATACACGTACACTGACATGTTTCAGGTAAGTGAATTGCATTGAGTGTTGCCAAAAGACACTCAGTAACCCAAGCAAATGTTCATAGCACAGGAGCAACCTTTCCATTTGAGAACTGCAAAATTCTAGGGATTACAGAAAAGGCTAGCCTGCGGTGAGCAGGCTCACTTGTGCTAGTTCAGGGACAATTTTGGCGGAGGAGCTATGCCAAAATTTTCCCCAACTAGCACAAATGAGAAAAGGCTTACTTGTTCCCACACCCCTGGCCGGGTTTCTCTTCTTTTTCCCCCTATTTTACCTTACGCTCGACGCATACAATTAATTTAATGTACTCGCCACTACCTGAATGCCTATGAGGAAAAGAATAGGCAAATGGTTTAGACATACTTTGCTTGGTACTTTGTACTTACGCAACTAAAGGAGTTCCTATCACGGAGAAGTTTTCTCCTCCAACCATCAAAACCTGTCAAACAAAACAATCAAAAGAAGATAATAAAATAACATCACATTTTCAAGAATGTGTTCTAGTTGTAGTCTTTCATTTTGTAGTCACAAACAAGTTGCAATCCTTTCGGCTCACTGAAAATACCGAAAATACTTTCAACCACCTCTTAGAACTAAATCACTACTGGCGTTAGACAAATTCCTGATGCCCAAAGCGGTGTGGGCTACTTCTGTAAACGAGTCCTCCACAAACTTGCACTAACAAAGGTGTAAGGTCAAGGACAAAGGATAGTACATTGTAATCTTAATCCCACATACCCCAGCTTCAACTTCAACGTTATTTTACACTGTAATGATACGTGAAAGAAATAGACAATCTAAGGAGGAACATGCACAGTGGAAACAGCTTTCACATTGGCCACTATCACAGCTGTAACTCATGAATAGACCTGATGGTAGTTATTCAAATGTTAGTAAAAAGTTGTTTTAGTGGTAAAGAAGACATTATTAATTCATCTAACTTTTTCAATGCGTATCCTCTCTCCAGTGTCTGCATCAATTCTGTTGATTACTATTGTATCATTGATGGTAATCTTAAATTGTCTTCCTCCTGAAAATGAAAACGCTCACAGTCATGTAAGGTCAAATTTCTACAAATTCAAAAGAGGAAATACACCAGTGGAACTTTTAATAATGGATGTGTTCATCATAGACTAGTTCAAAATTGCTTAACTCAACCAAATGTTGGTAAGCAGTTGCCTAGTAAGAACTGCTCAATATTCCAAGCACCTGACACAGTCATGATACTTACCTATATGAACTACAGCAAATATATGACCACTGCTTCCACTTTTTAGCATTTCATCTTGAACGTCTTTAATAACATCTGTGATTATTCAAATCAGTTGGTATGTTGAACAACAATACATCACATCTTTATATGTTTCATTCAACTCAACAAATTAGTCTGCTCCCAGTGGGTGGGTCTTCATAGCTCAATTGGTAGAGCACTGCAGCACTAATAGGCCATGGGTTTGAAACCCGCTGAAGTACTGAACTTTTTTTCAGTTTAATTTGCAATTGCTTAAATTGCAAACACCACTGCAACAATCATACATGTATCTTCATTTAAAAAATACATAATGTTATTACTCTTCTATACACGACTCTTCTTACAGCATTTTAGAAAACAAGAAAGATGCTTTAATTAAATTTGTCTCTCAGTTGTAATGAAGCCTTGTCATCAAACCTGGTCCTTGTGCAAGTGTGTCAAACTACTGAGAGAAATACAGCAAACAGAAGCCAAACGCAAATAAATAATGATATCTACACTGTACAATGCCAACTTACCACTCTGACTAAAATGTAGTAAGAGACTATACCAGTTCGGGAGTATGCCAGTTTTGGAAGAAGCGAAAACAATGGTCTACGTCACCAACCATAACATGATCACCATGGCGATGGCCATTTTCAAAACATACAAAATGGCGGACAAGGGAGAGGAGAAGAACGAGTATTGACCAAAATTCTCGTTTATTCTTGTTTTATCGAGCCTGTTATTTGTCTTTTTGTTACTATGAATTGGGAAGTACCTTGAGGACAGGGAGTAACCATTCTTGCGCTATAGTTCTTCGCTTATCGCGCGCTTAGTAGGCACTGCGTACTCACTGCGTATGTAATCAGTACATCGAAAATAGGTAAGCACGCTAACAAGTTTGTGCCTATTTATTTCATCATTTTTTTATATCATAAGGAAAAAAGAATGCTTTGGAAACAACTAAAAAGTGAGTTGTTCTATAATTCATTGTAATTTTTCCCGTTGCATCTGTTTCTCTCCCGCGAGTGAGCGACTGGCCGGAGAAGACGGCTGTAATTCAGGTTATTGTTTTGGTGCAAGCGAGTAATTTGTGAGTAAAATATCTGTTTTTTCGAATATGATGTTCTGTTGGTTTATGTCTTGAAGCAGTTCCGTCCAGGTATACAACAGGTTTACAAGGGATTTCTGAGGGTATTGTGCCCGCGTTTTCTTCTTGAAAACCCACAAAGTGAAAATCTTATTTATCATCCCAGATCATTTTTTTTTGTCCCGCTTCAAAAAAACCTGTTGCTTTCAATTATTCCACTTTCTGAAGTTAACTGATTATTTGGTCAAGCTTAAAAAATGCAAGAGGCTCTTAAGAATTTAATATACATATTGGAAAACTAAGAATTATGCTTCTTACATGCTTTTGGATCTATTGATTAAAATGGGATACTATAGTCTTGGTAGTCCACCGGATTTGACCAGAGGTCAGAGATCAACAAGGTTATGATTTGTTATAAAATATCCCCTTGTATGGGATTTGATGTTACATCCGAATAATACTAAATTATTGTTTTTAACTCTGGGGTTGCCTTTAAACCCAGGCATTGTAACTTTGAGGAGCACTTTTCTCCAAGTCTTCTCTGTGGGGACCCTCAAACAATTCTGTTAGACAAGGTTTGGCCCAAAATAATAAATGATTACTGCTCTTGGCATGGACACAACATAAGTTTTCCAAAGTTCTTTTTCATAGCCGGTTCTTCATGTTTCTATTGAACAGCACTTTCAAGAAAACAAAGCTCACACATCAGAGTAAAGATACAATAAAAGTTATTTATTGTTATATTTTGTTTTTTGTAAATAAACATTTTATTTTAGGTCCTGACAGTTAATTCTTTCCGTATTACTGTTTTTGATTCTGACCTACATGACTCGCTGCCATGGCTACCTGGCTCGCATATTATACACACTCTTTTATCTCAAAATCTTGTTTTTTTAACACCTTCTTGGACATGAAAACCAAAATCCAAAACTTAATTGATATAATGAAGACAGTAGCAGCTGACATCGATTTTCAATAGTTATCTTGTGAGATGTCTCTCATGTATTATTTATTAGGGAGGATGATTTGTAGAAGACGATGCATTAACATAGATGCTTTTTCATCAAGAGAATCTCAATAATTTAGGATTTATTCAAATACACACATATTCGATATTATGACATCAAATGTGGGCTTATTGCTCATGTACAGGGATTGATGGGGGAGAGTGTGGCATTTTTCATGTTTCTGATTGACCTTTTGCGCAGCACAGGGACTGAACATATTATGTATTTGGCATCTGTAAAGTATAAACAATATTTGACGCGAGGGATTGAACATTATGTAGAGAAAATCTTCACAAGCCTCCACTTCCATGACTCCTTTCTCATCTATCTCCTTTAAAGCCCCTTGAATAAGGGCCACAGTCTCTTCTATGGTTGAATGGTCATTGAGTGTGAGCTTCCACTCACAAGGTATATAAGCCCCCCCCCTCCAACCTGTTTCCCTCTTACCCATTTTTGAAAGGGTCAAAGGAGGGGCTTTTGTGGTGGGTAAGCCTGTGACCACACTACAAAGAAACAAAAAAACATGGTTAATTCTATTGAGGTAGGGTTGAATTTGGACATTAAATTTTTCATTACAGTGGAACATAAGGCGAACCTAAAGCAATATTTTGCCCTCAGAGCACAAATATGTCGTTCTGAAGATATTTAGCATTTTAACTTCCTGGTTGCTTTTCCCAGCTTTTTGGCACAAACGCGACAACATGTTTGTAATATCTCCACATGTTTGTCTACATTTTTGACGGAAATCCTGATCAAAATAAAAGAAATCATTAATCAATGTAAGAACCTACTCACACTGATTTAAAACTAATTCCACACACATGATCTGGATCAATAAAGTGATTTCTAGATGAGAGTCGCATAAATTGCCGGTGAACACGACCAAAAACAGACCTGATCGATTATAACTGAAACTACATATACAGGCTAAGGCATAACCATCAATATCAGTAACCCTTCCTGTCCGTTGGCAATTTTCAATGTGAGGTTGCCATTTTTACTAGGTTGTTGCCATCGATGAAACTTTGCCTGAACACACTTTAAACGTTGTAGTTTTGAGGAAAATTAGTCTTGACTTCGTAAAAATTCGGCAAGATACTGAAAACTAAACATAAAGTCATGTACTTACATTCGATACCCGTCAAGATGGCGGCGGCGGCGTCGAAGGCCATTTGAAAACTGTCGCTTTTAACTACCGAAATGTGGCAGGAAAGTTCCCTTGACATTCAAAAAGCAAGGAGAAGGCTTCTTCACCGGTACTGCTAGCTCGGAAGTCCCGGATATTGAACCAGGAGAAGTGGAACAGGCTTTGAAAAAAGCTCCCTTGTTTCTTGCGATTATTTTTTCCTGTTTTTGCGTGTTTTTAGCAGAACAATGGAATCATGACGTCATCGCTTCTTCCAAAACTGGCATACTCCCGAACTGTATACAACAGTTTAAAAATCTGATACATCACACCAACTTGTGAACTTCCTGAGGTACCTGATGAGGGCGGACAATTTTGCTCATCATCTTCCTCTCCTCCGGCTTCTGTCAAGGAAGTTGCTGGTCCATTACTAAGACTA
>OZ037778.1:25923995-25966495 GCA_964035525.1 Porites cylindrica | reverse complement strand
CGATGACAAACACACCATAGTTGCTGCATTATTGAGGTTCTTCCCTCATCTATACGTTCTTCTTGTTTCTTTCTCAGCTTCACTCCAACTCCATTCTTACTGCCTGTGAATACCGAAGCACCATCAGATGCCAGGCCTGCGAGTGATCCCACTGTAGCTTGTCGTTGTCAATCTCTTGGGTTAGCATGTCCACAATGGCATCAGAGTTTGCACTACTGTGGTGTTCAAGAAGATTTTGAACAGAGAGAAACTTTGTTTGAACTTGAGCATCGGATACGTATTGGACAAAAGTGACCAATTGTTCTGTTATGGCAATGTCACTTACTTCATCGGAAAGAAGAGAAAAATAACGACCATTTGCAGCGGCTTTCACTACTTGACTTTTAAGTGCTTGGCCAATTGCCAGAAAGATCTCTTGCCTACACCTCTCAGACCTATGGGTAAAGTACTTCATGTCCTGTAACCCATACTGAGTTAAAAATTCAATAAGTGGCAAGACCTTCATGTTGGAAATTTCTTGTTTGGCAGTGAAATAAAATGCTGCAAATGCTTGCACCAAAACCTCATCAGCAACTTCAGCTGTCTTATCTATCTCCTTCTGTAACCATGATGCCCGCTGAAGAAGTTCTTTTCCTACTGATTGCTTGTGCTCTTCTGAGTTGCCATGCTCTAACACTGCGACCTTTCTGTATCGTGTACCGGGTGCAGAAGCATATTTCACATCTTTCCCTGTTTTGTTATGCTTTTTACAGAGACAACAGAACATACCCTTGCCCTCTTCCAAGGCCAACCACCATACACCACTTTTACGACAAAATGCAGCATCATCATCAACCCATTCGTGTTTGAAGACATGAGGCTTCAATGGTAACTGCCTGCTTTTTTCACTAGAGGACAGTGACTTGCAACCGTTTTTGGCACAAAGGACATGATTGTGTAATCCATGGTGAAGGTCACTCCCAAAAGCTTCGTCCAGGATTCGCAGGTGCTGCTGTTCAGGAATAGTACAGATTTTTGAACTGGCATCTATTGATCTTGGTCCCAAGGGCATTGGTTTATCAATTAACAAAGGTGCATCTGAGGACAGTACTGCTGAAGGTGCCACTGTACCTGGTATTGGCTCATCAATCAGCGGGGTTGTAACTACTGGGGCGGGTATTGCTGATGGTTCTACTTCAACTTCAATTTGTACACCTTGATGGTCATCATGGACTGTGTTGTTTTCTAAAAGATACATCACATATGAAAGGGCTTCTAGCCCAATGTATACCTTTTCCCTTTAAATTTATAGATTGACTCTTGCGAAAACATTAAAAACATTTGATTCCAGTACTTTTATTCTGTCTTAAATGTTCTCTTTCCATAGTGCGCAGCCCATGTAAAGAAAAGCGGGTTTTTCCGACGATAACTTTGGGGTGGCCTACATGAAGAATCGTTTTAAAGTCAGCGGTCTCTCCGCTTCCGATCGCTGCAAATGTGTCTTCACAGTTTACAGTCTAAAATATTTTACTTTTAATCTAAACTTTTGAGTCCATGAAGGCTGCTATTTTTGAGCATCCTGTTAGCCAATTGACGGTAAAGTATTTTGAACACTTCAAGACGAAGAATTTTCGGAATAAAGGCAGCCTTTGTCGCTATGGTCAACAAGTAATTCCATTCGCGGAAGTCGCACTTTCCAGGAAACTATAACTGAAAACTAATCATGCGGAAACTTCGAAAGGTTTACAGAAAAAGCTTCTTATGGTAAGTTCTTATATGGTACTATTACCTGCTTCGTCGCGTGTTTTCTTGCTTTCTCTGGATAAAAATGACAGCATAGACTGCTGTCGCTTCATCGTGAGCGGCGAACAACAGATGAGAAATGACACAAATGCACGCATCTGTACACCTGCACGAAGGAATGTAGAAAAGCCCGCGAAAAAAATCGCTAGTCCAGTGCTTCGTAGTACCAGTCAGCAATTAAATAAAGTCCTCAGAGACAAAAGATGTGTATACTTTTTATTTTTCCATATTTTCATTCATTTACTTATGCGGAGCGGGTCACAACTTGCGTATTTTTTAAAACAACTTATATAGTTTTAGCAAACCTTCAAGCGGTTGCAGGCGGTAAGAACTGTTGCTTCAGGTGGTAAATTTTACCGGTTACCGCCTGATAAGGAGAACACTGGTTCAGTTCAGTTAAATTTATTCTTTTTGCACCTAAAAAGAGCTAAAGTGGCAGCGAAGCCCAGAAAAATGAAATCTAAAGGTTTCACATTTTGTTGGCACTTTTGAAAAACTTGCCCGTAAGGTCCAAATTTTGTTGGCTTCTTCGAAGAAAAATCCAAACCTCCAGTTCAAAAACCTGTCATCCTTAGGTGGAGTGCAGATAAAAAATGGAACGCCCTATACAGCCTGGGATTCCTAGTTTTCTTCGTGCTGTTTTACGTCACTCGTGAAGTTTAAAAGTTCTTACACTTAAGATGAGTGGGACGATTTTCCCACAGCAGCATACATTTGTTATGCATGCAGCAATCTCATACTATTTCACACAAACTATAAATTTGTTTGTATGAATACAACTGAAACATGTATGTATAGTTAATGTATGGTCTGTGCAGAAATTTTATTGAGACACACATATCTCTAGTTTCAGAGACAAAGCCTTCATCGTGGATAAATGCAAGTTATGTCAGCAAAATAAGAGAAAAATTATGAGCCTATTTTAATAGTCTTCAAGGGTGCACTTGGAACAATTTTCAGTTAGACTAGAAAGCATTTATAGTTTCTATTGAGAAAATATTGGCTTTCGTTACTTTTAGGGGATGGTCGCTCTAAAGAGGAAAACAACTAACTGAATGCATGAACAAAATGACGAGTTTATGCCACAACGTGACGAATTTACACGCCAAATGTAGAGTGTAGAACGAGAAAAAACATTAACTTTTTTTGGTTATTTTCTATATGAACCTCTCTTGAATCTAAGGTAATTGGCCAAAATCCAAAAAATTACTAAGAAATGTCTTGTCTGCGATATTCATATTGTTCGTGGCTAAAAGAATGCATCCAGAAATGGCAAGGATTTGCATTTTTTTTCGTTCTTTATTGTTAAACATAAGACATTATTTTTTTTTGTGAAAGGTATGAACCCAGGAGTCATTTCAAAAGTAGGTGAAGTCACTGTCAACAACAACAGTCCTATTCAGGACTACGTTCACCCGGATGATCAAACTCAACCTACATGTTGCATTACTTGCATTAAACTCGTCATTTTGCTCGCTCACTTACTTCTTGTCCTCTTTAGAGCGACGGTCCCTTAAAAGTAACGAAAGCCAAAATATTGAGAAAATACCGTCCACTGTGCTTTTCCTGCCGCTCCTAGTCACTGTTGCTCTGAGTAAATTCGCACACCGCAAAGCGCTTCTGGACGCCATCTTGAATCTTTTGACTTTTCATGGTTGACACCGCTGGTCAATTCTGTATCCCAGTCCTTTGCTCGGTTCAAACTAGTTCGCGGGGCCTTGCGTGGAGCCTCGGTGGGGATGGCGCAAATTGCGCACAACAAATAGCGAAGACCTTCCCTCCTCTTTCCCTTTCCTTCAGTTTCTCCTTATTTTTTTCCGCTCTCTGGCCTGCGAGCAGGGCTCACTTATGCGAGTTCCGGGAAAATTTTGGCGGCGGAGCCTCCAACGCGGAAAAATTCTGGCAGGCTACCCGCTCTCTGACTTCGCGCCGCATTACAACCTCGTCCCCAGGGCGCTTTTCCCTGGCTCCAAGGCCAAGGAAAAGCGCCCTGGCGACGAGGTTCGCAGCGCTACACTCCACTCAAACGGGAGCCGCTCGCGCGGCAGCTTCCCTCACAAACGTTCATTCGCCATTTCCACATCTCGATCTTCCTTAAACCTTGTTCGACCCTTCAGGGCGGAAAAACGTAATGAGTATGCGTGAACTTTTTACCCCAGATCCCCTGGCCGGGTTGAAAAAATGGCGGGATTTCAAATAATTTATTGCCTAAAAATAAGATGTTTCCACTCATAACCTGGAAAGAACAGGCAATTTGTCTTCAAAAGTTGCAAGCTGTGGTTATAACCTTGTCGTTAGTAAATTTTCTCCACGAATACCTCATAGTAAAACGGACTTTAACGACATTGATTTCCTTGCGTTGTACTGGAAATGTGCATGCGTAGGTCCGATTTTTTTCGAGATGCATTCACAAAATGTGCTCATATAAGGAAGTTCCTGGATATATAAGGTCCGGACCTCCACTGTGGACACAAAAACAACATATCTTTGAACAGTGATTTGCCCAAAAAAATTAACGCTTGCCCACAATGTGTTTGAAGTCACTGAACTTTGTCGCACTCGAGCTGATATTTTAAAACCCTCGCTCGATCGGACACTTGTAGTTTCGCAGATCACTAAAATAGCAACAAAATCCTCAATGTAGAAGTTATTTCGTTGATATGCGGGCAGAAAAAAGGTCAATCTTTATCTAGGAAAATCTTCCCAAAAATCGGTTTTAAAGCAACTATAGTTTATTTTTAAACTTGATCGCTTCACGTACTAAGAGATAAATATAAATTATGCTTTGTGTTGTCAAGTTGAAAATACATAACATCTGTCAAAAACCTACACGTAAGTAGGATTTCCTTCAAACAAAGTTAAAATGACATTACTGCAAAAACGTCTTGCTGACAATGAAGAAATGAATTTTTTGTACGAAAACAACCTACCTAAAGATCTTAAAAGCAAAAGATCAGTTGCAGTGAGCTTCGCGGCTAAACCATGATTCACCATGTAGCTCTTCTCGTCGCTTTAATAACTCAGTGAATAACTGGTCCATGTGAGGGTCTTCATTCAAACAAATTAAACTCAGCCAATCGTTACAAAAAACTGCACAGAAAACTGCACATAAGGGTATTTGTTTTGCTCGCTTCAGACAAATCCAGCTCCAGCAATTCAGTGTTACGGGCAGAGTCAATTGTTTTGAAGTGACTGCCGGCAGTTGTCCTCTACTTCACAGCGAGTGGAATGGAAAATTTGCGTACAGAAAGTTATTTCTTATAAAGAACAGAAACTTTCACATTGCAGTGGAAAACAAAACTATGTAATTAAAAGTGAAGAAAACTCTGACTACTTATAGTGTTTGAGCAACAGAAAAATGATTCTTTTCTTCTAGAGTAAGTTTACTGGCCTTCTACCGGTATTTCCGAGAAAGTTTTAGGGCGCACAAAATGGTTCTTTGACTGAAGAGAAGGATAAAGCTGGTTCTACAAAGGGAATAAATCTGGGCATGTGAAAAAGTATTTACTAATTTAAAAAAAGAGTGGGTTTTAATTCAGCCCGGCGAAAGAAGGCGAAATCAACTCACAAATAAATCGAATGAACAATCCAAAAAATACTCGCCTCTTTGGAAATGTTCAAAACTCTTTATTCCACCTCAGACTGACGGAATGATCCGTTTTTCCTTTAACATTGGTTGTTCCGAGTCCAAAGTAATTTTCAAGTGACGAAAAACAAAAACCACACAAAAGTAAAAAGGCTTTTCGAGGAGCGAACGTTCACACCTTGTGCATTTCATTCAGTCTTAGTCAGAACTCTCTCAGTGACAAACAAACAAACTGTCGAACACAGTCAACACACAGAAAAGCCCGCCTTGAGCCTGCGATGAAGGATGCGCAGAAGCTTGCGCAGAACGTTTTTCCGCCCTGAAGTTCGACCCCCAAAGTTCATCAGCATTGACGTCAATTTCTCTTAAGACGGTAGTTACTAAAGGAGTTAAAAAGATAACAATAATAATAAAAATAATAGGTTATGCAAAATTTTGGGGGGCAAACAAGTTGTATTATGGGAGATGTGCAAGTTGCGAATAGGGCCTCGTAAGCTTTTGTAAGTTATGCAAACATTTTTTCGAGCACGTTAGTAAGGCAGAAGCAACAAGCATTATTCGAGCATTTTAACGACGTTTTTCCAATGTTTTTTTTTTCAGATATATAAAACTTGTGGAATTATCCAAGGGGAATTATCCGGGGTGGAGAAACAAAGCATTAATTTACAAAAGCCTAGCATCCTGCTTCCTCACAGGCTAATCGTACCGTAAATCAGGCGTTCCTTCTATACGAACAGTTACAAAACGCAAAGAACGTCTGCGTGGGAGGCTAATCTACTGGCGGCTGGATTCAGAACTCGCAAGATCACCTGCAGCGTAGCCTTTGGGACCAGGCTCCTCAGTGGCTAAAAAGGACGAATAACGGGACGAGCATTAAGGCGCATCTTACGATAAATGAGATCGCTATCAATACAAAGCCTGTGATCTGCTATTCAAAAACCCTAGGGGTGACGCTCTTCGGTCTTTCTGTGCTTCCGTGAACGCCCACCAGTTGATAGACAGACCTACTAGGGTTAGTTAGGGAGAGGATTGCTATGCGTCAGTTCAATGACTACCTGACATTGCATAACCGATTGACGAGACATCAAAGCGGAAACCGATCTCTGCACTCCACGGAAACGTTGAGCTTATTAGTAACGCACGACATCTTTAGAGCGATGGATAGCAGGCAAATAACGGCAATGGTTCTAATAGACTTGAGTAAAGCTTTTGACAGTCTCTTTCATTCTACCCTACCCGGCAAACTCCAACTGCTTGGCACCTCAGAGAAGGCACTCATCTGGTTCAAGAGCTACCTGTCAGACAGAGAGCAGTGTACTCGAATTGGAACATCATTGTCGGATCCCCTAACGATAACTCAAGGGGTACCTCAGGGGTCTATCTTAGGCCCGATGCTGTTTACACTCTACATGAATGACCTTCCTACGGTAACTAAGTATAGTAACATCGAATCCTATGTAGACGACACTAAGATTCACCTTTCGTGTGCGTCTAAAGATATCCACTCTTGCATGCAACAAGTCTCCGAGGATCTTGATAGTATTGCTGGTTGGTGTTGTGCAAATCACCTGCTTATAAACCCGGATAAAACTAAACTTGTGCTCTTTGGAACACGGTAACTTGTATCAAAGCTACCTGATGTCACTGTATCCTTCCTTGGACAACAACTATGCCTTGTCTCATCCGCCAAAGATCTGGGTGTTACCCTGGACTCTGGCTTAACATTCAATAAAGAGAGAATACTTCATGGAAAGTGCGGGCGTACGGTATTTACGCACGAGTTGTTGACGTATCAGAAATCGAACGAGTGAGCGCAGCGAACGAGTGAGATTTCTGATACAAAAACAACGAGTGCGTAAATACAGTACAAAGCACTTTCCATGTGGTATTGTGTTTATTATATATATACTGAGATTTTAATTCTTGTTTATCGTCTTTAATGATAGACCAAGACAAAACTCTGTTACATGAATTCAAGTTAAAAACTTATGCGAGGATTATAACATAAACTTGAATTTCTGCCAGAAATTTAACATTACAGCAAGCAACTAATGTTAAAATATTATTTCTAAACTTTAATCCGAGTCGGACTCCTCAATTCGGATTCTCTTCCACCTTTTTTCGGTGGTTTCGGTGACGGAACTCCTGGTTTGAATGGTCGGCGAGGTAGTAAGCGCATTAATGGAAATCGTAAATTGTCCTCCACTTATTACTGCTCCATCAAAAAAACTCATCGGGGTTTTACTAGTGCAAGTGCTCGCAGCAGCAGTTTCGTTAGTTGCAGTAGTTACTTGTGTTTGCGACGATGCCCGGCTTAAGATGCCTGATATGTTTTTTTGTTGATTTAGGTTCAAGCTACTATAGTTTGTTATGCTTTCCACGTTCTTGTGCCCACTGCATTATATGCGTTGGCGGAATTTCACTGTCATTAAGTTTTTGAATCATGTGTTTACGAGCACTATGGTTCGTGAGTCGCTCGTTGTTGATGTTTGCTTTTGAAGCCATTGTTTTCATCAAAGTGTTTAATTTATTTACACCCATAGGTGCCGACTTGAACCAGTGTTTTTTGGAGCTGTCTGTTTTCGTGTGGTTTATTCCCAAGTAGAATGGCGAATCGTCAGCCATCATGTTTTCCGGTCGCTTTTCACGGTAAATTTTGTACGCCACGACAGGATCTCGTTTATCACCAGTTGAAAACATTTTCGGGGAAACTTTTCGAACGTTTGAGGCGTCTACTCCAGACCTTGTTTTTGTCTGTCTTTCATTGTAAACTAGATAGTCGTTACCTTGTGCGTCCTTACAAAGCTTTACATCTCCCCAGCACAAATCCCTATGCTCTTGACAACCACGCATTCCAAAATGAATGGTGTTGTTCAGCCAAACAGTATTCAACAATGATTCAGCAGAAGAAACTCCAAGCAAATTGTTTTCGTGAAGTATATCGACTTCTTCGCCCGTGATAGCCACAGCGGCTTTGTCCTTGTTGCCTCGGCCTGCTTTCTTCAGCTTTTTTTGTTTAGCCTGTAAACACTTTCTAAACAATTCAAATTCTTTATCGTTAATGATACTCTCAGTATAATTATTTTTCTTCAAATGTCTTTCAATACTTGAAACAAGGCATCTTAAACTTGAAGGCTCATAATCCTCTCCGTCTTTACGTCTCACAGAACGAATAAACTCCGCAAGGTGCTTGTTTAATTCTGCGGGCTCTATGTCTTGCACTTCTCGCTCGTCGTTCTTTTCGTTTCTCAAAAACGTTTCCAGCAATTTCACATCTCGTTTCGTTTTCTCTTTCGTATTCCTGTTTTCGAGACTTTCCACGTAATCCTCAACTGAAGTATCGTGATCAACAAACCTTTTCTCGTTCATGTTTTTAAGCTTCAACACTTGCGAAAGATTTCTTTAGACTAACAAAGTGAAATGCTGCCAGCTGAAGGAAAATCACCTTGTTACGGCTCACACGTCAAAAAACATGATACGCAGCACCTGATTGGACGTATCGTTTTCCTCACACGTGGAAAAAGCAATACGCGCCATTTGATTGGCTGTCGGGTTCTTAGACCAGCTTGTGAACCAAATTTATTTCGCGCCTTTTCAATGGGTAAATCCCAGTACATATATATTAAACGAACAATCCTAGAAGCAATCTAGTTTAAATCTACACAGGAAGAAATAATAGAATTAATTTGTTTTAAAGCTTACCTAAAGATACACAAAAGAAGTATTTAAACTATCTTTAATTTATTTACTAAAGACATGAAATACACTTTTCATAGACTTTAAGGTGAAAATTAAAGGCTAACTTATGAACCATTTCATAACCGCTTTAAGTTAAGAAGAAAGGTAACTGAAAGGTTCATTTCATAAACTTTAGGAACTGCTCCTAAAGCGTTCTAAAGTAACATTTAATTAATCTTTTGTGTCAACTTTAGTATAGCTTTAATTTTTCAAAAATGCTTGGTGGTATATCTTTGCTTTGCCTTTAATTCTACTTTAATGTAGTATTAAAGACTCATGTCATCTTTAATTTGTCTTTAATTCTATTTTAATGTTTTATAAAAGCCCCAAGTCATCTTTAATTTGTCTTTAATTCTATTTTAATGTTTGATAAAGGCACCAGGTCATCTTTAATTTGCCTTTAATTCCATTTTAATGTTTCATAATACCCCGCGTTTGTCATCTTCAATGTGCCTTCAATTCGATCTATTTTAATGTTCATTAAAAGCCCCAAAGAAGAGAATAAGATAACGGGATTAAAACTGGGGTATCTCAGCTTGTCGGAGAAAAATATCATAAGTTGAACACTGGAATCCATGACTGCATGGTTCCTCTTAAAGAAATAAATAAATACAGTGAAACAAACAAAATCTACTTTAAAATCAGTTTATTGTCAATAATGTCTAATTCTTATTTTGAAATTATTCACTGCCTACTTTAATGGAAAAACCACTTTGTGGTGAAAAAAAAAAAATAGACCAAGGACCACAACTTCAAAAAGTTAAAAGTACATCTTTATCAAATAGGTTTGATGATCGTTAATTTATAAAATAAATTCACAACACTGTTCATTGTCAACTTATGAAGATAGTCTTGCAATCACACAGATGAAGTGGTTGAAGAATCAAGATCTGATGCTTGAGCATTAAGGGACCATTCAGGAATTTCAGGAGGGTCACGTTCTGACGGCTCCTTACAGTTCTAGGCACAATCCTGTCACGTGCCCTCTTAGCCTCTTGTTATACTTTTTATCAAGCTGCTTTTTGATTTTTCGCAGAGCTGTGCTCTCCCAAGGGAGCTTTTTGATCTTATAACTGGTTAGTGCCTCCTTGCCATCTTCGTCAGCTTTATAACAGCTATCCTCGCTGCTCATTGTCTCCATCACCATAGCCTGCGTAGCAGGCGTCGAAAGGGGTAGGGGGTAGGGGATAGGGAGGAAGGGAAAAAGGGGAGGGGGATTGGGGAGAGTGGGAGGAGACGCCTGCTCTAAGAACCCCCTTTTGTTCATATCTGCGGACGCTGGCGTCCGCAAATTCCTGATTGGCTGAGCCGTAATGAGTAACATATTGAAATGCGCGTTTCACAAATCAACAAACAGTCGAGATGGCAGCGGTAGACGTGGATGTCGTAGAGAGTGCTTTGAGAGATGTGAATTTATCTAGTGGTAGAGAAACTGTTTTAAAACCAGAGCAAGAATCAGCAGTAAGGGCTCTTTTAGCCGACAGAGATGTTCTGGCGGTTTTGCGGACCGGATACGGCAAGAGTTTAATTTACCAAATGTTTGTATGCGCGAAGAACTACGAGCTAAATGGTAATGCGGCGATTCTCGTCATTTCGCCTCTGAAAAGTATTATCGAAGACCAGTTGCAGGAGATGGAATTGTTGGGCTACCCAGCGAAAGATTTAGCCAATTTATCAAGGTTCTGCAATTATACTGAGCAAATGTTATTTTAGCCGCATGTTTCACACTGAGAGGTCATGACATACATATCGATTGACTGTAGTTATTGTTTTCTGGTCGGCAGGATTTGCCGTCTGATGCAAGCGAAATTTCTTTGACCTCTTTTGAAGCGTAAAGCTTTTTTTATTACGGCTGAATAAGGGTTCCAATTTTCTCCAAAGTGCCTTCTGGATCTGAATAACTAAGCGAATTTCTTTAGTCCTTGAGTGTAATGCTTTTCTGCAATGGCTAGTGTAGCGACACTTGATTGACAGTAAGCGTAATCGGATTACTAGAAAATTGGTAGGCGTTATGCAAAAACATAGGCTCTTAGAGCAGGCGCTCCCTTCCCTTTTCCCTTTCTCCCTCCCCACTTTCTTGATCTTTGATACATATTGTCTCTTTGGCAGGTATCAGGTACATATTATTGGCATCAATGTTCAATGACACTGGCATTTTGAACTTCTGAAGGAAATTCTTTTTAACCCTTTAATCCCTAGCAGCGACCAGCATCAAATTTCTCCTTACAGTATCACAGACAAATCAAACAGAATAAACTAAAATGATCACCAATGAACAGAGAACAGTGTAAAGAATATGCAAGTTGATTTTTGGGGTTAAAGGGTTAATCTACAAAAAAGGCAGGTGAAAAACTAGAGCTAAATTGGGTTGGAAGGCATAATACGATGGGTACTATTGTCATTCATGAGGTGGAGGTGTTCACTGTTGACCCTTCCAAGTTCTGTAGTGGCTTCCAAAGAAACATCCTTAGGTACTAATAAATCCTCCTGTCATTACTATTTCAGTTGGCTTTTATTTTATACTACGTGTAATTGACCTGTTCCAAATCTGCGTAGATTCCCTCCAGGTGTGGCCTACCATTGATGTATGTGCAGTAATTTACTTTCTCTTCAAATTAGAACTTACTTGGTTTTTTAAGTGAAGCTAAGACCTGTTTGGTAGTTAAATTTAAATTTTATAGATGTTTATTATACTTACTCTTCATCAAGGTAGAAGCCGTGAAAGTCTTCCTTTTTAGAAAGGACCTCGTATATTTGCCTTAGTGTTCTCTATAAATGAAAGAAATCACATCCCTTTCTCAGTTTGACAATAATATGCTGGTCAAAAGACATCCCAGGTTATGACTCTCGGGGACAGGAGCCAGAATTTAGCATTAAAAATTCAGATGTCTGCTTTGGTTTCGTTTTGATGTCATTTATGTCTCACTCAAGAAACAGGTGGCTTGAAAAAATTAACTCCTGCAATGCAAAAAAAAAATGACGTTCCACGCTTATTGTCAGTTATTGTCACCACCTCATATGCCCATGTAATCGTACAGTAATTTATTAAATGCATACATTTTTTGTGGCGGCCGAGGTAGAAATTACAAATGAAATCTTCCTTAATCTTGTTACACAAATTTCTTTCTTGTGTATTAAAACCGTGCAGGTTTTTTTCTCAAACAAAGAAATAAGTAAAATGAAATAAAAGTGACCTATTCAGCCTAAAGTGTCACGAGTGTCGTGTATCTGACCGAACGATAGTAATTTATGCAAGATTTGCGCGCCAAAACCATTCAAACCAATTTTACGCCTCATTCTGCATGTCCACCTACTTCAGTCATTTCAGTTTTGTAATGTATAATTTTCATGTAATTTTTTTATAGCAAATCGTCTTTGCGTCATTCAAATGCACGTTTCTTTTGATACTTACCCTGCATGCCACAGGAAAGACAATTGTATGAGCGGCAGCCCTGCGTCTGGAGCGATGTCTTTTCGATCGCCAGGAGCTTCTCGCTCATTTAACCTTTGCTCAATCCTTTGCAGGACTTGTGTTTGATTTCTTCTAGCCGCCTCGTGTTCTCACCGCAGCTTCTCATTTTCTGCGGCGAGTTTTCGGTTACTTTGGATTAGTTCCTCTAGTAGCATAACACAATCTTCAGCCGATCGACCTTCCATAGCGAACCGATTTCTAGCTGCACAATAACAATAAAAAATTCCGAAGATCTACAAGCTTTCTCGCTGTACAATAACAATTATAAATTCCGAGAAAAAAAAAGTATTGATGCAAGCCGTAAGCGCTAACGATCTAGCCTTTTAAAACCGACAAACGAACTCTCAACAGTTGAAGACGAAGGAGTTTAGAGGATTTGCCCGCTATTTTTCGAATATTTTATATTTGGTCCCCTGTTGCGCCAGCGCCTCGCTCTGATCTTTTGTCGCTGACCAGTAACACAATGGCTCAAACTGGCGTCACAGGCAGGAGATCGGCGGGAAAATCACAGTTAAACGTTGTTGAAAGCGTGTGGGCTTGTAATTTTGGAATCAAAAGGTAATGTTTACGTAGTTCTATTTATCGTTAATGTATAAATAGCGATGCATGTTTAATACTTCCAGAAAAAAAAACCTACAGAGCGATTTATTTAAGCTAATTTAAGCTGACATCGATTTTCTCTCAGTATAAGCTCTACCATCAATAAGGTTATTCATATGCATCTCGTAAGCAGAAAACGCTCACGCGTACACAAAATTTACCTAGAAAAGCGAGTTGCGTTTCTCTTGTACTCACTCATCACTTTCTCATATAAGGGGTATCTTCTTGGAGAGCCTATACTCGAAAAACAGTAATTATTTCACCGTCACCAAAACAAAGGCAGGTTGCCAGAGGCCACCAGGCAGGACCAGGTGCTGATCATGTGAGATTTTTACTTATGGTGCAGAATACCAGTGACGGCTTTTAGTCAGATCTTTGAGTTTCTGCACCCTTTCCAGTCAACACATATTAAGCAGCAGATTTTGTGTTACTTGAATAACATGGTGCTTTCAAATATGATAGCGACCATAGCTTTCTAGAGATTCAACAATTATGATGTGTGATTTTATTGCTTATGGTGCAGAATGCGAGTGACGGCTTTTTGTCAGATCTTTGAGTTTCTGCACCCTTTCCAGTGAACACATATTAAGCAGCAGATTTTGTGTTCCTTGAATAACATGGTGCTTTCAATGACAGTGGCCATAGCTTTCTAGAAATTTAACAATTTTGATGTGAGATTTTATTGTTTATGGTGCAGAATGCGAGTGACAGCTTTTTGTCAGATCTTTGAGTTTCTGCACCCTTTCCAGTGAACACATATTAAGCAGCAGATTTTGTGTTCCTTGAATGACGTGGTGCTTTCAATGACTGTGATGTGAGATTTTATTGTTTATAGTGCAGAATGCGAGTGACAGCTTTTTGTCAGATCTTTGAGTTTCTGCACCCTTTCCAGTGAACACATATTAAGCAGCAGATTTTGCGTTACTTGAATAACATGGTGCTTTCAATGACAGTGGCCATAGCTTTCTAGAGATTCAACAATTATGATGTGTGATTTTATTGCTTATGGTGCAGAATGCGAGTGACGGCTTTAATTTTTGTCAGATCTTTGAGTTTCTGCACCCTTTTCAGTGAATACATATTAAGCAGCAGATTTTGTGTTACTTGAATGACATGGTCCTTTTATTGACAGTGGCTATAGCTTTCTAGAGATTTAACAATTGTGATGCGAGATTTTATTGCTTATGGTGCAGAATGCGAGTGACGGCTTTTAGTCAGATCTTTGAGTTTCTGCACCCTTTCCAGTGAACACATATTAAGCAGCAGATTTTGTGTTCCTTGAATGACATGGTGCTTTCAATGACAGTGGCCATCGCTTTCTAGAAATTTAACAATTATGATGTGAGATTTTATTGTTTATGGTGCAGAATGCGAGTGATGGCTTTTTGTCAGTTTTTTGAGTTTCTGCACCCTTTCCAGTGAACACATATTAAGCAGCAGATTTTGTGTTCCTTGAATGACATGGTGCTTTCAGTGACTGTGATGTGAGTTTTTATGCTTATGGTGCAGAATGCGAGTGACGGCTTTTAGTCAGATCTTTGAGTTTCTGCACCCTTTCCAGTGAACACATATTAAGCAGCAGATTTTGTGTTCCTTGAATGACGTGGTGCTTTCAATGACTGTGATGTGAGATTTGATTGCTTATGGTGCAGAATGCGAGTGACGGCTTTTAGTCAGATCTTTGAGTTTCTGCACCCTTTCCAGTGAACACATATTAAGCAGCAGATTTTGTGTTACTTGAATAACATGGTGCTTTCAATGACAGTGGCCATAGCTTTCTAGAATTTTAACAATTATGATGTGAGATTTTATTGTTTATGGTGCAGAATGCGAGTGACGGCTTTTTGTCAGATCTTTGAGTTTCTGCACCCTTTTCAGTGAACACATATTAAGCAGCAGATTTTGTGTTACTTGAATAACATGGTGCTTTCAATGACAGTGGCCATAGCTTTCTAGAGATTCAACAATTCTGATGTGAGATTTTATTGCTTATGGTGCAGAATGCGAGTGACAGCTTTTTGTCAGATCTTTGAGTTTCTGCACCTTTTCCAGTCAACACATATTAAGCAGCAAATTTTGTATCACTTGAATGACTAATTGCACACAAATGATGCTTTCAATGACAGTAGCCGTAGCTTTCTAGAGTTTTGACAATTATGATGTGAGGTTTTATTTTTTCTTTGACACAGGGTTATGCAGCAGGCGATGGAGTGTCCACCGATATCAGGCAAAAAGACTTTTTTCAGTTTTCTTTCAGGAATTTACAGTTCCTTCTTTGGTACTGAGATGAACGTTCAGCGACATTGTGTGACAAAAAGAGAATAAAAAAAGCAATTCATGATAACACCAGTTAAACTTTTTGTTAGTAGTATTATTCATTAGTTTCAAACGATGCTAATAATTATATGTATGTAAAAGAAGAAATCATCTTGCCACTTTTTACTCAGCTATACTGTAAAGCGTCAAATGAAAGGCCTGGGTGTGTTCTGGATTTTTCTTATGAGCTTTGCAACAATTGTTACTACAGTTGAACATTCCTGTTGATGGGAGCCATCACAACTTGTTTTTGTCCTTCTACATCCACTTCAGCTGAGGCGAATCTTGAAAATATCCTTTGGACTGGCATAAACGCCGAGGGTCCTCCTGGATAGAATTTGTTTTTTAGACGCTGATTGGGTTGCCATATAGAGTAGTCAGGTTTCCTCAAGCGAGCGAGCGAGTGCACGTGGTTTGTCTTGACCCAAAAGGTCAACTTAATGTCACTTGAAATTATTAAGTTTCAAGAATCACAAAGATGTTTTGTTACTTAAGCTTTAATTAACTAATTAAAGACTCTGAAATACAAGCGTTCTTTCTGCGTTACTTTTACGAATGTTTAAGTTCGAATTAAAGATGAGTAAAGATCTAAGATCATTTAAATTTGCTTTAATTTGAAATTAAAGGTGCTACATTTTAATAGCTAATTTTGGAATAAATTAAAGACAATTAAAACGAGACCTAAAGGTTATTAGTCTTTAATGTAACCAAAAGGTCAATTAACGGTAAACTAAAGGGACAGAAAACCTTTTGGAAATTTAATGTCAAAATTAAAGGTAATTAAAGATTGAACAGAACTTTTGGTGAGCTTTAATTTTTCACTAAAGACACCAAAATGAAAGTGTTCTTCCTGTGCTAGGTTAAATAAAAGGGGGTCCATTTTCTTTGCCTTAAACTCAACCGCAACTGTTTTGTTATTTTTACTTTAACAAGTCTAACACAAACGAGCCTACTGAAAACATTCATAACGGACAATACATATTGATAAACTATTCCTTGATCTGAAATTTAATCTTTCCACGCTTTCCAAGATCCAACAGACGTACTTGGCGTCTGACAAATACGAGAACAAACATGAGGCCTAGTCGAGTGTTTCTCACTACTTCTTGAGTGGTTAGTTTTCCTTCTTTTCCTAATATCAGACTGGAATTTAAGAATTTGTCGTTTGCTGCTTTTCTTTTAATCCACCATATTCTCATTACTCAAATAATAACCTTGTCTACGAACAAATTTTGTGCCTAAGCCCTTGTTCGGGGGCACCCAACGAGAATATAGTTCAAAACCACTTAAACATAGCATTGTTAAACGTATTTTAGTATTTAAATGGTAGATATAGGCATATTTTTATTCCCTAGAAATTTTCCATCTGTTCGGATTTCCTAGCTGAAAGTCTAGTGATCCGAAAATTATAGGGATCAAAACTTACCTTTCCGACAATTTCAGCCAGAAAAAAGGCTCCCGAAAATTCTAGGTGATCTTTTAAGTGTAAAAATCCGTTAAAAATGGGCAATTATACCATTTTTTAGATGTTCGAAAATCCTAGGAGAGGCAGGCAAGCACGAAATTTTACATCAAATGTTCCGAAAATTGCAGATCGCAAATCGTCTTCCGAACAGATATTTTCCGAAGCTTGTCGTTGGGTGCCCCTGCTTGTTTTCAGTTTCCGTTGGAAAACCTGTAATGCCCCGGAGAAACTGGAAACAATGGCTTTGAAAAATATTGGAGATTAAACAAGGTTACAATGGACAATACAGATTTCAATATGGCGAGGAAATATGACATTATCTCATCAGACTGTTACATGTTTCAGTCACTGTGACTACTTTATCAAGTGTAGGGCGGTAGTTATTCTACTACTGTTAGGACTTTTATTACATTCGAGGCCAAAACTTATTACACTTAGGACCTTTATTACATTTAGGGTCATTTATTACATTTGAGGCCTCAACAAAGCTTGCGCGTGAACCAGCGTCATTTCGGCGGGAAAATGTGATAATCGTCGTCACTTTACTAGGAGTGTAAGGGAGACTGTCGTAGTTGCGGAAACGAGTTATAAAATGTCAGAAGTTTTATCATTTTGCGATCGGGAGTGGACTTAACCTCCCCATCGGCTCCTGACCTCCCTCAATAAATTAAGACAATATTGCAAACTTTTCTAGTGAAAAATAGTTATACGAAACTTTCTGGGAAGGCAAGAATCTACTGAGAGACGACTGGGGGAACGAGTCAGACGCTATAGTAATCAAGATGAAAAATTCCCGAAATATTCCCCTCCTTGTATAAGCCCCCCGAGCTCGCAACGCAAAGAACCCTTCGTTACATCGTCCCTCCAAATATAAGTCCACTGGGGGGCTTGTACTTGGAAATTGCCCTCAAATGCAAAGTAAAACAAAGCAAAAACGGTAAATTTCCTTTCAGCTATAAGCTAGCCCAATCGATTTTGAAACGCAAAATAAGCCCCTCAAAAAGGGCCTTTGAAAAGTATAAGCCCAGGTGCCAGTACCTTACGCATACACACAACCATATCACCCCGGCCGCTAGTGGCAAACATAGCTAAACATGGGCAACAGCGGGGTCGATTATCGCAAGTGAGACCTCTCGCTAGGGGCCATGCCATGCTGATGAGTCCCGGTATTTTGTCATACATGCGTTAGAACAAAGAAAAAATAACATAACGGCAAACTTACATTGCATAGTATTGGACAAAAATGATTTGATAGTTTTTCTACACTGCAGGAAGGAGATGCACAAAAAAGGTCAGTACAGGGAAGGTTAACACATTTCAAGAGGTCTTCTTCATTCAAGCATTTAAATAAACTCCATTGTCCTTATCGATACTAATATCTGTACATCTATAGGCATGCTGAATGATACCCATCCCCTAAATCAACATTTTGCCCCTAAGTAAGAAGTAAGTGTTAATGTTGGTTTAGGGGAGGGGTAGGTGGTCAGTTACCCAGATACGTATAATGATCCAGTATTTCAACATGTTCAAGCGAAGAGTTGATCCTGCTACACCTTCAGCTTGTCTTCTTTTTAGTGTGGTTTTGTTTCGACTCCTGACTGTGATTTAGGTAAAACAAAAACCTGACCAGCGGGGATCCAAATTCTGGTCCTGAACCGAGCTCATATATCTAATACCTGCTCGATAAAGTGCCTTTTGCCACTTTTTCACTGAAAGTGTCTTTACCCCGCTTTAGCACTATCAGAACCTGCTAGATGTGGATTTTTGTTCTAAGTTTTGATAGTCGCAATATGCATTAGTATTTTTGGACTTTTAGAAATGATTTAATGATAGCACATTAAGTGGGTCTAAACTGTTTGGGCGTGCTATGTATATGCTTCAAGAGTCCGGTACAAGGGTCATAAGTGTTTTTCGCTGTGAAAAGAGGTTACTGAATTGGCACGTGGAATGGAGAAACCCAAGACGCCATGACTCTACTTACGAGGTAAAAAATAATAATAAGCAAAAAAAAAAAAAAAAAAATTGCAATCAGAGAAAGAAGTGTAACGTTCAGAGCGACTTGCACAATAAAGGCCCTCTTTGCACTGTAACGCGCGCTCGCAGAAATATTGAGTACCCGTGCATCAAACAAGACATAACAAATTATCAACAGCTTCGGCTCCTGATAGCTTACATTATTCTTACATTTTTCGTTTCTTATGTTATACAACCAAAAGATCCCAGGAAAGAGTGTTATAATTTTCCTGTTACAATCTTATACTCCACGAAATTACCCTTCCGCGAAAGCTGATGCTACCTGCAAGAGAGTATTGGGTCGACCCTTTCGTTTTCCCATTTCAGACCACGTGATGGTACCCCGGAGAATTGATTGTTTCCTATGCACATGCATCCACATGCATATGTTTGCGTAATTTATGAAACGGCCAAAGGCAAATTCGCTGGAGAACATAGGACAATTGCATGATGACGTCATTATACTACATAGATCCTTCAGGTCCTTCAGCTGTTGTTTTCTTGCGCAAATTAGGGCTATTGTGTTTTAAAATGTAGAGAGATTCAATAAGAAAGCAAAAAAGAAATGAATTCTGATACTTGTAGTCAAATTTTGTTTACTCACCGTCAAATATGACCTATTGGGAAAACAAAACATAAAAAGATATATCCCCCGGGATCACATGAGTTCACACGACACAATAAACAAGTTCAAAAATAGACAAGTGCGTAATTGTAACACGACTCCTGACAAACAAGAAAGCGGGTTTCCGCTTGCACTTTAGATCGATAGGTCCTGCTCGCCTTGTCTAGTATAAATCTTTGTTGGAAGGGTTGTGATTTTGTCCACAGAATTCACCAAAATCTGTGAACCATTTCCATTTTGTTGAATCGAAGATGAAGTGGGCTTTTCTCCTTGTTCTTATTGTAGTCAATTCTTCCAACGGTGGATTCATCCCCTTCAAACGAATCCGGCCCAGCGAAAGCCCTGATGTCGGAAGGAATGTGGTAAGTGTTCTCTCACTCTGTTGGTTTTTACATTGCATTGGACTAGAATTTCGTTTGCGGAATTAATGGTGTATGTGGGACAATTCCTTCGAGATTAAACTGTACATGTTGCTAACACTGGGTGCATTGAAATGTACTCTTTACGTCGATGGGCCAACAATTTTTTCACGCCGTTCCTGGAAGACACACGCAATCTGTCCTTATAAATCTTTCAGTTTTTCTCTAATAAAATGAACGCAGCGGCGTTCCATTGTATCTTTCAGCAAAACACTGATAGACACTGAATGAGTATATAATGAAATATCTGCTAGAATTCAACATACTATTGTGTAAGAATCACATGATTTGTTGACACCGATGCATACTGTGATGAGTGTGGCGCAACATATCATACTCGAAGCATTACGCAGCATTAAACATTACGTATTGCAATTCTTTTAATACTCCATAGGCCGCACAGAATCAGTTAAAAGAAGTCGATTTACAAGACAAGGATTTTTGTTTTTATTCCCATCTTTTCGGTTACGTAACTATATTAAAGAGGGAGTTGAAGTGGTTATCCTGCTGAATGGCTGCGTGACTAAGAGAACTGAGGTGCGCGTACCTGAACCTCCCTCATCCCCGCCCACTTCAATCCTTTTGATCTTGAATACGTCCGTACTCCGTACCCGCCACATGGATCCGAAAACAAAAGACTTGTCAGGCAGTAGCTCAAGGCGAAAATGTTGATAAGACATTTTATTCTGATTTTTATATCACTGAGCTTCTTTGGTGAAGAGCTTCTCTCTTGCTCTTCGAATTGCCATCGCTAAAAACTGTATTATAATGCGTGCATGAACTAAACAGCTTGTGAATTAATTCAAGCTCTTGTTTTTACAATTGCTTCATACCCGCGGTAAAGTAAACAAATAGAAGGTAAGGTCGGATTTGCAACTTGAACTGAGGTCGGAAATAACATCCAAGATTAGTCACATCCGTGGCGTCCACTCATAGAATTGGCTACTTGCCCTTGTGTCTGTTTTTTTTTTTTTTTTTTTTTTTTTTTTTCAGAGAATTATTCCTTGATCATCTCCATTCTCTTCACCCTGCGAACAGAGCCTCCTTCTGTCTTCCTTTTGATCGCGGACCAGAAAAGGTCTTTTGTTGAAATGATGCCATTTCAGCCCCATTTATTCAAAACCCAGATCATATTTTCCTTTTCTTAGCTGCGTGAAAAATATCTCTGACTTTGATGATGTCTTCGGTAACGACAAAATCCTACTGAGTCACCGTGTCAGTTACATTCCTGTTTACAGTTGGACTACGCGCAATCGAACGACTGGTCAAGAAAATTTTCATTCTTTTTCAATAGAGTTGTAAGGAAATAACACATCTTTTTTAAGACTGCAAATAGTCTTTTATTTCTCTTTTCAGAGTCACTGGACTAAAACTTGGCGTACTAAACTCTCGAAAATTTTGAATGCAAACAAAGGTTAATAGCAAGGTCCCTTTTACATTCCAATTTAGGACTACGTTTTGAGAGTCCATCATTCACGCTGGTACAAAGCAAACAGAATCAGGTCTCTACCTTTCCCTAGGCCTTATTAGATTTCAACCTTGACAGAAATGGTATTTTAAAAAAATGGTAAGCACCTCAAAAACTAGCCTGAGAAGACAGCCGACATTTCGAGATGCCACCACTGGTTTCCCCGCAAAATGACGTCGGAGAAACGAGTACAGAAATTCCATACCGATGACGTGTGGGTACTGATAGTGTTTCTGGTTGGTTGAAAATACGTTTCATCCAGTCACAAGCACACCTTGGCTCCAGAGGTCCGTTCTAAACCGTGATTTCAATACAGTTGATGAAGCTCCCGAGACGAACCTCTTGTCACACAAGCAAGCAACCTCATTTCCATGCGAGAAATCAGTTCAGATTTCTGAACTGGGTCGCCGTTTGGTTGCTCCCACGTCCGAAGGGAGTGTACGATATAACAGTGAACTTGATTACCGTTATCGAAGAACTTCACCACATGAGATTGAAAAGCGGTTTCGATGTTTATAACAAACGGAGAACGATCAGGAATTAGATCAGAAAAAAATTGCCTCTTGAACCCTGTCCAGTTATTATTCCAGCCAGCGAGATTGCAAATAACGACGCATGGAGCGATTTTGCAGAGAAAAACAAGAGGCCTTTCGCTCGCGGTCTACCGGCAGATCTGGGTAGCTGGGTAGCCACATGAGATCAGTATGGAATTTCTGCTCTCGTTCCTCAGACATTTCGAATTCTTTGCCTCATCTGAAGCACATACAACACCTTTTTCTCGACGCGTCAGATTCCGGCTCTCATATTAAGTTTGTCTTTTTCACTAGACTCAGATAATCGCTAGCAGAGGATATGATTGTGAAGAACACCAGGTAACAACATCAGATGGCTTCATTCTTGCCATGCAGCGGATTCCACGCGGACGAGGAGAAAAGAAGAGTTCTGTAGCAAAAGAAGTCGTCTTTCTGCAGCATGGAATTCTTGCAGACTCTACAAACTGGGTGATGGACTCGCCAACAGAGAGCCTTGCATACATACTTGCAGATAAAGGTTTTGATGTATGGCTTGGAAACATCCGGGGAAATGACTATTCAAGACGTCACGTGAAATATAAACCAAGCCAATCAGTTTTCTGGAATTGGAGGTGAGCTTGTTTTGTTCAGCTAGGTTAGAGCGCCTATCCAGAGACAAAATAGGCTCGAACCACACGTCGAGAACTCAGACACAGTTAGAAAAGATCCCCACGGATAACTAAGAGAAAGCGCGATTAGTTTCAAAGTGCTTATGAGCACATGTATTATTCATTAATAAAATCCTGGTCTATTACCAATGCTGCGTTCTGATTGGCTGAACTACTTCTAGGCTATAGCCCATTAGTAGCTAAAAGTGGCGGCTTGGAAAACCCAAATCGCCTTTTTGCTAGCTAAGGTTGTTTTGTCTCGATATTTTAGACCAACTAGTTGGATTTTACTAAAACAATTATTCCTCGAGCCCTCATCTCCTCTGAGTCAATAGCCCATTCGGGCTCGAGGAATAATTGTTAATTATTTGAGTGACGCAATAGGTTTGAACCCCGAATCGAGAACTCAGATACAGTTATAAAAGACCCTCAAATGCATAGATAAAGAGAGAGCGAGATTCATTTCAAAGTACGTATGACCTGCTATAGCAACGGTAGAAATTGTGGTGGTACTTGTATTCACGTCCAGCTGAAAAGTGACCCTTTAAGGTAATTCCCTAGTTTTGCACTGTGTATGACCTAGTGTGTATACCATTGCAACTTCAGAGGGAGCGGTGATTTCACCGGTCACCTAAAAAGAGGTGATTATGGCCCCTTTCGTAGTCCAAATGCTTTTAATAGCGATTTTGATAATTCTACCCAGCTAAAAAGGTGTTTTTCTTGAAACTCTTCCCAGTTCCTTCAAACAAAATGATCATTTGAAGTTTGCAATGAAACGAGTACGGTGACCCCTCCTTCTTTATTTGTGTTTTGTATTCGTTATGGCTACACCAAAATATATGTTAAGGAGAAAAAAATCTGGATAGTAGGAGCTGTATTTTTTTAGACATTCATATCTAAAAAATATAACTTCTACTATCCAGATTAAGAGCCAGTATTAAGAGCCATAGAGAAGAAGGAGATAATGTCAAAACAGTACATGTCTCTACATTTTTTCAAGATCAGGTAATTTGAGGTTACTTAACTGAAAAAAATAAAGCCCAGACAAACAAGCCTGCTTAAGGTCTCAGTTTTTTTCCATAAAATAACAAATTTTGTCGATTGTTTCAGTTTCGAACATTTCGCTCTTAACTAGGAAAAAGCACTCAGAATTACGGGCATACAGGGCGAAAACAAGCACAGTGAACCCATCTTTTTATGGCAGTTTTTGAATGTACTATATATGGCTGGCATTTGTGCCAAGTTAAAAAAAAATCAGGTTGTTCATCATTTTCAAGGGAATTACCTTAAACAATGTCAAAAACTGAATAGTTTGAACTTTTTAATATCGGAAGTTTTTACTTGACAAGTGGTGCATTTTTTTACATAACGTTTGCCAAGCGGTACCGTTCCTTCCCTTAGTTCACGTTTGGTAATATCAAATTTCTACAATAGCTATGCTATGCAAATCTCTAAAATGGCTGTGCTAACTTTTTACCTTTTTAGATTGCTTCTCTACTTGCACTTATAATGTTTACATATTTTTATGCCCTTTTTTTTCTTCAGCTGGCAAGAAATGGCTGATTACGATCTGCCAGCCATGATAAACTACGTCCTGAACGTCACTGGGCGAGAGCAGTTGTTTTACGTGGGCCATTCACAAGGAACACTGATCGCGTTTACTGGATTTTCTGACAACCCCGCTCTAGGAAACAAAATCAAGGCCTTCATCGCTTTAGCTCCTGTGTACACTTTAAATAATGCTACGGAGATCGCAAAGGAAGGAGCTGACATTTTGTATCCACTTGTCAAGGTAAACTATGGCTAAATAGCACTAACTCGTTTTCAGCGCAGCCGAGTGTTCAACACTGAAGGCTCTCAATCAGGAATTTCTTTGTTAGGACCAGCAGCTGAATTTGTTTATCGGTAGTCCCGAGTACAGCTTCCGGTTCGACGGACATCAGGTAGAAATTGTGTTCTATTTTTAAGCAATTTCCAGTCTAATCTAACTTCTACAACGTTTCTGAACACAGATGCTCTCAGATTTGTTTCATTAATAAATAAGTAGTATCTTTATAGCTTGTAAGTCTATTGTCGGCTCAGTCTTTCTGAATTGTTTGTATCCGTCCTGCAAAAAGTCTCTCTTGGTAATGCAAAGCATTAGCCGTACCAGCACAGCCATCATCCCTGTAATGTGCTCTTTATTAAATGTGGAACCACTACACAACGACAACGGCCACTTAATTGCCCCCTTACTCCCAAAATAACCTCTCCACAGTGGGCTTTAAGAAGCGAGCGATAAAAAAAACTGATGAACTACTCACTGTATGTTACTCGCTTTTGTCCCCAGGGTGGCTTTTGTGAAGAGATGTTGTTGGGGACATACGATAAAACGTTCTTTTTTCACTTCTGTTTTTCAGAAACTTTTCCCTGGTCTTACCTTTGACTTACTCCCTGGTGATTTTTTGAGATCACTTATCAAGCTAGGCTTCTGTGCAAACCCCATCTCAGAGAAAGTTTGTTACGACTTCATGGAGTTAGTGATCGGCATGGACAGCAAGAATATTGATGAGGTTTGTTGGGAGTCGATAGTTCCACCTCCCTACAAAAAGAAGCTATAAAATATGGATGTATTGGGGATAAGTCATTCCCTTAGTGCGAATTTCATGTGGCTTCCTTTTTGTGTGTATAAAAATGCATGATGATCTGAGTGAGCATGAATAATAGCTGAACTGCAACGGATACACTGTTAAAAAGATTGTCCCGCTTCGTCAAAGCTCATTAAAAAAAAAAAAAAGAAACGGATATTCCAGTGGTTCATTGTCCCCTGTTTCCTTCTCGGATACGATCTTTCAGGTTCATTTTCTCCAGTCAACTCTTATTTCGATTTACTTGTTATTATTTTTTTAAAACATGGTCTTATTATCGGCTCCTGTAATAGCTGATTATTATGTGAACTTAATTCTAGTCAAGAGTGCCTGTCTACATAGCGCATTTTGCGGAAGGAACATCTTTTAAAGACGTGGTGCATTTTGGTCAGGTATGTTTATTATTAACCAAAGAGGACAACTGACTGTTGAACTCGTAATGTGAGTTTGCTGTGTTAATTGCTGGAACTCCTTATGCATAATATGAAAAGTCTGGATTCACGATGCTATAAATGGAAAATACTGCTGAGCATCTTTTAGTTTGTTTAATTATGTCCATAAGTAGAAATCAATTGTCAGTTTTGCAAAGTTACCATGTATCAAAATATAAAAGTTGCGTACAGCACGCTTTCGTTAGCTCACGGGCAAATGTCTTGATAACCTGTGTTCAGCCGCCCCCTCCACCCATAGGCTACTGTCGTGATTACTTGGTTTTGTTTTTGTTGTTGTTGTTTTGACATTTTCATTTTTATAAACAGGTAATAGTCAACAAGAAGTGTCAAAAATTTGATTACGGGACAGCAGGAAATAAACAGCATTACCATCAGGTCAGTAAATATGTGTTGTTCGAATCACTCTCCAGTGTTTCTTTTTTCAACCAGTACAAGCTAACGATCAACTCAAACAGACCAGACCGTCCATTCCATCTAAAGCGCGTTGACGGAAAAATTTTACGTTAGGATGGGTAGTTACGCATGGTTCGACTGTATTTTGACTGCTCCAGGAAATTATAAACACTTCATTAAAGACGTACATATATAGTTTATTCTAGATGCATTAAAATATATACAAGGTTTAAAGGTTGCACTATATGACGTCATAATTGATGACGTCACATTTTTCTTAAATTAAAGTTTGGAATCGTTTTAATTTAAAATAGAGCGCGTCAAGAGAAGCTGAAAACCGAAAACAGTATGTACATACGAAAAATACTGGATGGGATATGACATTTTGAAGATGAAAAAATTTAGAGTCAATAAATGGGACCCCCCTTCAGCAGTAAACCTAAATTAGATTGTCTTTTTGTCTTAATAGTAATGCAATTGACATTGCACATTGGTTGTCTTGAATGCAGAAAGTAGAAGGAAAAGAAAATTACAAAAAAAGATTTTCTGTTATTCCTGGAACCATAAAAGAAGATTTGTGAAATAATAAAAGGTCACGTGACCAATAATTCCTTTGCCTTATTATCGTCCTGGAGGTGTCCTGGGGCCTGTTTCTCGAAAGTCCCGATAATAAACGGGCCCCTAAAGCTGTTGTTGTTTACATGAAAGATAGAAATTTCAATAGTTTTTTATCTAGCATGATAAAACTATCAGTTAATGAAACGAAATGGACTATTTTGCTAGCCAGGATCCGCGCTCTTATTCTTTTTATTTCGATTTGAATATTTGATTTCGGGCCCGAAAAGTTATCGGGACTTTGGAGAAACGGGCCCCTGAAAGCAAAAATGGAAAAGTTTAAAACCATACGATTTTTACGGAAAGTAAGGAGCCCGTTTTTACCAAAATACCAGCTCAGCTGGAAAAAACTGGAAAAAAAATACCAAGGACATTACTTTTGCTTTACATTGTCTTGTAACATTCGACTAAGGATAAATAAGTTCTGTACACATTCAAGTAAATGGATGTCCTTCTCCAGATAAGGGCTCCAGACTGGTGCTGCGTATTCTAAGATTGGCAGTACGGAAGATTTGTACAGCATAGAAATATATTTCATCCGAAACCGTAGCTGCCTCAATTAAGACAATCTTGATGAAATTCTTTGTTCTTGTTGTCGATTTTAAGTCAAAAAGTCTTAAAAGCCAGTACATAGCGCCTAACACAAATAAGCCTACATAAACCGTGATCAACTCTCTTCTCTCCCACAGGCCACCGCTCCATTGTGTCACGTGAAAGACATGCCCACTCCCACCCTTTTGTTCGTGGGAGCCCGCGATGGTCTTGGTGACCCGGGTGACAATGAGGCTTTGAAGCCGCAAATCAAGAATCTGGTGCATTACGAAGTCATTCCAGAGTGGAACCATTTGGATTTCTTGTATGGAGTAGACGCACACAAACTGCTTTACCCCAGGCTTGTAAACATCATGAAGCAGTTTAGTAAGCGATGATTAATACCACCCGATGAGACGCTGTTCTTCTATACTTTCCTCTTGTATTCTTATGCAGTTGAAAACTAAACCAGTTATTAACCCTTTCAAAATCATTGCACACTCTGCTTATACTATTGTTTGACAAATTCTAAACATTCTTTTGCACATTTGTCCTGAGAAACACTTCGAAAAAATATAAATGTAGCATAATTCGCTTTTTAGAATCCGCTGGGTAAGCTGGTATTGCGTTGGTTTGTCCCTGAGAGTCCCGACTGGTATCTGCGTTCTCTGCGATTGACTTCTATTCGCCCGGAACTACACTCATTTTTAATAAGAATGCTGTTTTTCCGGCCCGGGCTGAATAATTTTTCTGCCGATTTTAGGTTGAAAATATGCTTACATTATTCTTAAATAATGTTTAAGAAAGAATGAATACATTATTTCCTTTGTGTTGTATACTGTACATATATATTACATGTACCGTTCATCGAACCGTCCTTAGCATTGAACATTTAGCAATGGTTAGTGCAGGTTGTTTCGTTTTGCTTGCTTGCTTTGCCGTTAAGAGAAAGGAATGATTTTTTACGGTTAAAAACATATATAATTGTATTGTGCTTACATAGATTTTTAACACACAAAATTATATCCTATTCAAAATCCCAGCCTCGAGTTTATTCTTAAAATGGTCTTAAAATTTCGCAAATTTCAGCCTAGATATTTTTATAAACTGTATTCTTATAAAAAAAAGGAGTGTAGTCAAGTTATATATAGATACTAGAGATGTCTGCTCTGGTGGAGTCAGGCCTGTAACCAAGAACGCTTAGTTTATTCATCTGACATAAAAGTACGGTATCTAAAGTGTTTGTGTATAGCTAGTTCAAGGTATAGACCGGAACAGTACTGTTTCGCAGTCTTATTAAGACTAGAGTGATCATGAACACCTAATTAAAATAACCTATTTAAAGAGGATTGTATAATGCGGCGTATAGCTTAACCTTGAAGGATAACTTGTCATTGGCATTAAACAGTAATTAAAGCTTTGCTTTCTCATTTTTTTTTGTGTGATTTCCTGCTGTTGGTGGAGCGAGCCGGGTTTGTGCTGCTATAACCAAGGCCGGGCCGGTGTAAGAGTTTTGATTGAAGGGCGCTTAGCAGACAACCGACTGATTGTTTTCTCTGATAACAACGGAATAATAAATCTAAAAATGGTTTCCAAAGCTATTGTTAAAGATGGTACAGATCATCGACTTCAGTGGCTTAGCTGCCTTTAAGCCATTAAGCCCGGACTTGACAGGAGTTTGAGTAAAATTATGTGTACGGCTATCACGTGTTGTTAAAATAGTTTTCTCAATAGAATATCATCCTTAGCCCTCTTAAACGCATATTAACAACTGCGTTGGTAAAGTGGAGTTTGGATGCCTGTGATACCCAGGAGCTTCCACTATTGGCAGCCAGCTCCTAAGATGGATACCGCCCCCATGGCTGGGAAATCCTGACAACCCAGCCTTGAGCCCTACGCCAGAGGACCTCCGGGCCTAACTTAAAATGCCCGGAGAACAAGGGGCTCATAGCGGGGGGAAAGCTTGAGCCCCAACAAGAATGCCCAAATCCGACGGCACCCAACCGAGTTACACAAATGGGTAGATAAGCGCCATACCTGTTACGCGAGTCGTCCGGCTACTGAGAGAATCGTGTCTACTGGAGTCCGCACATACAGCAAATAAGCTTCGCTTGACCAGCGACCTATAGTTTTAATAAAATGGTCAGAAATTCTTCGGCTGGTAGCAATAGTAGCCGCTCCAATTCTAAAGCTATGACCAGATAAATTTGCACGAACACCTGCGGACTGTAGATGGGGGGTAGAGGGTAGTTTTTAAGAACGCAGAGAGCTTGGATCTAGAACGAGGAGTACCATCCTGGTAAAGAAATAGAGGTCCAGAGCCCGGTCCACGAAAATGAAGGTAATTACCAAGGAAGCCCCAGGACTTAGCGGGGCGGAGCCACAACCAAAAAAGATGAAGCATCCCTTTCGGAAAGGGTCTGTCTTGCAGCACTTGATAAACACTCGGACACTTTGAGGGTTCAAAGGGGCGTAAACCTGTATGTCAGCACGAGTCGAATGCAGAGAAGGATCAAAAGGGCTATTGACTGTAAATTCGCCACCTCTGAGGAGGCCAAAGAAGCCAACACAGCAGGCGGGCCATAGCATGACGTTGTTAGGATTTGTGAGATCCAGAGACCTGTATAGAACAGACATGAGATCTGCTGTCAACGGCTGCCGCTGGGTCAAGTTTGAACCCTGGTGGCGTTCAATCTTGTGAAGGAGACGCTGGAGTTGAAGACACGTAGAGAGTTTGTCAGAGAAGCCATAGTCAATGTGAAAGGAACGAACTGCTGATAAATATACTTTGATGGATGGATGATGAAGGCGATCCGCTAAGTTGGTACAGAAAGGCATCGCTGGCCGACAGGGGAGGCCAATTCTGACTGAAAGATACGTCCTGGTTGCAAAATCCAAGAATTGACGCTGGGTCAGAGGTATAAACCTGTCGAGTGGACGAGGCCAAACCATTTGCCAAGAAGAATCGGCATTTTTCAGTCAAACCACAGGAAGCTGGGCCTGCAGTGATGGAGGTACTGGAGTTGCCCTAAGGGCAGCCTGTGGTGCAAGACAACGAAAGCGCTGAAAATCAAAACGAGGTAAAGAGTCAGCAATGGACTTGCGCCTCCCGGCTGTATGACAGGAAGTAAAAACAAAGGACTGACGAGTAGCTGTAAGCGACGGGTGACGAAGAAGAACCATCATGAGGACGAGCGCAAGACACTGACCACAGCCCATATAGTCTGAACAAAACTCAACACATTTTGATCATTCGACGCAGAAAAGTCCGACCTAAGGGAATTACTTTACATGCATGTTAGAGATGGCCAAGATTCCAGTTCCTTTTCATACCGTGCTGATTGGAAGACCAGGTGTCCAAAAGAGCAGCAATACGATCAAACTTCTCTCGTGGGAGGCAAGTCCGAAGGGCCAGCGAGTCCAACTCGATGCCTAGGACAGTCAGACACGTGGAAGGACCCTTAAGCTTATCAGGGTGGAGGGGAATACCCCACTCTGAAAACTGACGAAAACAGATATCCAAGTTTTGTTGGCAAACAGGGGAGTCAGGAGGGTCAAAGGTATGGAAGTCATCCAAGTAATGAAGTAGAAATTTTACTTCATAATTGTGTTTTCGAATCTACTCAAGCAGGTCTGGGAACTCTTGGCTAAATTTAACGAAAACCAAAGGGTATGGCCAAATCGATGGAGTATTCCCCCCGCCATTTCACGCCTAACAGGTAACGGTCATGAGAATGTTCAGGAATGATACGATATGCGCTTTCTAGGTCAAATTTAGCAAAAAGAGTTCCCCAACCATGGGTCATGATGCATCATTGATATCGTCAACCTTCATGCACTGAACTAAAAATGGGTCATTGGGAATCCCGTCATTAACACTGAGACCTTAGGGAGTAGACAAGTCCAAAATAAGCCGCCATTTGCCGGACTGGTATTTCATCGGAATTATTCCAAAGCGACTGATGTGAAGGTTTGGTAAAGGAGACATTGAGAAGGGAAGAGCAACGCGACCTTTCTTAAGTTCTGTGAGGAGACTAATCTGTCGGACCAGATGCTGCTGCATCCCTACGAAAGGCCATGTCATAGTGGAGCCAGGCTTTCCAGGGAATTGGCATGAGGTCTTGATAATTAGCAGCTTGTATTGGGTGAGGTCTGGCCACTTTGAAGGGTGTGCGCTGCAAAATATCCAATAGAATATGGTAAAAGCCTCGACCCAACTGAGGGACCGTTCATTTTTTATGAGAGAGGGGGGGCTGGTGGGATTTGGGGGGGGGGGCACTCGAAAAAAATTGGCTTGAAAGGGGGGACCAGCCGAAAAAAAGTGAAGGAAAGGGGGGGGGGTCGGACGAAAAAATTAGATTAAAAATAGGATAAGAGATGTTTACAAATGGAAGAAAAATTGTGCTCTTTTATTTATAACAAATATGCTAAAACAGTTCCAGGGTAACAAGAAAACTTCTCAACAGCTTTTATATTTTATAAGGACAGTGAACATACCATAATAACAGTCTTGAATAGCAACAACTTTCTTTTCATTCATAAAAATGTTGTTGTCAAGCTCATATAATTAAAACCAATAATTTGAGTCCTGAATTGGAACTGACCTCGTTGCAAGAGCTTTTCTATGAGAAATTTAATGGGAGGGGCATGAAACTACTACGAGGTGTCCCCTTCCTCATTTTCGACGTTCTCTTCGATCTCGTCGTCGCTCTGTTCCTCTTCTTCTTCCTCCTGTTCTTCTTCGTTGTCTTCCTCTTCTTCCTCTTCTTCGTCGTTTTCTTCTTCCTCTTTGTTCGTGTCTCCGACGTTTGAGCTATAATCTTCAGGATGCAGGAAGCAATACATCCTGTTTCTTACTTCTGGCTTAAGGTTGGTAATAAGCCTGCTTTGTGCCGCGTTGCTGAAGTAGCTTGATTGCAGTAGGTGAGCGATGAATGCTGCATCCCGTGTTAGCAACAATGCTGCTACATCTTCAACGTTTATGCACGCTTCCGGAATTGTCATGGAGGGAGGATAAAGAAGACAATTGGGAAGCTCTTTTGCAAAGGGATTTGCAACGCAGATATGATACACGCGTAGGACGTTGTTTTCAAACCGTTTGCGTTTTCTGCCCTTTGATTTCCTACGGTTTTGTTTTAATTTTCTTTTTTTTGACACATAGTGTCCTGTTAAGCCCTTGAAGACCTGGTCAAAGGTCTCCTTCTTTTTTTCGAGGTTTTCTAATTCCCCTGAAACCTTGAGCTGCTTTGCCTCAATCCTAGCGATGTGCTGCACATTGAAGTCATACTCTCAGAACAGGTCAAGCCGAAGTGAGAGGCAGCAATGAATCAGGTCAACTAGACAGCAGTGGTGAAAGCAGTGAGGGAGAAGAAACTGATGATGATTACAAGAGTGATTCCCCTGACTCTGAAGACGACTCAAATGATGTCGTTCTTGCTTTTATCGCCTCAGACGAGGAATATGTAGACGAGCGGCCAGCTACAACACGCTCAGGACGAGCAGTAACAAGAAGAGCTGAAATTGACTTTTCATTCTTTTGAGTGAGGATTTGTTAAAAACAGCTTTCTAGCTTTCAGCTTTCTTTCACTAAATTACGTGAAATGTAACAAAACGAAATTTTAACGCAGTAACTTTTTTAATACCTTATGTATTTTTTTATTCATGGGGGGGGGGGGGGGCTTCCAAAAAATTACTCTGATGAGGGGGGGGGGGCATGCGAAAAAAATCGGAAATGGGGGGGGGGGGTCATACAATTTTCAAATTACACTCCTCCAAATCCCACCAGCCCCCCTTACCCCATAAAAAATGAACGGTCCGTAATGATGTCTATAATCCTTTCAATCTTAAAACTCGTCTTTGCAGGACCAGTACTTTTAAGGCTTCCTATTTTAATCGTATTACTAAGTTACGGAATTTTGTTTGTTCACTTAAGTCCCGTAGTAGTTTCTCTAATATGCAATCTTTTAAGCAGTTTGTTTATAAAACTATGTTCACTACTACTCTGGTTAATACTTATGAGGTGGAAAGATCTTGTACGTGGATATTAGTGATGACTACTAGTGATGTCACAAGTCGAAGTGACTGTGCCTACCACGTCCACTTTCTTGTACTTTGTTATTTACTTTTGTTGTTAACGTACATCTAGGGTTTGAATTTTTTTTTTCAAGGGTAAATGAGCTATTTAACAGCATTAAAACTGAAATTGGAATTGTAAGTAACAACAAGGCGGTGCCTTGCATGGGTTTAGGGTCTTGTTTGCACTTGCCCTTATGGGGATCAGCAATCGTTTTTTAATTGTTCTTGTAACTATAATTAATTACTTTTATTCTTTAATGATATGTCTTCTTGTAAATTCTATCATGATTGCATTCTTGCCAATAGTGTCAAAAAAATCTCCTGGACCCTCTTCTTAGAAAGATGAGACCAGAAATTTGCCATCTAAATAAATGTGGGGTTGTGACTCCTAAGCCTTAAGATTTTCCACCAACAAGTCAGCCAGATCAACAAACTGGCCAGTTCTGATCTTCGTCACCAGCTTCTCCGGGATACGTGAATATCCACAATAAATGGCCTATTTAGCGATGACAGAAGTAGCTGGGATTGAAGACCCTAAATGTGGCAAAGATGAGCCATGCCAGAAATAGCTTGTGGTCCGCTCGTTGCACTGCCAGCACCACACGAAGATGGTGCCCCCACGATAGAAGGGTTGCATAAAGACGAATTACCTAGACTAAAATATGTAGAAATAAAAGAGGGTACACTGAGGATGTTACCTGATGAATGGCTTGTAGAAGACGACGATCGAGACGAGCGTCGAAACGGTATTAGAAGACGTTGACAACTGTGCAACATTTCCCGCTAACGGAGATGTCGCCGAACCTGATGCGGTCGTTGTAGAACGGTTCTGCATCGCCACGAGAATTCGAGGTAAAGACTCCCTAACGCTTGAGAAAAGGCAGCGGCCAGATCCTGCTGGGACATGATAAAGGAAGGCGAGGACGTCGCTGTAGTAGAAAGAGGCCAAGAACTTGTGTTGGAAGGAGATGAAACCGAAGAATCCCCATGTGATTCCAACAAGAGGACTTAGAACTTAGCACTTAGAATAAATACTCCCAAAAAAAGACAGATTCCTCTAATACTGGGAGGGTACCGGTCAGCGGTTACCACCTGTGCAGATGTGAAGGCACCTTAAGTGATCTAATGGCGGGCAAGTAGACTGCCTAAAACAGCTTAATGTAGAAGATGACGTAATAATTGAAAACTGAGACATTGCCTATAGTTGGCAAAAGGTAAGTTGGTGAGATCTACGCTGTTGTTCGTGGAGCGGGTCGTTCGCCATTTGCTCCATGGAACTCAAACCGCTTATCAACTGAGTCCTCACGTTTGTAATACACCCATTCTGAAAAAAGCGCACTAAAGTTGCCGAACACACCAAAATCGCTGAAAGCTAAGTGCACTAGACCATGCTAAGATGCACACAGGTTCCAGAGCATGATGGATCTTGGTACATACGCCTCTTGCACACACCTCTGACCAGTAAGGTGAAACAAGCGCTCCTTGTTGTTAACCCTGTTAAATTGCATTTAACTGCATTAAAGAGATGCCCATTGACTGATGGAAATGAGTCATTAGAGATTTTTGTACAAAAAAGCCAAGTAGACTTGCATTTTATTGGCGGGTAGTAGATAATTAACACTGACGCGCACGCATTTTTTGCAAGTACTGATTATGGCGTTTTTTTCGGAAAAGGACTTGTTCAGATTGGTTTTCCTTCTTTGTGCCAATGTTCTAAAAAAAATTTGCACTTTTACAGGGTCAATGACAGATTTTACAAGTCACTAGCTACGTTGGACATTGGCAAAAAAATTGATATCTGGAAAAATAGTCTTTTGAATACAGTTTTAACATTAAACCTTGGAATTGCTCCTTTTTCTCTTTACAAACATGTTTCGTGCTGAATTTGTTAAATTTGACTATTATATATTGAAAAAAGGCTAATTTGAAAAAATTGGTAACTTTTTTTAACCCTTTGGTGACGGCCAGCGAGTAGCGAAAAAACCGCAATTTACCAATTCGTTTTCTTTGGATTGGTTTTCGGCTAATCAGCATAAGAATGACTAGAAATGAGTTTGCAACAAAAAGGGCATATTTTCCGGCATATTTATCCATTTTGTGCGAATCTATTTCGAGCTTTCTTTCTCGCTCTATTTTTTACCTTTGCCTTTCTTCTTGTTGCCCACTTTATCGTCTTTCTTTTGCATGGAATTGTGGCTGGCTAACTTTTTAGGAAAGGAACAAATTTAATATTTAAAGAGTACTAGGAAAACAGCGAAATTGGCAGTGGGTTTTTCCTCAAAATGTTACTGTTTTTGTGATATTTGTAATTCTGTTAGGATTGGTCAGAATATCCAAAACGAGGTATTGGATGTAAAGATCTATCTTTGCTGACGTTGTTGCTTACCAACTTATTAGCTTAAACTGAAAGCTAAATGGATCCCGAGAAGGAAAATATGCATCGTTCCATATGGAACGAAAACGACCAATGTAGTCGTCAAAGGGTTGCAAGCACTTAAAATAAACCTATTTAAAGAAGCCTTTTATCGGTGCTCCCAACATTTTTTCTATTCTTAATTATTATTTAAAATTCTTCATAAGTGCGCATGCTGTGCTGTTAGTTTAAATGTGTTAAATTTGTGCCATATAATACACCGTATTCACAAATGGCGGACACGCGGGAAAAAACTGGTGCCTAGTCATGAAAGCGAGGCGTTGGAGGATAAACAAAAATTGCAAATGAAGACTTTCAGTGAACTTGCAGAGTGTTTAGCACGGATTCCACCTAAAATAACTTTCTACGGACTTCTTTTTAAATACAATTACGTGGGATGTCCTCTGCTTTTAATGTTTAGTAGCGATTTGCTGTTTGCAATCAAAAGGGACGCGTATATCTTCAAGGAAACAGGATGATTTTGTAGGTTTCCGAAGCATCAGAAGCTCGAAAAGTAGGCGATGGCTGGAGAAAAGCGGCAAACATGTTGGCCCAAACTTCACATTGAAACCGAATACGAAAGCCAGATCACTACAATTCTGTATTGGATCAAATTAATTCCGTCGCCTTGGAGTGAATTGTTAGAGGTACGTTGGCAGAGCTTAGCAAAAATCTCATGCTTTCTTTGTCATTGCCAAATAATTAAAAATAATTTTATCAAAATTAGAAGCTGTAGTGTGTGAATGCTATTTGCCTGGTATCTTTTAGGGCATTATCTCAGAGAGCTCTTGGTAAAAAAGTGATATAAAGCTTACATTTTACTAGGTTAAACTTTTAAGGCAATGTTTTTGTCAGGACTGAATTACACGGCAAGCTTCTGTTTCGAATAATTGAATTCGAGTCTGGATCAGTTTAAGAAGACCATCATTTTATTTATTTATGTATTCTTCAACTTTCAAATGTTATGGAACATAATGTTAAAACTCTTAACTGCAAAGCAAAGCGCAAAGTGGGTCGGAGGAGCCAAAGGTAAGAAATACGAAATTACTCGCTGAAATGATATGTGGCCGGCTCACCCGGAGTCTAGCGAGTAACAAGTTGAAATTTTGAACGTACTCCTCTCGATCGCTCCTGCATTTATACTAAAAAAAATAGTTCTAATTGATGTCCTTCATTGATAAAGACCAGAGAATAACGTCCTGGCAAACAAAAACCAAACATAACTTCATCGAAACCTCAGTCACCTCTTCTTTCCTGTCTTCCTTTTTTCCATCTCGACTTGAACTGTTTTGCTCAACGGCAGACGTCTCTTGCGTTAACAGTTGCAAGTACGCCATATATTTGTCGCTTATTTCGTTTTTTCTTGCCACCAAGATTTGTTTATATTTCTGTTTCACCGAATTGCAGTGAGCTGGCTTTCGTACTCGGTTTCAATGTGAAGTTTGGGCCAACTGGACCAACATGTTTGCCGCTTTTCTCCAGCCATCATCCACTTGTCGAGCTTCTGATGCTTTGGAAACCTACAAAATCATCCTGTTTCCTTGAAGATAGTCCCTACTAAAAGCAGAAGACATCCCACGTAATTGTATGTAAAAAGAATTCCGTAAAAAGTTATTTTAGGTGGAATTCGTGCTAAACACTCTGCAAGTTCACTGAAAGTCTTCATTTGTGATGTTTGTTTATCCTCCAACGCCTCGCTTTCATGACTAGGCACCAGTTTTTTCGCGCGTGTCCGCCATTTGTGAATACGGTGTATAGGCCTTTTGCATTAGTTGATCACGTAATCAACTTTTGGTAAACACAAAAACAGTTCGCTTTTGAAACATTTTGTTAACACGAGCTGAAAGAACATATTAAAATTAGGTAACCTGTCAATTTTCAGCCGTACATCTCAAAAGTAGCGATTGCAATGGCCCCCGAAAATTAGAAGACTTAAAAGGATTTGTGTATATATACAAAAACTGCTATATATAATATCAGAAACTCATAAGGGGTTGAAATGTGTAACCCTCATATGTTTACTTTGTCTGATGCTCGTGATTATTCATTTTCGAAAGTACCATATTTGGAACGAGAAGAAGAGATAACTGACCAATCAAATTTCGTAAACAACGTGACGTAATTTTCCTTCAAGTTCCCGCGCCCGCTTAAAAAAACGGCGCGACAAACGGGAGAAAAACTCCCGAAGGCCGGGAAAGCTTACAAAGGTTGAAACCAGGAATATTACCGAAACACTGATCAGGATATTATTGCCTTACCACCCTGGCAAAACGTAACATTATGAAACCCATTGACGGCCTCGCAACTTCTTGAAGTTGTCACTTCAAAAAACGATGCCTCGTTGACCCTCTGCACAGTAAACTTATACTGCAAATAGGCTTTTAAAATTCTTATGTTAAAAGTCTAGAATAAACAGTGAAAAATATTTCCAAATAAAATTCCTTAGCTGCTTATCGAAAAGTGTCCAAAACCTGAGCCTGACATCTTCGCAAGAAGTGATGCTTGTAATGAATGTGAGAAGCATTTTAAAAGCGTAAATTAAACTTAGATGTTGTAGTCACGATCGTGTTTTGAGCTAATTTTATGAATGAACAAACTCAAAACAATAGACAGAGAAGCCGTTTCTTGAAAATTTTTATTCAAAATCCAAAAAGTTAATCCTTTAAAGCAATTCGGAAAACACTATCTGGATCCTGGATCCGTTCGCAAGTGAAATCGGCTGAGCACATGGCAAAATTCAACACAAAATCCATCTCAAATCAGGGCACATTTTGTAATTTTTCTTTAGCGCCGAAGAGAAAAATTTATAAAACGTCTATGAAACATTTAAAAATACATAAAAACGTAATTGTCTTGGCCATAGTGTGCAAAATGTACCTGAAAATTCAGCAAACGCTTCGCTGACTTGGTTGCATTTCAAAACAGACCATGGGCTCCGCCGTGAAGAAAACAAGGTTGAATTCCTCGAAGGACGATTTCTTGATGAAAAGCTTCCCTTTCTCCACAAAAAGAAAGCTGAGCATTCTTTTGAACTTTCTCTTTCCATTTTTTGTCTTTTAACGGTGTATTTTTAACCTTGAAAAGCAGAACTCTTGTCTTAGAACATCTGCATGATGATCGCGCAGTAGCCATTTTGTTGAAAATGGATATCCGTCACTAAGGTTTCCAAATATGGTCAAAATGAATATTCACGAGCATTGAACGCGAGTTACACGTTTCAACCCCTTATGGGTTTCTGATATTATTAAAAACTGAATCATTGGATAATGCAATTCTAGCATTTTGATTGGCTTAGCCGTTATGGTATATGAGCTAATATACCATGTTCTCCAAATATGGTCGGTGTACGCGTCAGTTTAAAATTGGAAGCTAGCTGAGATTTTTTTCGCGAAGGATAGAACGGCGCCCGAAGCAAATCGTTTTAATTCATTTCTTAGAATAATAGAAATGCAATTTCAACGAAAGAAAAAAGACAAAAACAAACAAAAAAGCCACAAGAGCTTGTTTGAAAGTTTGTCGAAAAACACATGGAACTAAAGTACCTTGACCAGCTACGAAAGAAGACAAGTGTTGTTTCTTCATGATCGCGAAGCCATTCGCCGATCGAGTCACTCGCCGATAGATAACTGCAGCTTGTTTATCCAACATCAAGAATATTAATTACAAGTAACCAGCTACAAATACAGGCTATGCAGCCATTCACTAGAGCAATCGAGGCGGCAGTATAGCTTCTTTTCTCGTTCAGCAAAACCAGCTTGTGGCTTCAAACAACTTCATAACAAGCGACGAGGTAACACCGGTAGTTTTTCTCCGTTGTTCTTACTTTTATAACTGCACCGAAAATCCAAATTCATAGTAATTTCGACGGCTGTCACTTAAAAATTCCTTTCCTTCACATTATCTGCCAGGTTTTTTAAGCTGTTCTGCTGTGTAAAATCCTAGAATCACGATGAGTTTTTAAAAAACTAATGTTCATCGCACAATGTCAGGGGCACCCAATGGATCTGTTCCTCAAAATATCTGTTCTTCAGGCACATTTTTGCTGGCTGGGAGATGTGAAAGAAATAATAGTCCTTGGAAGGAAAGTGTTGCTAGGAAAAAGATAATTCAGGGTGTCAGAGGGCATTTGAAGTCTAGAATAGCTGCTACGGGTTACTTGTATGGGTTACTTACCACTCAAGATCTGAATTGTGCCCTATGAAACTTCCCAGTAAGTCAGGTTGCAGGTTGTAAGGTTGCTGGCTGGGAACTCTTCTATCAGTCTTGCTGGGAGTGAGGAACAGATAATTTTTTTCCCAGCAATCTCCCAAAATGCTTAAAATAGTCTCAGAAAACTTTATTCACGCTTTGCTGTTGTTTTTAGGTCTTTTTTCTCAAAATTTCCCGTTGAGTGCCCCTGCAATGTTTTGATTTTTCATTCATGCAGTCTAGGCGAGCGCCGCGAGCCCGTTCGCGCGTTGACAGTTTTGATAGACGTGTGACATGTCAATAGCGAAAGTCCCTTGTCTTTTCCGGTTTGTTCTAGTCGGGGCGATTCAACGAGATTTTGTGGGCGTTTTTAATAAAACAATTATTCCACTCGGGATTGTTGGATATGAAATGATTATAGCCAACTCGGCGCTATGCGCCTCGTTGGCTATCTATCATCTCATATCCAACGCGCCCTCGTGGAATAATTGTTAAATATACATATATACTACTAATTTTATCATTTACACACTGTACACTTGATTGAAGGTAATAAATGAGCGCACATGTTCCTTTCGTTACATGCCTTGGTATTACTGGTCGTCTTTGTCCTGAGATTGTAGTCATGAGTGTGACCTCTGCTACTAGGTAGTAAAACTGAGTGATTTGGGTGACTAATATTGTGTAACTTTTGTATGTATTTCACGCATAACTGACTCCTCCTCATTGCGAGGCTTATAGTTTGGGCCGAACTAAGGGCGTCCGCATAGCTGAGGGATGGATATATAATAGACAGGGCTCTTCTCTAAACCGATTCAAGCTTATCGGAAAGGCAGGCAGGAATGTCCTTCCACACCTGAGCACCATATTCTAAAATAGGTCTACTTACGGTGGTTAAGTAGACTTTAAGGATTAGTCTACCAGGTACTCTTGCTTTCCTTAACATTCGCAATGAGAATAGGCGCTTTGAGGCCTTCTTAAAAATATGATCGATGCGATAGCTACCTTAGATCGTTACCGATATACACTGCAAGGCGTTTATAGAAGGGGACACGATCCAGAACGTTATTGCCAAGAATTATGGGTGTGGCCGATAGCTCATAAACACAACTTATTTCCTGAGGTGTGGGTTGAAAAAATAAACCTTTAGCCTGCGATTAGTTGAAAACTAGTAATTTGTCACTCCCTCCCGAGTCCTACACTAGCTACAAAATGTGACTTTTCATATTGGTTGCCCTGTGGTGCCTATGGACGCATCCTGAGCTTAAACGGAAAGAATGCCTGACCACAGCCCAGGACTTGATAGTCGCACTGTGTACTTTTTTTTACATTATGCTTTTGTTTCCCCACTAAAATTTCCCACCTTTTAATACTCCATTTTTCCTACTTAAACGCTCGGTCGCCGGCCAAAAAATGTATAAGTGGTATGAGACCGTATGGCAACAATTTGTACAAGTTCATAGATCCTCTTCATGGCTGCATTAAGGTGAAAAAAACGGTTTTTGAATTTCTAGTTTTTGTTGTCATTTTCTCAGAAAAAAAGGAATTCGGGAAATTCCATCAAAATACACGAATAATGTTCGATGCTAATGCGTCACTCAAATGCTCGAACGATGCTAGCATAGTATGCAAAAAACCCTATTGCACTGATACACAGGACACCACCACAAAATGTGCAGAGTACCATGAACCGATCCCCCCACCTCAACCCTCGCACCAGTTCCAGAGTGCATATTATGAAAAAAGTCACTATTTGGTGCATTCTTTATTTTCTTGGTTTTCGTTCATGCTTAAGTGCCCAAATTTCTCCGTGCAGCTTTGTTTGCCAACGCGTGGAAAGTTGATGTTAGCAAATTTCAGATTAAAAATTAGGCCATTTTGAGACTCTGACCTCAAAAACCGACATTCTAATTTTGGCAAATAAAAGGCTTTTGGCAAATAAAAGGCTTTTGGCGGAAACAATTTACATCACGTTTCTTACCTACTTAAAAGTTATCTATGGACAAAAAATGAAAGAAAGCGATTTTCAACTCTTGCCAGAAAGATCAATGCTCGATATTTACTGACCGTAACTAATAAACCCGCTACCCTCGTTAAGCTCTGCCAGCCGTATTAATTGTGAATTTATCGATTACTTTACCTAAGTCAATTGGAATGCCTTTATGTTTGAGAGGGAAATCTTTCCCTGATTCAGTTGAAACTAAATGCTTCGTGATTTTTGTACCGTTTTGTTTTCCTGCCAAACAAAATCGAACAAATCACGAGTTCGATTAATCGAACTCACCGAGAAGTTCCAGTTTGATTATGTTTGATTACCGAACCAATCGAGCAACAATTGACCGATTGGGTTCGATTAGGTTTTGGTTCGGTTTCGTTCGATTGGCTTTGCCGGAATAGTGGCTATAACACTGACACATCTGCGGAAAGTTTCGATCTTGTTGATCACCACATACTTCTCTAGAAGCTTGTCTTACATGGCCTCGAGTCAACAGCGGTAGCCTGGTTTCACCCCTATCCCAATCACAAGTATTTTAGTCATCAT
>OZ037778.1:25838995-25918995 GCA_964035525.1 Porites cylindrica | reverse complement strand
ATAACAATGATTGCAGTTATCGTAGTAAATAAAGCAATTGACGATACACTGCATCTGCCAAGCTGCTCGTTATCTAAGCAAGCTCAGTGGTATAGGAAGGAGCAATCATTGAACATTCCTTAGATGAAAAAGATGAACTTTTGATTGGTTTTATTTTCAATGCATGTCCTCTTTAGTAGAAAGTTGTCTTATCAATTTTTTCGTTCATGCAGTAATTTAGGGTCATTCAACATCCTCAAAATTACAGATTTGTCTTCTAAAGTTATCACTGTCTTTGCCTTTAATACCCCGGATGTTCTTAAATGAAGTAATACAAACGCGTGTCAAGCTGTGTCAAATAGAGGTACCAGTCAATGTTTTTCGTTTCGTTTTTATTGTTTGTGATGACGATTTTCCCCAAGAACAATTTTTAATAACCACTCCGTCAGTGAACGATCAGAGTCCTTGTGAAACTTTTTACCTGAAGCAGGTAAAACTAAACATACTATTGAAATGACTCCAGGGTTCAAACCTTTCACAAACTTTTAGCCTGTTTTGAAATCGGATCATTGATGGCCATGGTTAGCAACTGGTACCAGGCTCCATATCTTTCTTTTGAGTAGGAAATGAAAATTCTTCATCTAATCATTCTCAAGAGACTTCTAACCACTACCAACCGAGCATACTCTTGTATTCAGATGATCAGGATGTGACAAAGACGTGGCCTACACTTATGCGGTGCGGCATTCTCGATTACAGCTCACGTGGTTTGGTAGTATACTATCACGGGTAGCATGGGATGGATTCATTTGCAACGTACGCTTATTAACTTCGAGTTTGCCAGTTGGAATTTTACATTGTTTTCAAGTTAACATGTATAAGCAATAATAAATACCTCAGCCCAAGTTTGATAGCTACTTGTGCTATAAGCAAATGAATCTACCCTTGGTAAAGCCGAGTCCGAAGAACCTCCCCGAATGACATGAGTGACCGCCGGTATTCTGATAATTCGAGAGGAAAAGGTGCCTACTTCTCGAAGGTTCCGAGTCGTGCACCTCCAGAAATTTTGTAAATCTAGAAAAATACTTTTTCCTTTAATCATTAAAATTTTGATCGATTATATCCGTTAAACAAGAGGCGTCTTCTTTGCTGACGGTCCTTCAGGGGTCTACCGCGGGAGAGGGCCATTTCCTCTAGCGAACGGACAAATTTACTACGACGGCGCCCTTTCTCTTTTTTGTGGTCCTAAATTATTTGTGTTGATCTTCACAAGATCAGTCGACCGTTTAAGAATTTTATTGCTTTTGTCTCTTCCTGAAGCAGGAAACAGGAAGATACAGTGGTCTTAACCACCAACGTAAACGACATGATTTTTCCAGAGTTGGTCATCTTCTCCAATCACGTATTCTTTCCTTGCAGGAAGCTAACTATATATGCCCCTCTAGTAACCATGGCTGACACAACAACAAACTCTCAAACGCCTTTGGGGACAATAATGAATTAATGAAAATATCTTTTGAAAAAGACCTATGTTTGAAATAAATTACAAATGCTGTTATAAGAAAAATTTTTCACTTTTGCCAAAACTGAGAGAAAAAAGGAGGCCGTGTTCCAGGTGTTCATCACCCTTCCAAACACACTATCTATCGAGGGCTATGTACTCACTTTGTCAGGAAGCTTCGTCGTAAGCTTATAAATTTTTAGAATCTATTGAAAGAAAGCAGTTAGACCTGCAATAGTTTTTATGAATTTACTAATTACATGTAGTCTCATGTCAAAAGTATCATTTTGCTGATCAATCAAGAAAAACTAAACATCAACTTCGAGTCACATTTTAGAGCCCTACGATGAGTAAAAAAAGTGGTCCTTGTTACAACTAAAATTCGCAAGCAACAAGCAAATACTGACCTCTCCAGACAAGAGTTGATACTGGGTGGTTTAAAACAGGTTAACACCCACTCAAAAAAAAGAGATCATCCCTGGATCACTCAATTATTTTGAGGGAAGTTCTAGGCCGGAATAAAGAAGTTATCATTCTTTTTTCCTTGGAATAGTGTAGAATGAAAAAGTGAGAATCTTAACAAATTCCGTGATTTCGGGTCAACTTATTTCAATATCTGTAGGTTATCGAGCCATGACATCACGCCATAGACAACAGATAATAAATAAGATGATTCATTTGAAGTGAAATTTAAAACAAACTTGTCCTTGAAACGTGAATGATCGATCACGTTTGGCTGAGTATTTAAGCTGGTGAAGAGGACTGAGCGTGCCTGTCATCGCGTGCTAGTTTTGTTAGCAAGTTTGTTTTGGTCTGTTATCATGAAGAGAAGTTTGATTCCGCTGATTTCTATGGGTGCTATATTTTTGGTTCTGGTAGGGGCCTGTCTTGTGATTTTACTCCAAAAAGGCAAGTGTTTTAACATTTTTTTCTAGTCGGTAAACAAATATCGGAAAACAAAGGCGAGTGAATTGGCACGCTATTCTGCCATGCACTTCTACTAACTTCCTGTCAGAGTTTATAACAGTTTTACGAGGTTAGAGATTATTTTTTCAGGTTATTTTTGCAAAAGGAAGTTGTCAGTTTAAGTAAGATTAGTGTCGAGCCCATTTGTAGGAAAAGGCTCTTTTCCAACCGTTAAGATCTTTAAGTGACGTGTGTGAGACTATGGGGACCTTTAATATGTGAATATCAATGTGAAGGGCAAACCCTACTCGGTCTTCAATAAATCAGCATGGTCCGCGGTGCCGCACATTAAATGACTGAGTCACTGTTGCTGGCAAGGAAAATACATTTCTGTCCATCGGTAAATAGATCCTTTTTCTAAGGAAAGTCAGTCGGATTTATCAGTATACAAATGTGGTCTCTGACTCTCAGAGCTCTATATAGTCCATTATACTCAATGGCCTGTGAGATTTGTGCCCATTATCACTTACCCTGTTCTCAGGCGATCGATTGTAAAAAAGAGATTTAAAATTTATAGCCCTAAGTCACTTTTAGAGTCTTTAGATTCTTTGTAACATTTTTACAGAAGTATATAAAAAAATGGTCATGGTTTTGGAAAGGTTCTAAGGTTTTCATTATATGCTGAAATTATCATCTTTGATGAAGTTATGTCGGTTTACGTCACCCAGAGTCATTCGCCGCCCTGCCTATCGCTCGAAATGTTAGCTTTGATTCCTAGTTTTTCGCTGGCACCATGAAATACCTTATCGCCATTTCTGATAAAAACAATTTTTCTTTCACCTCCAATTATTGTTGGTAAAAGTCTGACCCGTTCAGAGATCTAACAAAACTGATGCCGAACCTCTGTACAAGCATTTCAGTGGGGACCGTCTGCTACCGATGAAACAGTCCTGAAACAAACTGAGAGGGAAAGACGAACTTTTTTATGAACTCATGACTTTTCCATTCTGTAACAAAGAGACTTATTTGTATCTCAGTGATGCACTTTACATTTACATACCAAGATGATTATACTATTCATTTATCAGAAACTATTTTATCTCCAAAAAAAATCATGATTAAGTTTAATAGCATTGTAACAAGTGTTTACTTACTTACTTAACTCAAAGCCAACAAACGTAACGATTAGCGAGATCAAGTGGGATTACAAACAAGAACCTTTATTTTTAGATTGCTTTTGTGCCCGCCGGGTACCGCTATACACTGGCTTCGGGCGTTACTGACGGCTCAACTGCTATATACCTCCCACATCACTTAACCGAGCACGCAACGGACGGATGTTAATGGACCAGGGCTCCGGCGCTCAAATACATACGTTCCTTTGATAAAAAGGATTACTTCTGCAGACATTCGTTTAATTATACTCCGTCAGGTAATTGACTTAAGACGGACCTCAATTCAAAATTTTCACCCGCAGCATTGTCTGAACATGTAGAGTTACCAACAGTTTTCCAGTTTGCTTTAATTTCACGGTTTCAAGATGAAAGGCATCTTGTGTTTTAGGCGGAAATTCATTGGGAAAGAGGTGTTTTGTTGATCGCTGATTATTTCCCAGTTGTCGGCTAAGCTCAGACTTACTTGAAATGGAGGTTCAATGTGCCTCATCTTTTAAAATATCCTTGATATTCTTTTCGGCTCGATAGACTGGATAGAGTATAATCTCTTTCAGCTCCTTTCGAAACTATTTTTCTCTGCAATGCCCCCGGAATCCTATAAGTAACTATACATTTTGCTTTTTATTGCGGCTGTTTTAGTAGATATAAATTATTCTATTCAGTTAAAAAAATATATAGAAACTGGTTCAATAGGATCAGGAACGCGAGAGCTATGTTTAAACAAGCACATCATTTACCTGTAAACCCGAACTCATCTGGTACGATATCATTTCATTGCTAACAAATCTGAACAGTTATTTTGATATCGATTTTTTGACGACGACTAGTCCGTTTGACAGTCACAGTTATTAAGGCGGCCGACTCAGTCAGTTTAAGATAATTTCTGTTATTCTTTGGAAGTGTGCCGCTTGTTTTGAGAAGTGGATAATTGGTTATTCTTGATAATTACAAACCACTTTTCATAACAATCGATCAGTGATTCAGTGGTTCGATGTGATTCACTAATTTTAATAATTTATAATAGTTTTTGATGCATGAAATAAGGTTCGAAAGTAGAATCACCACGACACGCATTAATGAAATGTTACAGATTTGCAATGAAAATCGACCATGACAAATTAAAATGAAGACATCATCCGCTTAGTAACCCCGGATGCAAAATTAACGCATATGTTATTTCCTTCCCAGGAATGTTTCTTTGCCGGGGTAGAATTTTGGGAATTATTGTTGGGATAAGGGCTAGATGGTTTAACCCTGTCGACTTTGTGTCCTATAGTGTTTTTTCCACCTTGTAGATATATTTGTTTTGCATACTAAATCTGCAAATAAAAAATAAATATGTAATAAGACGTTGGATTCACCGCACAAAAAGCTTGGTATGCTCGGATTGACGGATTGACTCGTGAGTTCGACTTGTGCCAAGTCTTTGTGTTGGGTGGAGGGCTGAAGTTGGGCTGCATATCAGTCTTTTACCGCTTCCAGAGGTTTCCTTTCATCTTCACCCTTAAACAAACATGAGCCACAAGTTTATTTTGCTATAATAATGGAATGATAAAACACTAAAAAGCATCAACAAACAAGGCTCAGAGAACAGGTTGTCTCAAATAAGCAGATTAAAGATTAACGGAGAGGATTAACAATCTCAGATCGTTAATCCTTGCGTCGTTATCTCTGGCCCCCCTGGGCTTCCGTAGTAATCAGATGGAAAGCAATTGTAGGAATTTTTTTATTAAAGTTGGCACTATGACTTTTTTAATACAGATAGATCCAGCAAAGACACAACTTCTGAAAACACCGTCATGCTATCTAGACGACCAGTCAAATATGAACAACATGAAGAACAAGATTTTCCTGTCGACGTGGGCTCATTGAACAGACCTGAAGCTACTAGGAACTCCACACATAAAGAACATTATCGACGTTTTTGTCGCACTTGCTGTCAGACCCCACCGTAAGTTATGTTTGGGTTAACACTGGATTAGTCTTTAAGAGGCTTTTTCACACAATGTGCTACCTTCTTAAAAAGCGTGTCTCCACTTCACTTGAATTCCAAAAGTAATGGATCAGACTAAATGAAGGCATTGAAACTGTTTCCTGTCTTCTGTTGCTATGGATGACTAGAGTCGATATTGCTATGCCCAGGCGCGGATCTAGGACCTTGCCAGGGTGCGAACGAGGTTGATCTGGATGTGGAAATAACTGTGGGAATGTTGATTATAAAAAGGGTTTTCCATGTATGTACTGAACACGACTAACACAACCTCGTTCCCAGGTTCTTTCTCCTGCCGGCCTCTCTCGGCCTTCTCGCTTCGTAGGGACGGGTAGGAGAGAACCCTGGGAATGAGGTTGTGACCATTAAATGTTGCTGGTTTGTTAACAGGTGTTGGTACAAAAACCACAAGGAGTGTGGCAAATGTGCTGATCAGTCAAAAACAAGACAAGGAGTATCATCACGGCTTCTCCGGAAATCATTCAAAAAGGCGGCACGCCATCACAGAAGAGAGCAGATAAGAATGCAGGAAAACAATCTGATGCACTGACAAATGTAAACAAAACAGCGGAGCAAAAATTATCTGCGTGAAAAGAAAACTGCTGAGTGCCGAGGCAACAGACTGCAAAACAGTCCGTATTTTTGCGTATTCAAGTACGTGCGAGCAGTCAAACAAAAGGTCTGGAACGAGGCTTAAAACAGAGAGCGAGACCTGGGGAGAGACGTTTTTTTTCTCTTGCCTCACACGCCCGCTCGCGCGCTTCGCGCGTAAGACTCTTACGGCACGCTTTACCGATTTCTTTACTGAATTTGAGAAAAAGACCGACTGTTTTGCAGTCCAAGGCAAAGACTATTATTAAATACTGAATTCGAAAGTTTCTTAGAGTTTAAGTTTTTTACTACATTCTATTGCATGAAGCTGTATCGATAAATGTAGATAATACTGAAAGAGAAAAATACTGTATTATCAAAAAGCTTCCGTGTCAAGGTATTTTTTATGGGCAAGGTTGATAAATTGATCATAGGCATGAACTGGGGTGACCCGGCACTTTATACCCGCTACGAATGTCGGACAACGTAGGTTTTAGCAACTTGAGCGAGCGCATTTCCAAGACGACTTTCCTGAGATGCAACGTGTATTTTTTCCTCTGCGAAGTAGTGATACTTTAGCCAACATTGTATTTTCAGCCCTCAGTTGTTCAGAAGTTGGACAGCGATATACACTGGTCCAAGATAGGTACGTGTATTAAAATTGAAAAAACTGCACTACCATGGAATAGAGATTTATCAACTGGATAGCGTTATGCACCTTTTGAACAACTGAAGCCTGGTCACCAAGCTAACACCGGCCTGGCCTGTGCCAGGCTCTCAGATAGTGTAGTGGGGACGTATTAAACGAGCAAAGCGAAAATAAGACGCGCGCGACTTGGGAAAGGGGGCGGTGGCGGCGGGAAAAATGGTCTCTCCCCAGCTCCCGCGCGTTTTTCTCATTTCTTTTTACTCAACGACTTTTCACCACTATCTCGGAGCCTGGAACAGGCTAACACCGGCCGGGTATGTTAGAGTATGCTTTGGTTCTAATTTCTGTTGTGAAGGCGGTGTAAGTAGTTTCACATGCGAACGGTACATATACAGAGATAAGTAAGTGTTGAGATTCGACTTCCTCAATTAAGAGATTTTCCCCGTTCCTGTAGAACGGATTCTGCTCATATTCGCATCAGTTTCATTACATGTGAAAAGTGAGGTTTGACCTGTGGCTTATATAACTTAAGCTGGAACACTTCAAAACACTAGGCACCATTTGGCCGTAACAATTTTATTTCTTAACACTACACAACACTCAACTTCTTTTTTAAGCTTCCAGATTGACAGACGGTTAATTATCGGCATTGGTGCGTCTAGGCTAACTCTAACCCTGAAGAATAATCATATGCAGGCAATAAATAGCAAAGATCAGCCTCTTATGTTCAACTTTTCCGCGCAGTGGAGTGTTCGCTTCATCTCTCATAAAAGGAGGCTATCTGTGTCAAAAGTATAAATCACACTGACAAATGAGGTGGCAAATCCAGGCTGCTTTTACGAAACAGCAGTGTGAAAAAAGAAACAGGACTTTTTGTGACTCTCGCTTGCATTTGATTCACTGGACATGTGATCAGCATGTTTCCGAGACGACATAACTTAATGAATGCAGCAGCCATCTTTCAAACTAAGACATCTATGGGTGGCAACGATCATCTCGCCTTGGCCTGCGAACAGAAGAGGACAAATATCGTTTCGTTAAATGCCGCGGATTATGACTGTTGGCATCTTTGGCTTCCTATTTGTATAAGTCAAGAAAGAAAAGAACAGTGTCTTCTTGGTGTAATGACACAGATCAGACAAACATAATGCAAACTAGAGCGCGGCATTACCACGAAACGAATTGGAAAAGCCAAAACTGATCCTTCAGTTGACAGCACCGTCGATGTTTCCAGCGCTACCATACACAGCGGGATAGGATGATTTGTAGACTTCATATTTGGCATCAAAAGAGTAATGCAAAGGAAGGGTTTTGATTAAGCAATACCATAAATGAGCCATTTTTAAGTGTTTCCGTGGACTTGAGCCGCGTAATGACGGCTTTGTGAAGGGTAGAGAAGTTTAATTTGACGATGCTTATGTCCTCTTTATTTCTTTGGTATTTTGTTCTAGTAAACGGGATTTTTTTACTTTAATAACATGACCCGCTTATTACGGACACCCCGTTAATATGGATACTTTATGCGGTCTCTTCAGTGTCTGTATTTACGGAGTTTGACTGTATTTGTCTGCATCGGATTCGCCAATACAAAAAGTACGACTGTAATTGGCAATGGAATTCAGGCTTCGAAGTAAAACGATAAATGTTAGAATAACCCGTACGGAATTTGTAACAGAATGTTTGTTACATTACCTCGGCCTCTTTTGGTAAAAATTACAACCTCTTTTAAAAAAGTGGTAATCATAGATTACTGGAGCGCGTTCAACCGATCTCGATGCTAGGATTTCTTTCCTTTGGCAAATTAGTCGATGATGTCATTCACCCCTGCAAAATTTGCGGGGCTCCCGCGATCCGTTCAATTAATCAAATCAATCAATCAATCAATCAATCAATCAATCAATCAATCTATCAGTCAGTTAACCAACCACTCAACTAACGACGGTTGTGTCATATAATCTTACTCCAATCTATGAGTACGTTCTACATCGAACGCAAAAAGGTAGGTGGTTTGCGTGAACTGAGTTACGTTTGAACGATGGAGGCAACCGATCTATACGCAAACATTAACTTTACTAACTGCATTAGTAGAAGACAAACATAATAGGTTTAGTATCCACCTTGGTTTCGCTAATTTTCTATTACATTGAATAATTTTTTCTATAAATCAGCCAGCCTTTCACCAGCTCCTGCATGAATACAGGATAAAATCACAGACTGGTTAACAACCAGGGGCTGTTGTAACGACAGACATGCCCGGCTTTCCAGCAGTTATCGCATTCTGCCTTCCTGCCGTCTGTAAAACAACAAAATAGGAAATCAAACACGACTGACAATTGAACAAACTTCATGTCCCTTTTAAGTGTACGACATTGCCTCAGACTTCTCGAGCTCCACAGCTCATCAGAAGCACACTAGTACAGGTGTATGTACAGGTTACTACGCAGAAGTTTCGCCTGGACGCTGATTTTTCAAGTAAGGTTCAGTTTATCGCCCAATGAAAACGGTAATTAACTCGTTTAAGGGCGCTCATACCAAAAGTCAGAGCTGGCGGTCAACCGCCGATCATTTTGCATGAAATAGGCTTTCCTTGACAGTTTCGCTAAAAAGGCTACGTAGCATACTATTTAGGAATAGACTGATCTGGCGGAACAGTCTTGATTAATAAGCAGATTCTCTTTACGACTGGACTGTTTCGCACGGCTTTTTCCAGCTTTTTCTCACTAATGGTTAGCGCCCCAAGTTAACGCCGCAAACGCCGGACTAGCGCTTTTCTACGTTTTTTTTTTTTTTTTTTATCTGATTTCACTTTGCGCCTTGCTAGAAGCGAAACCCAACCCGCCAGCAGTTTCTTACCTCGGGGCTGCCTTGACAATGTTATCAACTCTGACGATCATCTCAGCCGCCTCTGCTGCAGACGTAAGCACTTGCTTCTTGACTTGGTAAGACTCGGTCACACCCATCTCACACATGTCTCCAATGCGACCGTTGGTCATATCTGAAAATAACAGATTAATGTAAGACAATGGCAGGCTTATGTTAAATAATGACAAACCCATGTCAAACTAACCAAGGTAATATTTTCATTGCCAGTCGGCTCACCATTGACTCCGGTGATGAACATCAATAGTACATGACTTAAGGTTAGGACGAGGGCGATATCTGCTGCGTTTTAAAGTTAATGGCAACTACTCCAGGCCATTCACAGTCGAACCCTACTCGTGCATACAGTTAACTAAGACCTTTGCACTTCTGGAACTAAGCACATGAAATATTGTTTTTCAACTGGTGGTGGAAGTTCTTTACTTCGATTTCCCATGACCACATAAATTGCAGAGAAAATCAAAAGCCATTGTATTATATTTAAGTTACGTTGCACTCTTGCCTCGCGCGGGCCTGTAAAAATTAAGAACCGGCGCCGGCGGCTGCTACGCAGGCTAGCTACTATCCACATGTATAACTAGTGAGACTGAATCATACCTCAAAAGAGGCTTCAAGCTTCTCTTTTATTACTACAAGAAACTATCCGGTCAATGAAAAGGAATAAGAATGTCTACCTAGTCCATAGGTTTTCTTTCCTTCTGTATGCGCTGCTCGAAGTTTGGCCACTAAATCAGCGCTGTCATAACCTGCATTATCGGCAATAATGGTTGGAAGCTGAGAACAAATAATACAAATGCTCCTATTACAGACATCATACTTGTAAGTAAACAAATCAATAAATAAAAACATTTCAAAAGTTGTTGAATGCAATACAGTTTGTTGAGCGTAAGTACATGTATTGACTAACCTGTCTAAGTGCGGCTGCAAAAGCTTCCATAGCTGCTGCTTCTTTTCCTGGAGTCTTTGCAGCAAGCTGGGAAACTGCATTAGCCATTAACATTTCGGACGCACCTGGTCAATAGCAAAAAGAAGATAAGGACACCACACAGACCAACTAACAAAAGACACTGATCTCTTCGGCTTTATCATCAATGTAAGAAATTTTCACAAATGGCTATAAAAACCCCAATGGTATTAAACAGGTATTCACTGAACAGCTTTACAGGCATAAAATGACAAGTTAACTTTCTTAAATCCATTTTGGCACGGTCATCAGGAATCATACCATTGCTTAAAGCCAATATTACAGCTTTTGGGCTGAAATGGGCTTCTGAAGCCTTTTCGTTACACTGCCACCATTATCATGGGACTAAATAATGTACGTTTGGAAGAAAACTTAGAAAACATCAAAACACCATTGAAAAAGTTAGATTTTAAGAAACTTGTTATTTATGTGGTTCATTTTTACGTTTTTCCGCATTTTGTTATACTTATATCATTGATAATAGAAAGACATGCTTATACGTATCCAAGATTAAGAGGTTCTACATCTTAAATACATTTCAATTTACGTGCTAAGTAGCGATTTTAGATGGACCAGAGTTGATAAAGGTTATTTGATCTACTGCCAGGTGAAGCGAAGGGTATTAAATATCTGTTCGGAGAAGCAAATATTGCCTGGAATTTTCTATTACCTGAGGACGGCTAAAAATTTCTAGATGACTGTTCCATTCATGTACAATTTTCGAAGCATATCGTATAAATTCCCTACGATTTTCTGAAGCTTAATTTTCACATTTTACTTCCCCAGTCGGGCTACTTTTGGTAGAAAAAAAGGGAACCTAAATTTTTTGGATTCAAAAATGTGATGGCGCTAAGAATCAGAAAATATCTCACTTTTGTTATACGTCAAATTTCACCTAAAAACTTTCGGAAAAATAACTCTCAAACCCTGGTAATTTCGAAAAGACTTAAGTTCCCCTAGGATGACCGAACATCTATAGCTCTGCTTAGAATGCATTTCTAGATAGCTTAACGTACTCTGGATACTGAGCCTTAAAAGTGTTTTCAAATTATTTAGGAGGAACCGTTGGGTGCCCCTGTTTGATAGTCATAGTACTGTTTTCCCATTTAGTCAGCGGTAGTTTCCAATATGAAGTTGATCTTTATCTTGTATCTTCTCACCTCAGCATACTACGTATAATAAGCAATGGAATAATTCAAGCCAAAACCTGTTAATATACTGTAAATTCTTCACATTTTATGGGCAGTCTATCAAAACGTTTTTTCATACAAACCTTCAAGGCAACTTTGTTAATCAATAGATTTTGTTCTAAAACAATATGTAGCAATACTGCATAGGCAATCAATAATAATCTGGTATGAGGAACATGTTGGTAGTTTTGTTGTTTTGTCTATAATTGGTTTGCAAAATGTCGAGGAACATACTTTGCCCTGCCAGCCGTATGACTTTCAAAGGCATTGCAATGCCCCACCCCCTTCTCTGTTAACATCCTGGCTCCAGTTGTACGAACGCCGGTTAGCGCTAACCCGGAATTAAATTTTATCCCGGGTTTCTTTTTCTTTTTATCAAAAGCACTCTCCCGGATAATTTTCTCTATTCTTTTTACAGTATCCAATCATCAAATTGTAGGCAAAGTGAATTAAACTGAATTTGCTTTTTACGCTCTTGTAGCTGAGTTCAACTTTCGCACTAACCCTGGGTACCAAAGATTTTTTCTCGCGAGTGACGAAGAGCTCCATCGGCAGAAGACACGAGCTGCGAAGCGGGTCACTTTTTAAGACTTTTCCGCAACCGGAAACCGGAAACCGCGCATGAAAAGTCTCTGGCACCCAGGGTAGGGTTATCTTAACCCAGCTTCGAACAACTTGGCCCTGGCTGATTTACAGTTCAAAGTGACTCAATGTAGCAAATAAATCCTAACTCCTCACCTCCTCCACACACTGTTCTTGTTTCCTTGACTGTCTGTGTTAGGACACACAATGCATCATGCAAAGATCGGTCTGCTTCATCAAGAATCTGCTGAGTAGCACCTCTGATCACTATAGTACATGCTTCATTAAGCTTACATCCAGAGAAATGCAGCAACTACAAGGAATTAGGTCATCATTAAAAATCATTCCCTTAAATCAACACCAGAAGTGTCTTTAATTCTATCTTGACCGGTTGATAATTTGTTGCTTTGTTGTCCAGGAAGTTATATGACTCACCACTCTGCAAAATGTGCCAGAACAAAAGCGCTGGTTCGAGGCAAATAACTAAAAAAAACTCAAAGGGTAAATCTAATGAACTGTGCTTGTGCGAGCCAAAGCGCAACGCTTGAAAAATTCCCCAAAATTTTTCAAGATTTATCTGACAAAAACAAGATGGTGGCCAAAAGTGGTGGAGCCGGCCATACCCGGTGGAAGGGGGGAGGGGGGGGAGGGGGGGGGGGAGGGGTACTCCCTATAAAGGGGTTATACGGGAAGGCTCCGCTCTAAAGGGGTACCTTTTTCAGGCTTCAGGTACATGAAAGGGTAGGGATTTTACTCGTTGAAGTATATGAAAGGGTAGGGAAATCTGTCATTTGGGTCTGCCAAAGGGCCCAAAGGGCCGAACAGAAGAATTTTAAGGCTTTATAAAGTCGGGAAAACGTTCTATTCTTACGATTGATTCCTATTTAAATGACAATGCATTTACAACAGTTAAAAGAGATACCATTTGTCGACAGGAAGGTATATGAAAGAGGGGCACCTTTTTCGTGAAAAAATGGTATATAAAAGGGTAAGGGGTTGGACTTCCGGGCAGAGCCTCCCTGTATAAAAGTTTGTTGAGTAACCCCCCTCCCCTCGGTGGCCATACCGTTAAAGGATAGAATTTGGGCTTCAAAAGGACGATTTCTGATCATAAGTTCATAAGTAGTATAAGAAAGATTGGCTTAAGAGACAAAAAACGTATTTTTTCAGAAGATACACTGTATTCCAGTTTTGGCTTGGTGTGAAATTGGAGGCAGGATATGAAGGTTTCGAGCGACAGGGATTTCCCGGCACATTTGTATATTTTCATTTTTGTTTATTTTGAATATAGTGAATTTTTTAATAACATCTTGCATAGAACTCTAACGAGTTGGGCCCAGCATGACAAAACATAGAGGAAAATCATCACATTCAAAGACAAAGGAAAATCGATGTTATTCAGATCTAGAAGGCAATTTGGAGAAAATTAAAAGAAAACCCTTATTTAGCTGCAACAAAGAGATCTATGTTGCAAAAGAGTTTAAAGAAAATGCTCTTGCATCAGGGGGCAAATCCTGCCGACTATAAAAAATAAAACCACAGGAGAAAATCAATATGTGTGTCACGACCTCTCAGTGAGAAACAAGTGGCAAAAATCACATATTGAATTTGCTCAGTCAAAATTCAGAACCCTCCAGAGCATAATCTACCCGCTAGAGAAGGAACACTTACGGAACAAGCAGCATTTTGGTGAGAAGTAAAAGTCGTGTGTTGCCTATTGAGCACAAGCCTGTTCCAGGCTCGGAGATAGATGGGGCAGTTGAATTAAGACTAACTTTTTGAGTGCCTTTGACTTTCATGTCTTCCCCACTATTTTGCTCTCTCCCACTATCGGAGAGCCTGGAACAGACTAACTGAGCCCTTTTTCACTAAATACAATTCAAACGAGAGTGGGAAGAGCAACATTGACATTGACTTCCTAAGTATGCGCAGCTCATGAGACTCCGCCTTTAAAAGTGAATAAAGACTGCAGTTGAACCTCTTTACACAGACCACCTTGGGGACAGAAGAAAGTGGCCATTGTAGAAAGGTTGAAACAAGAGTCAATGTATGGACTGTCCACCAAAAAAAAAAAGGCCATTGTAGAGAAGTGGCCATTAGTGGAGGTTCAACTGTAATAGAATTGAAATGTGGCTAAATGTAATTTAGGCAAGGTTAATCTCGAGATAATGCTGCCAGCGGTCTCGCCCAGTTTGCACATGATCCGTGGGGGCGCCCCTTTGGAGTTCGCAGGGGCAAACTACGTACAGCCTTGCTTGCTAGCGATCGTTGCGATCACTGCTTCTTGGAGCGAATCTTTGCGGATTCATTAGCATTTTTCATTAGCATTTTTCCGTCATGCCTCGTTCTACTCAAAATAGTCAAGCGACGCCCCTCGTCGAGGTTGAAGCCGATGCGAATCGTCCGTCTTTCTGTGATGCTGCCAGGGCGTCTGCGAGCAATGCTTCGCCTCCTGGGGATGCCAATGCTTCTGCTGCCTCGAATCCATCATCTCAACCGTCCCCGGAGTTTCTATCTACGGTTGTGCAAGCTGTGAAGGCTGCTCTGGCGGCGGAACAGGCTTCGGTACCTTGCCCAGCTTCTACGGCCCTGCCAAACTCAGGCCAATCTTCGTCGACCGCTAGCCTGTCCAGTGCGATGGCCTTTGGGGGCGTTCCCTCGCTGCTATCTTCGCAAGCCTCCGCTTTTGCTGCTTCTGGAGCGGGCTTTGCTGCACATTCCACGTCCGCAGGAGCTTCTGCTGCTCAAGGTAGGCCAGCGTTGGTTGTTCCCACTTTTGTGTCGACCTTTTTGCCCCCGAACCCCTCGCATTCTCTGTCCATTGCCAACATGGCGACCACGTCGTCCCAGGATAGCGTTTCATCTGCTGCCACGTTGCCCCAGGCCAACATTTCGTCCCCGACTTCGTTCCCCGTGCTGAACCAGCCCTTCATTGTCGGTCCTGACTTCTCACCCATTCCTGCGAAAGTAGTCGGCCAAGTGGTGGCGGGGAAGTTCATTGACCTGGGCGATCTGCTCCCGTCGACTGTTGCGTCTGCCGATCCCGAGCCTCAGCTTCTGTTAGACGGTCGTCTTGTGCTGACCTCTACTCCGAAGAAGCCTAAACGCCGCATTGAGGACATCGCCACTTGGATGGAGGCCTTCTCTTTCTATTGCCTTATTATGATCTCCTTCTTCCCGCACCGTTCTTGAGACCTATTGCAGTATAAACTACTCATCCTGAGGACATACCGTCAGTTTAGCGGGAAGGTTTGGCTGGCCTATGACAGAGCGTTCCGGGAGCATGCTGCAGCTGCAAATGTTGTTGACTGGTCATCCATTAACGTCCAGCTCTTCAACTTCCATGCGGCGGGAGCCTCGGCTCGTGAACCCAATGTCTCTTCCCCTGACTCATCAGAACCAGCGGGAGCAAGTACCTCTCAGATTCTGTGCAAGTCATGGAACAAAGGTCGTTGTGTGGCCCCATATGCCTCATGTCGTTACGCTCACCGCTGTTCCAGCTGCTCTGGCGCACATCGTGCTGTCAACTGCCCAGGGTCAGAGCCAGCCCAGCCCCCAGTCAAGTCCAGTCGCCGCTCGCGATCCCCGTCCCGCTCCTCCAGCAAGTCTCGGCGAACCCGAACTCTCCTTTTTTAAGCTTAACGTTTGCTGTCTGTTGCTACTTGGTCCTTTCTATCTTTAATGACATAGCACGAATAAACCGTTCTTTTATGATATGCTACTGCATGATATTGTTTGTTTCCTTTTCCTAGTGCCTCTTCCCCCGGTGTCGGAAATAACTCCCCTCAAGGTGGATCAGTTTGCCTGGGAATTGCGAAATCATCCGAATCGGCAGCTTTGTAACTGTGTATTGGACGGGTTGCGCAATGGTTTCAAGCTCGGTTTTCAGCCTGCGCTTTCACTAAAATCAGCTAAGAAAAACAAACCTTCAGCCTACCAGCAGCCCTTGATCATTGACGAGTACTTGGCCCATGAGGTTTCCCGGGGTAGGGTTGCGGGCCCTTTCAGATCTCCTCCCCTCCCCGACCTTCATATAAGTAGCTTCGGGGTTATTCCCAAAAAGGGTCAGCCTGGGAAGTGGCGTTTGATAGTGCACCTCTCTTCCCCCGGTGGTGCAAGTGTCAATGATGGGATCAACGCCCATGAGTTTACCTTTCATTACATAACAGTTGACCAAATCATCCGCATGGTGTCCCGACTCGGCAGAGGGGCACTTATGGCCAAGTTTGATGTTGAGGCAGCTTACCGTAATATTCCAGTCCACCCATCAGACCGGTTTCTCTTAGGAATGAAGTGGCGGGAGTCCTACTATGTTGACTTGACCCTTCCATTTGGCCTTCGCTCGGCCCCTTACATTTTCAACTCTGTGGCGGATGTGGTTGAGTGGATTCTGGTGCATTCCTATGAGGTCTCCGATTTACTCCATTATCTCGATGACTTTATTACAGCCGGCCCCCCAGCCTCTATTCAGTGTGCTAGGAACCTCAGTACCGCGTTGGCTGTTTGCGACCAGCTAGGCTTACCTCTTCATCCTGGAAAATGTGTTGGCCCTGCCCCAGTACTTACAGTTCTGGGCATTGAACTGGATTCTGTCAATCAAGTGGCCCGCCTTCCAGCAGAGAAACTCCACGCCCTGCGGGAGTTGATTGCATCATGGTTAGCCCGGTCTTGGTGCAACAGACGCGAACTAGAGTCCCTAATAATTGGTCACCTCCATCATGCCGCGAAAGTGGTATGGCCTGGTCGCACCTTTTTACGCCGCATGATTGACCTGCTCGGCTGCTTCCGCAAGAAGGACCACCCTATCCGCCTTAATAGGGAGTTCCATCGTGATTTGCAGTGGTGGCATCAGTTCCTAGTAGATTGGCATGGGGTCAATTTCTGGCTTTTTCCAGGGAATACGCCTACTGCAGGCGTGGAAGTTTCCTCGGATGCAGCTGGTTCTCTGGGCTTTGGTGCATATTTAGAGGGCATGTGGTTTACTGGTTCTTGGATGCCCTCACAGCGAGAACAGTCCATTGCGTATAAGGAACTCTTTCCAGTGGTCGTCTCTGCTCATGTTTGGGGCCACCTTTGGTGCAGGCGGTATGTTCTATTTCGATCGGACAATGACAGTGTGGTGCACATTCTGAATGCGAGGACATCTAAAGTGCCTTGTCTTATGCATTTGCTACGTTCCTTGCTACTGGCAGCTGCCCGTCATAGTTTTTCGTTCTCTGCCCAACATATTCCGGGAGTCACTAATTCGATAGCTGATGCCCTTTCTCGCTTTCATTGGCAGGCTTTTCGCCGTTTGGCTCCGGAGGCTCATCGTCACCCAACTCCCATTCCACCGCGGCTGTTGGAGGACCTCATCTCCCCACTTTAGAAGCACAGTGCTACTCCTATTTGGCCCAGGGTCTAGCAGCATCTACCCGCAAGTCATATGCTACAGCTCAGTCTCAGTTCTTGTCCTTCTGCCGTCAGTTAGGCAGGATCCACTCGTCTGGGCCTCCCTGCCCGGCAGACGAATGGACGCTCTGCTTGTTTGCTACGTTTTTGGCCGGCTCTCTTCAGCACTCGTCCATCAAAGTCTATCTCTCTGGGGTGAGAGCCCTTCATATCGAACAAGGTTTTGCGGATCCTCTTCACAACTGTCTTCGCTTGCAGCGTGTTATTCGTGGCATTAAACGCATTCAGGGCTCCCCCTCATCTAGTCGTTTGCCAATTACAGATGACCTGATGCTAGTTATTTGGAAGTCCTTAAATTTGCAGCTCCCTGATCATTGCATGTTTTGGGCGGCATGCACGCTGGGGTATTTTGGGTTTCTACGGTCCGCGGAATTTACGGTCCCTTCTTGGGCAAGTTTCTCCCCCTCGGTTCATTTGGGCGTGCAGGATCTCGCAGTGGACTCCAGCACAGCTCCCTCGTGCATCCGCGTCACGATCAAGGCTTCCAAGACAGATCCGTTCCGCAAGGGCTTCTCCATTCATATTGGCCTTGGCAAGTATCCCCTATGCGCTGTTCACGCGTTACTGGCCTATTTGGCAATCCGGGGTGATGGGCCGGGCCCTCTGTTTCTTTGTCAAAACGGGCAACCTCTCTCGCATACTCTACTCACCAACTGGCCTCGGCAAATCAGGGCCTCTGCTGGAATTTCTGGTAATTTTTCAAGCCACAGCTTCCGAATAGGTGCAGCCACCGTTGCTGGCCGCAATGGTATTCCAGATCATTTAATTCAGGAGCTGGGGCGGTAGAAAAGCAGTGCCTTTCAGTCTCACATCAGAACTCCCTCTGCGGCCCTAGCATCTCTTTCTCAGAAGCTAGTGTGATTGGCCTTTGCTTGCCAAGGTGGTCCTTGTAGCCCATCATCGCCGACCGGTGTAGGGTAGGCTTGTTTTTGTTTGGTTCTCCTCTATGGCATCTAGCTATCTGTTACTGGGCTTAGCGGTGCTTGGAGTCTCTTGGGAAGGTTCAGAGGTTCCATGTTGCCCGACCATCGGGAACCTCCGGTCTCCAAGCCCCGGAGAAGATGGGTGGTTCCCGCTTGCCGGGTTGCCATGGAGACCTCCCCGCGGTGCCTGAATTATCTCGGGCCCTTCCCCGCTAACTTTTAAGGCACCAGTTCCCAAGCTCATCAATTAGCGATGAGTTTAAATGTGGCTAAATGTAATTTAGGCAAGGTTAATCTCGAGCTAATGCTGCCAGCGGTCTCACCCAGTTTGCACATGATCCGTGGGGGCGCCCCTTTGGAGTTCGCAGGGGCAAACTACGTACAGCCTTGCTTGCTAGCGATCGTTGCGATCACTACTTCTTGGAGCGAATCTTTGCGGATTCATTAGCCCCACCCTCCCTTCCCAGAGGGCTTCTCGATTGCAGAGGTAAGTATCGGGTTAAGTAAGTATTTCCACTGGACTAGTTTCAGTGTGACGGTGCCTGTTAGCGGCTGCTACTGGGGTGGTTCCCGTTTGCCGGGTTGCCATGGAGACCTCCCCGCGGTGCCTGAATTATCTCGGGCCCTTCCCCGCTAACTTTTAAGGCACCAGTTCCCAAGCTCATCAATTGGCGATGAGTTTAAAAGGTGCACAGTAACCTCTGATGTCATGTCAAACTTCCCTTATTTCACATGGCAATTTATCAGCTGAAGCTAGCAGTCCAAGAAAAGTTACAGAGGTCTTTTACAGAAAACCTTTGGTTAATAAATAACTAAAAAAAATTCAAACAAGAGCAGGTGTCAGGTGAGGTAACAACAAGTAACACATACCTTGTCCTCTCCTATCATAACTTCCTCGATTACTTTACACTCCCCAAGTTTCACTAACTCAGGATGGCCAAATGTTGATACAATTTCACCACCTAAATGTACAACATGAATCAGTGCATAGAGAAACACATTCTTTAATCTCATACATTCATATGGATACATTTTGTCTGTTTTACACATGCAAAAACCAATGCAAAAAAAGAAAAACACTTTGAGTGTCAATGTGTCGACATATTTAGCAAGAAAATACTAACTGGGGACACTACTGTATTTTTATTTTGTTATTTTATAAAGACCCTGAGTATTTTTAATCGAACCAATGACCTCATGCTCGGCAGTCAAGGGCTCTACTGACTAAGCTGCTGATAGTCCTACCACGGTCACTCCATGTGCAAGTCACTCTATTGTGTGTGTGTAGTGCTGCAACAAATTTCATGTCAATTCAATTGTTGTCAAACATTAATGGGGATGGGAAAACAACAGTTCATAAGTAATCCTGGCAGCACTATTGATATACATACCGAATAAACTTACCTAACACAAGGGCTAATCTCTCAACACCTTCAAAGTCAGCATGTTCAATAGCCATAACTCCAGCATCAGCAAATAACTGTTCAGGATAATTATAGATAAGTTGCCTTAAAGTGAAGAAAAACATATTCTCATCAGTTATTAGTAATGTGATCATGTAATGAAATTATTGTGCTGATCTTTGCAGATCATTGTGAATTCACAGCTTAAAACATCTCATTTCTGCTAGTTATTATATTTATCGTTTCTTTGTTTACTGTTGTTTATACATGTATGTTATTTGCTAAAGAAGAAGCCGGGGGACAACAACTTCTCTGTTTATTAATTAATTTGTTAAGTACCCTAATAAACAGGCTTCAACATACCTATTGATAAAACAAGTAATATCATGTTTAAGAATCATTTCCACCTTTTCTTTCATCTTTTGCTACAGAAAAACAAACAAAATTTTATTTTTGAGCTATACAATTCATGTACATCAAAATAAATTCCTAATTCAAATGTACTAAAGAAACACTAAATAAAAATTATTTCAAACTAATAATGAAAGAGAATACCAACCTTTTCAGCAAGCTCTAATTCAGCTACCTTTGCAGTTGATTCAACCCGAACTCTGGAACCAAATACCTTTAGGAGAAATAAATATTAGAGTGGTTTTCACTTGACTGTCGAAAGGGATTGGTTTTGGTTTTGGTTTTGGTTTTACTACGCCCTTTGGTTGGCTAGTGTATTTACTTTGGTTTTGATTTTACGACAGTCAAGAGAAAACAAAGCTGATTTTTTTATTTGGTTAACTGTAATTTAACTAAGTTAACCACCACAAGGTTAGCGGTCAAGCGGTTCACAAGAATAGCAGTCAAGCAGTGCACGAGCTTAGCGGTTAAGTGGTTCACAAGTATAGCGGTCAAGCAGTTCACGTGCTTAGTGTTAAGCAGTTCACAAGAATAGCAGTCAAGTGGTTCACGAGCTTAGCGGTCAAGCGGTTCACAAGTATAGCAGTCAAGAAGTTCACAGCTTATAGCGTTTAACTGGTCCACAAGCTTCATGGTCAAACGGTCCACAAGCTTTAATAGCGGTCAAGCGGTCCACGAACTTAGCAGGCATCCAGCAGTCAATTCCATAAGTGTACGCTCACATGGTACGTGATAGCTTTGTACACTGCTGGGATCTTTGAGTTCTTTGTTGAGCGTTTGTGCAGCGGTCTGTGGAGTGGTTTCATTTAGTGTCTTCCCCCAACTCCCATCCATTATTTTTCTTCCTTCCATTGTTTCATCAATGTGACGTGTACCTGGAATGGGTGCTCATGGCTGGGTTGAGGGATTTGCCAGCCATGGGCGCAATATTCTACATTTATCTAGGGGCTGACAAGACAGCTGTCTTTAGTCATATTGACAAGACAGCTTCCTTAAATTTTCTGTTTTCAACCTTCTGAACAGTGAAATAAAAATTTAGGTATCCTTTCAATCAAGGTGTACTCAGTGACATAAACATTGTAAACACACTTTAAAATCTATGAGATTAATAAAACAGTGATAGAATAATACTGAAGCAAAAAAATTAAACAACTTAAGTCAGGCCCACTGCATATTTGTTGTAGGATTTGCTTTTGCACATTGCACATTTTTCTTAAAGACTTATATTGGTTAATAAACATTGATTAAAAATAATTATCTTCATCATTTAAAATTGATTTGTCACTTTCTTATTTGTATTCTTTACTCTTGATACAAAGGAATGAAGCCACACAAGTAACAACAATTAAACACTAATAACCTACCTTGATTTTATCTGCATCCATAGCTGTGTTTGCAATAAGAATCTTTGCATTTTCCATCTTTTTTGGTTGGTTTACACCAATTTTCTTGTCCAGTAAAAATCCTGTTTTAATTTGAAGTGAATAAGTTAGGAAATAGGATAAATTAAAGCAACTGTTAAACTCTGTAAGAGCAAGTTTAATTAAACAGTTAGCTTTCAAGGCAATTGTACTGGCAAGTTCTCACATGTACTTGAAACAGTAAAAGTTGGAATTGAGTTTAGGCCTACAATGGTTACCTTCATCCAGGTAAGAGTCAACAAGGTTTCCACCAAGTTTCTTGATGATCTGAATTGCATCTAAGTTGCCACTGCCCTGAACAAGGAAAGTTTGTCAACAAAAATGATCTCACATTGTGTTCTTGCAATATGATTTTCCTAAATTCTACATAAAAGATCCTTGCTGATTTTACCTTAAGCCTCAAAACTGCTTCAACAGCAAGATTGGCAAAATGATCTCTGTGCTGCATCAAAATCTTAGAGCTGAGGGTAGTTCTTGCGATGTTCAACAAGTCTTCCTTAAACTTCTCTTCGTCGCTGCTATGGTCAACTGCTGCAGCCTCCAGGGCTTGTTGTGCAACTTGCACAGCCTTCCTCCAACCAGACACAATAATCTGTGGGTGGACTTTGCACGACACTAGCTTCTCGGCCTCCTACAAAAACAAAATGAATGGAGGTTGAGCTGGGGATCGTTAATTATTAACCAACAAATAAAATATTTTTCTTTTATTCTACTTTGTAATTTCAAGGAGCTAGATAAAATTATGTAAAAAAATCATATGATTAAGTTATCTCTGTGATGTTGTGTGTTGAATTCCAGCACTGGAAATAATAATTTTTTTACCCAGCCTTCCTTTCAGGAAGAGACGGCTTTTAAAATGGCCTGGGTTTTTCCTTCGTCGTTGAATCGCCCTCTGCTCTTTAAAGCACATGGCTGTACTGGCGGTATATCACGTGATCGATTTCCAGAAAATTCATTGTGTTAGAGGCAACATCTCCTTGACATGTTGTCAAGAACAAAAGGCAGCTTTATTGTCAGTCAGTAGCGTTAACGTTGTGGTTTTGTTGCCTCTATGCGAGATCGACAATTATTTTGGTCAAAATGTTTAGTGACATGCGGTCTCCAGGATAATGTATCCTGGAACTGTCAGACAAACATGGTGGCTTGATCCGTTTAATCGAGATTGGCGTTGCGATTGCTGGTTGCGAGAAGAAGACATGCTAAAAAGGTGGGTAATTTTCACTTTTCATGTTTAGTGCAAGTCACGAGAATTTATATAGCAGTTGAAGAAACACTATTGGGCTTTGTTTTGGCGAGTAAGCGTGTACCAAGATGCAAGGAAGAAGCAGTTTTGTAAAACGTATGGACCGTTTTTGCGCTAAATTGTACAACTTGACTGTTTGATCTGTAAAAACATGTCCACACACGTCACTGTAAACACCTTAGAAATTTTATGCATTATAGCTTTTATCGCAAAATAATGAGACACATTAGAAAATTTAAAAGCAGAGAAATTGCTTTGATTTAGTAATATAGCATAGTTTGCACCTACTTGCATGAAAGTGGCAGTAAATTACAGTTTCGATCCATTAATTTTCATTTATCAAAACAAACAAATCTGACTGTTCATCGCAGAAATTTGTGCTTGGTCCAAGTCTCGTGCTTCCTGGCTGTCTTGGTATAAAAACGGAAACTCACTATATCGATGGAAAGAAATATTTTTTGACTTTTTTTGGCATATATGGATTAACTTGTATTGAGCTCGCACGTAAGTGGCAGGTTTGTAAAGCATGTAGAGTTGTTTGATGCTAAAATTCGACATGATTTTGATCGATCAAACAACATCTCAATGTTAAATTAAATCAAAGATTACATATAAGCTTATAGCTTTTTAAAAAATGGGCAAATTTCGATCTAGCAAAACTCCATTTTGATTGATCCAACATTACTAGAAATGTCAAAATTATCTATGCTAGAAGTTTTTCTCTTCACTGTGTTCAGCTACTGTACATTCAAACTTGTAATTAAAAAGATCGACAAATCGATTATAATATAATTCTGTCTTTTAAGTTGGTTTCGGGATTATCCTCAACGAGATACACAAGGGTATTTTGTTTTACTCCTTTGTAGTAAGTTTAGCTTGTACAATAAACACTTCAGCAACCAGAATGAATTTAAAATCCTGGCATAATTATTCCAACCATTATGTTCTCTTCCTTTTCAAATTGGGTGTTATTTCAAAGATTTTTGCCACAAAATATTAGTTTACTACTTAAGATTGTGACTGAAGAAAAAAGAAAAAGAGAAAACTAGCTGCAACACTACTTTGAAGCATTATGCAGTCATGGTCATGGTCAAGTACACCCCTTTGGAACGTTCGAGTCTAATTTCCAGTCTGATTTGCTAGCCAATAGTATTTTCTTTCCATTCACTCATTATCAATTCATCATCAAAGTTCATATGGGTTGTAGTGCATTACTGCATAGTGCACATTTTCCCCCGTCACCCTATCATTTTATGAACTAAAAGAAGGCCGGGTTCACGCACTTGTGCATCTTGTCCTTACTTGAAAGGACATGTGTCCTTTCAAACCTTCATTTTGAAAGGACATACATGTATTCGAAAATTGGTCAGACATTAATTAGCATACATGTATAGTGTTTACTCGAATAAGTGCTGCGGCACTCATTGCAGTTATTTCAAAGTTGGACATGACAAAGAATTGTTTTTACTATGACATTGTTATTTGCAATATTAATCAAGTATTAATCAACCAGAATTAACATCTTTTGATTTTCATTATAACAGGGCATGACTCTTGGTGGTACTTATTCAAGGGCCACGCTAATTTGAGTAAATACAGTCATGCTTTCAGCCTGGTTTGCCTCAAATCTCTTGATGTTACATGCCAAGAAAACACAAGCAATGATTCTGGGTAATCGCTTTCAAGAACCTGTTGTTCACATTGGCGACTTTGTTATTTTTTTAAAAGAAATAATCTTTCCCTCGAAATTCTCATGATTCTAGACACAATCTGCAAAAATTTCAAGGTTTAAAAAAGAAGCCAGTATTTAATGCAAATGACCGCTTCCTGCCATTTGGCTTGAATGAAATTTTTGTTCAGATGCTGGAAGTTGGCATAATTCAGGGAAATGAAATATTGGTTTGAAATGTTGTTCAAATTTAATTGATGTTTGGGGAATGCTTTTTGTGTTTTGCTACATCACTCTTACTTTCAGTTCCAAAGCATGTGTTTTCAGTTGCATAAATTAGATTTCCATACACGGAAAGTAGAGCCCAGTAATTCCCTAACAAAGAGAGTGGAAGACAAGTTGTTACAATGCGTAGACACTTTCGAGTTTCCTCAAAATAGAGAGTCTTTCACTGGAATGCAAAGTTTATTTTTTTATCATAGCGTTTTACCTTTTAATGTTTTCGAAATAAACTCAGGGATGTAAAAAAACCTTCTAAGACAACAGCTAAGTCAATTAACTGCTAGGGCATCATGTCTAAACATATTGCAATATTAGTCGGACATTTACATGTACAGCATTTTGGTCGGACAATGTCCGATGTCCTACAGTAATTTCCAGCACTGGAATTTCTACAAGTGCAGTACATCGATTTTAAGTGAAATAGTTCATCTTTTGAAACCTGTCGCCAGTTTGACCAGTGAACACTTAAACTATTCCAAGATTTCTGTGGTCTGCTAAGGTATCCCTTGAATGGAGGTTTAACCCAGGTTTTGGGACCAAGAAAAAGTGTCTCTTTTCCCAGCTGAATAGAGGTGTCACTTCAATAGAGGTAATAAAATACAAAGATGGAGGTGTCCCCAAGGAGAGGTTCCACTGTACATCCATTCTTCTTTTACAGGATTCTTCTGTCCAATTTGGCCATAAATTGTGAAGAGGTTCAATGGGGGTCATCAAAGATCACGGTATATCAGGGCGCAAAGAAAGTCATTTTTACAGCCTGCCAGTCGGGCAAGCTGAAGCTACCATTTACGTGCCCAAACATCATTTCAACTAGCCCCCAAATTTTTTGATGGGCAGAATTGACTTCACACTTCTTCTGTAAGTTGAATTCCTCAAAATACTTCACTTGCCCGTTGGGCAAGTTAAGAACAGAATTCACTAGCCCAATAGCAAAATCCACTAGCCCTGGGCTATCGGACACTACTTTCTTTGTACACTGTACATGTATTTTGGGTGCATGGTCACCTAGGGGAGTCTCAACTTACCTTTTTACTGAAATGCCCGAGTTACTCATTCAGAATTCCACATTCCAGATGCAAAGTTTATTTGGTTCTAGCTACAACCTTGGACAAAAAGTGTTAAGAATTTTGTACTTTCTTACCCACAGAACACCTATCCACAGAATTGGTACTGCTATGGCCCCTCCCCTGGCCCCACCCTGGTCAAAGTTGTCGAGTCAGGATCAGAAATGATCCAGCTGAAATTCAACATTTTTTTTTGGAGGGGGTGGGGAGTAGTAGTGTAGTCGACAATGCTTTCAAGAGCTTTCCTTAAAACTGGACATGGTAACGTCCATTTTTCTTAACATTTTTGTCCAAGATGGTAAGGGTATAAAAATAATCAGTTACTGATAATAATACCCTGAGTAATTCACAAGCCAAGACTGTGACACTTGTTGTACCATCACCAACTTCATTATCTTGCACTTTCGACAGCTCTTTGGGCAACAAAACAGAGAGAAAAAACATCAATATAAAAAAAAAAACTAGCAATAAAAAAACCACGTTCCGGTATTAACAATATTTCAATAGTGTGATCTGCTAGATTTGCGCAGTAACTGGAAAAAGGTACAGTTCTGTGTAGCTACATTAACCCTAGGATGTACAGGGGGGGGGGGCATCCAACACCTCTAAGGTTTTTCTGAGTTTTTTCCTAGAGGATAAAAAATCAGCACCTGACGTTTTCAGTAGCTGTTCTTTCATCCCTTGCGCACATTTTGAGACAAGTTTAGTGATGGTCAGTTGCTATGGTTACGAGATATGATGTCATAAGTAGCAGGAGGTCAAGACATTTTTTGTGTGAAAATACACGTTTTTTCAACTTCTTTCAACAATAAAATTAAATCTTGTTGCTAAAATCATGCAAAGTGCTTATTTATGAGTTATTTTTCATGTAAAGCACAAAAAATTACCATTTCTCACGGTTTTAACCTCATTTCAAATTCTTGGTAAAATCTAAGATGGCAGCCAAGATGGAAACCATTTTTGGTCACAGGCCTTCAGCAGCGCCACCACCCATAAAATATACCTCATCTTGTTAACCAGATCAAAGGCTTTCCACTAAAGGTAAAATTGTTTTGAAATACAGTAACACCCGCATATGAGAACACACGATTTCGGAGTTCAGGCTGATTGAGTTCTTATTTATCGGGTGCTTAACGACAAATCAGCCTCAAAATGTTCTTAAAATGTTCTTAAATTTTTATTTAGTAATATTATCCAAAACATGTTGCTAGAGGTATATTTAGCATATTTTAGGAAAATAAAATAAATAATTATTGTAATTTGATTATATTAACAAATGAAGTTATATGATAGCAAACATAAACTTACATGTTTTGTAATTATGACACTTTTTCCATTTTATAAGAACATGTTACAATTTTCAGGCTGATCTTGTTCTTATAAAAATGGGGCTTTATTGGCCAAATTTCAGCCTGGTGTTCTTAATCCATTTGTTCTTATATGCAGGTGTTTACTGTACTGCAACATATCAAAAACTCTGGCGAGGGCTTCCATCCACCCCTCCTTTGTACCATGGTGGGGGTATCAGTTTGCGTGTATGTCCGAGAGATAATACGAAATAATTGGGTTGAGATTTAGAGTCTGGAAATTAACATCATGCAGTCAAAACATTTTTCTTCAGAAGACAGATCAATACTCAGAACTTTATTATTTTTGAAAATAAGAATCAAAATGTAAACAAAACTTCTAATCTCAATGTATCCAGTAACCTAGCCTGAGTATCAGGCCTTCCTAAGTGGCTAGGGGAGAGGAGATTTGAGATGGGGGAGGGGGAGAAGAGAAAGGAAGGCCTGACACAAAACCATTCAGCAAGTCGTGTGACACATCCAGAATCTGGATGTGGTAGTGATTGGACAACACACAATACGCCCTGACGTCACTGACCGCAAGTAAACACGAGCACAGTGTTTTGATTTCATGTGGTAAGTTTATGGATAGAGACGCAGAGAGGAATTCAAAGAGGCTCTAGAGGGCGCTCTCAAGTTCTTTCCGGGAATAAAAATAAAACCCGAGCAAGAATTGTGTTTTCAAAGCCTCGTAGTTAAAATGGAAGATGTTCTCGGAGTATGGAAAAGCCTCATATACCAGCTTCTGCCGAAACTATGTCCGAGCATTAGTTTCACTAGACCGGGACAAAACAACATCCTGCCGTTAAAAGGGTATTGTTACTGTAAATAAAATTAGAGCGAGGTAGCCATGTATTGAGAATAGCCGACAGCACCATTGCTTTTAAAAACTGAGCTTGACTTTGCTTGTGGCAGTTACGATAGGGTACGTGATTGGAATTCGTTCGCTTCCTCTTCCAAAATTTTCTCACTTTTGAAATGTCTTAAGCTCAAGCGGGCGCCATCATATTGACCTTTGCTATTAAAGGCTCTCACTTTTTTTTAACTTGTAACAGCGTTCACGGGCTCTCTGTGAAGTGGTGGAATTTGCTGCTGCTTGATAATTTCTAGGCATAGGTGTTTCACCATCGCACCTTCCTATTTATTCTTGCAGCTCCTTTCAACCACCCGAGGATACGAGGGATAACATCAGCTTTTTAGCTGCCAGACAAGCGCCTGATGTAACTCTGTAAACAAAAGCAATTTACAATTTTCCGGGGCACGTTTATTTACAAACAGAGCGTTGGCGATCTTATACTAGCACAATTTTTAAAACATGTTATAATTCCTGTAATGTTTTAAATTACAACTATTCGAAAACTCCTCATTGGAGGTTTAAAAAAAAAGCGGAATCGTAGCAACACAAACACCGGACCTTGGCCAAACCGTAAAGTGAGATTTATTTTAGGCGAGCTTTTTGACACGTGAAGCTGACAACCCAATGACCGGAAGTGATTTTGATTGGATGGTATCGAATCATGCTGTGTGGAGGTGGAAGGCTCCAGTAAAAGAATCTGTGTCAGGCGTTTCTCTCCTTCAGCTCTCTCCTTTTTTCGCTTCCATCTTTCCCCTTTTCTCCAGAAACGCTTGATACTCAGGCTACCAGTAACCTTAAATTCAAGCCCTGATAATAACATTATTGGAGAACAACACTTAGTCCCTTTGTAATGCCCACATGTATAACCCATACACCCTGCATCACAAAGGTCATGCAGGTTTTGATAAGATTGGAATATATGTCATAATCTTAGTCTGCTAAATACAACTAGTTCCTAACATCATAATGACCACGTATGTAAATAAATTAAAAGAAGATTTCACCAAACTATGTTTTGTATTTAGAGGAAATGCATTTTGGTACTTTCGGTAAGCAGATTACTGAGTAATCACTTACCAACAAGAATTTTTGCAGCTGGATTGTCCACTCCAATAGATTTTAGAATTGTTGCTCCATCATTCGTGACTTGAATTTCTTCATTCTTACTAAAAGACTGGAGAATTTTGTCCTACAAAAGCAACATCCACAACAGAAATATACTTCAACTGAAATATAATATGTGACCCTATTTGGGAAAAGCGGGCTTAACGAAAATTGCGTTGAGCCGTTTTTTATCGCAACGCATTTAGAGACGTTGGAATACATTGGCTAACATTCTTAATGCATTTGAAAGCGTTGGTAATGTTCTCCAAGGGAACTAAGAAACGTTCAGTATCGTTTCAAAATCATTTCAAAACATTTGGAAAATGTTTTCGAACGTTGAAAATGCATTAAATGGAACATCATTAATTCGTTGCAACGGGAAACATTCACCAAACATTCTAACATTGTCAATGACTGAGTTACAAAAGCTCCGAACTGTCAGGCATCTCCTCGCTCCATCATTCGACAATTTAAAGCCACGGTCATAAATAAAGTAATAAAACGTTTAAAACTTCACAGCGTGAGAAATGTTCGATCCGAGGAATCAATAATTTGTTCCATTTTCAGTTTTTAAGTGTGTGTTATTAAAGAGGGCAAAAAAGAGGGGAATTAAATTTGAAAGAACACGCGCGTTGTCGAAAGTGTTATAGGTCTGAATTTATTTTATGCTGTTCTTTCAGTGTTACGGTGGTGTGCATGCTTGTGACTACGTTGTTTGATAGCTCCCTGTAAAATTAACAGATATCAGATGCTTGATATGGGTCGCTGATTTTAACACTAAAATATACCAAATTTCTATCAGGAGAGTTGTACTATTTACCGACTTTTCCTTCTTCCCGTGTTTCCCGTTTTTTTGCTCGGGGATTCAACAAAGTCAACCAGTTCAGTCAGGGAACGCCCTGGCAAACGCTAGACATTGTATCCTTTAAAAGCGAAAACCTGAAAACGTGACATTCTTCACAAAAAAATAATGTTTTTGCCCATGGAGGTTCAGAAGAGCATCGTGGCCGTCTGGCGACAGGACGTTCTCAAGAGTCTCTGGAGATAGAGAAGCTTAGCCTATCGATCTGGTATGGTTCTAGGAGTAGTGTGTGGCTTACGAAAAGAATACACGACACTTGGAAAGTGGTTAAAGGCATGAATTCATTCAACTTTGATTTGATTTTTGACTCCGACCTGTATACCGCAACAGGCCGCGCGATATTCACCGATCTGGTACACTTGAAATGTTCCTTGTATCTTTGCTTTACGATCGTATAATTATGTTTAAGAATTGATGTTTTTAAAATAAATTATTGCCTGAATATTCTGTTTATAATCTAGTTTCTTTATGTGTGTTACTCAATAACATTTGTTTTGCGGAACACTGACCCGATGCAACGCGAATGAATTTGTTCATTTGCTGATAAGCGATTGAAATTTATGCTCAATTAAGGATAATCTTTATACTCATAGGTTGTGTGTTTTTGTCACCGGTCAGGCGCTATTTGTAGGTATTTCTGGGTTTATATAAGGCGAACTGAGAGAAAAGTAATAAGATGTTTGTTTACAAATTTTGTTTGCCGATTGGTGACTGTTTTGTTAGCGTGGGTAAGACCTCGTAAAAATACACGTTGGTAAATGTTTGTTTCAAAGCAGGACAGGGCTGTAAATCTTATTCTTATCGGCTGCAACATATATCTGAGGAGTAGCAAAGAATAAACTTGAATTATGGGGATAAATAAAATCAAACCAAATGCCCGCAAATACTCTCGCGTCGCGAACAATTAATTTGAATTTTGTAAATTTACTTGCGTGCATCTAACTCGCTTCCGATTGGTTGAAAAACAATGAGCTACTGTCAGAACTCACACATGCGCATTATTGTGAACCAGTCCCTTTAATCTCTAAATCTTCTGCTTGCGATCGTTGCGGCTTCAATTTCGTCGGAATTACTGAAGTACTATTTTTCTTACCTTTGGTCTCGCTCTCTCCCAATTTTTTCGTCTTGTATATTTTCCCCGAGGGATTTTGGAGCCGGAACGGATTAATTTTGAAAGGGATGTGAGAATTAACCAACTGCAAGCAGTCTAGCACGCCGCTGACAAAGGTAGAAAAGGGCAAATAATTGGCAGCCCCAAAATTCTGTCAGCCAGCTACGTACAAAAAGAAATGCACGACCTCAACAGTCAGCCTTACAGTTTTAAGAAACTTCTCAAAAACTTCTCTCCTTTATTTCCAGATTTGAAAGTCCAAGAAAGTAATTTCATGCTTTTCTCAATTACCTCTTGACATGTTACAACCTGAAACAACATCAAACACACGCAGTGTCACAAAGATCAAAGTTCTATGCAAACTGATTTGAACCGATCGAGAACAAAAAGTAAAAGCCTTTGTTTTCCATTGCGAATTCATGTCGTTATTCCCGTTGATATTACTGTTATATGGAGGTATCATTACTGTTCCTGAAAAAAAGTTGTATTTTCAAAGAATGTTCTCAAGCGTATCGATGTCTAATCATCAGTGGTTTCAATTAATGATAATTTTTTGCATCCTGGGTTGAACTTCAGGAACTAATTTTATCAATTAAAAAAAACGTTTGGAAGCATTGCCAATGCATTGAACAACGTTGGAAAAACATTCTAAAACGTTGGAAAAACATTTTAAAACGTTGGAAAAACATTTTAAAACGTTGAAAACAATTGCCTGCGTTTGAAGGAAAACGTTGTAAATGCGTTGAGAATCATTGGAATCCGTTTCAATGCATTGTAACGCATTCAAAATGCGTTGAAATGCTTTTCAACGCAAATTTCATTAAGCCCGGTTTTCCCAAATAGGGTCACATATACTGTAAACATTTTTTGTGCACATTTTTCATACTGATCAAAGTGAATATATATATGTACTTGCAATGTACAGTGTGCAGTACAAAGAGCAAGAAAACCCTGCATATGCAGCTTACTAACCTGAGAAAGTAGCCAACTTTTTGGGACACCCATCACTGGTTTCCCCATGAAATGACGTCAGAGAAACAAGCACAGAAATTTTATACTGATGATCTGGGTGGTACTTCTGATTGGTAGAAGCACCAACCAGAACTGGGTAGTGGTATGTCATCAGAAAGGAATTTCTGCACTCTTCCTCAATTGCCATTTCGTGAGAAAACAAGTGGTGGCATCGCAGAATGTCAGCAGTTTTCTTAGCCTAGTGACTTACATTAAGCACTTAAATGATTATGATTTACACTAACATTTAGATTTAGTGAAGGCAAGCTAGTTCCAAACATTGTGCAAGGGTTCCACTATGGCATTTTGGTGTTACTACGAGCATTTTAAGGAAATAGCAACACCATGCCGAAACACACGCCAACCATTCAATGGGCCATTTCCAAGTTGCCTCTAGCATCTTATTCAAAATGAGGCTGAGAGTGAAGTCTTTGATATAAAATCAGTATCTTTATATACTCATGCAAATTACATCCTTTTTCACGGGACAGAAATTTCCCTTAGTCTCATTTTAAGAGTGAGGGCGTTTGGAATGGCATATTACACAAGAAGAAACTTAACTGCACAACATTAATGGCCGAATGAACTAAGAAAAAAACTGTTTGCATACAAAAATGTATGCAAAACTCTTCGAATTAAAAGGTAAAATTTTTAATTACCATTCCCTTGGGACCAAGAGTGCTTTTTATAAGATCTCCTATAGCAATAGCACCAACAAATGATGACTGAAAGACAAAATGAAAATGCAACAGGTAAATAAATAAAAATATACTGACTATAATTTATTCATCTTACATGATCCAGACAGAATTCATACTTAGAATCCGTAAGAAGTTTACTTCTGACTATTAAATTTATAGAGAGTTTTTGAAGCGTTTTTATAAAACTTCAGCTAATAAAGACTGATGGGTGTGACAAAGGTGAAATCCGATCGATGTACTTAAATGTCGTCACTACAGAAAATTTGCTGCAATCGCTGATCTGAAGAATTAAATTGAGTATAACAAAAATCATAGAAAAAAAACTTTTGCAACAACCTATTAACACCAAGAAAAGAATTAAAACAAGAATTTTCTAAATATTTTTGCAACTTACAAGACGAGCTGTTTCAGCTCTCTCCTCTTCTGCACCCTGGTTTAGAATCTGAACTGGGTTCAATGAAACCTGATCGATAGAAAAAAATATATATTACATATCTAATAGATGATAGTAGTTCAATTCTATACCAGTTTTAGGTACTAGAAAAGAGAAAATTACCATTTTTAGAGCAAATTTGTTCACGAGCACATGTGAACACAATTTGAAGTATGCAGCTTTGTTGAGCCTGCAATAACCAAGGGAAAAGACAAGTGGTCAGTACTTCGTTTATGCGTCGTGATAGTGTTGATGTGGCGGAACTCTTACGAATTTTGTCCGAAGTTCTCCGGGAACACTTCCGTAAGTAGCGACAAGTTGACGTCAATGTCACGAGGATGGAACTGTTGCAAGACTGAAAATGGCGTCTGGATCTAAAGTGAAATCCCCTTAGTATATCCACAAATTCTTCTATTTCGGGTGTTGCAGTGGGAAGCACAGCTTTTAAAAGCAAAGTATTCCTTCATTATGGCAGCAGCGTCGCGGAAAAACCAGTTTAAAGTTGTTCTTTTAGGGGAAGGGTGCGTTGGTAAAACTTCCTTAATGCTTCGCTATGTCCAAGACAAGTTCAACGAAAAACATTTAACCACACTGCAAGTAAGTTTGTTGTCATTTTTTATTAGCTATACGTAGGCTTCGTTACACGGTAAGGACGCTTTATCGTGATCTTGATAATACATACAATAAAACTTAAAAGCATGGCTGGCTCCTGAGAGCTTGCATGTGTTTTTGTGGACGAACGATTTTCCGCTAGGTAAAGCTGAATCATCAAATTTCAAGTATACTGTTGTCGTGATATCTGTTCGCAGTTAGCCAAATTTTGTGTAAAAAAGTAGATCTCTCGTCAACAATCAACTTGAGCTGTACAGATCCATGAAATGGACATGTGCCTAGAAAGTTTTATATTGAATATTATTGAGTTACACCGTATTCTAGAATATAGGACTGACATGATTCCAGTGCAGAAATCCAAGCTGGTATTACATTGCCAATTTGCTAGTAGAATTATATTACATACACTGTTTACAGGTATTCATTATAACACCTGAAGGAGGATCATGAGGTTATCCCTATATTAAGATCTCTCCTTACAGATAACCCACCCAGCCCAGGAAAGGTTAGTCACACCACCAGGGTCTATATCTCCTACTCTTTTTAAACAGTGGTGTGGGTTCCTTTATATCCCACAAGAACCAGATAAGTGAAGTGCTGTGAACCCATGGTTTTTGTCCTTATCAAAGAGGACTAGAAAGTCTAACTGTTTGCAAGGCTGCTGTTTTTCCTCTGGGACTTCCTATTGTCTCGGGTTTAGCACTACATCAAATTCCCATGCAGCATGCGAGAATTTACCGCGTTTGGTTGCCCTCTGAAATCTAGTCGCTATTGTTTTCTACCATTCTACATCATTACCATAATCATACCGGGAAGATTTCGGGGGGCAACCAAGTGCGGCAAATTCTCGCGTGCTACATGGGAATTTGGTGTTGTGCTAAACTTGAGACAATAGGAAGTCCCAGAGTAAAAACGTAGCCAGATATATGACATTGCTTCAATATTTACTCACTTTTGTGCCCACGTTAGGCAACTTTAGAAGTTTTCAATCGACACGAAATTCGGGAACTAAATAGTACACTGATCAATTATTAATGTACTATTGTCAAATTTTGTTTTAGTCACTGTTTTTATGAAAGTAGCCATAGAAATTGTAAAAAGAGCTCAGCATTGCTTTTTACCCTGATTTATACGTTTTCATGTGTTTCAAAATTGTGCAAGTGTACTTGTGTTCAGCAGCTTCTGGAGTGTGTAAGGGTCATTTGCAAAACAGATGAGTGATAAAACCTTTCAGAAACATCCAAAAAGTAGCAAATTTGTCTGCATCAAGTCCAGTAGTCAGTGCATGCATTTTTAATACCCTTTTTAAAGAAATTCCAAGATATCTCGAAATTCATCCTATAGATTTTTGGCAAACTTCGCACAGCAGAAGACATTTTTCCAAAGATTACATAGCATAAAGCATTTCAAAAGAAAATGCCAAACAGGGCTGAAATTCGATTTAGAGCTAAAACCATTGTGACGTCATTGCCACGTGACATTTATTCTGATCACCCAAAAAATAATACCATAATAAAGTTTAGTCTAAGTGTAATCTATGTGTCATAATCGTTTTACAATGCAGATCAATAATTGTTTCAGTATAAGAGATTCCAAGATGGAGGGTGTGCCTATAAAAATACTGGGTCGAGCCACCTTAAGTTGACAGTCTCAACCAGATCCTCGAAACTTGATTCATGCTTCTCAAAACCTAAGTCTCCCTTGTTGCTGTTTTTGTCTCGCTCGAAAGGATTTGAAGAAATCATTTATTTCTTGAGAAAAATAACGATAACCATTTGCACATACACTAGTGAACCCACTGACCAACAGCACTTGCTTGTACAATAATTTTATTTAAGCGAGTTAAGTTTAAGTTTTTAGGTGATAAAAAAGGACCAATGAGAGGTTTTTTATCTTGAAGTTTGGAAATTGACTCAGCATTTGTGTTTTGAGTCTATGTTTTGAACTATCACAACTGTTTTTATATTATTTTGTGAAGGTATGTATTTACATGCGTAGCGCACGACAACATAAATTATAAAGACATTGGAATATGATCTTGAATAGCCACCATGAATCATTTTCAAAAAGTGTAATGTTTTTGCGAGCCTTTCAAAAAATACCACAAAACGTACAGCAAAAAGAAAAGGGAGGTGTAGATAATGCTGAATAAATGATAAAAGAAAACTCCAAATGTACCGCTCATGTTTGTAGCAAGATAGAAAATACTACAAACTTGCAAAAGTAAAATTTCCTTAGTGTATGACATGTGTAGTTGGAAACCTCTTGCTTTTTACACATCATGATTTTTTATTGGTTTTTACTACACACAATAGTGACCAAACATTTCTAACGCTGGAGAAAAATTCATGATATCAATACTGAAGGTTTTTCTAAGACTATGAAATTCATTCAAGGCCATTTTCAGACAAGAATCTTCAACTGCACTGCAGTGGAATTCACAGAAGCAAATTAATTTCAAGACAAGTGCTTGTTTGTTTACCTTTTACCGGCAGAAATTTTTTTTGTCTACAGCCAACAACCAAACATTTTCCGTTTTCATTTCAACACTGCAGAATGAGCGGGGAATTTTGACGTTCATTCACCAAGAGCTAGCCTGAGAATCATACGTTTTAGGTGCCCTTGTCGAGCTCCTTGTTTAAAATTTTGGTCACCTATGGGCAAATCATAGTCACCTCTGGTGACCGACCACTCATTAGGCAGCAGCCTTGGTTTGCAGATGTCATTACAAAGGCAGCATTTTCTTCTCTGTTAAGATTGTATTTAAAGGCCCTGAGTGCTGGTCTGGCCAGGGTTTGCACCCGCAACCTCCTGCTCAGCAGACCCAGTGCTCTCCCAACTGAGCTAACCAGGTGGTGGTTAGCTGCAAATGGAGGTTATGATTAGTCGTGGAGGAATTGATCACATTGTTATTGTTACTGTGCCAGTTGTCTGAAAGTTAATCTAACACATTGGGTGGCAAGACATAAACAGATGTTGGATTTTGCAGCAATCCCAGGCATGTCGTTGTTTAGCTAATAAGAACTGCTTTTCCATCATGGATTGTGCACCCAACAAACTACAACTTATGATGAAGGAGGCAATGCACATCAAATGGGAGAATCCCACTTTAAATAAACAGCTGAAACATGCTGACTTAACTCTCTTGTTCTGGTATTATTCTTTAAGTTTATTTTATTTATATGTATATATATTTTTGTGCTCATAACATTTTGTGTTATAACCATTGTAATTATTTCAATTTTTTACGATTTTCTTCCTTGTATTAAGTGTAGTGCTCACGCAAGTGTTATTCCATGTCTTGTGCATCTTAAAATTGTACGTTAATTTTCCGAAATTTTGAATTGTATCACGTTTTAACTTATACGTCATTGCTTGTATTAATTCAACCGAACTTGCAAACGAATTCACAACTGAAGATGATCGTTGAACGATCGAAACATGTCTTGTTTTAAACTGAAAGTTGTCTTTCATTTCTTAAAAATGTTTAGAGTGATGATTTTTTTGATAGCTTAGGAAGAAAAAAGTTTCCCCCAATGGAGTCAAACCTTTGTCCTTGTTGCCCTGGTTGTTTAAAGAAAGTTTTACAACTCAATTGTAAAACGCAGTTAATGGAGCGTGACGCCCTCAATCAACAACATGTAACGCAGTGTTATGCTATAGCCCTTATCAAATCTCGTAGAAGTTTACTCGTGGTGGGTAAAACTACTGGGTAGTACGTAAAATCACGGCTATAACTGGGAAACTACTGATACAATAGCGATCCTTGTTTTTTGTTGCAGTTGAGGCTAGTTTCTGATGTATCGCTCGTTTTGTATGGCTAGTAAAAATAATTTTCCTCATGCATATCTCGTGGAGCACTTTAGGTGCACGTTCTGTTCTGTAGTACAGTATTTTTCATTGGCTTACCTTGTGATAGCACTCGGACTATAAAAGGCCTAGTAAAAGTCCTGTGCCTCATTCCGAGCTGTATTGCGAAGTTGGTTACTTCAACCGTCCTAAAGTTTTGTAATTCCCACCCTTCCCTCCCTTTGGAGGCTTGGTTGTTGTTCCTAATAAACACAGGCTCACCACTTTCTTTCACTTTCGGTTTAAGTCTCACGGCAACTTCCCCAAGCTTTGATTTTAATGCAAACTTTTATATTTGATTGTATTCCAGCACGTGCCGGCAGAGTCGGCTCGTAGTGCTGATAAGATAAAGTTCCTAGAACAAAATATTTGCCTACTCCGTTCCATTAAGTTGCACGATGCTGGCCGGAGGTTTCAGCTCGTAGTGCCGTGGAGTGTTAGGCCGTATTAAGTTTCTTTCTTTCGGACCTACCTGAACTTGTCCGATCCGGGGCGTGTAAATTAGCGCCGGGGAGATAAGTAAGGCTTTATGGTCACACTATGGAAGTCGTCCACCACGCTGATCGCGGAGCGGTGTTCCCCCCATTACGCCATCTGTTTGTTGTCTTATTTTATTACACTTATTTTAAAGTCTAAAGAAAGGAACTACGACACTAATGTTAGATAAATCCAACAGATAAATCTCTGGAAGTCATTATTGCATTGTCCAATGGATAGAGATTTATCCAGTGAATAGCATTATCTGCTGAACAACTGGGGCCATTATTAGTCCAGATAGTCTACCACTGAGCTATCGGAGACTACTTGGCCATTGTACAGGCTCATGTGATAAACATGTTTTCATGCTTCTTTTGTCTTTCGTGTATGTGTACTTACATTGATGATAAAGTAAATCTTTTGTGTTTTTTCTTCAGGCATCTTTCTTAAATAAAAGATTAAATATTGAAGGACAACGTGTGAACATTGCCATATGGGTAAGTTTATTTCAAGGCTGTGTTTCAAGAAAAATTAGAGGGAGTTCAATTCTCTGAATGAGTTTATGATTTTTATGCATAGGCTGAGAGTTCCAGTAGTCACTCCAGTGCAAACCAAGTTGTCCAAAATACCCGACCAGAATTTGAAAAAAATAGTTATTATTTTTTTTAAAAGAAAATATTTAGCTGTTAGATAGTTTCAGTTCTTAGGTCATGGTATGTCTGGGCCAATGAGAGTGGCTAGTTTGAAAATTTTTTCCTGTATAGGTAATAGCATGATTAGTAGTCATATTTGGCATAAATACCACAAGTGATATTTCAAAATTGTTATACGTAATTTCACGAGCCGTTAGGCGAGTAAAATTTGACACAATTTTGAAATATCACGAGTGGTATTTATGCCAAATATGACCAATTATTAGGATTTGGACAAAACGTAAGTGAAATTATTCCCTAATTTCATTAGTATACCAGTTTATTACCTATTAATATCATGGGTGACGAATTACGTTAGCAATCTTGGATTTTTGACATGTTTATCCTGGATTGTATCGATCGAGAACTCCACTCTGTCAAATGTTTAGACCATAAATTTGGCTTATAAAGTTCAGAATTTTTCAGACTTTTTCGGCAAAATACCTGTTAGAATCCTTCTTGATGTTCTCTTGTGTGTTCAGGTTTTCGAAAGCGTCTTTTTGTGCTTGCATCTTCATTCATGGCATTTTAAAACTGTCACCATCTTGACACTGAGGTATATGGAAGGTTGCCATGGCAATTTCGTAATTTCACATGTGAAATACAAATTAACGCTGAAATTTCGCACCAAAATTAAGGAGTAATTCGTCACCTATGATATTAGGTAATGGTATTTGCTAGATATAGCTAATTGATGCTTGATTGCATCATTGAGTATTATTAATCATTGATCATTGTCATTGATCTATGGGTAATCAATGGTTAGACAATTACCAAAAACCCTCTAACCATATCCTATCCTATAACCCATCTGTGACATTCATTACTCATGGAAGTCATTGATACCATTTATTAGTCAGTTATTACCAATAATACCATTTATTAGCCAGTTAATTAATCATTAATTTGTCACATATTACTAAGCAACGCATTAAACTTTGATTTGATGGATGGCAAAATATCGAAACCAATGTTGAGAAGGTGACACTCCTGGCTATTTGGAGTCTGAAAAAAATAATTATACACCTAAATTTAGCCCAGTCCCTTCTCTGTCAGGGAAAAACGTTTCTGTCTAATGCAGTTGTTCCAATCTGTAGTAAATGTGTAATGGGTTAATTTGATGTGGGGGTCGAAGTATGTCCCATTTGGTTTATACATGCTTGATACATATTTAGTTTGTATTGTGACATGTACAGCTGTACTTTAAAGTTTTTTTTGAATTTCTTTATTTTGAATTTGGTATGATTTGTATAGCCATTAGTTTACACATGTATATCAATGTCTAACTGATGTCATCAGTGACTCATTGATGCAATCTATGATTTAAATTTTGCAGCCTGACAGTTATTCATTGATCGCTCAACATTTATCATCTGCAATAATCAATGACTAATCAGCTGATCACCCATTGATTTCCTGTTGATCAGGGCTGAAAATAACAGACAGCAGGTTGCTGGTCATGATGACTGGCCAGATATTTTTTAGCCTGATTCTGGCTGGTCATATAATGAATACTAATATTTTTATTTTGCCCAAGGAATATCCAATTATGCTCGCAATTGATCGTTATTACTACATTGATGTTCACATTTTTGATAGCAAGTTGGTGAAAAATGCATTCGCACGTTGTAGAGTTCCTTTCCATGGTTTTTGCACGTTTTAATGTAGCCTGTGTAGTTGGCGGTATTGTGGGGGTGTGAGATTAGATTTTTGGGGGCGGAGCCGCGTTCCAAAAAAAGGGAGTAGGGAAGAGGCGGTTGAAATACCGGTGATATTTCTCGTGGCTTCGCTTCGCCACTCGTGACGGCTCCGCCGTCAAATATCACTTGACTATATTACAACAGCTCCTCTGCCAAATCTCACTCGACTACTACACAATACCGCCAGCTACGCAGGCTAGGTTTAATGTTACGTTCTACCTTGAGTATCATTGCATGGCGGTGTCTGAAGTCTCTAGAGGTAAAAAGTGAAGTGTAAATCCTTTTCAAACTCTCAAGGTTCAGGAAACGGAATACACATACAGTTCAGCAAACTTTAGAAATTACGAAAAAAAAAGAAAAAAAATTGGGTTATTTTACAAAATCTGCACGCGCTTCGAAATGAACATCGGGGAAACTTGATCTTTTTCCTTGCCTGGCACAAGATTGAAAGTCACCTCCTCAAAGAAGAATCGTTGCTAATATTTTCAGCAAAGAAGTTGATTTGTATTGGCGAGAAGTTTTCAGCCCTGGTTGATTACTCATTGATATTATTGATGTCATTGATTTGTTATCTCTGGTACTATCTATCGATCAAAGGAGCCTGCAACCCTAATCTCTCAACTTTCCCTAACCTTTGGTTATTGTGTTCGAGGTACAAGAACGCAACCCCTAATTTGTGTGGGCGTTCTGTGCATTATTGGATGTCCTGTGCAATTAATAAGGGAGGTTTATTCGAGATTGCATTTGCCGTCGACACACATTAATTTTGCCTCACTTCGAGGTGATTGCTTACATTTTGCCTCACTTTGACGCGCCAACTCACATGGTGATTTGTGTGTCCTCTGCGTTCATCTTCCAAACGTTTGCTGAGGTCTGCTATTTGTCTTCATAAAGCGTACATATCTCATGAGTTTGCTGAATCTGCGTTTGTTGAGTCTTCCAAAGCGTTCAACACCCTGAGTAAAATTGTACTTTGGATTAAGCCTTCATATTTTCAGCATGGTTCGTTAATGTCTTTGGAAAATGTGTGTGATTCCTGGTGCATGCATCAATGAAACCGGGTTGTTTAGCTCGGTGGCTGTTGTGCCACAAAGTAAACCTACCGAGTTGTGTAGTAGTTCGATGGCCGTAGTGCCACGAAGTAAATTTACCAAGTTGTGTAGCTCGGCTGCTGTTGTGCCACACAAAGTAAATCTATCAAGTTGTGTAGCTCGGCGGCCATTCAGGGTCACACAAAGTAAATCTACTGAGTTGTGTAGTAGCTCGGCGGCCGTTGTGCCACAAAGTAAATCTACCGAGTTGTGTAGCGTGGCAGCCATTCGGTGTTTATCAGTAATATTAAAACAGATGATCCAAACAATAGGAACTAATTAGAGTAGTACTTTTCTTGTTCTCAGGTGCAATACAAAGTTGCATCAATGAGTGCATTATTACTCTCAGAAAGCAGTTGACATGTGATTATGGATTATGTAGTGGGCCTCAGAACTTAGGGAAAACAGACCAAGCCCTGGTTTCTGTGGTGCATTTGTATCGTACCTGAATAAACAAGAAACTTACCTTTGTAATGTTCCTAGCCACCCTCAATAGGTAAAATATTATTGAAGGGCATTGTTTTGAGGCAGCACCCATTTGTTCTCACTACAAACTGATCCTTTCCCCCTCCCACGGAATGTCACTGTATTACTCTCAGCAAGCAGTAGAGGATTTACATAAAACAGTACAGTATTAATACTTGAATGTTATCACATGTTTAGGATACAGCTGGCCAGGAGAGATTCCATGCGTTAGGACCTATTTACTATAGAGATAGGTAAGCAACTAATGTTACCTCATCTTTACACATGTATGAAGAATATCAACTGCTACAGTGGGATAATTTTCAATTTTTAACCTCCAGGCCATTGGAAAGGAATTAGTTCAAAAATTGTGAGTAAAATTACAAGGTTTGACTGGGGTTTTGGTTCAAATTATTGGGAAGTTTTTTTAAACTGGGGGTTTGAGAAATCAGAATTTAAATAATAATATTGTGCACGTAGCTTACGAATCAGCTTTATCCAGAAGAACCACTTCTTGAAGTTTTGTCAATTTTAACAGTCATAGACAAATGCCTAACATGTGCAAGACAAAGATCAAAAAGGCTGTGCTAATACACCCTTAGAGTTAAACACCTTTAACTTCAAATGATAATTCATGCCCTGCTTTGCTCCTTGATTGGAATTGATTCCCAGAAAAGCAAAAACAACTTCAATTACCTCTTGTGTCATCCACATGTACTGCAAGACTGAGTTTTGTTCCAGCCTATGAGTTTCATTGTTTTCTCTTAGTTTTAGTGAGTTTGAGAATTTATAATTTTGAGTATTGTATTTTATTTTGCAGCAATGGTGCAATTCTAGTGTATGATATAACTGATGAAGATTCATTTTTCAAGGTATTGTTACATTCTGACTCTTTCATGCAAATGGCAATTATACAGCAATGGCAAACCTGATCAAAGGAAAGTTTAGAACAAAATTAATTCAAAGTTAAACATTAAACATGTAAGTAATGTACACTGTTCCCTTGGCCTACTCCTAACATATGGGTCCTCATAGTTCAGTTGGTAGAGCACTGCAGCGCTAACACAGAGGCCATGGGTTCAAATCCCATTCAAGTCCCCAAAAAATTTTTGGGGTTAATTTGCAATTGCTTAAATTGCAATCACCACTGCGACAATCATTTCCCAATCAGTTCTTTTAAATTTGAAAGATTGCCATTAAAAGAACATCCATTGGACTGTAAGTTGTAATTGGTTTATTTTTTTTCTGGTGTTTATATTTTATTACCAATCACAGTGGGTGTTTCCCATTAACTACAAACTTTTGGAAACTTACAATGTAGAGGGAAAGGTCCATTGGTTATAGAACATGTTCGATATTACACATTATTTGTCGACCTCTGGCCAAAAATCAAGGTGACAGCACAGATATCTTTGTGAATAGCCTGGAACTGTTTCTGGTGATTCATAGTGAAAACTCATTTATGGAACATGCATTCCCTGGAAATTATCCAGTGGAATGCCAGAAAAATGTATTTCATTTACATTCCAACTAGAACTTCCAGAATTTCTTGGCAAATGGAAAGTGCCCTTTATAACCATGATTGTTAACTTTTGTTAGGTGCAGAACTGGGTCAAGGAACTTAAGAAAATGTTAGGCGAAGATATAGCACTTTGTATAGCAGGTGTGGTTGATTTGGATTGCTTTCCTTTGGCCTCTACATTTAAAATTAATGATAATAATAAATTACTATCGTTCAAACAGGAAACAAAATAGATCTTGAAAGGGACAGACATGTTGATGCAGCAGAGGCAGAAGCGTAAGTGCTCCTTTGTAGTAGTGATTTCCTTTCATTGCTCTCCATGAATTATTAAAGAGTTTTAACTCACAGTAGGTGTACACTAGGAGGTTTGTAGGGGTTGGAATTCAGAGTTGCATTGATAGGTGGATAATTACTAAAGGGTTAATTAAGTTGTTGATATCTGATAAGTAAACAACTGAGCTGCCATTGGGATTGAAAGTATGCGCATGATGTGGAATGTCAAAAATAGCCTTTGGGATTATGGGATTGAGCAAAAATTTGGGTGGGGATGACAGGGTTAAAGAACCTTACTGGGGACCCTTTTCCGTGAAAAAATTTCCTAGAATGAAGTCCAACGACATGTGCAGTAAGAAATATGTGGACACAGGTTTGTACATAAATGCTATAGTTCAAAGTGCAATGAAGGTTCAATGGTTTCAACTAAGTAACTGTTTGATTCTCAAATTTCTTTGACTTCTATTTAGTTAGGGTAAGGAGATGAAGGAAACTGATGATCGAACTACGTGTGAGGTCAAAACATAATGTGAATTTGTTGTTGTTTTTTCCAGATATGCCAAAACTGTGGGAGCAAAACACTTTCACACTTCAGCAAAACTTAACAAAGGCATTGAAGAAATGTTCTTTGAACTAACAAAAAGTAAGCTGAAATTGAACGTGAAAAAATGTCAATAATACAAGTAGCTTTCGGCTCAGTCATTCATTTATTTGTTTAAGAAACAGGTACTACCATACACAGCTTTTCAGCAGACATTTGGGACCTTGGTTACATCAAGTACGTAACCCTTCCATTTTTTTTTTTAGAAATGCTAGAAAGGCAAGAAAAAAGTGAAGCTAAAAGTCCAAGAGATAGTACAGCGGACAGAGGAGCAGGTAGACGAAAAAACGTTGTAATAGTTGATGAACAACCCCAGCGACAGAGTGGAGGAGGAGGTTGCTGTGGAGGAGGAGGAGGGGGATCATAAAATTTCTAGGGTACATTTCAACTCTAATGTTATAATCTGCAGTAGGAATTGTGTAGTATACAGCAAGATTCAACTACATTTTTCCAACAGAAATATAAAATGCCCAAGATGGAAGTACACCACTTATAGGTTTCAAGAAAAATGCACTGTAATCTAAGTCTTGTAAATGTAAAAAGAAGTGACAACTGCATGACCCATCACTGATCTGCAGCTGTACATTTATTATGGAAGATTGGAGAACGTTGTAGCTTATCACCCCTATGCCAAACGTACAAGACAATGTAAGGACAAAAAATGTTGGCCTCTCTCAGCAGTTGATGAGTGGTTAAATTTAGCAAAGTAATCTGTGCACAAAGGTTGAAATGATGTTGGAAGATACAAATACTTAACTAACGCATAAAGAAAATGTTACTAAACTTGCTTGTGCAGGTGATAGCAAAAATGGCTGATTAATGCCAAGCCAGCAAATCGTTTATGTGTGAAAAGGTCCAGATCCTTCTGTGGATGACTGAAAAACATCAAGCATGTTTTTCAGTGGCTTCGATATTTCTGATATTTTTGGAAAACAATGAGGTTTTACAGTAGGCAGCAACTGTTTTAGTAGTGGAATGAACAAAAGAAATATATGAGATGAATGTACTGGTCTTGTTTAAATGTCCTTATTATATCTGTAATCGTAAGTAGTTGATAATCACTGATTAAGAAATTACAGTTTTAGCTCGTCCGTAACTTCCAACTGTTTGAAATATGACCTTTACGGGCTATCATGATCTCCGTCTTGTTCGTCATCTTAGTTCTGACAATTTTATTATAGACCGTGAAATTTTAGATGTGAAATATGAATGATTTATCTCTTTACAGTTACTGTAAACTACCGCTTATAAGCCCCCGACCCCCAGTTATAGATCCATCTCTTCCCCCCACCCTACCCCGGGTATAAGCCCTCCTCTAGCTGTTCTTGTCTTGAATTCGACTTATTATGGTTTTATGAAGCTTAATTAAAAACCAGTAAATGCAAAACGTCTTTTGATAAGCACTGCTGTAGCTTGTTTGGAAGCACCTTTTCTATGAGGGTTGTAAGCCCCTTCGGATATTAGCCCCTCCGTTAGTGAGCACTCCTAAAACCCCTTACAAAGATGTATAAGTCTAGTGCTTAAAAGCGGTAGTTTACGGTATGCGCTAAAGTAGAGTTGAGCATCTGCCTGTCTTCACGGACACTAAGGTGAATAATAATTGCTATTGTGGTTTTAAAGGGAACCTCCACTCTTACTACAGAATAAGTTTAAATCGAATAAAATTATGTTGATAAACAAATTTGTTCGAAATTTGTCCTTAAAAAAAGTGTTTATATCAGGAAAAGTGAATTTTAAAATAGCTTATTTTCACTTTCAAATTTCGCGGGCGCCGACATCTTGAATAATTGTGACGTGTTACGGTTGCTCTATTGCTCTGACACAAAGAGCTTTTGTTTAATAACAATAGGGCAACCGTAACACTTCACAATTATTCAAGATGGCGACGCCTGCAAAATTTGAAAACAAAAATAGGGGAATCTAAAAGTTATTTATTTCGGATACAAACGCTTTCTTTAAAAATATTTTAGATTGACTTGACTGTAACAGTTATTTTCTGTGATTTAAAGTTATCTTTTTGTTGAAGTGGAGGTTCCCTTTAATATACTGTAAAAGCTCCTGATTAAGTCCCGCTCAAATCAGCTCTTTCTTTGCAATAAGCAGTGACCCCTTTAATCAGTCCTCCTTTCTTCTTCCCTTGGGAAATCAGATTCTATAATATTAGACTCTCTTTTTGGCGATGCAGCAGCCATCCACTCTATCCTAAGTTGGTGTATTTTTATTATGGCGAGAAAAGAATTCAACGTTTTGAGGATTGCAATTAGCCTCCATTTAAAGATTTTAAATTAAGTACACCCCACCCTCTCCTTCCCCCTCCCAGGGGTTTAATAGAGCTTTTAGCGGGCTATACCAAACAAAGCAGGACCTAGCCAGTCTCACAGTTACCTTTTTAAAAACGAGATAAAATGTAGCGCTTGAAACCATATTGCAAGTAACGGAAACTCTGCGTTTTATAAATCCGTAAATCCAAAACTATATGACATAACTGGTGCAGTGTTCGTTACTTTACGGTAAATGAGTTTGGCCTGCACTTGTACTGTTAGGAGCTATAGCTATATCATACCTGCCGATCTAAGTTTTCCCGTAATTGACTATTACTAAATGTTTATTTTATTTGAATGCTGGAATATCATGTGAATTCAGGCACTTGAGCTTCAATTGCAATCTACAGTAGTTAATAAAAGAAAGAACCGTATTTTGACTGACGCAGTAATCATAATCACATAGGCACCTTTGGAGTATTTTTACCTAGCCTGCAGAACAGGCTCTATTTTTTTGCGTTTTTCTGGCGAGCGAAAGCAAGCGAGTGCGTCAGACACGCGCGACGCCGGGTAAGGCGCGTGTCTCGCGCTTCACGCCGAATGAGGCTTCACGCCCGCTTCGTGCTTCACTCGCCCAAAAACGCCAAAAAATAGCGCCTGTTTTGCAGGCTGTCTTTCACCATGAAATCCAGACGTCAGAAGAAGGTGATTTCCCCTTACAGTGGAGCCCCGTCGAAAAGAACTCCCGCAAACTCATTCTGATCCTGCTAAGTTACGAACTAGGATCAATTTTTTTTGCTGTGCAAAGCTTTCGCTTTTTAGGAATGGGCACGTACATCGGCGTTCCTTTTCGCTTCACACAGGACTCTATGCTCACGCCTATTCTTTTGCCGTTAGAGAATCTACGTTTTTTCAGATGTGTCGGGTTTTGGTTATGACGCTCGGGTAAAAACCACTCGGTAGCCTACATTGCGTATTATTACCAGGATACTGAAATAATGATTTTAATAATAATTAAAAAACTTTTTTTTTTAACACTGACTTTATTATTTGAAAGATTTTCTGCGCGTCATCAAGAACTAAGAAAATATCGTACAATTAAGAGCTCTCCACCAGTTTATCCTGCCTACTTAACCATGTGACCATCTGTTCCAAATTGTTAAAATGTTAAGTCAGCTTGTATTTCTATCGTACCGCATCTTTTTAACCAGTCGCTATCTACAAGTCGCACAACAAATGCTGTAGTTCGAAGCGTGCATGTTTACGGTAATTTTGTTGTTTGATACTCGCGTAACTGTACCAGCTGTTAGGATCGCGGAAACAACAACTGTACGCTGATCAAGGCTTTCTCGGATCAAAAAGAAAAAATCCATATCGTGGCAGACCATTGAGCCCAAATAAAGAATAATTCCCTTGTTTCAACAGCACTGGTGATCAATGCTTGCAGGATTGCAGGCAGACTAAGAAGTTTGCCACTGCTTGAAGTAAACCGGCGGCGTTCCTTCAGTATCCATGGCGTTGTCAGAAACTTTTCGACACGATCAGAAGAGCAGGAATGACATTTCTCGTGTTCTTTCATGTCCTTTGCTATTTTTTCAGTCCACAGAAAAAACAAAACTTTCCGTGCCGGGCGAAGCTCACTGCTGGACTATACGCTGATTGTCTTGAAGATATTGAAGCCACTCTCAGCAGTGCTCATCATTACTCCGGGTAACTGCCGATGCCAATGAACTTCTTTCACATCCTTTTGACCCTGGAATAAAACAGCAAAGAAATAAGCGACATTTTAAAAAAAGAGGAAAATGCCCAAAAACATGTCCCGAAGAAAAAATAAATGAAAAAACAAAAGAAGAAATATCAACCGGGGTAACTTTCTCTATGTCCATCCACCTCACCACCCCTGAGTTCCCTTCACGCTCCCCCACACTAGTACCCTGAGGATATGCCGCTCTCGTGGTCGATTCAACTTACACCTGCCAGAGTTCCAACTTTTGTGTCTTTGAAGATGTACCGGAAAGCCAAGGTATGGCCATTCCATTGAGGGATTAAGTGTTGTTTGCGTCTCGTTATTTTCGCATTTTTGTTTTTGGGATTTGAAAACTCGAGTACCTTTTTCTTAGGCTCAGGCCACGTTCAGTTCCCACGGGACCATCTTACGAAAGGGTGGACGCATTGAACGGTCCCGTGTGAACGAAGCGTCCAGTCAAATTTTGAGCCGGTCGAAGCTCGTAGCCTCAGATCGCTTTCTTTTTAACCAGTAATTCATAAAGTAAGAACTGCGAGCGGCAAGCGAGCGACATACGCTTGAGGAGTGGAGAGACGCGGAGGCGATTTTCACGCGACCTCCCGTATTTCTCTCGCTTCACTATCACTGAGGAAATGAGTGACTGCTCGTAGTCTAGTAAAACCAGCTGATATGGTAAATTATGCCCCATCAATTGTGACTAGCCTAGTGTTCACTTAAAGTTATTTTATTATTTTTTTTTGTGGTCTGTCACGTTTCTAGTACTAAGGTGTTGAAACCCAGGTTTCGGGACCCCGAAAAAGTGTCTCTTTCCCCTGAATAGAGGTGTCTAATCAATAGAGGTAATAAAATACAAAGATGGAGGTGAACATTTTAAGGGAACCAATTTTTGTGTCCCATGAATGGAGGTATCCCTTGTATTGAATAGAGGAGTCCTAAAGGAGAGGTTCCACGGTAGAGATAAAATCCTAATCTTTGCTGACATCCATACCATATGGATGAACAACAGCTGTGGAGGAACATCCAGATGTCTTCCTTTGCCTTCGGTATCGTTGTCTTGCTCCACTGCCAAGTCCCACAGAGTAACTTGATTATCTGATCCAGAAGCAGCAAATACTGAGCTGTCAGTATGGTGCCACTCAACTGAAGTGATAGGTGCTGTGTGGTGCTTGAATACTGCTACAGATACACCACTGTAAAGAGACAAAGGGGGGAGAAATGTTATATACCCTGCTGCGTTCTGATTGGTTGAGCTACTACTAGGCTATATATTATAGCCCACTAGTAGCGAAAAGCGCCGGATTTTTGGCGGCAAAAAAAGGATTTAAGTCTTGCTTGCAGTTGTTTTGTCTCGGTATTTTTGACCAACTAGTTGGATTTTACTACAACTATTCCTCTCGCCCTCATGGCCTCAGAGTCAATAGCCCATGAGGCCGAATAATTGTTAAATATTCACTGCGCTAGGCGGTGAATATAAAGCAAAACAACATCGCTGTTGTGAACTGGGTGTTTTGCCGAGTTTCAGAGTAAGAACGTTTTTACAATACAAGAATATCCCAAAGTTGTTTCGCGAACTCGGGATTTCCTCGCAAGACCAATTTTGTCTAGCAACAAATAGAAGTTAATGTATGGAAGAGAAGGAAAGCAAATATTTTCGAAAACTGTACGTTCCAGCAAGTTAACATGGCAAAGAACACTGCAGATAAACAACGCTCACCTCGATCGTAGCCGCTGCTGTTGACAGCACTTGCAAGAAGCTCGCCTGCGTAGCAAGCGTTTCCGTTTGATTTCGGAGCAAAGAAAGACCGAGGTAGGAGATTTTCGCTTTTGACCGCGCGAGAAATCAAACGAGAGCCAAAAAATGAAAGAGGGGGGAGGAGGAAGGGGAAGGAAAGAACCTTTCTTCCCCACCCCCTCCCCGCTCTTTTAGTTGCGACATTTTCCGCGCGGTCTTTAACTCTCGTTCCTCGTTCTTTGCTCAGAAACGCTTGCTACGCAGGCTAGCAAGAAGCCACAAAAAAAGTTTCTCATTCACGGTGAGTTGACAGAAGCAAATAAAGAACGCTCTGTGTTTTTTTTCTCAGAAAGGGGAGTTATTTAAAATTTCGACGTTTTCTTTTCAATCATTGATGCAAAGCTCACAAAAAAAATTAAAACTATCAAATAATTTACCATGTTTGAAGATGCTGTAAAGATCTAACTTTTGCGCATCTACTGTTTACGGCTTCGTGTTCACGCATGAATTTACCCATCAATCAAACATACATATTTTTAATGGTTTCCTTTCTGATTTTGTTGAGATCACTTCGTGTGAATATACTAAAACAATTATTTACCTCAGGCGAAGTTAATATTGTTGAATAATCCCCTCGACTTCTTCTCGGAGATTATTCAACAATATTAACTTCGCCTTAAGCGAATAATTGTTATATAACCGCAGGGTCAGATATTGAACTACCAAGAGCCAGAACTGATTATTAACGAAAACGTTTTGCACTGGGATGCTTTTTTCAGCTAATTACGCAAGGCACGCTTAAGTTAACAGATGGTCAAATGCAGACAGACAAAACGAAGGACATACATTCTCTGATACTATCCTTACAATTATAGGAATAGTATAGCTGACATGTCTTTCTGTGTTAAACTGACTGATGGTACACCCTGTATGATCAGGTTGGTGTGCCTGTGATGTTGACTGATCACCTAGGTACCCTTGAGATGAATCCTCATACCTTTGAAACTGCCGAAGATCCCAAACTTTTATAACACCATCATCGCCTCCAGAAACTATGAATGGTTCATTTCTGAATAGAAATCCAAAACAGAACTTTAAATGTTTTCATCTGCAGACAGCTAAAGTATAACGGTAAAGTAGCACTTCACTTGCATTACTTTTAAAATCCGACGTCGGCGACGGCAACGAGAGCGTCAACTCTGCGATCAGGTTTTTTTTTTCCTTCTTCCTCTCCTTCTCCTAAGAAACAACGTTTTCGCCACCGACGGCGTGCTCCGATATTAAGCTTCCTATTACTTCCTATATAGTGCGCGTCACATACATTCTCTCACCTCAATTAATAAGGGGTTTTATTTGTTTAAATAACATTTATAATAATATTGCAACTGAGCCACATCTCACCTGTTCCAAGAAATAACATTAACATCAGCCTCATGTGCTTGTGTAGTCAACATGCAGGCTTTGGAGGGTTTGGCTCTCGCGTCCCAGATTCGTATTGTCTTGTCCACTGAACAGGACGCAAATACCTGTGTTAAGGATAAAATAAGACACTGACAGTTATTAACATCACTGTGTCATAAGACCTGTATTCTTCACACCAGCCGCCCACGAAGACGTTCTTAGGGCTTCGTCAAGAGTTCCTTTCCAGCGAACGAACGCGTGACGAACCATTTATGAATCTTTTGGTAGTACTTTTAAAGAAGGTTTCATTTCAAAAGCTTATGAACGACTTGTCAAGCCATGTCTCCTCGGCTATTCGCACAATGTACTCACCTGGTGAGTAAGTATTACAATGAAGAATAAAGGAACTTGAAATACTAAAAGTCAGCAGAACTAGCTCTACTCAAAGGACTTTCATCCCCTAAAGGAATAACAAATCATGTAATGATAACGACGTCCTTCAGCAATGCAAAGAAAAACGGTACGCAACATCAACAGTTTGAAAGTACTATTAAGTAAAAAGCTTTCAGGCTTTGACGATTTCGCATAACCATCCGCTAATTTTGTTACTAGATAGTTCTGCTTACATTCTGTTCATTAGGGCTCCACTGTATGTCTTCAACAGAGTCTGTATGAGAATTGTATGGTCTCTGATCAACATGCCAGCTGCCACCTTCAACAGCCGACCAAAGATGAATATTCCTCTTGCAATCACCTGTCGCTAATCTAATCTCAAACAAGACAAATTTCTAGTTTTCTTACTTTACTTAATTTCCTTTTACTTGTTCCTCTAGATAGAGTCCATTTATTTTACTAAGTAGGACTACTCGAACCAGGTGGTACAAATAGTCCCACTGAGTAATTCGTCACTAGGGACCTTAAACAACAAAGACGACGACGGAAGTGAAAACACCTGAAACATCACGAAAAAAAATGAATTTGCTTCCTTTCAAAATTTATCGCGTGTATTTGAAACCGCATATTTCGTCAAATGTAGGCGAGTTTTCCTGGAGTTGAATTCTTAACGACTCTATCCATGTTCAAATAGAGAAAGGACAATTTGTCGTCGTATGTCCACATCCTCCACAAAACGTCGCATTGGGAGGTTTCACGTCGTAGTCGTGCAGTGGACGTCAGAAAAATGTACTAAAAAGCGTGATACACGTGCAGAGCAGTTGTTTTTGCTCATAAAATGAATTGTTTTTTGACGTTGTCGTCGTCGTCGTAGTTGCTTAAGCTGCCTACTATCGCCTGATGAAGATAGTACGCGGTCGAAACGTCGTGAGACAGACAATAAACGAAACCCATCTTGGTTGTCAGGATACAGTGTATTTTAGAGTTTAATACAAGTGCCTGATCAGTTCTATTAAATGGCTATTATGTTGTTTTTAGTGTCACCCTTTTATTATACCCCTAAGAACGATTTTTTTTTTAAATACTGAGGAAATAGTAGTTAATGCCAGCATTTAAAAATTATCTGGTATCAGCTCCACATAAGCTTTGATGTATCGCACTTTAGGTTTTATGGGAACCCCATTTATAAAGGTTTATTAAAGTCAAGTTTTTTTTTCTAAGTAAAACTTAATTAATTCTTAATATCGTATTTATCAAATGTAATATTATCATTTTTTTTCAGTCCGTTGAACAAAAAAACAAGAGAAGGAAATAGTAACGCATATGACTGAGAACATGACACGGAAAAGCTGCCACGCAGCTGTGACCCTCGCTTCTCACATCTTGCAGCTCTTAAGTCCAAAAAAATATGGGACACTGCTCACGGTCTAAACATTATTAAAGAAACTCTTTCAGCAAAGTGTTGTGTTTTTGAAGTCTTGTTTAAAGTTAAACTATTAAGCAGTAAATGCATTTTCTACCTTCCACGGACAGTACTTGACCAATCCATAGCAAAACCTTCCGTCTTAAAAAAAAAAAAACGAAAGAGTTAAGAATTCAGATAGATAACAACTGACATTAACTGTATTTTGACTTTGCGGTTATTAATTTCTCACTTATTTGTAAATTGATGTATTGGAGAAACAAAGGACACTAAGTTAATGGTAAGGAACATCTAGTACTTAAACATTTCATAATGTGATTTTTAATTTTGTTCATTTAGTCTGTTTGCTAGCAGGTGAATAATAAATTGAAACAATTTGCCAAATTCAGTCATTGCCTGTCACAAATCAAAATTCAAGAATTTCTTTTTGTAGAATACATTTGTACTTAAAAATAGTACCACATGAAAGAACTGCCGAAAAGGTTTGAGTTTAAAGGTCACACCTCAACACAATAAACTCACCGTTAGTACTAACACAAATACGTAAAACCTAGATTTCTCTTGGCGAAATAATATTCATTCTAGGAGTGACTACTAAGCTATTAGTGTACTTAAGCTGACCTGATGACCATCAAATGAAAACAGTGGTTTGAAGTCTTTTGCATGACTTGGTCCAGCTAAAGTTGCTGGATTATCAACTGATATCACTTGTTGAGATATGTCCCAGATATGAACTTGTCCTCTTTCAGACCATGAAGCTACTATATGCCGCTCAGGGATTGATGAATACTGATAACAAAACACAAAAACATCACATTGGACAGTCACTAAGGTCACTAAATATTGTGAAATAAATTTAGGCTGACTTTATTGGTACCTACTGACAGGATTTGAGAAGCATATTTTGACCTTGTAAGCTCGAACATTTTACTGTATAATAATCTTGATCGTGCAAATAATTTTCGGTTTAGCCTTCTTTGCAAAAGCTAAGTTGCATCATCATCAAATAATTGGTTATCATGCACAAGCTTGATAATCATTTTTCGATAAAATTAATACTAATTTATTAATATTTTTTGCGACTGGTATCTAAAATAAAGGAGATCTACTTTATTTTTATTTTATACATTTTGTAACTAATTAACAACTCACACTGGATCACTCAAAGCAAGAAGAAAAGCAACAAAGAACTGACAAAAAAGAAACTACCATCATCCACCCTCAAATCTCCAATATTAATTTTTCACTTTGCTAAATAATAATTATAATTAAATAAATAATGATTATTATCATTTTAATTTCACTCATTCCCTCCTTTCTGTTTTTTCTGTGGAGGGGTGGGGTGGGGAAATGGGGGGATAGGGAATGGCTATGTTACTGTTCAAAATTTAATTCAGGTTAAAATTTTTAACCTTGGTTGATTCTCAATTTCCTTTGTCTCCCAGCACTGACTGTTCATGAATTAGGGCTAGGAGACAAAGAAAATTAAGAATCAACCTAAGTAAAAAATTTTAATCTGAATATCATTTTGACCTGTAACAGCTACACATAGGCTATACTTGGTATTTGTCGTATTAAACAACTAAGGGCACTTTCCATTTGTAAGAACTGACCAGCCAGGCTATTCCCATCTTATGAGAATTTGACTTTTAATCAAAGCTATCCAGCCAGATCAGTCAAATCCTATATAGCATGCGCGAAGGAAATTGTTTTTCAGCAAAAACTCTTGGAAAAAGACTATTTCATTTTCAAAATGACAAGTCCGGCCATGGTCTGGCCTGCCAGTTCTGACTTTTGGAAAGTGCCCTGAGTCTAAAAGGGGAATTAAGTGGTAATATCAATTATTGAAAAGCCCCTAAAAGACCCTTCTTCTCGAAAATGTTAACTTACCCGTATTCTATTAACACCACCACTATGATTTAACATGGCTGTATCTAAGTCAGGTTCTTCATCTAACAGTTCATCATCAGAATCACCTTTATTTGGAATGAAAAGTAAGGTAACCTATGATGGCTATGAAAAAGTAAAAAAGCATGGTAATGATGATTATAATAATGGTAATGGTCCTGATGATACAGAGTACAACAAATCCTGGGGCTCATTGAGTGACCTGTCAAGCTAGCATAAATTCAATAAAAGTTATCTATGACCGTCAAGAAAGATTTACAGAGTTAAACAAACTATTAGTAAGTGAAAGAAAGGGTTGGTAAGCCTGTACATAACTGTTCCAGGCTAGTAATTATCATAAATTAAGCAACAGCTTGTGCAAAGGGCAAGCAATCTTTCAAATTTTCATCTCACCCTTACAAAAGTGATGGAGATGGTGGGGTGATGGAAATGCATGCTGCCTAAGACTTAAAGAACTCACTGATCCAAGCTAAATTAAATCATGCACTTGTAAAGTGTACAACGTCCTAAGGTTTGACTTACTATCTTCATCATTTGATATAGTTTTGTCTAACTGAGACATCTTCATGACAATGACATGGTTCTGTTTTCCTGGTGCTGCCTGGGTTCCAGCCACAATGTATGCTGTCATTGGAAACTAAAAAAAAAAGAAATGAATTCAATAACTATTATTCACCACCACAAAGCTAAGGACCATGAAAGAAAATGCAACCCTGAAAGGCTTTAAGAATAAAATTATATGATCATGCAGTCCCTTAGTCTGTAAGAATCGGGAGAATTTTACTATAATGCAGAAACAGTAATGAATATAAGTAAAAGAAGTTTTGGGCTCATTTTGCGAGCTGTAATACGTGATATGCCTGGGGGAGGGGGGAGGGCACTCAACAAAGTTTTATGCAGGGAAGCTCCACCCTGGAGTCCAACCCCTTACCCTTTTATATACCATTTTTGACAAAAAAAAGGTACCCCTTTCATATATCTTCTACAGAAGGACCTCTATGTTCTAAGTGTGGCCCGACCTCTTGTAAGCCACCATCCATCCAAAACACCAAAAATTTTCCCCGTTGAAGCCCCACGGTTAAAACCTCTTGTAAAATAACAATCTCTCATAAGCCACCATGAGCATTTTTGGGGCTAGGACTTTTATAGCTGTCCATTTTTATAACCTCTTGTAAGTGACCACTTGACACACGGTTTGGTCTCTTTGTTTGTTGTATGTACAGCAGCTGTACTATGCCTCTCAGAGTTATGAAGAACTTTCAGTAACAACATGGAATTACACATATAAATTATGTAATTTTCAGATTGCATGCAATGAATTCCCTGCCAAAAAGTAGGTGCGCTGGGAGCCCTGTGCCTATCTAGATTCTTCTTAAGTGATCACCTCCCTAAAGCAAATGCTGAATCTTTTCATTTTGGGTGGTGGCTCAGGGGAGGTTCAACAGTATTGACAAATGGTATCTCTTTCACATGGCTAGTTTAGAACACTGCATCTTAACTGTTGTAAATGCATTATCTCTTTAATATGAAAAAATCACTAAACCAGGAAATTTGTTGTCATTTTCACAGCCACAAGATGGGTCTGTTAGCCCTTTTAGGTCCTTCTGTCCTTTTACAGACTAAAAAGACTGATTCCCCTACCCTTTCATAAGCCCGAAAAAGGCAGCTGTTTCTGACCTGTAGTTTCCTCATATGGACCATTATAAAGAGTGTCTCCTACCCTAGGGGTGATCTCCATTATGTTCAACAGCTTAAGTGTGCAAAAACCCACTAAATGGCCTGTTGTAGTTGCAATGAATTATTCACTAAGATTAGCAAACAACATTATTTTGCTGAGAGATCAAAGCTCCAGAGACACCTTTTGGACGGTAGAATTAGACCACTCAAATGAAAGTACAGCAGAATCATAGTGATTTTAAGGTGACTATCTAGTCATATTCATTAGCATTGTACTATGAAAACAAGGACATAAATCCCCTTTTTAACCTGGTTAAAAGCAATTTAACTAAGTTAACCACCATGAGCTTAGTGGTCAAGCAGTCCACAAGCTTAGCAGTCAAGCAGTTCATGAGCTTAGTGGTCAAGTGGTCCACCAGCTTAGCGGTCAAGCAGTCCACAGGCTTAGCGGTCAGGCAGTCCACGAGCTTAGCGGGCATCCAGTGGTCAATCCCATAAGTGTAGGCCCACATGGCACGTGGTAGCTTTGTACAGTGCTAGGATCTTTCAGTTCTTCGCTGAGGGTTTGTGCAGCTGTCTGTGGAGTGGTTCCTTTAGCATCTCCCCCCTCCCCTCCCATCCCTTATTTTTCTTCCTTCCACTGTTTCATCAGTGTAATGGTGCCTAGAATGGGCCAGGGCTCATGGCTTGGTTGTGGGGATTTGCCAGCCATGGGGGCAGTATTCTATCTAGGGGCTGACTGGCCACAGTGGAAGCCCCTGGGTATCCCTGGCACCCACCTTCCACTTAAGCGAGACAGTTTGTTTTTATCATAATTATTCTTGGCTTGTTACAACACTCTACCATCAAAAATCACCATAAATCTATGACAGGTTCTTTTTCTTAGGAAATACCGTAAGGAGTGGGGGTGAATAAGTGTAAGAAAATCCACCGATCCATCATGATTTATTAACCATATCTGCCACTAAAAGTTTGCCCTGAATCTGAAATCCAGGCAAAAATATTTTGCTACAAGCAAAGTTCAAAAACTGGGCCCCAAAAATGGATGAAACCACAATCTGCTGCAATTTCGCTCTGAATCCCAAATCTGGGCAAAAATATTTGCAAAATGCACTTAAGATGGACAATCATGTGAGTAAAAAGGTCACTCTGACCTCTCTTTTAAGAATAATGGTAAAAAATGGCCTAAACCATTCTCACAGTTTGCTCTTGCTGAACAGTAAATTATTTTCTTTTTATGGTCTGTAAGGTTGCAATATTCCTTACCTCTGTTCTTGAGTCTCCAAGGTTGTCTGGAATGACATCAAAACTTAGACATGGAGCATTAGTTTGGGCCTTGGGAAAATTACATGAAAACATAAAAAAAGATGTTTCAGTTACTCATGAACAGCAAATAAGAAATTACAGTGAAGTTGCACACGTATATATAGTTGGTATGTTGAACAATTTTTTCAACACATCTTAGCTACATAGGGTACATAGCTATATAGATACTGCTATATTAAGGTATTTATCACCGTGGAGGGAAGGGATTTCAAGCACTTTACAGGTGTGCATAAGTATGTAGTTTGGTTCAGAGCATACAAAGGTTTGGTCTAGAATAGAGCTCGAGGAGACTTCACTAACTCAAACAATGAATCATCTACAAGCAGTTTAGGTTTGCATTTGGCACATTTATTATTTCTTTTTTAATTAATGATTTAAACAAACAATTTGAGTGATTATTTCATCAACTACTTAAGGTGCTCAATGTAAAAATTAACTAACCATTCATAATTTCCTATTAGTTTACATGAGTACTTACAGCATGGTACATTTCATATGCAGATTTGTCGTAAGTAAGTTCATCTCCTTCCTCCATCTCATCACCAGGGAGAAATACCTAAAGGTATAGTTAGTGACAAGAAAGAATAATAGTTAAATTGCGGTGAACGATATGACTACATATAACAGAAATTTCAACAACATAAGATCCAACCATACATCTGCCCACTTTCCAGGATGGTGTCAAGGACTGTATATATCATGTATATATGATGTAGACAAATTCCACATAAAAATGGTGTTGATTAGATTTTTCAATATTTTTTTTTCCTGGCTGACAAAATGTGCACACCTCTTTCTTTTCCTCTTTTTTCTTCATTTTATCTTTGGATTTCTTTTTTTCTGCAAGTAACAAAAAGAAGGAATAACTACAGGGAGCATAATAAATATAATCAAACTACTACATCAAGAGTCAAGCCAAGATACAGTGTAAGAATGAACTACCAAAACACATTTATGCTTTGCATACACTATGAAAACGTTCTGTTTTGTCTATACATCTATGCATAAAGATATTTCCTGGATTATATTTTCAAGAAAACGTTTTCAGCATACCTGAACTTGATTCTTCTTTGCCTGGTAACATGGTTTCTTCATCATTTTCATCATCAACCTCAATGCCACCATCACTATCATCATCACCTTCATCATTGTCATAGATCTCCATTTCTTCATCTCCAGAGCCTTAATGCAAAAATCAACATGTATGCAACACCTTGCAAGATCTTATTAAAAGTTGAGGATAAAAAAGAATTTAAGATTCAAAGTAAACCATAACCTATATCCTGAGTGACACTGATCTCAACTGAGTCTTATTCTGCTACGATGATTCTGTTAAAGTGCCTTTTATAAAATTAATGTGCTAAGTTTTTATGGAATGATCAACTTAATCCTATTTCAACCTCTGCGAGTGCCATATGCAAAGATTTTAATACTTGCTTAACATTGAGGTCAATTTGATGGAATTTGTAAACGTAAATCACTGTAAGATCTGTGCATAATGTATAAACTATCCTGCACCCTAGCTTCAATTTTCGCTACTACAGAGTACGAGTAAATTCCTTACTCCAAAAATGTTTGAAACTGCCCCTCTATGTACTTGTCAGTGATGGCAATTAAGGCACAAATTAATAAAGAGCCAGAAATTAATCTTCAGTTTGGGAACACACCAAGGTCATATATTCTAATTCTCCTGGATTATCTGTCTCCCACATATGGCACAAATCCCCCTGTCTCCTGTATGGGTTGTAAAATCTCCTGGATAAGATCAATTTTTGAGCTCTTAAATTCTTTGCTTTAGTTTGGATTCACTAATTCGCTCAGCCCATTTCCCCCTTAAATGCTAAACGTGCTAAAAATGTTAACAGTTTTCAGTCAAGTGACAAATCTGGAGTGTGCAAGGCACTGTTTACACATCATATGATTTCAGTGGGAAAACCAGCTGTTCATTGATTTGTCAATTTCCTATTGGACTCCTGAGAGGAAAGCGACTCAAAACTCCACTTTTATTAAGATCCAGGCAGTCAACTATAAAGCCGTAAGATCAGCATTCATTCGATAACATTGTTATATTATTTTTGCCTTTTTTGTACTCCTTGTTGGAAACTAAGAAAAAACCAGCAGTGAGGGGAAAAAGAAAGAAAAAATACAGACTTAGTTTGTTGAATAAAATAATGGTTCATGCAAAACTTCCATGAGTTTTGGGCAACTCTCTATCATCAGCAAAATCAACTCTTACTTCTTCTTTAACCAAGTCAAAATCGGCTTACGGTAGTTTGCGAAACGAAATGGAGCGAAACGAAATGAAATGGAATGAAACGAAATGAAAATCTGTAGTTTGCAAAATGAGAATCTGTAGTTTGCGAAATGAAAATCTGTAGTTTGCGAAATGAGAATCTGTAGATTGCGAAATGAGAATCTGTAGTTGGCGAAATGAGAATCTGTAGTTTGCGAAATGACAATCTGTAGTTTACGAAAATATGACAATTTACTTTCTCGCTGCATCTACTCAGATATTCTAAACAGAAAATTCCCCCCAAAAAAGCCGTTTCGCCCAGAAAATTCAGATTGCCGGGAATGCATGACGTTTTCATTGCACATATAAAGTTTAACTTAAGCTCAGGCGCTCAAGTTAAGCCCTGTCGGGGGTTACGTACTGGATGGGTGTCCAACCGCGAATATCGTCTTAAAGGTCCATACATTGTTCTTTCTTTTCTTCTTCTTCTTTTTTGCGTATTATGTGGTGTTATTGTTAACAGTGTATTGAAAAGCAGACTTAGCATTATTTCTGCGTCCGGATTTAGAAAAAGAAAAAAACAAAGAACAAATATGGCCCAGTGCAGTTCGCCTGAAAATTATTATTCTTTGGGCCGTAATACAGAGCTGAAACTTTGCAGACTTTGATCTATATATCGGCGAGGAAACCAGCAAACTAAGAAATCTGGGTTTTTGACAGTGTAAAAAGATCATAATGCCTCTGATTCCAATTTCCTGTTCCTCTGTCTCTGGTTGTCGGTGTTGCCTTCGCTGTGCTAAGCGATGTTCCCTCTGCTCCGCGGTTTCTTGTTGACATCTTCTCCTTCGTTATTCACGCTGAATTTGAAGTCGGCGTTCTCGCTCCAGAGGATTTTCATTTCACAAACTACAGATTTTCATTTCACAAACTACAGATTCTCATTTCGCAGACTACAGATTTTCATTTCGTTTTGTTCCATTTCGTTTCGCAAATTACAGTAAGCCGTCAAAATCTGAATTGTCACTGGCTTCAAAAGCCAAAGGCAACTAAGGTTCCCTTTGTAACAACTGTGAAGCTACCCTGTATGTAAACAAAACTGTCTACTGGCCGAGAGATAAGTCATGTCGCATTAAAATGCTAAAAAAGATTACAAAGCTAAAATGGTTTCACATTTGAAATACAGTCAACTCTCTCTGAGACAGACTCCTCTGGCCCCGGCACAGAATGTCCGTGTTTAATAGGTATATGTCTAGTGGCCAACTCTAGGTGCCCGTTTTACAGAGATGTCCGTCTTATAGAGGTGTCCGTTAAGAGAGAGTTGACTGTATTAAGCATAATAACAAAATGATTGTCAGTCGATATAAGCTTCACACTCAGCAGCTCAAAATATATACACCATGAAACATAGTTTGCACTGCTGTCCACTACTTAGTAATTCACTAATAAACAATTATTGTTTTGACAAGGATCCTAGATCATTTTATAACGGAGTGAGTAATCATACAAACCTTCAACGCATTCTTCGTCCGCCATTTAATATCAAAGTGCTCCTAAACAGCTGAGCAGTAGTCCTATAATTAAATTAAATAATAAAAATTGGCACGTGTGAACTCAAACCTTGACATATTCCTTACATGAAGACTTTAGTGGCTAAATGCAAAACCCGCTGATTAGAACCCAGATTCCTTCGTTTAATCACTCGTTCAAGATGGCCGACTCAAAGAAAGAAACGAAGACAAAAACTACTCCAGGTGTAGTCTATTTGAGTCGATTGCCTCCATTTATGAAGCCAGCTAAAATAAGAAACATATTTGCACAATACGGGGAAGTTGGAAGGCTATTTTTGCAACCAGAAGGTAAGCTGTGTACGCGTACTTCTCTGACTCTCTATAAACGTCTTTAGATCTTGATTGTAACTTAAAGAAGGAATCCGTTAGGAAATTGAGTTATTTTAATTTTGAGTGGACAAAAAATAATTGTACCTGAATAATTTATATAATATAATATTCTTTTTTACATTTTTCAAGGGCTACAGATGTAGTTAGTTATCTGTAATAACACCAAAGAAAATTTCTCATGAGAGCCCGAGAAAATAAATGTCAAATTTCACAAAATGATGGCTTACACATGACATTTTCAGAATTTTACCTGTGTTTTCATAATTCTTGTTAAATTTGACTTGTATTTTCTCAGGCTCCCATGAAAAATAGTCTTTGGTGTTATTGATGGTTTTCACAGTGATGTCATCAGATTGCAAAGTCAAAAAAGCGAGGTTTTACGAATTCTTATTTACACTAGGTTGAAGATTAATAGGAAATACATCTTTGTACAAGTTTCCAGCCCCGAAGCATGTTTCATCTCGAAAATACAGCAGTTTGAACTTCCGAGTTTTCACAGTGCGTGACACCAAAATAGGAATGCTGTCTCCCTGCAAAAAAGTCTCTCCGCTTGATTTTCAGCAGTTTAACCATTTCAAGTATTAGAAGATATGTTTTTGCGCAAGTATGCTAGTTCTTGAGTGCAAAAGGAAGAGCTTTTATAGAAAAAGTGAACTCCAGATGTTTGTGTTGATTTCCGGCGGCCATATTGGTGGACAGTTTCAGTCCACCAGTATGGCGTCTCAATACAAAGCTCTACAAAGGTGCGTGAAATATTTCGGCAACTAACTCAGAAACTGTGGGCCACAAAGACCTGAGATTTGGACAAATTGTTTATATATTAGTCTTTTATAACATTTCATTTTCTTGGCTTCTTCCACTGGACGGTTTCAGATGTATTTTTTTGTGCCGTGTTAATAGCGTGACAGTGAAAACGAAGAATTACAGATAACTAATTATATCTATAGCTGTTTAAAAATGTAAAAAAGAATGCGATGTTTAAACTACTCTGGTACAAGGTTTTTGTCCACTGAAAATTGAAATTACTCAGTTTCCTGAGGGATTCCGTATTAAATTCTTTTGTATTCTGCTATTATTCCATGAGCCATTTTGTAAGAAGTCAAGGGGCTAAAAATGCAATTTTGTAGCTCCAAAACAGGAAAACTGGGGGTCTTGTGAGGGGTGGGTAAGAAGAAACCTTCAGAAGATGTACATTTTATGGTGAGAACTACAATCCCGGTCAAAAAGTCTGACCTCAACTTTGTTCTTTGGGGGAGGGGTAAAGGAAAAATCTTGTTTAAGCTGTGTCTATGAGTGAGAATGGCTGGTTAGCTGCAAATTCCATACAAAAACACGTGAAAAAGGGAAGGTGTCCCAAAACAAATTGCCCAGTGGTTACATGGAAATAAGTTAACTTTAAATCTTACTAAGACGAAATCCATGATTATAGGCAGTAATAGGAAACTTGTTGGTATTTCCTCTTTCACATTATCTATTTTTGACAGTGATATAAATTCTGTAAGTAGTTTTAAATATTTGGGAGTTATGTTGTCTTCAACTTTCACATGGTCCGACCATATTGAGTATATTTCATGTAAGGTTAATAAAAACCTTGGTCTTCTACGTAGGATTAAGTATTATTTACCTTATGATGCCCGGTTACTTTTTTATAATAGCTTAGTGCTACCTATTTTTGATTATGCTGATTTAGTCTGGGGTGACAAGGACAATGTCTCACTTATGAAGGAATTGCAAATTCTCCAAAACAAAGCAGCTAAGTTGATATTAGATAGATCACCTCACTCCTCATCCACCGATGCATTGATTGTCTTGAGATGGCTGAATCTTGAAGAACGTAGGAAATGTCATCGATGTATATATGCATACAAGTGTATTAATGGCCAACTTAATCATTCTTTGGACATTGTAAGAAAGAGTGATATACATTCCTACAATACGCGCAATAACGATACTATCAAGCTCCCCAAAATTAAATATAATTGGGGAAAACAACGTTCGCGGTATCACTGTTTCAAAGACTTTAATGAATTAGAGAGAACTGTAAGAAACTCAGCAAGTTTTCCAATTTTTAAGAAGTGTCTTTTTTCTGCTTTTTATAATTGAGTACTTGTAGTGTGTATGTTTTAATTATTTCTGTAACTCGATTTTAGCTTGAATTATTTTTTTTTTTTTTTTTTTTTTTTTGTATCATATATATCGATTTTAGCTTAACCTTTTTATATTTTAATTGTATTATATAATATACATCTCGTAATTAGGACCTCTATGTAAACCACTCTTGTGATGGAGCATCCTATTAAAAGATTGTTATTATTTATTAAACTATTTGGCCAGGATTGTAGCCACAGGAAACAGGTGACATTTCCAACACCAATGTTTTTGCTGTGAAATGAAATTTGAGGACTTAGTGCAGAAATTCTATATTGATGAGGTGTCACTACCCTAAATTTTCATAACACTTTTGTCTGTTTGAAGTTATACTTTAATAATGGGTGAAACTAAGATGACCCACAGCTTATTACTGTAAGTAATTGATTAAGTACCGCTACTTGAATAAGCACCACACTCAAATAAGCGCCATACTCGATTTTGTGGCGCACCTTTACCGAAAACAATTGAACAAGCGCCGCTCTCAAATAAATACTACGGTGCTAATTTGGGTATTTACAAATAAATGCTCCACCTTTGTTACTGCGCTTGATAGAAGAAATATCAAAACCATATCGCTTGAGAAACAAAACCACGACCAACTCCCTCTCTATATTCCCCTCAGTGTTTTACCCGTAGTTGAAATAGGCAAATAAGCGCCACAGCACTTAATTGATCATTTACGGAATATTAAGAATGTGAAATGAGAAACTTCTTTGAAATATTATATTACAGGCAGCCCACTCTTGCAGTGAGAGTTAGCACATAAATTGGTGGTGGTTCACATTTCCTAGTATGGTGTTGGTACAATAATTCAATGGTATTGTGTTTGCACCCTGGGTGCCCGACACATAACTGTACTTTGCTCCATTCTGCCCTGTCAAATGTTATTTATTATTCATTCAAAATATTTCCCCGATTCTGATTGGCTAAAAGCACACGCGTAATTCACCATAACCAGTTACTGATGACCAAATTTGGAAGAATTTTGTGTTTAATGAGGAAATGACGTCAAAAATGCAGCGTTCGTACAGGTTAAGGCACCGTTAACCGAGAAGACCTGGGGACGAGGTTGAGTTGTTTTGATTGTGAAAACAAAAAATGGCGGATAACACCCTCCTCGATCTCCATAATTCTTCATAAGATACTCAGCCTCATTCATTAATTGTTAATGAAAACATGATGTAGCAGGGAGTACAAAGCAGTGGATTACCTTCGAACTAACGGAAAACAAGTGTATATAGCAGGGCTTGTGATAGGTCGCGGAAAAAAAGTCAAATTTTGGGGGAATTTTTAGGGACAAAATCGCGGTAATTTTCGGGGCAAACTTGGCCGGAAAGCAATCGGTCAAAAAACGGCGGATTTTGTGGTTATTTTCAGGACAAATTTTGCTAGAAATCGATTGGTTTTGTTTTGATCAGACCAGCGTTTTTAATGTTTTTCTAATGGAGGTCATCATTTGCTCTTTCAACAACAATATGTTTCAGAAATGAACCAATGGCAAAGCCTTTAACATCATGGCTAGTGCCCAGTTTTTCACAACATAATCTACGCCTGGTAGTTTTGGAACATTGTTTGCACGTTTCAGTGACAAAGTTTTGACATAAATTTGCGAGTTTATGGCAAGTAAATACCCCCATGCCCTATGTGTAATTCTGGCATGGGTACTTCAAAAAAGAGTATATACTCAGACAACTTACCATGAGATGCTGCCCTTTAATAGACTATTGCACTTTCTATAATTAGATTGAAAGGTCACAGGTGCTGTATGGCAGTACAATTTGGTGAAAGGTGCACAGGGCTTTACACTAGGGCTCATGCCTGCCTTGACAGACATGATTCCACCTTCTTTTTAAATCTGCAATGTCAATATCAATTTTATTACCTCCAGCCATATCCATAATTTTTTAGTGAGATAAATAATTATTATAAAAAGGGTCACTTTTGAAGACGACTGTGGAGACAAACAAGCAAATTATGTTCTAACTCATATGGGAGGTGGCTAGTAAAGAGTCCTTTTATTCTATAGTTTTTTTTTTGTAATTTTCATTCTCAGATGTTGCTGTGAGGAAAAAAAGAAAAAAACATGGTGGAAGTGGGCGAAAACTATTTATAGAAGGATGGATTGAATTTAAGGACAAGCGGGTTGCAAAAGCTGTGGCCTTGAGCTTAAACAACACGACGATTGGTAATGATATTAACTGGTTTGCTACAGACTGTAGGAAATGTCCAGTTACTAGTGTTTCTTCTAGAAAGTTATTTTTCTCCAAGCTGTCTGGCCACATATAATTAATAGGAAGTCAAATTCATTTTACAAGAGAAGCTGATTTGTTTCACAATAGGTACCCCAAGCTCACAAGTGCATAACAGAAATATTATAAGGGTTTGTATGGGAATTTTAGCGATCATCATTTAGGGCAGGGTATTGGAGGCGTGTGTGGCCGAGTAGTTAATACTTCAAACTCGGGCACCTTTTCCGTGGTGCTAAAAAGGGTTATTTTTTTTGTGTTTACCTCTGTTAAATGGCCACCTTGTCAAGATGTAACATAAAAGTGCAATATACATTCACTAAGTATGGCATTCAGTGGTCTTGTACTCCCTTTATTTCAGCACAGGAAGAGGCAGAAACATTTTGAGGTCAACTTGTCATGTTATGGATATTTTGCTTTGTCACTATCTTCATTTTTATTGATTAACTCTTATGTTCATCAAACCTGTATTAAATGGTTCATTGGCCATTTCGCAAGGGTGACTGCTTAACACATGTTTGACTGTATAATAATAATAATAATATTGTATTATAATCTTGTTTCTTCCAGGAGGAAAAAAAGGGGGATACTACCATGATGATATCTGGAATATAAAATATCTTCCAAAATTCCTTTGGGGTCACTTGAGTGAAAAGATTGGTAAGACCACGAGATGGCTATTTTTCACTTAAATAATAATATTCTTTCATTGTTATTCAATGGAAAGTAGATCAATTGGTCTCGAATTACTGTTGGAAACAAAATACCAGTGCCAGTGACAAAATGTTTATGAAGGCTTTGTTTTAGCATAATTCCATAAAAATGAAGGCAAAATTCTTATTTGTAAAACTATTGGATCTACTATTCAAGAAAAGGCTCTCATTAAAGGCATTATCTATTCGAAACCTCCCCCTCTCCCCACCTAGTGTCAGTAACCCTCAAATGGTCTTTGTGACTCCTGGCATAAAAAAAACTTAACTCCTTAAGTCCCTACATACATGTAATCAAGAAGAACAGTTATGATAATAAAATGATTACCTAAGGGAACCTTAGGTGGCCATCTTTGATCATTTGACAAATTCCTCTAACTAATTTTTCAAGCAAATACATGCATATGGAGATCAGGTGGGAGAAGGTTTATGTGGATATTGGGGCTAAAGGGTTGACTAAAACACGGAGACATGTATGGGTGACTACTCGCTGACTGAGGGTACAAATGTGCTGTATTCAGGTAAAAATGTGGAGTTTCACTATTAAACTTCTCTGATATTCTTTCTTATTTTCGTAAGCATATGAAAAAGCCACAAAAGAGCAGAGAATGAGAACTGAAATTTCCCAAGCCAAAAGAGAGGCCAATTTCTATATTCAGAATGTGGAGAAGGGAAAAGCTATAGATGCCATAGAGACAAGAAAGAGGAAGAGGGATGATCAGGTTTGGTGCTTGATTGTTTTATTTCTGTTCAAAAAAATAAAGAATGAGTGAAGGGAAAGTACACACACACATTATGTCATATGCTGGGTAGTGGCTTATATGGCATGGCATTGTAGCCCAAGGAGACTGGAAAGGAGATGATGATGATCATGTCATGGTGGTAAAGCTTTAATATTGATCTATTTTACGTTTATCAGTTTCACAAGTACTTTGTGTATGTTTTCTTGAAGAAATTCTTTAGGCTAGTGAAGTTAATATCGACATAAATGTTCTCAAAACATAGCCAGTCTTAACGTCTTAATGATGCTGACAGTTTCGATGACTGTCAGCCATCTTTATCAAAACTTGGAAAACATTAAAATCGCTTTTAATGTTTTCCAAGTTTTTATAAAGATGGCTGACAGTCATCAAAGCTGTCAGCATCATTAAAACGTTAAAACTGGCTATGTTTTTTGAGAACATTTATATCGTTGTGTATGTTTTGGGTGAAAACTGTTGACAGGTTGAACCAGCATTCAGATCAACCTAGTTTGATTCAGAATTTCTTTGTTTCCTAGCCCCAATTATGAGGGAGCTTAACAAAAACATCACTTAAAAAGTGTGTTTGTTCTCCTTCAAACTTTATTGCACTTATTTCATCTCTTTAATTTCATCAAACGTTGACAAATTTTTAGGGGATTTGAATTCTAAGGGACTGTATCAAAGTTCAAGATAAGAATTAGGCAGTTTCACATTGTAGTTGGACAACGATGGCAAAGAAATGTAAAAAAGAGCGTGATGCACGTGCAGCGTTGTTGTTTTGCCAATCTAAACCTATTGCACTTTTGACATTCTCGTCAGTCCTTGCCACCATCGTCGTCACTTCCTATTCATAGAGGACAAAGGAAATACTGGTTTAACCTGGGGCCAGTTTAATATAACTTTTACAAGTGTAATTTAAAAGGATAACCATTGTTTTAGAGTCTGAAAACAATAGCTACACCTGTAAATTACACTGTCGTGTGATAGTTTTATGAAATTTGTTGACCCCTTAAATTACATACCACTGAGCTGCAGGAAACTCACTTGAGAGCCAAGGCCATTAAACTAGGTTCATGTGACAAATATCCTGTATTCTACTGTGTCTGGAATGTTGATACATGTATGGGGCTTTTGTACATGATGATCGATTTTTAGCCTGGTGAATGTGAATGGTACCTTTTGAGAAGAAGAATTGTATCTATATATGTGGATGAATGTTTATTTTTCTTTATTGTTCTGAATTCAACAGACACCAGTGGAGAAAAGATTAAGAACTTTCAATCAGCATCAACCCTTAAAAAATAACAAAACAGAAGAGAGTAAACACGCAGAAACTGATTCTACTGAAAATGAAACTGGGAAATCACTTTGTAAAAATCTGCTGAAAAAGGTAAAACCTGTCACTCTGTCAACTCTTTGTAAATAATTCTTCTTAGGCCTGTTTCAAACGTCCAGCGTGCTATTACCGTGCCGAACTCAATTGATAGAATTAATTCGACTTTGGCACGGCAGTAGCGCGACGTTTGAAATCATTCAGTTCAGCAACTTGAATTTAGTTCGACACGGCAATTAAATTCGTCAGGGTCTGCTGTGCAACACGGCAGTGGCACGGCTGGGTTTCAAACGTCGCGCTGTTGACGTGCCGAACTCAATTCATAACTTATGAAAATGTATATGTTCAAGTGTTTTGACTCTACTGTGACTGACTGCGATGTTTTTCTTTATTTTGAATTTGGCGCGACTGAATTAAATTCGACGTTTGAAACCACTCCCTGCTATTGGCGTGCAACTGCCGGGTCAAATTCATATGAGTTGGACACGGCAGTAGCGGGACGTCTGAAACGGGCTTTAGAAATGTCTCTCATTTCCCCTCCCTCCCCTCCTTTCCAACAAACGTCTTCGTTAATTATTTTCAGTCATGCCTTTAGGCTGTAAACGATGTTAGAAAACGGCTCCTAACAACAGACATGGTCAAAGCAACAATTTACTTCTACAGCAATTTATGAATTAAGATTAAAAATTTACGTTGCAACACATCCCAGTATCTTGGCCAGGTATAATCAAGCTGCCCGGTCATAATGGAAGTAACCACCCTCCCCTATCAAGATTGATGAAATCTTTTCTTTGCTATGTCAGGCTTAAGTAGCTTCCCACCCAGATGTTCTGATGACTTTGTTACAAGTTTGGTGACAAAGCCTGGCTAGGAACGTTTGCGTAGGAGGCTAACGGAAATTTTGTTTTGTTGTCGCTTGAACGGTCTTGAAATAGACGTCTTTGAAAATGGGACTACAAAAATTATCAACAGTTCTTATTTGCAAAGACTTTTTTTTTTCTCTCAGACCGAAATTGTTGCTCGCAAGGCCCTTTGCGCTGAACCAATTCTTCGTATTCGTAACGGACGAATAAAGCTGTTCTGTAGCCTAGAAAGTCTTTTGTACAAGTAAAACTTGATTACTAAAGTACCAATATCCTATATATTATCTTGCAACGTTTTCCTCAGGTGAATCTTGACAGAGGAACTTTTCTTTTTGAAGGTATTTTCTTCGAGAGGTCAAAGATGACAGTGAATAAAGGGATGCATCTCATTCTAGTTCCTCGTCGACGCAAGCACAGGTCAACCAAGTTGATCACAGTTGATACCGACAAAATTGTCGCTTTTCAATTGGCAGAATAACTAGTAAGGGTAAATTCTAGGAAATTATGACATCACCAGCGACAAAGTAGGAAGCTTTAATTTCACGGCGTGGTCACTGGTGGATGGTCGCACAACTCGTCCACATTCTTGTCGAACAAATTTATCTCCCCCAAGTTTAAATCCGTAAGAGAAATTGAATGCCACACAGTCGTTTCGTTGTCTTTTTTCGCAATTTCTGGTCCAATTTTTATAGAAAAATGCATATGAATGAGGTAACAAGCGTCTCCCTGTGACCAAATGGAAGTTTTTAATGTTCTTCACAAAAGGAAATAGTCATTTAGACTTTGACAGTTTCAAAAAAAGGCCATTAAACACACCTGGTATATACCCCCCTCGGTTCCACCTTGGTTAACATGAAATTGACTAAAAAGAGAAGGCAGCAAAGGCGGGGTTTTCATGGTAAACAATGTCAGACAATGCTATATGCATTTCTTGCATAACGAATTCGGGCTTATCTCATAAAGGATTATAATGCAATTAGTGTTCATTGATATTTGTTGTTTTCTCACAGTTGATTTTTACACTTAGTTCAGTACGATAACATTTTAACATTGACTTGGTAAAACAGTTTTGCAATAAGCTTGCCAGCTTTTACTCTCTTTTTTTAATTCTGCTATATGTCCCCCAGCTGGCTGAATTTAAAAGACCGTGTAACAGAGTTTGAACTTAATTTTTGAGGACCAATTGTTAAAAAGCAAATCCTATCATTAATCAGTAGAGGATACTGTAGGAGCAACAATGCTACATGTGTCGTCGGACTCGATAATCAAGCCATTAAAAACTACGGAATATAACTAACAGCTGGATTCCCTTTAGTTATAAACAACTGTAGTTTAATTGTTTTTAGATACAATCAAAACCTTAAAGAATTGTGATTAATGCTGATTTCAACGTGACGATAAAGCCAGTTATGTGCCTAAGGGCGTCTCCGCCTCTGATTTTGGAATTGCATATAAACAATAGCCTGTCTTGCGGTATAAGTCTTACTGTGTTACCTTAGTAGCAGTTATAAAACAGAACTATGTCCTAAATCAGAATTGAATGATCATGACTGTGGGAAAAATCACGCTCCAAAAAAAAGAACATTGAAATGTTGATATGAGATATTATAACAGATAGCACAAACTTATTTAATTTAACTATTTACAGCGGTCTTACCCAAGCGCGTATAAGAGAGATCGCACAAATGCATTCATTACCATTTCGATAGAAGTTTCGACAACTAACGGTTATGGCTCAGGGGCACCCAACGAGAATATAGTTCAAAACCACTTAAACATAGCATTATTAAATGTATTTTAGTATTTAAACGGTAGACATAGGCATATTTTTATCCCCTAAAAATTTTTCATCTGTTCGGATTTCCTAGCTGAAAGTCTAGTGATCCGAAAATTGTAGGGATCAAAACTTACCTTTTCGAAAATTTTAGCCAGAAAATAGACTCCCAAAAATTCTAGGTGAACTTTTTAGGGTAAAAATTAGTTAAAAATGGGCAAGTATACCATTTTTTATTTGTTCGAAAATCCTAGGAGAGGCATGGAAGCAAGAAATTTTACAACAAATGTTCTGAAAATTCTAGATCTCAAATCGTCTTCCGAACAGATATTTTTCCGAAAATTGTCGTTGGGTGCCCCTGATGGCTGCTCCAGCTGCTAATGAAGTCCAGCCCCAAGGACCTCAGGTACCTCGTGTCCCACAGGCCAATGTGGTCCAGCCCTTTCTAGCCGAACGACCTCCGCAAAAACCAATTCTCGACACCAACGGGCTTGAGGTAATGTGTCTATCGTTTTTTCATACTTCGCTACCGCTGCTGCCGCTTTTCATGTGCACGTGTCGGCAAGTTCTCATTTGTCCCTTCCCCGCGTTTACCTGCGTAGTGTTCGTTCTCCACTCCATCTAGCCTCCTGGCTTACGTTGTTCATTGCCTTGTTATCAGCTTTTCGTGCCGATATGTATTTCATTTTAGTTTTTCCGGCATGAGAAGTTCTTTGGTTTGTTTGTTTGTTTCCTCATGACCGATGTTATTTATTTTAGTTTTTCCGGCATGAGAAGTTCTTTGGTTTGTTTGTTTGTTTCCTCATGACCGATGTTATTTATTTTAGTTTTTCCGGCATGAGAAGTTCTTTGGTTTGTTTGTTTGTTTCTTCATGACCGATGTTATTTATTTTAGTTTTTCCGGCATGAGAAGTTCTTTGGATTGTTTGTTTGTTTCCTCATGACCGATGTTATTTATTGTGTCCCCTTTGCATTTTGCTTGGTTTGTTTCCATCTCGAGAAGTTTTATTTGTTGTTACCTCGTAGCCGATGTTATTCATTGCACTGTTCTTCTACCTGGCTTTTTTTCAATTAGCATTTCGCTTCGGGGTTTGCCGGTATTTAGTTTATCAACTGGTTTTGTTCCTCGTTACCGACGTTTTATCGCATTGTTATACATTTTCTCTAAAGCTACTACTTTGCTTCAGTTTTCCCGGCATGAGAAGTTCTTTGGTTTGTTTCCTCATGACCGATGTTATTTATTGTATTCCCATTGCATTTTGCGTGCTTTGTTTCTGGCTCGAGAAGTTTTCTTTGCTGTTGCCTCATAGCCGATGTAATTCATTGCACTTGACTTTTCTGGTTTTTTTGCAATTAGCATTTCGCTTCGGTTTTGCCGGTTTTTAGTTTATCAATTTGTTTTGTTCCTCATTACCGGCGTTTTATCGCATTCTTGTACATTTTCTCTAAAAGCTACTACTTTGCTTCAGTCTTCCCGGCATGAGAAGTTCATTTATTCGTTTGTTCCCTCATGGCCGATGTTATTCATTGCATTTTTATTACTTTTATAATACAAGAAATTTTGCCTGGTACAATAGCTTTAGCTAGCTTTTCGCTTTGCTTTTGCGTGCCGGCATCTAGTTTATTGTTTTGTCATTATTACCGGTTTTTTCCATCGCTTTACTACACTTTTATAGCAAACTTTGCTTTAGTTTTTCCGGCATGAGAAGTTGTTTATTTGTTGTTGCCTCATGGCCGATGTTTTTTATTGCTTTGTTGCTGTGGTTTATCACGAGGGCATTTTAATATATTTGCTTTCCCGGCATGAGAAGTTCTTTTATTCGTTTGTTCCCTCATGGTCGATGTTATTCATTGCATTTTTATTACTTTTTATACCACAGAGTTTAATCCTTGGTACAATAGCTTTAGTTTTTCGCTTTGCTTTTACTGACATCTAGTTTCTTTTACTATCACACTTTTATGTGGTGAAAACTTTGCTTTACTTTCTCTATTAAGTTCTTTAAATTGTTTGTTGCCTCATGGCTGATGTTGTTTATTCCTTGATGTTGCTGCTGTTTATTTCATAGGCTTTTTATTTATTTATTTGTTTCCTGTTTGTTCCATATGACTGGTGTTTGTCACATTATTATTATTATTTTTTTTATTTTTATTTTTTTGGTGATAATTTTGGTTTAGTTTTTTCCGGCGTTAGAAGTTCCTTAACTTTGTCTGTTACGCTTTCCATGGTTACTACGCTTTACTAAAATGGAGTGGGCATTTTACTTGGTTTGCTTTCAGACATGACAAGTTTTATTAACTTGTTTTTTGACTCATGTACCATGTAATTCATTGCCCTGTTATGGAATTTTGGTCAATCGGTATTTTAATTTTATTCATTCGTCCGTTGCCTCGTTTTGCAGCGTCTTCTTACATTGTAATTAATCGATCTTGTTCTTTTGTACTCCGAGAATTCTGTTTAAACATTTGCCGCAAGATAAGTTCCCTTGTTTGTTTGTTATTTTGTTTAACGCCTATCTTTCATTTCTGCTTCTCCGGCAATTGCGTTTATTTGTTTGCTATGTTTTTAGTGTTGTTTCCTTCTTTTGTTTCGCCATTATAGCACCATTTTCTTGTCACATGTTACTGATTTCAACGCCATTAGCATTGCTTTCTTTTGTTTCCATAGTCCCGTGCGCGGTATCTTCTTCTTTATTGTTCTTTATATATATCTGTCTGATTTTAGAAAAAGGTACCTATCTCAGAATCCCAACCATTGGCTAGTGTAGCTTTCTAACTCACTGTCGTACCGGAACGGTCAAGCAGCAAACAGTAGTTTTCAACAACAACAACGATTTATTTATTAGCGAATGATAAAATGGTGCTATACAGTGAAACCCCTTGCCTAAGAACCTATATTTTAAGAACCTGTTTAGTCTAGAAATTGAAACAATTTCTTAGTTTCTAAAATCTCTGAAAAAATTTGCCTGTACCCTTGGGCAAAAGTTAGATCAGTCACTGTTTAGAATCCTCTTTGAAGACATACCTGCATTATCGCTCTAACTGGACTGTTTAAATGCCAATGAGGTCAATACTTTAGGTTTTCTTTATATGGTCATTTTTACATAACGTCTTATTTGGTGTGCAGATTTTATATGAGGAATAAGCTGAACCACTAAATTCTCTTGGCTATATTGTATGTTTCTTATTCAGAACATAACCTATGTAAGAACCTAAATAGCCTTAACCTGTACTAACTACCATTTATATATTAAAAAGAATAACCTGTTTAGGATAACTTTGAAAAATCCAGGTTCTTAGTACGTTTTACTGTAAGACAAAGGCAAGGCGAAGGAAACTGAGGTGCTGCGTTAAAGAGGAAGCTAATTAGGACACACGATTAATGTTCAAGTGAAAGGTATATAATGATAACCTTCAATCGTCAATCTCGCTCCCCTCTTGGATACATGGTAGGGCAGCATAAAAACGCTCGGCACGTTCACTTAAATATTTTCTAGCTAGATTTAGACACTGCTGCTTTACATCTTCACGAATTGGCCTTAGTTCCTGCCTCAGTGTGGTCAGTAGGTCTATTCGCAGTGGAGTTGCTTGCCTTTTCTTTGTGTACGAAACTAGCCTGGGTTGCTGTTTTGGGTCAATAGTGAAACGCACGAAGGCGCAGTCGGGATGATCTACAACTTTCAGATTGCCCCTGTCATCAGGCTGTTCCCCAATTCCAACATTAATCCACGCGATTTCTTTGACCTCAAATTTCTCGTGCTGTAAATCTTCGTTTCTACTGACGTATTTTAACTTTAAAAATGACTTGTAGTCCTTTATCATGTCCAGACCTACCCAATAGACCTTGACGTTTGATAAACCACTGCTGACTAGAACGTTTTCCCAGTCTTTGGGTGTTTCAATTTTCTCTTGGGCGTTAAAAACTTTTTGAATGTTTCCAAAATATCTATCGCACACACTATACGAGTGGCCCTCCAACAAAAATTTTAAGTCTGTTCGTAGGAAGTCTCCTCTTGTGACCAGGTAATCCATATAAAAAAATAGAAAGTTTTGCTTAAACTGAGCCGGAGAATTGTCACACCACACTATAAGATGGTCATACCTGTCTCGGCCTTGCTCCGTCTGAAGTTTTTTGAGAAAATAGTCCAAGATTGAGATCACTTCATTTGGGCCTACACCAGCAATAGACTCGTCGTACATAAAACAGTGTATAACCTCCTGGTTTGCGCAGTATATACCCATTAGGCTTGTTCTGAGCTTTTTTGAGTAATACCAGTCTTGAGAAGACACCTTTGGTGTAGGTAAGCTTTTGTGAAAATCCATATGCAAAGTAAGCGTTTTCGAGGCCATTTTAGTCCATGCAAAGGGGCCTGACTACGTGAGGCTTAACACATCTTGCCCTCTTTAACGCAGTACTCAGTTTACTTTGAAACTTGTGTCTTCAGTTATTTACAGCTTGCGCTAGTGGCTCGATATTCAAAAAAAAAAACACTACCGTTATCACTTACGTTTGCGACAGTCATTGGAAGAGAAACTTAAGAGAGCGCGCGCAGGTCTTGCACACAGTTGTCTTCACATTAGGGACCCTAAGCAAAGACGACTTTGAGCGATGCACGTCAACCGAAAGTGAGGCCTTCTCTTCTTTTATATGCCTTGACGCTAAAAAATTTGTATTTCTAAGTTTCTTTTCTCTTATAAAGACGATTTGCCCGGGATTTTGAACCCATCCACTGCCCAATGTTGCAAAAAGCCCACTTCCGGTTGACGTCCGTCGCTCAAAAACGCTGTTGCTTAAGCTCCCTTTTGGAGCCAAGAGTCACGTTTGCGGCAAACGGCAAACGTGAATTTGTACCACGTGACCAAGTGTTCCCTGTTTCTTGTTGTGAAATTCTCAACTTGAATCTGACGTTTGCTCTTTTCCGTAAAAGAGACTCTAAATATCTCTGTTCAGTCTGCCATGGCTCACGGTTTCCTGTACTTTTTTGAACTGGAATTGAATGTGTTTAAGTGAATCTTTTTCCGTGATGCGGTGTGTATTTTGTATCAGTACGGGGACTTTTTTATGTAATGAATAATTAAAAGGGATGACAATTCGAGGAGGGCGATTTTTTTAAAACAGATATATAACAAATACGCAACCCTTTCCGGATTCAGGCCCATGTTTCATGGTAGGAGGGAGGGCTACCCACCTATCATAAGGCATAGGAAGGTTGTACTTTCCTCAAGTTAACAAAGCCTTGATCTGAGACATGCGATTAGCTTTGGTAGGCTAAGGTAATAGGCCCTTTGCAGCTAGTCATTCACGTGGTACGAAACCGCCGTGCTGGAGAGCAAAAGTCGCACTGGGACAAGACTAACAAAGAAAATTACCATTTAAAATTATGCCGGTATGTCTTTTGTTTCTCTTGTCCCAGTGCGACTTTTGCTCTCCAGCATGGCGGTTTTGTACCACATGAATGGCTAGCTGCAGAGGGCCTATTACTAGTGTCATCAAATCGCAAACTACAAAGTTACCCACCTTCTCTCAAATCAACTCGAACTCAGCAAGTACAAATTCTTTCAACACTTTATTCACCTTAACTATACTGAGTTTTACATTTTCTTGACCTTCAAGCTAAAGCAAAGAGGAAATCAGCGTCGACAATCCATCTGCTAACTTTCATCTGTACACCCATTGACCCGTTTCTTAGACAGAACAAACATGTCATACTTTAAGGCAGCATATCTCCTTTCGCCCTCAATTAAATGATTTTGACGTTCTGTTCTTATTCTTTGAAGTTCTTCTTCATTACTGGCGCCGTCCTCGGTTGCGCCGTTTGTCATTCGTCCTATCGTGTTTAAGGTCCTGTCACAAACCTGACATGTGTCTTCTCGTGGTTTTCGAAAACCCAACCTGCTGCCGAGATCTTCGTTGAACACGTTCCTGAAGGTAGTAAAACTTATAACAGGACCTTTGTTTTTCTTTCCCAAACGTGTCGAGGTGAAATTCGGGTAATGTCTAGTGAACTCTCTCCACATTCTTCGCATAGTTGTGGGGGTATCAAAAAATTGTTTTTCCGTTCGCGCCCTTCTGTAGTGCGAGTGGTTTGCCGAATGGGAACAGATAAACTCTGTTACTTGTCTCCTCGCATCTTCCGTCAATTTGCGCGGTCTGTTACTGTGCCTACCGCGTTTATCGGGGTCAATAGATAAACAGTCACAATCCATTTTCTCTAAAAGGACTTTAATTTTTTTGGGCGACACTCCGTAGCATTTCATGAAGGCGATTTTGCACACAGGGCCCAAAGCTGGGATAATGTAGGTTATTTTTCTGCGTCCGCTAGGAAATAGTTCCACTTGCATAAGTTTCGATATCACGTAATTTTGTTCATTGTAGTTTCTAGATCTATAGAAAGCTCTACCTCGTTCCTGTCGAATAACCTGCCTCGCAGTCTCTATGCCATTCTTTAAAAGACATCCACCGTTGCAGCAGACCAAATTGACCGTATCAACGTCGCGATAGGCGGCATTTTTTCTCCTTGACGGTGTTTGCTTCCTTGAAGAGTACCTTTTATCCATTTTGAATCTAGTTTTTCTTCTTCCCCGTTCAACCGAGGAGGCTGTTGGTGGTCCATGACGGAAATGCCTCCATTGATTGTCCACGTCAAAGTCATACAAAAATCGGGATCGGTCGGGAGCTGACTCTGCTTCACTGTTGGAAGCTGCAGCATAAGCCATTTTTTTAAAAAAAAAACTATCGACAAGCAGGAGCGACAAGCTTTGTTCGAATCTTCAGTTCTACTTCAAGTTGTACAAAAACGCGCATTAGTGTTACGTAAAAAGGGAGACGCCACCGTTCCACTGCTCGTGCAAAGTTTAGAACTGGCACAAAAAACGACTGAAAAATCGTTTATTTATTTATTTTTTTTTTACACAGGGGGATTAATTAGTTAGGTTTTGCGCTTGCAGCCGTTTTAAGATTGGAGAGTATGGTAGATCACGTGACAGGTTCTTTTAGCGCGCCTCGCTCTGAGGCAGAGAGTAAGCTTTTTTTGAAGGCTTATTTCTCAGAGGGGGTGAATTTTGCAAGAGAGAAAAACTGTGCATATATACGCGATGGAAGGGGTTTCAGGTCAGTGAAAATCGTTGTATTTTTGCTTAAGGACAGCAAAGTCAGTAGTTCTGGCATGGCTGCGCTGAGAGAGACGAGAAGTACTGGGACGGG
>OZ037778.1:25828995-25831495 GCA_964035525.1 Porites cylindrica | reverse complement strand
AGACTGTGAGGAATTTTCCGATTTCCCTTTCTAACTCATTTTATGCCAGTTTCTTTGCGTAAATCACGCTCGAGATTCGACTTTTTAGTTTGAAATGCAATAATTCCGCTAATACGAGACATATGCAACTTTCCTCACACCCTTTTTTAGGTCTTTTATCTGTCAATCAGATACAATAAAAAGGAAGTGAATATTTAACGACGCGAAAGGGCTGGAGCTTCAGCAGTAAACTCGATACCTCTGAGTTCGAGAGCAAAAAACTTAAGCGCCTTTTGAAATTGGATGAAATAAAATCTTTCATAAGGTAATTTAGTCTTTTAGCTTTAATTTGATATATAACTTGCCTTTGTAGCCGTTGGGCACCTCGTTTTCCTTTACCGAGACCTTAAATAAGGACTAACAAGTGCATGATATAAATTCAGAAGAAGCCGTGGAATGCCTTCAAACCATGGTAATAATTAAATTTTTCAACTGTCCAAAACAAATTCCACGCAACCTTATTCCAATGATTCTACAAACAAAAGTTTGCGTAGCAGACATAACTGAAAAATGTCGCAGACATTACATTTTGGGAAACACATTTGTTATCATTCACTTTTCTTATCAGTGTTGCCAACTGTGGCTATGTCAATTTTTCCTGTAGTTACTTGTCTAAACATGAAGCTGTGAAATGATCATTTACTTTATTTATGTTCTATTAGAATATTATATAATCTCCTGCTGACCTAGTGTGAAGCAATACCAGTCAGATTTTTTTTCTGCTATAATGAATCCTTAAAATAATTTCCAAATTAATTTCGTCACATCTCAAGTAAATGTTGTGAGGAAAAAAACCCTTTCAGTAGTGAGGAGATTATATTTTTTTCCCAAAACTGATTTAGCTACTAAAATTATCATTTTTTGTCATTCAGTCTGACTTAAAGACAGATAAAATGTAAATTTGCACTAAAATTTCACATAGTTCACGACATATTACATCACAAATTGTACTTAAAAAATAATACTCATTGTTGTTTTGGTGGTTGTCAACTTCGCCCTTTATCCCTGATCCATCCTTGATCGATGCACTTGACAGCTAGAGCACAACTCACAACAACGGCAGCGGCAGTCGCATCTAACCCTGTGGCAACTGAAGAAAAGAGAGAATTTTGCTTATTTGTTGACACAGATTTAAACTATGAAAGTTGCTAAGACCTGAATCTGAAGCTACACACTGAATTCCTACACTTTTCGAGCATATAACAACTAATCCAATTGATTATAAATTTCCTGAAATGTTGCGTACACACGGCTCCAAATGACCAATTAATGTCAAGGGTTGATTTGATAATTATTCACGGAGTTAAAATTTTCTAATGGCCGTCATTTCTTTACCGCAGGTCAAGAGCGAACGGCGGACTGTTGTGTTGGTAGCCCCATGAACCTAGGACCCCTGCGCGCGTAATGTACTGTCATGAACATGGTTGTATACTCACTCACCTATGTAACTTCCAACATCAAGAACAGCAATGACTATAGCAATCTGATCAACTTCATTTGAACCAGGCTAAAGTGGATGTGAGCTGTGAGAGGATCAACAAAAGTAATTATTAAGTTAACATAAGGTAACTTGACCACAAAGTCACCCTCTTGAGCGTGATACCTTACAAAGATCCTCACAAGATATTCTACGTTGTCAAGGAAAAACACATTCTTGAAGGAAATGCCTAGTTCTAAGACTAACACAAATTGTGGTCAATAAATTGCTACAGAATTAGAGAGGTCCTAACATTTCTTGAGAGTACCAGCCCAAATCCTCATGTGGCTGTGATTGGTTCAATTTTGTCCTTGGTATAAATTTAATTTTCCTTTGTTCTAAGCTCATTATCAGAGATGTACCCAAATACCACCAAAACAACAACAATTTCTTATGTTGAGCCTACTGATATGAAAACAATGTTTATTAAGGATCAACTTCCTATATTTCTTCTTGCAAATCATAATTTTAGTCTTCTTTGGATTCAGCGATGAAAGCCAATGTGCACAATACTCTGAAAGGATGGAGAGAGCATTTTCTAGTCCTTGATCTGACTGGGACATCAAAACTAAATCATCTGCATATAGCAGACAGCTTAGATGGGATCTATTATTTGGTAGAACTATGTGATCTGTGTCCCCTTGGTCAAGTAGAAAGGAAAATACAAAGGAGTACCAAAATAAAAACCAAGGATAAAATGGAACCACAACAGCAGATAAGCATGCGATCCGCTGTGACAGTAAGTTAAGGCTGGTGCTCCAAAAGGTGATGGAGGCTCAATTTCACATGATATACAAGAAATCTGAAAGAAGGAAATAAGATAGTACAGCAATAATTAAATCAATGCACCCTCTCATACGTACCATGGTGAAGAAAACTGTACAGCTCTGTGTACGGTTGCTTTGAGCAAACACCTCGACACAAGTCAGATTAGTTGACGGCACCCTTAAATAAAATGGCAACGCGATATATTTACTTTTTTGC
>OZ037778.1:25728995-25826495 GCA_964035525.1 Porites cylindrica | reverse complement strand
AAATAAAAAACTAAAATTCTACTCCGTCTTTAAAAATGAAACAAATCACTCTGAATTCATCAATCATATCCGGAATCCTGAACATAGGCGTGTAGCTTCCAAATTTAGGATAGGAAATCACAATTTAAAAATAGAAACCGGAAGACTTACAATCCCCAAAACTCCTGAAGACCTTAGAATCTGTGATCATTGCCACCAAAATTCGGTTGAAAATGAACTGCACATATATTATTTCACTGTGATCAATACCATGATTTGAGAAAGACTCTTTTTCTTAAAATCAACCACCGAAATACACTATTTACACATTACAATATCCATGATAAAGTCTGTTTTCTTTTTAACAATACTGATTCACATATCAGCAGGCTAGCTGCTAATTTGGTCTTTCAAGCATTTGAAAGACGAAAGAAACATAGTTAATTCTACCGTTCCATCATATCTGCATTCCCTTAAACTTAGCTGTTTATTACTGTTATTTTAATCGGTAACACCTGTACAAAATTAGTGGTAATACTGGCTGAACTTGTCGTTGTTGTTGTTGTATTCAAATGATAACAACTCCTCAACAGATATGAAAAATGTCCAATTAACTATACGTGAAGAACTGACTTCACACCAATATAATCTAATACGAAGTAACAAGAAACTAAAATTTTACTCAGTATTCAAAATTGACTGTCACAAAAGTGCATGATTGCTTGAGCATAATCAACATAAGTCCCCCCAGTACCGAAAACTCTAGAAACTTTTCGCATTTGCCCCTTCCATAGTCTTCGATCTAACTTTTACCGAGACATTAGGATTGGACATCCCCTTTTTAAGAATTTTGACAACAATGAAAAAACCCTCTTCGTATTTGACAATGTCGATCCTGATATCTGCAGACTTTCATCTCCTTACATGCAGTCATGTATGGAATATAGACAAAAACTTGTTCTTTCATATCATAGCCTTTGTTTTGATTTCAGATTTGTCACGAATAATGTAGGTAATACCATGCACTCACGTGGGAATACTGAAATAAAGCTGTTGTTGTTGTCGTTGTTTCTGATGAGTTGAATTCACTTGTCAATGTCCGAAGAAGGAGAAGAAATTATCCACCACACCTTGGATTACTGACGAGATCTTACCTAAAATCAACTACGCACCCACCAAGACAAACTCAAGACCCAAAGGTGCTTATTTTGACCCAGAATTTCTTCCCCCCACCCCGCCGCCAAATCAAGGAAAACGAGACACGAATAGTGCAGCTAAAATGGCGGCGGCTATCATCACACGCGGGCCAATTCGATCAGCCACCCGCTAACTCAGTTATCATGGTAACTTACCCCGCCGTAGAGGACATGTTTCTCCTAAGCTTTTCTTTTGTCAAATTCGTATGGAGGCGACTGATGATATTTCCAATTCAAGCGAAGTTGGATTCCGCAGTTTTGTCTCTTACTGCGTCGACTCTGGTGGAGCCCAGGCCCTCTCTATTGAAGGGCGCGCAAAATAATTGTCCGTCTTTTTCTAAATAGCGTAAAACGGCGTAATCCGAGATTTGTTCGGATCGTGTTTTCTTAAGAAATTTGTTCACTTTTTTCAGTGTTCTTGTTCTGTATAAAAGTACCCTTTAGAGCGTAGAAATCAGTGCATACTTTTTGTTTGTTATACTCCTCCCATATTAGTTGTTGGGACAAGGGCCTCGGAAGCAGGTGGAGGTGGGGGGTGGGGGGTTTGAGGGGAAAGGGGCGTGATTCGCTGGCCAACCTCTACCACACTTGAACGAAGCTTAGCCACTCTAAGGCCTTTTTGGTAATTCAGAAGTTAAGTCAATTTTGGAGACCACAGAAAAGACATCCATTTGTTACAGAGCCTCTTCTGTTGTAGGGTACCTTTTTCCAAAATCAGACAGATAACCCTAACAGATAAGCAATGATGTGTGTACTGCTTCAATATTCACTGCAGCAGATAGGTGGCCATTAGAGAAAGTGAATGAGTATTCATTGGTGCAGTTAGCTGCATGGTCGTTTGGGAAATTACCACGTATTGATTCACCCTAACAGATAAGCAATGATTTGTGTACTGCTTCAATATTCACTGCAGCAGATAGCTGGCTATTAGAGAAAGCTGTTGAGTACATTCATATTGGTGCAGTTACCTTGTCATTAGGAAATTACCACATATTATTCACTGTAACTGGATAAGTAATGATTTGTGTACCGCTTGAATACTTACTGCAGCAGATAGCTGGCCAGTGGAGAAAGTCATTTGGGAAATTACCGCATATTAATTTTCTGTCTGATTTTAGAAAAGGACACCTTTCTCAGAGTCCCAACTATTGGCTAGAGTAGCTATCTAACGTTCCGTTATACAGTAGTGGTCATGCACGCAAGCATTGAAGTCATTGCACGCTGTTAGTTTATTGTTTTTCTGCTCCGGCCCATATAAGCTGTTAGGACAAGGGCCTCGGATGCAGGGGTGAGGGGAATAGGGGGAGAAGGGGTGTGGCTCATTAGCCAATTTCTACCATACTTGAAAGAAGCTTGGCCACTCTAAGGCCTTTTTGGTAATTTAGAAGTTAAGTCAATATTGTAACCACAGAAAAGACACACATTTGTTACAGACCCGCTTCTGTTGTAGGGTACCTTTTTCCAAAATCAGACAGATATATAAATATATATATATATTTTTCTGTTTCTTTGTCATTTCTGTTAGGCTTTTGTGCGTGATTTCTACGGATCTTTAGTTCCGCTCTCTTGGTTCCGACATCGTTCTTAACGTATTGCCTTGTCTTCTTGGTGTTTTTTCCTTTTTTTCCGTGTTCTGCGCTCTTCGCGGTCGAGACATTATCTTAGTCGTAAGCTACAAATAAAATTTGTTAATTGCTACTAGTTTTGTGTGTCCTTTTTCCCTTACCCGCTCTAGGGTGGCAGTTTTGAAAGGGAGTCAATTTCCCTCTCAGTTATTTGAGGCTCAAAACTGCCATCCCCGGAGCCACCTCCTCCATTTTATTTGCCCTTTTTCCTTTTCTTTTACCCCCTTCCATGCGTTTTACGGGTGCCTCTCCTACCATTCCACGGTGGGAATTTACGGCGGATTTCGACCCTACAAGTGTTATCAGTCCTTAAGTGCCCTGGGTCGGCTTTTATGGCTCGCCTCTTGGGGTGGCTCAGGGGATGAAAGAAGGCAACATCCATATTGCATCTAAGTTCGTAGATGTTATAAGTGGCCAGGCTTGCGCGAATGTTTCCATGCTCTCCTTCAGAGATCCCGACTCTTTTGTTGCTGGTAACCCACAAAATCATTTTCCAGCCTGGGAGCTCATCGCCAACATTGCCCCGTTTGATCTTACGTCTAAGATTTTGCTATGGATCAAGAAGTGTGTTGATGTACACGATTTCTTTCAACCTTATAGGAGAGAAAACTTTGATTCGGCGTTAGCCCCGCATCGGATTTTTTCTAGCGCATCGTCTTGTAAACCGTTTGCTCAATTTATTTCTGATGCCATTATTGATTGATCTCTTAAGGACTCGGGCTATCTCCCCGTGGGGAAGGGTTGGTGAAGTTCCCCGTCCTCATTTGGTTATGCCGTTTATGTAATGACAACCGTTTTCTCAATTTGTGGATCAAGGACATGCCATTTCAGCTTGATTCCCTTTTACGGCTCCCTCCAAGGTAAGACAATAAAATATTATTTACAATTCACAATTTTAAGTTCACGTATGTACAAGCAAAAAGAATCTACATGACGGTAACGTCCTGGGCCCAGTTGTTCGAAGGTCGATTAACGCTAACCCAGGGTTAAATTTTAACCTGGGTTTCTTTTTTCTTTGTTCAAAAGCATTTTCCCGGACTATTTTCTCTATTCTTTTAGAGCATCCAATCATCAAATTGTAAGCAAAAAGAATAAAACTGAATTTACTTTTTAAGCTCTCATATCTGAATTCAAATTTCGCTCTAACCCCGGCTTACCTTTACCCTGTTTTTTAAATACCCGGCCCTGTATTTTAGTCTTAAGTCTAAAAAAAAAAAAACTAGCACGAAAAAAAGTCCGGCAGTGCATTCCACTGTCTAGCTGAAAAGTAAGAAAAGCAGTTAAGATCCTAGGTAGTTCTTTTAGGTTTACTAAGTGAAAGAATGTAGTTGCCGCGAAGATCATAGGAAGAGGTCCGGAGTGACAACTTATTCTTCATATAAGCAGGAAAATGAGCGAAACACAATTTGTTATATGACAATATGAAAAAATTCTGAACGCGCTTGTTACATCACGAAGTAGAGTTGACTTTTGAAAGAAGAGTGGTGTATGGATACGAGTAATCTCCAATTATAAATCTAAGTATTCTTTTATTTAGTGCTTCAAGCTTATCCGCTTCGCGCGCTCCTCAAAAGTGCCAGACAGATGAGGTAAAATATTACCATTTATACAGTTTAAGTAAGATTTCCCTGCGTATGAGTTTTCGAAAGCGCATTATAACATTTAATTGATTGTTAATCTTTTTCCATACATTTGATATATGCCTAGAAAAATTCAGTTTCTTAACTATTTCCATTCCAAAATCTCTAAAGTGTCCTTTAATGGCCAGGAAAATCCATGCTGTCTCCGTAACGTCTAGGACTAGACCACGATGCTTGCTCTCATTAACTAACATCCCATTTTTCATGGGACCACTGATTGGCCACCCCCACATTATGAGATACGCATGCCTCTAAAGCTGCCGGATCGTCGTGGGAGTCGTACACCTGATGATCGTCCGCATAGGCATTCAACTTGGCCTTCTTTACGTGGAAAAGATCGTTAATGAAAATGTTGAATAGCATAGGTCCTATCACACTCCCCTGAGGGACCCCGCGCTTTACGCTTTCTCAGGTTTAAAAGGTGTCTCCAACTTTAACTCTCTGAGTTCTGCCAAAGAGATAGTTTCTAATTAGGGCACAACTTTTGTCGTCCATACCATAGGCCCTCAGTTTCGACTGGAGGAGTGGATACTGAATAACATCAAACGCCTTGGAGAGATCCATAAAAACTACCGCAACGAGCTCCCCCCCTGTCGCGCATCATCCTCCAGTCCTCCGTCAACCTTAGCAAAGAGGTCTAGCAACTACGAAACTTTCTATGAGCGCTTGTGAAGTCTGATAAGAGTCCAGTTTAAAATTCATACATCTGCCCTGATAGAAGCCTTTCAAAAATAATGTTTAGAGTAGGGAACACAGTTACGGGCCTATAGTTGATCTTACGAAACTCGTCGTCTTTTTTGTACAAAGGAGTCACCGTGCACACCTTCCAGCTAGCAGGGTAACGGCAATGAGTAAGTATATTTATGAAGAGAATGTCCTAATTTTCGGTTTAGTCTGTTCACATAAGTTTTCTACATCGGTTCGTTATCTTTGACTTTTTGTCATTCATAGTGTCATATCCTACCGTAATGAGAATGTGTAACGCGTGATTATTAAAATTCAGTTTCTTTTTACATCTCCTGTCTCTTTTTGTCTCCCATATCATACCCCTCTACCCATTCTTCCTTTTCTCTAGGCTCTTCCTTCTGTTACGCGTTTTTTCGTTCCAGCAGTTCCGTGCCCATCTTGTCACTATCCCAATGACCATGTCTTCAAGTTTTGTCAAAATTACTGTTATGTTAGGCGTCGTGTTCACTAAGCCGTTCCCACGGCAGTCAGTTTCGTCCTCCCTGCTTTTGATCTACGTATCAGCTCTCTCCAGTCGGCAAGTCTATCGTCCGCTTATTCCCGCAGAAAAAAATCTTTAAAGGCCGAGCTTGAAGGCTTTATTTAGGCCCTCCCTGACAATAAAAGCCTTTTGATGCCATCCCACTAGATGCTTGCCGCTTTTTGGTTTTCAAGGACTCAAAAGGTAAAGCTCAAGTCCATAACATGGGATGTCCACATCTTGGTAAGCGGGGTTCTTTCCCTTGCAAGTGCCCATTGTGACTGGCCTACTCCATCGTTGACTGATACATTGACAAGTTACGCTCTATATTTTCCGCCATTGGTCGTCTCGGCGACTGGTGTAGGACTCTCCTTATTGGTCACCCGTCCTCTGATTTGTTAGTAAAGCAGTACCTCAAAGAGTTCACCGCTGAGCAACTCCGGGCTAGCATCGCTCCCAAGCAGGCTGTGCCGCCTTTTGCTGGAAAATTGTTTTTGCTTTCTCGACACATCGAGAAAACGTCTTCTCCTCTCGTCCCTCTTGCCAACTGACAAGTTTGTCACCGCCAGAGATCAAGCGTTCTTCAAGGCTCTTTTCTCTTCTGATGACCGTGCATTGCGGGGATCTGGGGCAAGTTAAGATCTCGGATACTGCTCGTTTCCCTGATGGGAATGGATTCTTATCACATTTGGGCAAAGATTTTGAGGGATGGCGTCTGCAACCTCTTTAGCATGCGCCGTCACCCCAACCCAGCATTATGCCCTATTAAGGGTCTTTAAACTTATGTGTCGGTTGCTCATGAACTTGGCATTAGCCTATCTCCTGGATACTTGTTTCGTGCGACAAATCATCAGGGGCATATTGTTGATAAACCCCTTTTAAGCTCCGAGGTCGACTCCAGCCTTAGAAAATATACTCGTGATGCCAACATTGACAGGGGGGAAACCCTTCACAGTTCTCGTCCCGGCTGTGCCCTTACTCTGGCTTTCTCCGGTTCCCCTTTGGCTGACGTTATGTCTCACGTTGGCTGGTCAAGTTCCAAAACAGCTTTTAATTACCTCAAGTTAGCTGACGTTTTCAGGGCTGGGGCTCCAGCTGACCTACTTGCTTCTGCTCCTTCGCAGTCTCAGGAGGCCTCTCGCATTTATGACGATTACAACCCCTTAAAGGATTTTGTCTCTGCTTTCCCTCTGTCCAACTCGTCTTCATTCAAGCGAGCTCTTCCACCTTTATTTTCCCTTTGTCTCATGGCTTCCTCTAGCTTTCAGTTTTGGGGCCTTTAGTATGGGGTTTTCTTTGAGATTGGGCTGTTGGTCTCCGCTTTCTGGGTACCTGGCGTTCTACATGTTATTGTTCTCTGTGGCCGCCAGACTTCCATACCTCAATAGGAGTGCGGGTAAGATCGGTGTAAATAGGATACTATTTACAGCGGTCTTACCCAAGCGAGTATAAGAGGGATCGCACAAATGCATTCATTACCATTTCGATAGAAGTTTAGACTACTTCCTGTTTGGCGTCTAATATCCTTTTCATCGCTAGCTTATCCGCACTCCACCTTCCTGCTGGTCGCCTTCAGAGTTCCCACACTTCCCACCCTATTTCATGCACTAATTGTTCTGCATTTCATCTGAAGGTGGCCGCCAGACTTCCATACCTCAATAGGAGTGCGGGTAAGATCGGTGTAAATAGGATACTGCTTAAATTGGTTCAGCTAAAAGAGGGTTGTCTGTCTATTGTTTAGACCGAATACCTTGTTTTCTAAATTGCAAGAAATTATTAGAAGGCTATGGGGAGCGTTCTTTGTTTGCAAACAATGGATTTAACAATGGTATGTATTTTCTTGCGTATCTAACAACTACCCGCAAGTAGAAAGAAAGCATAAATTCAATCAATCTGTTGCAGCTATCTGTTGAATAATACGTCCATCAATCACTGACATTACTTTCTAAAATTGTTTGTACCATGGATTGCCACAAACCTTATGCTTCAAAACTCATGAGAACTTTCTATAGTTAGACACTATTAATGTACAATATAGGCTCAGTTATACTTGCTGTTGCAATCAAAACGTGTATATGGTAGAAAGTAATGAAATTATTTGGTTGGGAGTGACAAACCACCAAGACTAAAAACTGAAAGGAGCAGAGCTGTTCGAGACGAAGGCAGAGGGAAACAATAGCCAAAATGCAAGGCTATGGGAAGGTTATGAAGTCAAACTGAGCGCCGGCCGTCCACCTGTTTTCAAATAACTAATTGACTTAACAGGGATCCTTTTAAATGTAATATTTGATTATGAATTGTTTGCCATACATACGATATAACGTCGTTAACCTTAACTAGTATTAATGAAACGATTTATTTCTAACTTGGAAGATGCTTTTTATTTCTAATTTAAATTGGTATGGTTTATAACGACAATAAGTCGGAAATTTCCGCTTTTAAAACTGATTTTCACAAAATCATAAACATCAACAAATACTCGGAAGTTTTTCCAAACGTAAACAATGTAAAATTTAACCCACGGATACAAAATGCCAAAAATCGTTGCACTAATATCCTTCACTGTCTTCACTGCCTATTCCTCTGTTCTGAGACGTCACTGAACAGACATACCTTCTGTTCAGAACGCCTTGTCATGATGTTGCTTCAGGCATCTTTGGGCGTTCCGCGCGAGCAATATTATCTTTATTCCGGTGAATATTAGTTCTATTTTTATACAGTCTACTATTTGTGTATAATATAATATGAATTTGACTGTTGTTGAAAATCGTTCATCCGGGCACGTCGGGTTCGAAACATCATCAAAGATTGTTCTCGCACGATCATGGATTAAGTAACAAGGATTAAACACGAAAACCTTGCGGTGATATTGAGAAGGCAAAACATCTATAACCTTTCGTCATGACGAAATGAGGTCTAAAGGCAACGGAGGTAATAACGGATCTTCTTCTTCGCTCTGTTCGCTCTTGTTGCAAGTGCAAAGTGGAAATGACATCAAATTTCAGGATTTTCAATCTTGGTGCGCTTTCCTTTCATTTGCAAATGCGTTCTTTGCAGTGCTTGTCATCCTTGGTAACTCTGTGGTTTTCGCAGCCTTTTATCGATTTGAATCATTGAGAACAGCATCCAACTTTCTCTTGCTAGGTTTGTCGTTTTGTGACTTTTTCGTGGGTCTTGTAACTCAACCTCTGTTGGCTACTGAGATAGGTTTGGCTGCCACGAATTCTGAGATAGCTTGTACTTTCAAAGATTTATACGTTATATTCCTGTTCGCGTTCAACTCCTCATCTATGGTACATATTTGTTTGATCACCATTGAACGTTCCGTTGCCATTTTTTACCCCTTCAAACATCAGCGGTGGATAACGAAGATGAAGATTGTTATTCTCTTGGTCTTATTTTGGATTTCTTGGGCACTGATAACTGTTTTCACTCGCCGTAATCACGGAGGGGGGATCATTGGTTACTCACGCATGGCATTTGTAATCTTCAGTGCTACATTTGTAGTTACCATAAACCTTCGGCTGTGGATAGAAGCTAGAAAACATTCGATGCGCATTCACAACGCTCTTCCCCTTACAAGCTTTTCCAACGTTACAAACTCCACTGAAGGAAGCAGAGAAAGTCGTAACTCCGTGGCTAAAGCCGCGCGCGACTCAAAGGCAGCGAAAACAATCTTGCTTATCACAGGCATACTAATTTTATGTAATCTGCCAATCATAGCAACATTTGTAACCCGCAAATTTTACAATGTACGTGGTCGCGTTGTGACTTTGCTTTGGTTTGCTTCAAACACTATAGTACTTCTGCCCTCTTTTGTAAACCCATTGGTGTATTGCTGGCGAAGAAGGGACATCAGAGTTTCAGTGAAGAGAATGTTTGGTTGTCGCAATGTTGTCGGAGTACAACGGTGAAATATTTCAGGTTATTAGAGGACGACAACTTAGTTTGTGCAACAGATCGATACAAGGACCCGATTTAAACACTGAACAAGAAGTCGCGCGCCTTGTTTGTGTTTGTCACTCTGATTTAGATCAATTGCTCCTGTAAAAGTTTCCTTTCATCAGTTTTTCTTAGCCCAGAATCCTTTCATACTTACATTCTTAATTCCAGCAAAGTGGATAGAATCTCGAACAAAATAAAGGATCAATAAATTGTTTTCAAAAAACGATTGTTTGCTGGAATTTGATATTCTGATACAAGAGCAATCCAGATGTTCTTCTTCAGTATTGGACTTAACGTAGTATTCCTGTATCAAATAAAGGACATGCATTTTACAGATGCTATGTTACGGCTGCTGTCTAAGTGGTTACATTGCCAACGTTAGCGAAAGAATTTCTTGTAAACGACAAAATTACAGTTTCTTGTCCAACAATTATTCTTCACGAGCATTATATCAAACGTTACAAACAACAAAACTCAACTTTGAAAAACGCTTAGGCTAACCCACAATTTCAATCCGTTTCAATCTTCAAGTTTGTCTATCTGTACCTACTTCTGTATTTGCTGTGTTATTAATACTTCTTCAATGTTTTGAACGATTATTTCTATGTTTAGCTCAGTTCGGTGGCCGTTTCAGTGCCTTAGCAAGATTAGATTTATTGGTGGGGGAGGGGGGAGCCAATTAGGAATGCCGAAGGTACGAGCAGCTAGGGGGGGGGGGGTCCATGGGCATGCTCCCTCGAAAAATTTTGAAATACAGGGTATTTGAAATAGCATTTTCAGCCTTCTGAGAGCAATAATTTCCAGGTCTCACCCATTTAAGAAGTGCACTTTGTTTAAAACCCGCTTGATTTTTCTTTGTTGAAGCCATAAATGAATAATTTTCACGCCTTATTGAGCCGAAATGAACACATTGAACCGAAGAGCAGCGTGAAGAGCGTGGCCGCTGATTCTAATTTTTGCGATTTTTGCGGTTTTTCCAGCGATCCGCAAAAATAACCGCAAATAAAAATTACCCCAAACATTTTTCCCGCAAAAATTTACTCCAGAGTAAATATTCTCTAACTTAAATTCGCTACACAAAAATAAAGTACTAAGAAATCGTGTCTCTTCAATCAAAACGTGTCTCTTTCATTCAGAAACAACGAAATACAGTGAAACCTCCATTAAGCGGACCCCCAATAAGGCGGACACCCTCTATTAAGCGGACACTAAGCCAGGTCCCGAAATTGGGGTCTTATATTTCCCTTTATAATGTATCCCTATTTAGCGGACACCTCTATTAAGCGGACGCGGACACTAAAATAAGGTGTATTTGGCAAATTCTATCGTTAAAAACCTCTGTTAAGCGGACACCGGACTGAATTGACAATAGTAGTATTGGATTACGTCCTTGAAATACGGACTGAAGTCAGTTACAAACAAATTAAAGTTGGTAATGAAAGGTAATGAACTTAAACTCTGGATAGCTTGGGTACTGGGTACTTTCTAAAAATCGCAAAAATTAATTCCCAGCCAGAAAAACCAATCTGACCTAATCGCAAATATTAGTTCCCGAAAAACACAAAAAATCGCCAATCCGCAAAAAATAAACTCCCGCAAAAATTTCGTGCCACACGGTATATATGGCCCGCGCGCACATGTCTCCTATTTCCTTTGTTGCCCGCGGGCTACCTTACGTCCGTATGTTGCTTTTAAATCGGCGCTTAATGTAAAGTTTAAATCAAAAGAATTTTTTTTTTTTGGATAGCAAAGTGAAACTTCTGCTTCCTCCTCAGGGACAAATATTGTCTGTATTCAGTAGCTGAACCAGGGGGTGAATGGTAGGAGGGGTGCAAGACCCCCTATTAAATTAGATTATATCCCTCAGAAACGAGGGGTTTTAGCTACCTGCATTGAAATTGTAATATCCCCGTAAATAAACGCTGAAGCGTTCCTTAAAACTTTCATATCGTAGCTAAAAAATAAAACTTGTGTTTCACGTTTCCTTTCTATGAGATTTCATCAATTAGATCAAATGTGTTCACAGTTATTTGATCATGCAGGGCACCATTGTTTTGAAAATCAGTGCTTTAAAAGTGAAATAGGTGTGTATCTTGACGGTATTATGGGTCTACCCAGCTGAAAGCGTGAATGTGTAACGTTGAAGTAGGATGGAAATTATTGGCTTCAACTGTGTGCACATGTTCAGTGGATCCCCCTGCACAAAAATACCTCGATCTGCCTCTCTTATTTGTGAATATAACGTATCAAACTTATTTTAAAATTTGTGACAATGTTTTCAAGTTATGTGAGTTTTTCTAGTTCAGTCACCTAATTTGCACAAAAACTTAGAGGGTTGAAGCAAAATTTGACTGAGGGAAGGTTGAGAACAGGAACTTGTCGAACTCTTGCTTTGCACGCGTTCAAGTTTGAAAGTCAGTTTTCCTTTCACAAGCTAAAACAATGGAAACTACTAAAAACAACACTTTTCTCAGGTTTTTAGCGCGAAATAACCTGAGATTAGGCCCAAATGTTTGCAGCTCTCATTTTCTCTTCTCCTTGCTTCCGGAATGTTGTAATTGATCATAATTAACCAAGCTAACGCTGAACCGACCGAGCCAAACGAGAAGAGTGTCATAAAAATCAAACAAAACAACTCAACACAGATGAATCCCGCCAAACATAAGTTGAATCAGATGCATCTGTAGCCGGTGTCTATAGCTGGGTTCTCGCCGTCAATTGAGCCTGCCTTGTGCTAGTTTCTGTTTTCTGGTGACTTTGTTACTGTGTTTTGCATTTTGGGTGTTTGAAATGTTTTTTATTTTCTGTTCCTGTTTTGTCTTTTTGTGTTCCTGTTTTATCTTTCTGTTTTGGGTTTTTGCTCCTGTTATGAGTTCCGGTTTTGTGATTGAAAAATGGCTTTAATTTTTTAAGACATATGGTATCGGTCGTTTGTTGTCTCGTGTTTTTTGTCTTCTTGCCGAAACGACTTGAGTTTACCGACGTCCGTTTAGAGAAGATGTAACCACACAACTACGAGTTTTTCTTTCTCTTTTTTAACCTAAGTACAGATCTTAAGAATTCAGCTCCAGGAAAATTTTGGCCGCCATAAATGACTTTTAATATGCGAGTTGGGATAATTGCGATTAAGTTTGAAAGGACGCGAACTCATTTTTTATGCTAAGTATCGTTAAGTAACGTTTTTGCTGCCCTCGCCAACGTGGTAGCTTAGAGCTCCCTAATGTTTCTACAAACTGAACGTAGCCAACTATTTTTGCCTTTTAAGCCCGATTGGTAGTAGTGCTGAAGGGGCAAGGACGTTGGCAACCTCGTTCCTATGGCTCTCTCCTACCCGCCCTACGGAGCGAGAGAGAGAGAGAGACCCTGGAAAACGCTGGTCACGTGTCTCCCAGAATCTGGGAGATTGCAAACAAACAATTTGGGGGAGGGGCAGGTAAGTGTGAGATTTGTCTCTTCAGAACGTAGACAGGTCAGTGCAGCGCGGGGGGAGGGGGGAGGGAGGGGATTGAAGACATAATAGCAAGCCACGTAAACGCTCACCTGTAAACAACTACAGCACAGCCTTTCCGGTTTATTTTAAAATGTTACCTTATGAATAATAAGCTATGAGTTATCAACAAAAGCCTTTGAATTCTTAATAAAGATTTCTATTCGCACACGTATATCTCTCAAGTTCATTAGAGAGAGAAGTATCTTTTTACGTGATTGGCTTGTATGCACTAGAGCTGGGAATCAGCTGTTTTCTCAGTCGATCGTAAATCGTACGTATGGCTTTTCACCCTTCTCATAGTGCAAAATCATGGTTTACCATTTACATGTGCAAACCAGCAGTCGGTTCATGATTTGGGTAAATGGTGAGAACAATTCAGGACTGGCAAATTTCATCCTGGAATCGCGTTTACCATATTGTACGAATCAGTTCCATTTACCAAAAAACTGCTTCGAAAACCTGAAACTGGTATCAAAGATGGCTTTGGTAAAGAAATAGAACACGAATTCAGTTCCCTTTGAAACATGCCGTCTGGAAAAATATGACAGCCCTGAGTACCTTTTCAGTGTTGCTCCCGGAAATTTTCCAATAAAGCGATCTCAAAAGTTGTGTTCCATTTACCCTCCAAGCGGATTTTCCGTAAACTTTTTGTAAATTGTAAACAACCCATTACTCTGAAGTCGCAGCCGGTGGACACTGACATGGCGAGGAGAAAAATGAGCATTGTGGCGACGCCGACTTTCTCAGTTGTAAGGTCTTCAACTGTTTCGCTTAGTGTATTATCTTAGTTGTCAAATACATGTTCAAATGTAAGGCAACCGTTTCAGTGCAGAATAACTATAGTTAACCAGGATATGAAAGTACCGTATTTTTCTCGAATAATAGCCGGCGGGGGCGATTATTTCTTTTTCCGCACAAAAGGGGGCGATTATTCAAGGGAAGGCGATTATTTCAAATAGTGGTCACTGGAAGTCGTGCTCTAAAATTTTTTTTTTATTATGCCATCAAGTCAAAAATTAATCACATCAAATTTACTGAACGTGGGATGCCCGGGGTGGGGGGGGTACTTAAGGAATTTTTGAGTGGGGATGTGCCGCTGGGACCCTGGAACCCTTAACCTATACTAGAGCTAGTTCAGCTAAATTTTGCTACCCTATACTAGAGTAAACTCCCCAAATCCCCCTATCCTAGAGTAGCAGTTTCCCTGGTCTAGATAAAATCTTCAATCAACTGATCAGTTTCCTGAAAAATGATACCCTATTCTAGACCCAAACGCTCTGATTTATATACCCTGTTCTAGAGTAAACTGCTTGAAAACCATACCCTTCACAGCCGCGCATACCTATATAGACCATATGTGGCAGTACCCCCCCCCCCCCCCCCCCCCGGTGGGATGGAACATAATTTTTAAAGTCTAATAACCATCTCCCACAGAGTCTGGCAGCCTGTGATAAATCAATCAGTTTTATGGCGTCAGAGCCCACTGCATTATCCACATGAATGTCAAAATTCCCCGATATCAGGAGCTGTTCCTTGCACAATACTATAGACTCTAAATAATCAGCGAGCTCCGAGAACTGGAATATGCTGGTGGGCTTCCTGTGCATACCGGAATAAGGTGGTCGATAGCTAGAGTCCGGGTAGAACGCGGAGGTTATGAGAGGATGGCTGCTACACAATCCACTCACAAAACTCAAAAGATTCTTTCTCGCCGGCACCGATCTTTTTCACATGAAGTGAGTCGCGATCAGCCTGGTCCCTAGGCGTTCTCGGCTCGGTCAACCGTGAGCTGTGACGTCACCGAGAGATACGCTGGTAACAAATCCGTGTTCTCCTACACGAATATAAAAAATCCAACTAAAATACCTTCATGTAACATGTAACTATGTGTCACTCAACATAACTATGTATCACTACCTATCACAACACACCACTACACATCACTACACATCACTACCTATCACTACACATCACTACCTATCACCACACATCACTACCTATCACTACACATCACTACACATGAGTACACATCACTATCCATCACTACCCATCACTACACATCACTATCCATCACTCTGCATCACTACACATCACTGTCCATCACTACCCATCACTATCCATCATTACACATCACTGTCCATTACTACCCATCACTATCCATCACTACCCATCACTGTCCATCACTATCCATCACTACACATGAGTACACATCACTATCCATCACTACCCATCACTACCCATCACTACACATCACTGCACATCACTATCCATCACTCTGCATCACTACACATCACTGTCCATCACTACCCATCACTATCCATCATTACACATCACTACCCATCACTGTCCATCACTACCCATCACTAAACATCACTATCCATCACTATCCATCACTACACATCACTATCCATTACTACACATCACTGTCCATCACTACACATCACTATCCATCACTACACATCACTGTCCATTACTACCCATCACTATCCATCACTACCCATCACTATCCATCACTACCCATCACTAAACATCACTATCCATCACTATCCATCACTGTCCATCACTATCCATCACTATCCATCACTACCCATGAGTACACATCACTATCCATCACTACCCATCACTACACATCACTGTCCACCACTGCACGTCACTGTCCATCACTGCACATCACTGTCCATTACTACACATCATTATCCATCACTATACATCAGTAAACATCACTGTCTATCATTACACATTACTATCCATCACTACACATCACTGTCTATCACTACACATTACTATCCATCACTACACATCACTGTCCATTACTACCCATCACTATCCATCACTACCCATCACTATCCATCACTACCCATCACTATCCATCACTACCCATCACTATCCATCACTACCCATCACTAAACATCACTATCCATCACTATCCATCCTGTCCATCACTATCCATCACTTTCCATCGCTACACATGAGTACACATCACTACCCATCACTACCCATCACTACACATCACTATCCATCACTCTGCATCACTACACATCACTGTCCATCACTACCCATCACTATCCATCATTACACATCACTACCCATCACTAAACATCACTATCCATCACTATCCATCACTACCCATGAGTACACATCAGTATCCATCACTACCCATCACTATCCATCATTACACATCACTGTCCACCACTGCACGTCACTGTCCATCACTGCACATCACTGTCCATTACTACACATCATTATCCATCACTATGCATCAGTAAACATCACTGTCTATCACTACACATTACTATCCATCACTACACATCACTGTCTATCACTACACATTACTATCCATCACTACACATCACTGTCCATTACTACTCATCACTGTCCATCACTACACATCACTATTCATCACTGCACATCACTGTCCATTACTTCACATCATTATCCATCACTACACATCACTGTCCATCACTATCCATCACTATCCATCACTATACATCACTAATCATCACTGTCTATCACTACACATCACTATCCATCACTACACATCACTGTCCATCACTACACATAACTGTCCATTACTACACATCACTATCCATCACTACACATCACTATCCATCACTACACATCACTGTCCATTATTACTCACCATTATCCATCACTACACATCACTTTCCATCACTACACATCATTATCCATCACTATTCAGCACTACACATCACTACACATCACTAGCCATTACTACGCATCACTATCCATCACTACACACCACTAATCATCACTACGCAGTACTGTCCATCACTACCCGTCACTACACATTATTACCCATCATTATCCATCACTACATATCACTACACGTCATTATCCATCAGTCCATCGTTATCTATCACTATCCATCACTACGTATCACTGTCCATCACTACCCGTCACTACCCATCACTATTCTTTTCATAGCTTGAGGAAGGCTAAAAATTGGTAGATGACCTTTCCTGTCATTTACATTGAAAACTAGTTTATTTTTTGAATAAATCACTAGAGCAGCGAGTTAAGAACATGCTTTGATAACTCTTATGAGGAGTAAACTAACCAACCGAGAACCGACCCAAATCTGTTATAGTTTTTCTTCGTCTTGCCAGTTTCTGAAGTACAAGTTGAAGGCGCTGCTATAAAGGAAAGCCATGTGAATGCAAACGATTAACGGCTTTGATTGCTTAAAGGCATTTACGCTTTCTTTGATTGGTTATCCTTCCAGCTGTGACGTCATTCTTATTGACTGTAGAAGCTCTTCTCACATTTGAAAATAAAGCGTATAAATTTCTGCAAATAACCTTTGCAAAATAAAATTCTCGTGTTACGTGTATTAAGTACTTTATATTGGCTGTAATAATTATATGAAGTGGAAGGAACAAGAACTCATTTAATATCGATGTTCTTGCTGCCATTGCCGTCGTCCAGAAACAAGCCACAAGGGCCTTGCAGTGTTCCAATATACCCGGCTCTCTTAACCTTTTCTTTCTTTCTTTCTTTTTTTTTTTTTTCATGTCCTCTTTTTCTCTGTAAATTATCTTTTTCTATTTCCTCGAATTCTATACTGAAAAGTTTCAGAACGAAGTTTGTTTCTGTTTAGTACCGGGCAGTTTAAGCGACAACGACGGCAAAGACTTTAAAAACGTCACTAAAAATGTTAATTTGCGCCGACTCAAACTTAATAACGCTTATTCCATCTCGTTTAATTATTCCTCGACAAAACGTGATATTAGACAGTTGGCAGAGAAATGTACGGAAAAGCGTGATGCACGTGAATGCCTAATTTCACGTTATGGAGGACGTTGATAAGCTAGACGAAATTTCATTCTCTTTTTACACTTGAGTGCGGTCCACAAGATATCAACCCTAGGGAAATTAACCTACAGTAGACATTTTCAGCGAGTTGTGATAATCGCTACAAAGTCTGAAGAGGTGCTAATTCATTTTAAAAGTGACCTTTTCGTTGCCTTCGCCATCTTCACGGTGTGGTCGTGCAAGGACGGTAAAGAAATGTATATAAATGAGTGACGCACGTGCAAATTTGATGTCTAGCGTAATAAAATTAAACCCGTATTGCTTCCTCGTTGCTGTCGCCGTCGTCGTTGCTAAAACTCCCTAGATGCAACGCCAAGCGAACCTCGGTTTGGCATACCCCTAATAACCCAATATCACAATGAAAAATAATCAATAAAACGTCTTATTCCAAAGTAAACGGCACATAAGTACATGATTTTTGTTGTTGCTATTTTTGTTTATTTTTTTTCCTCACGTATAGGACTTAATCCTTCAACCATAGGGAAAGCCAACACGGTATCATCAGTCAAGTTATGTAATGCAGTTACAGCATTTTGAAACTGCCAGAGACCTCAGTCCTGTAATAGTATTACAGCTTGAAACTATAGTGGTCGTTATTTAAGCAAAAAGAGCATGTTTTTTTGGAAGCACTTTTTAACATTTTCTTCTTTTCGTAAACACTTTTGTCTTTATTGTTTAGCGACTAGTTACAGAAATCTTGCTTAACATTGAAGCAAAAATATAAAGGGCACTTTAAAGGAAAAGTGGCATGGTCACTCTGTATAAAAATTCTGGAAATGGCTTATTCTTTCTTGAAAAAAAAGGGGATTATTGCGTGGCCATTAAATCTCAACATTACTTGTCAACATTTAGTCAAACTGCAAATTTTCATGTACCACTTATTTTTCTCTAAACTGGATTAAACAAATAATATTTTTCAAACTTTGCTGTATTTATCATAATACTAGTTACATATTTCAGAATTCAATGAATTACGTGAAAGACTTAAAATAATGCTACATAACGAATGATGTCTCATATGTTACGGCTTAAGAAAAGAATTCTTCACCGAAGGAATGCCACCTGCCTTGCCATTTGATGTTGACATTCTTCAAGAAATCATGGGGGCATTTCAGAAGTCTGTCACCTTCCTGATGATAATACCATCAAATCTTAAATGGGTCACTTACTTCTTGTAAGTTATTACATCTTATAAGTTATTTGGCGCCAGCTACTGCTATGGCAATCATTTCAAATCGATCAGCAATGTGCCTGCCTTCTCCCCGCATACCACAGGCCGGGTGCATGGTACGAGTATGATAGCTTTTGGTAACATCATCAAAGAGGATCGGCACTTCGGTACTTTGAAATCGCCAAAAAGCCTGCTTAGTGCTGTCTTTGACTATTTCCTTTCGCATGCCCATTATTTGCTTCAGTAGCTGCCAAAAATTTAAAAAGGTGAGTGGAGCGTTTATCGACAATATAAAGTTACTATCTCACTATTTATTGGGTTCTTCGAAAAATAGTTTAAGAAGGTTAATGGTAACATTTAGCACAAATAAAAAGGAAACATTGAAAAAATATGCAAAAAATTGATTGCAAAAAGATTACGATGGAAAAAATGTTTGCGGAGACATACGGTGGACTCCCGATGACTCGAACCCTCGCTAATTCGAACCTTGCGCTAACTCGGACCAAAATCGATTTCCCCTGGATTTCCAACACACATTCACTATAATTTTACCCTCGGTAACCCAAACCCTCGATAACTCGAACTCCCACTAACTCGAACCAATTTTCGTTTCCTCTTAGGTCATTTTCTATATAAATCACCCTCGATAACTCGAACCATGTTTTGAGCCCTTAAGCTCAAAGCCCTTTAGAAGTATGTTTTAATTTCAACTTGACATTTCTTTAATTAAATGTGATTAAAATGTTTACTGTGCAGTAACAACTGTTTTTAACCTTACTCTCGGCTATTTTCTTCGAGCTCCCACTAACTCGAACTTTTTTCGATTTCCCTTGAAGGTTAGGTTCGAGTTACTGGAAGTCGACTGTATATGTTTTAAGGACATGTTTTCAAAAGATAATTTCTCACCCCTCCCCCCTCCCCTACAGAAAAATACTGGTCCGTCCCTTATTACCAATAGATGATCATTGCAACTGTATTCACTTTATAACGGCCAACTCTACTATGGGGTACGATCCCCGCCCAAAATCTTTAGGTATTCTTCCAAGCGATAATCTTTTTTAATTTCCTTGATTGTATATTTTTGTCTAGAGCTATCCGAAATGTAGTTTTGAGCTTTAAACCAATCTTGAGAAAATTTTTCCTGCAGCTGTTGTTTAATGCTAGAACGAGTGTTCTTAACACATTGGTGGTTTTTTATTACCTCGTTTTTGTAGTACAGGTGTATTGTTTCGTCACTAATTAATAAATCATAGTGATGGGTAGTAATGTGTAGTGATGTGTACTGATGCGTAGTGGTGTGGTGATGGGTAGTGATGTGTAGTGATGGGAAGTAATGTGTGGTGATGGGTAGTGATGGGTAGTGATCTATAGTGATGTGTACTTATTGATTGATAGTGATGGATAGTGATGTGTAGTGATGTGTACTGATGCGTAGTGATGTGGTGATGGGTAGTGATGTGTAGTGATGGGAAGTAATGTGTGGTGATGGGTAGTGATGGGTAGTGATCTATAGTGATGTGTACTGATTGATTGATGGTGATGGATAGTGATGTGTAGTGATGTGTAGTGATGGACAGTGATGTGAAGTGATGGATAGTGATGTGTAGTGATGGGCAATGATGTGTAGTGATGGATAGTGATGTGTAGTAATGGATAGTGATGTGTAGTAATGGAGAGTGATGTAAGGTGATGGATAGTGATGTGTAGTGATGGACAGTGATGTGAAGTGATGTATAGTGATGTGTAGTGATGGGCAGTGATCTGTAGTGTTGGACAGTGATGTGTAGGGATGGATAGTGGTGTGTAGTGATGGACAGTGATGTGTATTAATGGAGAGTGATGTGAAGTGATGGATAGTGATGTGTAGTGATGGACAGTGATGTGTAGTGATGGACAGTGATGTGTAGTGATGGATAGTGATGTGTAATGGTGGATAGTGATGTGTCATGATGGATAGTGATGGGAAGTGATGTGTATTGATGGATAGTGATGTGTAGTGATGGATAGTGATGTGTGATGATGGATAGTGATATGTAATGATGGATAGTGATGGGTAGTGATGTGTAGTGATGGATAGTGATGGATAGTGATGGATAGTGATGTGTAGTGATGGATAGTGATGGATAGTGATGTGTAGTGATGGATAGTGATGTGTAATGATGGATAGTGATGTGCAATGATGGATAGTGGTGAGTAGTGATGTGTAGTGATGGATAGTGATATGTAATGATGGATAGTGATGGGTAGTGATGTGTAGTGATGGATAGTGATGGATAGTGATGTGTAGTGATGGATAGTGATGTGTAATGATGGATAGTGATATGTAATGATGGATAGTGATGGGTAGTGATGTGTAGTGATGGATAGTGATGGATAGTGATGGATAGTGATGTGTAGTGATGGATAGTGATGGATAGTGATGTGTAGTGATGGATAGTGATGTGTAATGATGGATAGTGATGTGCAATGATGGATAGTGGTGAGTAGTGATGTGTAGTGATGGATAGTGATGGTTAGTGATGTTTAGTGATGGGTAGTGATGGATAGGATGGGTAGTGATGTGTAATGATGGATAGTGATGGGTAGTGATGGACAGTGATGGGTAGTGATGCAGAGTGATGGATAGTGATATGTACTCATGTGTAGTGATGGATAGTGATGGAAAGTGATGGACAGTGATGGGTAGTGATGGATAGTGATCGGTAGTGATGGACAGTGATGTGTAATGATGGATAGTGATGGGTAGTGATGGACAGTGATGTGTAGTGATGCAGAGTGATGGATAGTGATGTGTAGTGATGGGTAGTGATGGACAGTGATGTGTAGTGATGCAGAGTAATGGATAGTGATGTGTAGTGATGGGTAGTGATGGATAGTGATGTGTACTCATGTGTAGTGATGTGTAGTGATAGGTAGTGATGTGTAGTGATAGGTAGTGATGTGTAGTGGTGTGTTGTGATGGGTAGTGATACATAGTTATGTTGAGTGACACATAGTTTCATGTTACATGAAGGTATTTTAACCGGTTTTTTTATATTCGTGTAGGAGAACACGGATTTGTTACCCACGCTCTTTCCCAGACTTCGCGCGGACAACGGGGCAAGAGAGAACGCCTAGGGACTAGGCTGAGTCGCGATAAAGAAGAAGAGCTGTTCCGCCCGCCACCAGTGCGGTCAGTGCGTGGTTGGTCGTAAAGCTTGTAATTTATTGGGCACAACTCATTTCTTACTGCATCATCATTTGCATTTAGCCAAGTCTCTGTGATTGCAAGCAGATTTAATTTACACTCACAAACGAAGTCGAAAATGTCGGCTAATTTATTTCTCAAAGATCGAGCGTTCATTCAGCAGAAAGACAACGAGCGTTTGAAATCCCTAACCAGAGGCAAGCGATTCACGAGAATTAGCTAGGTTGCACGAATTTCTTGATTGCACAGACGGAGGTGCTTCTTGAGTACCATGCGAACATAGCCTGTTGACAGACGTCCCCCTCGGGAAGGGGACGTCTAGGTCTGTACGCAGACTACAACAGGCTATGCGAACAAAGAGTACGTAAACATACGTACGGACGATTTTCTCAGAACCAAAATTTCTTGGATGCCAGGAGCCAATCGGCTCCCTGGCTCCTATGGTGCTCCGCTGCGAGCGCGAGAGCTCCGCTATACCCTGCTATGAAAAAGACGCGTAAACCATAAGAAAATCAATATCTCGGTACACTATAGGAATCATATATTAAGTACCTACATTGAAGTTTCTAACGCCCGCTGGTAGAAAAATATTAGGGTCTCATTTTTGTAAACATGGCAGACGAACAAGAATCAAATTTGCGCGTTTTGACCCTCAATTGCTGGTAATGTGGATTGATTGTCGTAACTTACTTTTAATCAGTGCTTCTTTAATCAAAAAATCCAGTGCTATTTATTTACTTTTTCACTGTTTTTCGTACGTTTGGAGTTGAGTCAATTCAGGTCTATGAAAGTTGCCTGTGGAAATGCTTTTTATAGGGTCCTTTCATTTTTCCGCACCCCACCTCAGAAATACGGCGCCTCAGTTTTTTATCGTCTCCCGTTGAAAAATGAAATTCGAAGGGTTGATTGTTTGACCAGAATTGTTGCTACTCTATTTGAGACGCTCTTAAATGCATGTGAGGTATGACCCGCGGGTGTATATCAAAATTTTAAACAGCGTGGCGGGGGGCTAATAAAATTATGTTATTATGTCCCATGCTTACCAAAAGAATTTCATCCTAAGTTAAAGTGGTCATGATTGTTTAAGCCTAATAAAAGAATAAATTTTGTAAACACAAGCATCAAAGTCTATTTTACACTTTAAGAAACTCCATAAAAGTTCAGTTTGGTACTAAAACCTTTGAAATTGCATGGTTTAATTGCTTTTAGTTGTAGTCTTTTTATACCTGTAATTGTTGATTTTCCATACATCCCATCTTTTTACTTTTTGATTGATTTCTAGAAAAGGAAATATTATGGTCACTTTAATTCCATTTGTTTACTTGTGAGAGCTATCTGTTATTAATTGGTGTGCTGCCTTACTAGGGGTATTCCTTATGTGTCAAAGATGTGGGCAGAGCGTAAACTTCTCATTTCTGAGGAACTAGCAAAAGGTCATTTTGACATTGTTTCACTTCAAGAGGTATAATTCAATTTAATTTCATTTGCTGTTTTTTGCTTCAGTAGGCATCATCAATTTTGTAATATGCAGTAATACCTGTTTGCAAGGAATGAAATGTTTTTTAAATTTAAGGCAGGCAGTTTGTGTTTTTTTTTTCAGAAGATGACCAACCTCTCTCCCTCCTAGAAATTTAAGGGGAGGTTGATACCAACCATTAAAAACTTTGGTCTCAAGTACCCCTGCTTCCTCCCTCAAAATTTCCAGTGACCGTCAATGGAGTGTGTATGGATAAATTCTGAAACAACAGTTTTCCAATTTTGATGTTGCAGATTTGGAGTAGAAGTGATTTTGAATTGATAAGTGACAAGGTTGAAGATGTTCTTCCGTACTCGCATTACTTCTACAGGTGCTGTCAAAGTTTAAGTATCTCTTTTTCCTGAGTTTTACCCTAAGGGATGTTTGCACCCATCATAGTTCTTGTGGTAATTTTAGGCCATGACAGTTTAAGTCATTATTGAGTTATTTGTGCTTGATTTTACAATGGTGTTACTTTATTCATTGTAAAAGTGAGCTGTTATATATTTTGGTTACAGTTGAACCTCCATTGAGCAGTCATCCTCAGGATACTGGCAAGTTCCTGCTTAATAGAGGTTGGCTGCTCAATAGAGGTTTGTCATAAATTAGCATAATCTTTTGTAGAAACATTACTTTATTTTGCAACAGACACAACACGGGATTGCTACTAATGGACCAGAATCAGTCATCCTCTTCTTTCTCAACTGTGTTTTCCTTTTTCATTAGTTTTTAAAATAAATTAGAGTCAAACTAAGTATATCAAGTGTATAATGGCACTTTGATAACTGGCTGCCAAATAGAGAGTGGAAGCTTATCAGGGAGCTGTTAAATGGAAGTCCGTCTGTATTATCCCCCGGTATCAAGATCTATAATTAACAGCAACAACTGCTTGAAACACAATTTTCTTTAAAGTTTCTCCACCATTTATTTATTGGTCTTATTAGCAGGTGTGCAGGTGAAGTGAGTGCGGAAGGTTTGGTCATGTGAACCCTAATACTAATTCTAACTCCTTTAGCCTCTGATTTCTGCACCTGTAAATTTAACCCAGCATTCAGTATGATTACATTTTTCTTGGTTTCTTTTGGTTGGTTCTTTAATACTAGTAGTCTACAGGTAGGTGACCAATTTTTGCTTCATTGTCCCTACTTTATAATGTTTTGAAATTTTAACTTTATAGCCTTTATACAGGCTCTCCTTCTCACCAGTGCAGTTGCTGACTTGTTTTGGGGCTAATATCTTCAACATTATTTTGTTGCTATATATGACAAATAAATAGACCTTTTTACTGATACAGTGGCCATATTGAATTCATTAGATTTAAGGAGTATTATGGGATGCCCAGGGGGCACTCGTTCAGTATTTATGCAAGCTTTTTGGGCAAAAAAAACTTCACTGTTTTTTCTTGGGAAAAAGGAGATCATTATTACACCCCAAACATGGCACAACGATCTTTTTTTCTCATTACAATCTTTTTCTGGGAAAACTCAAAGAAAAATTGGCCCAACAGGCGGATATGAATACTGAGTATATCGGATTGCGCTCATGCCCCCTGGGCATCCTATAATACTCCTTAAATCTAATTAATTCAGTATGGCCACCATATTGGTAAAAAGGTCTGTTAAATCTATTTCTTAGTATATCAGTCTCTCTAAACTTTTTTCTTTCAGTGGGGTGATTGGCAGTGGAGTTTGTGTGTTCTCACGGTATCCTATCATCGATGCATTCATTTATCGCTACTCATTAAATGGCTACATGTATAATATCACTCATGGAGATTGGTTTGGAGGCAAAGCTGTTGGCTACTGTCTGATTGATCATCCTAAGCAGCCAATTCATTTCTTTGCTTCACATGTAAGTTTGTGCACTTATCAGCTGTGTCTGAGGTTTAACCAAAGTAAATTAAACAATATCTCGTAAATAACATTTTTGAACGATAAATTTAACAAAAAAAAACTACACCAAAGTCATCTGTTTTCCCTTTTATAAATGTAGTTTGTTAAGCTGTCTTAGCAAAGTAAGACTGCTGAATGAATCAATGAACAGGCAGTGAAAAGAAAAGATAGAATGAAAATAAACTTCATGTAAAATGAGAAGGAGGCTGAGGAGGAAACTGAAAAACAGTTGACCACTACAGAAAATACCATAACATAGCTTAATGCTCTTTGTTTGTCACCCCAAAATTTTGCATAAGCATTGTTTTCTGTTTCTCTTGGGGCCATTTTAATTTCTAAGACATGACGGGCTTTGCTCACCAAAAAAAAATTATGCAAATTAGGCTAAGGGTAGATTGAATCTACCCATGGCTTATGATTAACTGAAACAGGAGATCACAATTTGCGCCTTCAGACGACTGAGGTGTTACTTTGGAATCCTCAGTAATTACTTTTTTCGCACTTGCCGACATCCAAAAACACCCGGCGTGGGAATCACGAGACGTGTAAATAAGACATTTCTTCACATAATAAAAAGGTTTTCCAGATACGGACGCGCATTTGTTGGCTTTACTTGCGTGGAGACACACGTCAACTGTTACTTCTCACACGAAATAGTATTCAAGGCATGGCACTAGCCAAGGGAAGATATCATTAAGATTCTATGTTGCTAAAGTAATGCTTTGATTTATTTAACGTACAGTAATTGACTCGGTTGTGTTTTACAAACACATTTTTTTGCAACTCAAGCTTCTTAATTAAGCCACAGAAGGGAAATTTTTGTCCTCGATTTTCATTGACAGAATCATTTGTAAGAATCAATAGACATGTGAGTGTTATAACTTTTCATTTAACGTTTTACAGTACGGATAGCTCTGTAACAAGCGGCAAGATAATTTCATTTTTACATACATATATTAGCATCGTTTGAAAAGAACGAATAATACTACTAATAAAAACGTTTTGATGATGTTATCATGATTTTGGTTAAAACAATTATTTTGTCACAGTGTGTCGCTGAAAGTTTATCTCAGTACCCAAGCAATAATTGTAACTAAAGTAAATTCTATGTGAATTTCTGAAAGAAAACTAAAGCAAATCGGTGTACACTCCATCACCTGCTGCAAATTATAGCCCTGTATCAAGGAAAAATAATTTTAAATCACTCAATGATGATGTTGATAATAATAGCAATAACAATAATAATAATAATCCGTCATCAGGTAACAATAGCCCATAAATGAACTGACCACCCAAGAGAAACAGAACCAGTTAGTACAAAATGAAAATGATGAAAATTAGGTCCTGTAATCATAACAACAGCGCAGAAACTGACTACCCGAGAGAAAGAGAACCAGTTAGTACAAAATGAAAACTATGATGAAAATTAGGTTCTGTCATCAGATAACAACAGTCCACAAATGAACTGACTACTCAAGAGAAAGAGAACCAGTTAGTACAAAATGAAAACTATGATGAAAATTAGGTTCTGTCATCAGATAACAACAGTCCACAAATGAACTGACTACCCGAGAGAAACAGAACCAGTTAGTACAAAATGAAAATGATGAAAATTAGGTTCTGTCATCAGATAACAACAGTCCACAAATGAACTGACTACCCGGGAGAAACAGAACCTGAGTTAGTACAAAATGAAAATGATGAAAATTAGGTCCTGTCATCAGATAACAACAGTCCACAAATGAACTGACTACCCAAGAGAAACAGAACCAGTTAGTACAAAATGAAAATGATGAAAATTAGGTCTTGTTATCAGATAACAACAGCCCATAAATGAACTGACTACCCAAGAGAAACAAAACCAGTTAGTCCAAAATAATAATGATCAAAATTAGATTTTGCCATTAGATAACAAAAGCCCATAAAATAATAAACTGACTACCCAAGAGAAACAGAATAATAAAGCTAAATGTTTTCTTTAAATTGAAGTGACCAGAAAACAGAAATACGTCACTGTATTGGGAATAATTTGACTAAAAACAAACTTACCTCAAGTCTAATATCACTAATACGTAACTTAAGTCCGTTTTAGTCTGACTTCTACCTTAAAGAAAAACAGAATTTACATCAAGGCCATCCGGTGGAATGCTTTTCTGGCAAAGACGATCAGTGATCAAACAGATGTGGAGGCGACATACACAGTAGCTGGCATCATGTTGAGTTCCACTACAGCATAGGCCGATTTGGCGGGTTCAAGTTCCCGCGTTGCCACGTCTTTCGTCAGGAAATCTCCTAAATATTTCATTTTTGGAGAAGTCCGTCGGAAGGACTCCACATATTTCTTTTTGAGTGCATGCCAATGCTTTTGGGGGTTGTAACCCTCGACAGACTCGAAATGGGAAACGAAGACTCATACCGTCGACAGTCGCCTTCACTTCAAATGGTTTCGAAATCAAAACCACAGTGCTTTTGAACTTTGAAAGTCTAAGGTAGAATATTAATTAATTAGTAAGAATTTAACTCGTTTACATCGCATGATCGCTGCCTGACCCTCAAAAACAAAAAAAATAGTACATGTACGCTGGCGTCCATTCATTTGAGCGGCAAAGGAAACAAGTTTTTGCGGCGCTTTGTCACACACGTCACGTCATGTCTCAAGAGGGATTTTCTGACTCCGGCACTCGAGTATTTAATATTTCCACATGAAATATGGATCACTCCTTCAAAAATTTTATCAAAGTGACAAAGGAAACATAAAATGCTTTAATGTAATGTCTTTTAAGCCTGGCGTGCCCTGTCCAAATCACCGGCAGTCCGATCTGGATTTGTTTATCGGTTTTACAGACCAACAGTAAGTCTAAATTCATGTAAATTACTTTCTACGGGTAGATGAAGCGAGCTTTTATTTTTAAGAAGCTTTATTTCGAATGGTCAAAATCTTTTTCATTTTAAACAGAAAGGTCACGCCGCAAAAAATCATTGCGTGGGATGCTGGCTCCTCGCCTCTTGCCTCGCGTTCAAATGACGCTTCTCTCGCGGATACTTGGCATCTGGTTTACTTATTGTGTTCCAGTCTTAATTAATTTTATGACACCAGGCCAAGCAAACACCTTTCTATCGCGTACCAGGGCATCAATTTACTCCGCCTGCTGAGATTTTTTTTCTTGAGCAAAGCTCCTCATGAACTGAAGACAATGCTCATGCAAAATTTTGGGGTGACAAACAAATAGTATTATGGTTTGTTATGGTATTTTCTGTCGTGGTCAATATGTTACTTATAGTGAAAACACTCTCTAACATGTCTTACCATTCACCATCTACCATAAATCCTCTTTCAACCCCCCTCAAATAAGCCCTCTCTCTCTAATAAACCCCCCGTTTTGAGGGGAAGAAAGTTATTATGCCCCGCCCCACTCCTCCCTCCTTATTCTTCACTATTAAATTATTATTTAAGATGGACTGATCCACTATGGTTTATTCATAAGCTGGAAGTTCAGATTTGTTTTGATATCTGGTTGCACGACCTCTAACGTCATGTGCTTGAGCATTTCAACTTTGTGTCCTAGTTCTTTATGGAGAATTGATATCATCTTCTCAGGATGTGTGAAAGAACACAAAATGCCCCATTTTGGTAAATTCATTAAGCCCCCTCTCAAATAAGCCCCCCCCCCCCCCCCCCCCCTCAAACACGCTTGAAATAAATAAGCCCCCGATGGCCAGGGGGCTTAATAGAGGATTTATGCTATGAAGACTGAATAACAGGCATATATAATGTTAACAAAAGTAGATGATTTCAATTGTGCTGTAGTAATATTACAGTCTAATGTATTACCTGTTTTATTTGGATTCTTACTATGCACTATTAACTTCATTTAATTATTATAATAGTTACATGCATCATATGGTCAAAGAAACCAGTATGTGCCACACCGAACTCTACAATCATACCAGCTTTCACAGTTTGTTCAACTTTTGACGAAGCCAACTGACTCTGTCATAGTTTGTGGAGACATGAACTGTGAGCCATCAGATTTGGGATACAGGATTATTAGGGATGTCACTGGATTGGTTGATGCTTGGGACAAACATGGCAAAGTTAAGGTACTTAGTATCTTTTAGGTTTGGGTTTTGTGAAAAAAATTGTAATACACAATATTTTAGGGTTCAATCTTTCCATAGTTTCTGTTTTTGCTAATCAATTGGCTGCTTTAGGCACATAGTACCATTTAACTATAACCATCAAGGTATCATTTTCATCATAATCATCATTATTATTCATGACATGATCTATTTGTTCAATGATTCTTGCAATGTAAAGTAAAATAATATTGTCCCAACTGGATTGTTTTGTACTATAAACTTAATTATTGAACCTGCCTTGTAAAAATGATATACATACATACATTATTCAGCATGTCCCCATCGGGGACTTTTCAGTGATCATTATAGTATTTGCATGTAGTAAAAATTAAAAACTATAGATAAAACCTACCAGTATTCACAGAAATCGAATAAACTACATTAAAATATAACTACCGTAAAATTCCGAAAATAAGCCCCTCCATGTATAAGCTCCTCCAAATATAAGCCCCCCAAAACAGTAATACGAAAAACCCTTCGTTAAATCGCCCCTCCGAATATAAGCCCCCCAGGAGGCTTGTACTTGGAATTTGCCCTCGAATACAGAGTAAAATAAAGCAAAAATGGTAAATTTCCTTCCCACTACAAGCTAGCCGAATCGAGTTTGAAATGCAAATTTCCATCCGTACATAAGCCCCTCCAAAAATACCGTAAAATTCCGAAAATAAGCCCCTCCAAATATAAGCCCCCAAACCGGTAAAGCAAAAAACCCTCCGTTAAATAGCCCCTCCAAATATAAGCCCCCCGGGGGCTTGTACGTGGAAAATTGCCCTCAAATACCGCCAAAATAAAACAAAGCAAAAACGGTAAATTCACTTCCAACTATAAGGTTAGCCCAATCGATTTTGAAACGCAAATTTCCCTCCGTAGATAAGCCCCTCCAAAAATAAGCCCCTCAAAAAGGGCCTTTGAAAAATATAAGCTCCAGGGCTTATTTTCGGAATTTTACAGTAAGCCCCTCAAAACGGGCCTTTGAAAAATATAAGCCCCGGGGCTTATTTTCGGAATTTTATGGTAACTGCATACGATATAGCTCGTCATATACAATACAAATTATTGAACTTTAAAAACTGAATTATTATTGATATAAAAATTTGTTCAGAAGATGGTTTTTTAAAACTCTCTTAAAGAAAGCAGGATTCTTGCATAATTTAAAGCTTGAATCTAGCTTTTTCCAGTTAGATTCACTTCCATACGCTGCCTCTTGTAACAAATTTAGATGTTAAGAATTCAGGCATGTGACCTGCCATACATTTAAATGTTAAGGTAGCATCGCGATAATACAGATTTGTTTTTACTGAAAGCCAACGTAGATTCCTAATATTGGAGAGATATGGTTATACTTCTTTACATTGCAAATGATTCATGGGGCAAAGTTTTGAATGTATCGTGACTTATTACGAACATTACAATCTGAGATGGCTGACCATACTGATATGACGAACAGTAATACAATTTCCTGAGAACAAGAGCATTTTCAACCTATATATAGCCAAAGTTGAAGGAAGTTACTAGTATGCATATACTTTGCTGTACAAGTATATTTGCATAATAAAAAGAACTAGTAACATTGCCTTTATTTCACTAATCAATGTCATTTTTCCTTTAGCCTGGTTGTTATGGTAATACATCAGATGTCAGCCATAACACCTTCTGTGGAAATCCACAACGCCCTCAAAAGGGTGGACCAGATGATGGCCACCGTATTGACTACATTTTCTACCGCTGTGCTGAGGATAAATTAGAATGTATAGATTGTGAAGTAACCATGGGTCTTGTTCCAGGAAAGAACTTCTCCTTTTCTGACCATGACGGTGTTGCAGCTTCATTTGTTGTAAAGGATTCTGAGGTTGAAAGGACAGGTACTTTGAAAATTAAAATAATTTGATATGTTCAGCTTTTCTTTATGTGGTTGCTTTATGGAGTCATTTAAAGAGACATCTCAGAATTTCAGACAGATCTTAAAGCACCAGATGATTTCCTGCATGATATCTTCTTGACATTTTCCTTTCCAATTTTGTTTCCTGATTCAACTGTTTTTAAACCTTCCAAAACTTGCTCCAAGAAATCTCCATGCTATTCAATCTCATTATTTTGTAAGTTTGAGAATTTTTAGTCACTCAGGTCACACCTTAGTGCACTTTTTGAAAGTACAAAAATTTAGGTTTCTCACATGCAGGTACAGTAAACAGAGGTCAGTGGATACTGTCAGCTTTGGTGGTTCATTGGTTTAATTTGTTCTTTGTTTTTTATACTTCACAAGGGCCAATCCCAGACATAAAGAAGAATCAAGAAGCATTATCAGAGACCCAGACTGTCATCTCTGCAGCTCTTGATAGATTATCAAGTTATAACTACTTACAGACATTCTTTGCTTGTGCCATGTGTTTCTTTGTCATATCACCCATTTTTTTTCCTGTTACTCAGCACTCACCTTTGTCCCTGCATCATGCTGCTGGCAAAATATTGTATCTCTTTCGCCTTGTTACAACTGTCATACTCAGTGGCTATTTCTTTTACTTGATATTCGATGCAAGATTGGAGTACAGTGCATACAAAAGTGTGCAGCAAATGATTGATATACAGCTCAAGCAGATCAGCCCTAGAAAAAGGATGAAAGGGAACTCTTGTTTATAGTAAACACAAACAACAAATTTAAAAATGTTAATTTGATTCAACTGTGAAGCTCATAATAATGTGGACGCTGAGGAAACTGTTTTGGCCAGAATGTTATTTTGTTGCGCGGTAAGAACCAATCATGCAGGCATGGAAAAACTAAACTGCAAGCAGTAACGGTCATAAGTTTGTGGTTTTGGGGGCTTGCTTGCATTAATTTCTCCTAATCTTCACTGTGAGTGGTCACAAACACAGTAAACATATTTCCCGAAATAATTCAGCTGTTCACAGGTTTACTAGACTGACAGTAACGGACTATCCAAACCATGTGCACCTCTACTGTCGGTAATAGGGAGATTAATCTACACCGCGGGATGGTGACAGCTACAAAAATGTACCTAAAAAGGGAAGTCACGCTGGCTTTGTTGCGCGTATTCCATCTTGTTCAGTGCATCAAATGTTGGCAGTTTTTTTCTGGAGTTGAATTCTAAGTGACGTCAGGCCTGAAGTGACGTACTGCGTGGAAGAAAAAGAAAAGGAAAGTTGTTGTCTTGTGTTCACATCCCCCACAAAATGTGAAATTACGCACTTTCACGTTGTAGTCGTGCAGTGACAGCAAAGAAATGTACCAAAAAAAGCATGATGCACCTGCAGAGTTGTTGTTCTGCCAATATAGACTTATTTCTTTTGTCGTTCTTGCTGACCTTGCTGTTGTTGTTGCTTAAACTCCCTACTATCTAAGTCAGTCGCCCATCAGTGTCCAATAATGCTTGTACTGTAAAAGAAATTCAAGAAGACTTTTTATCGAATTCCATTTTGGCACTAATCCCTTACATCCCTGTAAGTTCAGAAGTTATAGTTACTATTAGACAACATGTCCTTATAATTTTATCTCAGTGTATCTACCTCCTTATGCAGAGTAAGGTACAAATAAAACAGTAAAGATAGTGTTATTGTTGCTGATATATAACTATCTCAGATTTTGGCAGATTTTTAAATTAAATATTCTGTGGACCTGCAACTTACTGCTTGGAAAGTATCATCTTAATAATTTACCAAAAAAATTCTGAAATTAGTACAGTGACAAAATTTATCGTCTTGTTATAAATGACTTATTTTTCTTAATAAACTAAATAATATCACAAACATTGATGTGTATGTTGTGTTATAAAGTTATCTTTAGTTTAAATTATATCTGTACCTTGTTCTAATGGATTTATCAATATACTAACTATGTAGAAATAAACGCTATTCAAGTAGCAGTGAAAAACGAAACTTCAATAGAGGGAGGGATTGAGATAATCTAGTCTGTCCTTAAAAGTTCCAATGGATCTTTCGCATTTAATTCGTCTGGTAATGCATTCCCGACTTTTGCCCCAGTGTAAGGAAAGCTGTTTTAACTGCTGGCAAGGCTAGATCCTAAGATTATATACCAATCGCCTGATGTTACTCTGAATCATTTCCACTGAATATAGGCGGGAGTCATACCATTTATAATTTTAAACATCATAAGAACTTTTTGTTTGTTTCTTCTCTCTTTTAGATTAGACCAACTCAGCTTATATAATAATTCAGTTGTGGCGGTGTCATGTAATGAGCACCAGTGACCACATGTGCAGCGGGATTTTGTAACCTTTGAACTTTCTCTATGAGACAGACACTGACGTCATCCCATACAATACTGCAATAATCAAAGTATTGTTCATTAATTTACTAATAAACGCTTGTCAAATTTGAAACTAGCCTGTTCCAGGCGTTCAGATAGTGGGGAGCGGTGCAAAGTAAAAGGGAGCGCGAAAAAGTAAAAGCGAGGACCACTCTCTCCCCAGTCCCCCTCTACTTTTCATCGCTTTCTCTACTCCACACCGCTCTCCACTATCTGAACGCTTGGAACAGGCTAATTTGAAACTGGAACAAAAGCCCTAATCCTTTTTAAGACTCTTATACCAGATGTTACTTTTTAAGACACTAGTAATTTGGGAGTTCCATGCCAAAAACTCATCAATTTCTTTACCTTAACATTTGCGGCTACTGCCTACTTGCTTTTAGCGAAATTCCATTTATAGGAATATTGAGCCCTTGAGTAAGAGTTGCTTTTCTTTGCCTTGAATCAACTAGCATATATTCCGTTTTGAAACGTTTAAAGCAAGCCTGTTTGCTATCAGCCAATTTTGAGGGTATCGTAAATCTACATTGACTTTTGTAGTTCAGAGATACTGCAAACAGAGTAAGTCAAATTAGTATCATCTGCATACATTCGTGTGGTAGCAGTGGGACTGGCATAATGCGTTATATTACAAAGATCATTTATATATATATTAGAAACAAAGGTGACCCAAGTATTGAACCCTAGGGAATACCACATTTTAGAATGGATTTCTCGTAGAGTATTTCGTAACTTGAAATCTGTTAAACAGATACGATTTTTAAAGACCATTTTAACGGGCAGCCACGAACTCCGATATATATAAAACTCTAATTTTGTCAGTAGAAGCTCGTGATCTATTGTGCCAAAGGCTTTCTTAGAAATACAACTCCACTTTAATTATCATTCCCTTGTCTATATTAAAACACCATTGATTAGTAAGATAAAGAAAGGCGGTAACTGTTGAGAGAAGGAATCTAGAGCCAGATTGACATGGTTGTAACATGTTATTTGTAACCACTGCAAATAGTGATGGCGGAGCTCTCTCGCGCGCGGCGGAGCACCCTGGGTAAGAAAATTTGGTAATCTATTACATCCACGGGGTACGTCCGTACGTACCGTCTACCCCTTCATGTAAGCCGGGATGAGATGTTGCATTTCAAGCAGGCGTGCGTTTCGGCGGTAATGTATCGGTCAAATCGAAGCTTCAACATGCCCCCCCCCCCCCGGGCATACCCCGGGCATTTGACACCTTTGCCGTCCCGGGGAGGAGGGAATTTGATGATCAGAGTCTTCCAGGGGGTGGGGAATTTGATCCCCATGCCTTAGGGGTGGGGAATTTGAACTGCACCCTCGATTTCATGTAAAATCTTTGGCGTGGTGAGCTATCATGGGGAACGCGGTGTTAGAGGATTTTCGTGGAAAAGATTGTGCCTTTGTGGCCAATTGGTTACGAGGAAAGGGCTTAAGCAAGCTTTGTGCCGTATTTGAAGTATTTAAATTTTAAAATTGTTAATTGGATTCAGGCTTTGAATGTATGAATGTATTTTATTGTTGTGTTTACATTGAAATACAATACCTATACCAGCGATTCAATACAACAACATAAAATAAAATAAAATAAAAAGTTCAGGTCAACTACTTTGACCTTCTGCAAGTATGTTAATTAATAAGGTGAGCGATGATGCATGTCAGTGAAATGGTTATGATGTAGTAATCTCAATAGGTGGAATCTTTTTTTTATAGAACGCTTTGTATGTTGCACGACGAAGAAAAGCTGAGCATTCAGTGACCTTGTAGCTGCGATTTCTGCCGCTTTGCACGAGAATTTTGTTCGTAGGAAATACGCTAACAGTTTCTCTCAGTTTTTGTTATATTTGTAAAGATTTTGTTCGACAACTGAGGGCGTTTCCGCCGTTCCTCTGTCATTTTTGTGCCTGTGAAATGTCCCCAGGGTGGGGGCATTTGGTCACCTGAATGGACCCTAGTGTGGGGTATTTGAACAGCATTTTGGCCCGGGTAGGGGGGAATTTGAACAATAATTTTCAAAAAAGTCAAATGCCCGGGGGGTTGCCCGGGGGTGCATGTTGAAGCTTCGATTTGACCGATACATAAATCGCATAACTTCCCGGCCTTTTAGAGATAAAAACAACAACAACAAATACGATTCTTTCTTTCGACTTGATTTCAATGTCTACATTACCGTGGACAACAGAGAAAGAGCTAGAGCGAGAGATAAACACCAAAGGATACCAATTTCGTTGGAAGAAAAACAAAAAATTTATCGCGGCGGTGAGAAAAAGGGGAAATGCTAGCTGCCACTTAGGTCAAAATGAGCGGCGTAACTAGGAAGTTTCTGGAAGTTTCACGTTGTAGTCGTGCTAAATAATGACAAAGAAGTGTACAAAAAAAGCTTGCAAAGTTGTTTGCTAATTAAAAAAAAGTGTGCTGCACGTACTCTGCTGCACGTACAAAGTTTTTTTGTTGGCTAATTAGACCTACTGATTTTTTTGGCTGTTTTCGTTGCCTTCGCCGCTTGGCGTTACATAATTTTATATTTTGTTTAGTAAACTATAGATTTTAACGAGAGCTTCGCTTTTAGCCCTGGCTAAATCTATATATTAGACTTGTTCATAGACTATGATCATGACTAGCTTTTCAAAGACCCTGGATGTGGTTGATAAGACTGATAACGTTCCGTGACCTGCTTTGAGAACTGGAAAAGCCACAACAAGCTTTAAATGTAGACCTTTCACTCCATGAGGGAAACAGCATGTTTTTCAAATAAAAAGTCCTTGAAACAAACAACAAGAAAGAAAACACGCTTTATTTGAGTCTTTGAGCAAAGAAAAACAAATTATCGAAGACAATAATTTACGTTACCGTAAAATTCCGAAAATAAGCCCCTCCAAATATTAGCCTGCGCGGCCGGCGTTGAAAGGGGAAGGGGAAGGGGGAATTTGGGCGCGCGCCACACGCTCTCGCGCGCGCCCAAATTCCCCCTTCCCCTTCCCCTTTCAACACCGGCCACGCAGGCTATCCAAATATAAGCCACCCAAACAGGTAACGTTAAAAACCCTCCGTTAAATCGCCCCTCCAAATATAAGCCCCTAGGGGCTTGTAATTGGAAAATTGCCCTCAAATACAAAGTAAAACAAAGAAAAAACGGTAAATTTACTTCCAACTATAAGGCTAGCCCAAGCGATTTTGAGAAACCCTCCGTAGATAAGCCCCTCAGAATATAAGCCCCTACAAAAATAAGCCCCTCAAAAAGGGCCTTTGAAAAATATAGCCCCGGAGCTTATTTTCGGAATCTTACAGTATCTCTTACTAGGGATGAGACTGCCATTTTTCGTGGTCAAAGGTCTAGCAGTTTGCAGGGCAAAGGTAGTACCTTATTCATTTTTTAGCTATTTAAGGACAGGGCAGTGCAATATGCAGATTACGGACCATTGTTTTTAGGGTTAGAAAACAATGGGACTATTTTTGTCAGGTACTAATTAAATAGTCCGCAGTCTACGTTTTACACTGACCGTTCAAGGACTCTCAGTATTTTCCCAGTCCTAGGAATGGAACAAACAACAACCAACAATCTCCCATTCTGCAAGCACTCTACCAACTGAGCTAGTCCGGTCTTGCCACAGTAAAGATATCAGTTTAAGACCTTAAAATCAACTAGTTCAAAATGTGCTGATATAAACTAGGCATATCCTCAAACTAGTGGAGTATATAATGAAGTCTAGGGTAAAACAAGCATCATTCTTCACTCGGGTCATGGAAAAAAAGATGAAATCTCCTCATATGGAACACATATCGCTTTATCCTTTTATTGAGGCTTTACTGCATATCTAATTTTGCAGCTCTTCATCCACAGATTCAAGTAACATTTCTCTTACACCTTAAAAAAGGCATCAAGTTGTAGAATTGGTCAAATAAATAATCCATGATGGGGATAACAATATAATTAATATGACTTCAATAGCAGATTTTTACAAGACAACTGCATAGAAGTTTATCCAATACTCACAAAATTGAGGCAGAATATAAGCTCTTCTGCTCTATTTTTGTCTAAATACTTTAAGAAATTATGCACCTGTGGAGCCAGTTAAGTGAAATTCATCCACTTGGGTCTGTCCATCAGCCTGGTCTCAGGTTGATATACCCCATGTGTCGACCACTTATCATGCTCCTGCAGGCCACTGGGGGCAGGCTAAAGGAGGAAGGATTCAAGAACGTACAGGCTGAAATTTGGCATTTAAATACCCAAAAATATAAAAACCTGTTCAGCCTGGCAAAGATCGGCAAAGAAACATAGGTTTTTATACAAAAAAAAAACTCCAATTTTGATGGTCAAAATTCTGGATTTTAATTGTGTGAGAAACTTCTGACAAAAAGGTACTGTGTATACGTTTTCTTTGATTTACATTTGTTTGGATTTTCACCAGAAACAGGTTTTTTGTAAACCACTATGTAGTAGTAGTACAATATTTCTGCCAATGCATGGTTACACTACGACAACCTCTGAAAAATAAGAACCTAATCAGCCTAAATAATTATTGTGCAAAACTATGCTAAAATATAAGAACCTGTTCAGCCTGACTTCAAAAAATTCTAGGTTCTTATATGCGGGTTTTTACTGTATTTGGTGAATCCAAAGAGGTGAAAAGGTGGCCATATTCACACAGTTTAGTATGAGTCACAGGCAAAATCATCCTAACTTCAGTAACTGATGGAAAAGGATGGGAAAAGTGAAAACTGTATGACAAGCAACATGATGATTGCACTGCAACAAAGAAAGCTTGAAAGAGGCTGTTTTATTTGTTAGTACAAAGAACTGTCAGTTATTAAAAATGAAGTATTTGCCGTAGTTAAATTTCATCCATGGTAACAATGACAAGCTATTACAAATTTAAGCTGACGAAACACACATATGACTGAAATCCAGTAAACCACAATATCAAACTAGTTGCATGGTTTTTTTTGTATTAATCATATTAGTCATCACTTGAACTTGGTTTTGAAGCATATAAATAATTCAAGCTTCCAACCAACCAGCTTTCTATCTAGGAAATACTGGTAACACGAAAAATTTATGTAATATATGTTTACTAAATTTTTTATGATTTAGAATTAGCAATAAAACTGCAATATCTATTTATTCAAAAATATTTGCTTCTAAACAATTTCTTCAACTAATAGCAATGCATTAAAATGAAAGCATTGTCAGAATATTACTCTATCTCATGCCACTATAACAACAAAACAAAACCAATGTTGCCAAAGTGATCATGTAGCACTAAAGGTTGGTCTGATTTTTGCAGTCTTACTGCAATTAATGAAAAAAGACCCTTGCTAAAAAGCTCTTCAAAATCATTCTCTGTAATATCAAACCCTTGTACCGTAATTTTTTGCTACAGTTTAAGACTGGTTTTGTCCATCACTCACCCTTTTAGCCCTAGGCACAGTAATACTAGAATATATTCTTGACAATTTGTACAGGTTTCATGCTACATAAAAGTGAATGTATCTAAAACTAAAACTACTGATCAATCTGAATAAAAAATTACACCACACTGCTTTCTTATTCATATTATACAGTAAAATTCCGAAAATAAGCCCCAAAATGTATAAGCCCCTCCAAATATAACACCCCAAACTCGTAATGCAAAAAACCCTCCATTAAATCGCCCCTCCAAATATAAGCCCCCCGGGGGGCTTGTACTTGGAAATTGCCCTCAAATACAAAGTAAAACAAAGAAAATCGGTAAATTTCTTTCCAAAAAGAAGGCTAGCCCAATCGATTTTTAAATGCAAATTTCCCTCTATACATAAGCCCCTCCAAATATAAGCCCCTCCAAACATAAGCCCCTTGAAAGAGGCCTTTGAAAAATATAAGCCCAGCGGCTTATTTTCGGAATTTTACGTTAATTGTCTTGCCTTGAATAAATCTAAGGACATCGATATCAGTTGAAACTTCAACCTTTGCTAGCTTACAGAGTAAAAATTTGCAGACAAAAGCATACGCTACACATTTTCTTGAAAATCAACATCGGGTCATCAGAATGCAGCACTAAGCATCACTGTCTTTGTTTCTTGCATGATATTTGTCCATTCAGCAGGTCCTGAGCCAAAGTCCTTACTATAGTATTACCACTGTACTTTTTTTATCATAGCAGCAAGCATGTCATTCCCTTATCTCTGTAAGGATTGTTTGCATTTGGAATCTTTCCTAGCAAAGGATCATCACATCGCTTCTCTTGGCAGAATCGAGCAAGGCTACGACAAGAAAAAACACAACAAAACAAAGGTTAAAAAGATTGATTCCTATGTAATGAATAACAGATAATTACTAAGTTATATTAATTTGTTGTGTTGTTGTTCATTCCATTAAAACAGCCAGCTACTCTAGTTTTATTCAACTGTTCTAATGAATCAAATAGTGTGTGGTGCAAATAACTGCAAATTGCGGAAAGGGGGTGGGGGAGGGGAGGTGGAAGGCCTCTCAATAAACCTAGGACTGGTCAAACACTCAATCCCAACTGAGACTGACTTTTTTCAGAAGACAGAACTTCTAATAATAATACCTGATGACTTAGACATTTGATAATTATTAAAAGATACATACCCGTATACAAAATGTTTTTAAGGCAGCTTTTTCTTGTAAAGCTAACAAAAATAACTATGGAGCATTTTCACTCATGTGGGCAGCATCTATGCAAATTTATTAGAACAAAAGAGAGCATTTATATTTGCAGAGATGCCAACCTCTATTTTGCACAACACTTCCAACAGCCCCCCAACCCAATATCAAACTTTGCTTTCATCATTGTAATGATGAAACAAATTATCTTTGTCAGTGACTCAACTTAATATGTGCAAAAATGTCCCAGACCACACAATGAATACAAAAAGTTCAAATTTTGAGGGGAAAACACGGGCTAAGTTTCAAACAAAAAGCATAGAAAAGCTTAAAAGTCCATTTTATCCGGGAGATTTGGTGACCCGTATGGGACACTGTGGGAGAGCGGGAGATCAGCGCCGTATCCGGGACAGTTGGGATGTATATGCATAAGAAATATGTTCAATTCCAACAGGATTGGTATGGCTGCCGTGATGTCATGTGAAAATACTCTTTAGGGGGCATGTCCTGACCACATGACCAGTGGCTAAAGAATTCCATCATCAAAGAGAAAAATCCTATGGAAACTGGCATTAACAATGATGCCAAAAAAAATGAAAGAGCAATAAAACTTCTGATAAGCGTAAACATTTCACTCCCCTCGCCAAGCCCTTTTCAAGGCCATGGCATCAACTTAATGATGACCTTGAATTCCTCATAGAATCAGTTTCTCTTGGAATGATGTTGCTTAATGCTGATTATTATAATTTCCTTAACTCTCTAACTCTCATGTCATTATCATTGTCAGTAAAGATATCAATATATAAATGAGAAATTCTGAATTGTAAGACATAAAAGCCGCCGAAAATAAGCAAAAACAAAAGCTTCACAAACTAAATCTTTAGGATTCTTAAGGTCACTGCTGCTTGCTATAAACGTCACGAACGCAATTCGTAAACAACTGAGTAACGTCATTAAAATATTCAGGGCTAAAACGTTGACAAACTACTGTGGATTTATACTCTAACGGACATTATAAGAAATACAAAGTCTCACTACGAAAAGAGATGAATTTCATCTCGTGACTTATGTTCTAAAATCGTCCTGTCACAACTTGGGAGTACGTGCTATAACACCGAGCGCCCATTATGGACAATAGAATCCATACAAATTTAATCACACAAAAGGTTCACATCAAAATGGAAACAATACCTGTAAATTTGCATTAATAATGTGCTTAGAAAAGAGGACAAAGGCAAACAAAACAACGCTTTCAAAAGCTTAAATCAACGATATCGTGACCATTCTGACTTACTCATCAGAACAAACTGAAATTTTTTTCCTGGATATAGCAGCTTCTCTCCTCAGCTGTTCGACTTGTATTCTCAGGTTGTGATATTCGTTTTCCCGCTGTGAAAGGGCCGTTTGTCCATACATTTTTACACCTTGAAACTGATAACGCCTCTCTCCGTAAATACAAGAACAAACTAAAGTCAACAGGGAGGGCGGTCACTGTTTCAGAGCGGATGTTGATTAACCATATTAGGCACAAGCACCTGATTGGTTGTTTCTCTCAAGTGCAATATATCATTTTCACCAGGGAGGCCTGGAGGGTCACGAAAATGAAAAAGGAAAGGTGTTGCTTGTATTGTTCGCCTGTGAGCCTTTCTGCGTAAAGACAAGACAAGTAAATTGAAGCCGAGTTAGAGGTAGGGAAGTGACGGGGGTGGGGACGCAGAGGCGGGGGTGGGGAGGCGTTTTTTAAAATAACAGTGAACGTTTCCTCGACTTCTCCAGAGCGGCTCGTGTTTTCCCTAGCCTGCGCAGCAAGCGTTTCCGCGCGAGTTCGTCGCGAACGTTGGGACGAGATCTCCAACTTTCGCGCTATAACTCGACTGGAAACGCTTGCTACGCAGCCTATGTTTTCCCAGACACGCACTCTGCGTTCCAGACGATACCATTCAGTCAAAATGAATAATCAATAACATCAATCATAGTCGATAAAAAATCACTAGCAATTAATTGATTTATACTGAAAATCAATGAAAATCAAAGCCGCAGTCTTGAGTGAATTTCGATTTTCATTGATTTTATTGATTTTTATTGAAAACTGAAATGTACTTTAAATAGATGCATACGTGCATGACGTATACATATTCTCGAGCCTGCCTTTAATTTTGTTTGGGACATTTATCGAACTCCTAGCTGAATGTATCAGAAAAATTTTTTAAAAAAGTCGCACATCAACAACATACACAAGCATGCCCACTGTGAAAGGTAAAATTGTAGGGTCCACGAGATGGCTATGATCTGTGATATCTGCGAGTCGAAATACTGCGCCCAAACCTCGTTTCTGGGTTTTTTCCTTGCAAAAGCCCTGGGTATGAGAAGACAAACTGAAAGCAAAGGGCACATTTTCACCAACACAACCCACTGCCTGGTCAGTACTGAGATCGGAGTAGGTTGAGACGGTACCCATTTTCTCACACGAAACCTTACATTCATGAGCCCTTGTTCCATAGACCTATTCGGCTAACTCAATGTTGTACCCAATTCAAATCTCCCGGGGATAAGATTCTTTGTGTATTGTATTTGTATTATAATGTGCCATTCACATTTAAATGATATGGAAATTCCTGAAACAAAAGGTTTTATTCCCAAAGGGTTTGAATTGGGTACAACATTGATTTAGCCGAATAGGTCTATGAGGCTTCCACACCGGCTAAGATTTTAAAATTCCATCTCGCCATGCACCAAGGTAAGCACCAAGGGCTTGTTCGTCTCACGCATTAATTTTTTAAAAGTTGGGTTTTTCCGGGGGGGTCTCAACAAAGTTTTATAAGGGGAGGGTCTGCCCCAAGGTCCAGTCTCTTATCCTTTTGTATGCCACTTCTGACAGAAAAGGTACCCCTTTTATATATTTATTTGACAGATGGTATATACTCCTTTCACATACCAAGTTTAGAACTTTCATCCCTTTTAACTGCTGCAAACGCACTGTCTATAAAATATGAATAAATCACAAAACCAGAACGTTCTCTGGGCTTTTTCACAGCCATAAAATGCAGCTCTTAGCCCGTTTGGGCCTCTTACAGACCGAAATGACAGATTTCCCTTACGTGCGGGGCCTCCCCGTACAGGCCAATATAGGGAGAACCCCGCCAGGGATTTTTTCTCCCAATTGAGTTTGATCTTAAAAGTGTCCGCACTCCACTTTCACACTCAAGCGAAACACTCCCTGAAATAAACTTATCTCGCAACGTTTTGAATGTTGTAGAAAACGCCAACCTCGTTTAAGTGTTGCGAGAAATGTTTCAGGTCGGGGGATGTTACACTAGACCAGAAAATGGCTCTCTTGACTAAACAGCATGACCTTTCTTGCAACTTATCTCGCAGAACCGCAGAAAAATTTGCGAGACAAGCTGCAAAAGAAAATGCGCAGTATAACAGGTCTTTTAATAGCGCCTGAAAGAGCGCGTCTCCTTAAATGAAGGTCTCGTCCTTGCCTTGAAAAGAAAAGAAATTAGTCAGGGAAGACAAGACATTGGACTGAGGATAAACCAATAGGCTACGTTCAGAACGCAGAGGTCGAATTTACGACCGGTTGAAAATTCCTGCGTTTAGGTGTTGCATTCACACGGAACCACCTCAACCATACGCTACCCGTTCAAATTTGCGTGTGAACAGAACAAAATTATTAAAAGGTCCCTTGTGACCGATTTATCCTGTCAAAATTTCAGCCGGTTGAAAATTCGTCCAGTGCCGTTTGAACGCAGCCTCAGAGAATAAAATGAAATCAAATCACTTTTCAAACAGCTGTAGTGTTGCCAAGCTTGATTTAATAACTTAGAAGATCGGACATATAAATTATTCCAATTATTGTCTTACCCTACAAGCATTCGATGGATTTAAGAATTGGGCAGTCTTGCGGTAATCTCAATATAGACCGGAAGACTGAAAGAGAAATCGCCACATTTTTAGACGGTAAGTGCTCCTTGAGCAATTATGAATGCTGAACTGGTTCGACCAAGTGCTATTCTAACGAGGGTATGGATCACCTGGATCAGCCAAATTTCAGAAACGACCTGTTCTTTTTCGCCGGTGGAATATCCCCGGAGAAAAGAATTTCTCTATTTAAAAATAGCCAATAAACAAGCCCTGCTATAAAAACAAACAAAAAGTAAGGAGAAGTTGGTGTCTCAAGTCCTTCATTACACTCGGTGGTTTAGGACTTTGAGATGGTTGGAAACAAGCCTCGTTATCGAAAACGAACATAGGGTTTTAAGTTTAAGCCCGACTCAAGGAAGTACGCCTAACTGATGTCACGGGTACTGGCTTTTGCTGGAATTGGCTGATGCGGCATGACCATATACTAGTACCAAATCCTAGGATTACACGCAAAACAATGTCTACATTTCTGAAATATTGTCTCGTCCTCAGTACTGCTACTGAAAACTCTTACATTACAAACAAGAGGCACGTTGAAGTTGTGGTATTTGCTACTACTATGACTATAACTGAACTAAAGGTATTTTCACAATGAGCAGCCCCCGTGTTTTACCACGAATTGTGGAGCGAGAAATAGCGTGCAAAGAAAACAGGGTGACAAGACTTTGTCATTTCAAAATGGACGTATGCAAGAACACACGATGCTCCGTTACAGGAGCACGAGGAGGCCTAAGTACTACTGACTCTATCATTTAAGGGTTACATGGTTTGTCCCGAGTCAAGTCCTGGGGAAGGAGCCACATCGTCTTTAACAATATTTCTGTGCATTATGCACTGAAATTTCAGTCCGTATAAACGAAACATTTCCGCAGCAAAGAAATTCAATTTCATAGCAAAGAAAGGGACTGCTCACTGTCTTCTCATTAACAGCGGAGTAAATATTCATGTCTACGGTGGAAGTATGCAACAGAAAAAAAAATAGAAAAAAAAAAAGTGAAAATTAACAACAAAATAAACAATCTACAGAAAGCTAGGATAATTTTTTTCTTGCAAAGCCATCTCAGTTCATTCCAACTGCAGTTAGCAAGAGTTTCTTGTAATCACCACTGCAGTCTCCCTGAATCATCTTGTACAGTGTCTTGTGATATTTCTGAAGGAAGGCCGCTTTGATTTCAACTAGATCAATCTGAAACAGAACGAGGTTGGACCAAACAATGCACACACTTTGAAAAATACACTCTGGTTGGGAGATAGAGAGAAACAAACAGTCCTGTCAAAAGTAGGCTCGATCATTACCAGCCGCTCTTCTTGAAATGAGCCCGCGCTCCTTCCCGGTACAGACTCTTCTCGGGGAGGACCGAGAGAGCGGCGAGTGTACTGGTATCAACGACAACCTGAGCGCGATGGATCCTCACGATTCAAAGAAAATTCTTCGAGCAGAACTTCGAAATTTTCAGACAAATAGATTTTGCGCTTGAAAAGAATGTCCCTTGAAAAGACTTAGAGTGAGGCCTACAGACAAAGTGAAGAGGCAAAAAACCACAAGAAGACAATTTGCGCCTTAAGTGTAAAAGTGTCCGTCCACTTTGATAAATCTGAAATTGGTTCCTGCAAACACTCATGACATTAAAAACATGTGACCAATGGTTTGACTTTCTTGGTGTTTTCCGACATCTCAAAAAGCAAGCTCGTTCCGCGATCACTTTCGTTAGCACCAAAATTCACTAACCTCTGGGCAAATCGGAAAAGAAAATCCCTGCTTCGCTTACAAAAACGTGTTCATTATATGCTAATTACTTGCAAATCAAAAAAAAAAAACCGAACACGTAGCCTGTGAACAGACTCCAATTGGACAGGGGCGAAAGCAAGCCAGGTGCGACGTGGCGTTGCGTTCCCCAAGCCACGCTCGGATCACTTCGCTCGCCGATTTTCTTTTTCGCCCCGCTTCACTTGGGATCCCGTTCGAAGGATATGAACACGTCGATCTGATTTTGACAGGTCATTTGTGTACCCTCCAATCTATGCGACTTGAAACCGTTAAAAGAGTTTACCCCGATCACAACGTTTCTTGGGTAAACAACTTCACGCAGGATAACTAAACCGTAACCAGAATTTTGTTGTTTCCCTTTTGGATTCTCCTTCCGTTGCTCGTTCCGCTGGAAAAGAGCAGCAAAGGTACTGGGGACGAGATTGCTCATAAACGAAAAAACCAGCTGATTGAGAGAAGAAAGAAAAAGCGACAAAAGAAAAAGAGGCCTACCTCTGAACGCGAAACAACAATTCGAATTAAGGTTGCATCATCAGTTCCGGCTCCTTTCATGGATTTCCACAGTCGATCAGCAAAGTATCCAGCAGGATTCCTTGAACATTGCACTGTCAAAACCAACACAATTTACATAAATATAGGCTACTTTTTCTCAATCGGCAAAAATACATTTGATAATGGTTTATTATTTATTTTTCCTTTTCTTAAGCCGCAACAAAGGAAATAGGAGACGTCTGCACGCAGGCCACCTCCTGGCAAGCACTCCATTTTTGGCGAGCGAGGCAAGACGCGAGAGAACGCGCGAGTGAGCGGAGAAGCCGCGAGGTGCTCGCAGGCTTCTTCCATAAAAGCGATATTATACACGGGATGATTCGCGACGACGATTTTTTAGCGGAACAAAGAATTGTTACATACACACTTACGACTTCAGCATGAAAGCGAGGCCTAAGGGCTACATCTCAATTAAATTGTATAAACTGGCAGAAGCGCGCACCGTACAACTACGACAAAGAATAGTTCTCACAAATGCTGCGCTGTTGCGCTTTGTAATACTCGTTCCGATAATAGAAAAGACTTGACGTTTCCTGTATTTCCGAAGGATCCTTGCCGAAGGCTAGTTTCTCCACTGTCCACTCTTCAACGCAGGTTCATTTACTATAACCGAACAAGGAATTTATCTTTTGGGGTTGATTTCTAATCGCTAAATCAACAATCGTTCTTGCTTTCGCCGCCCTATTTACTTTTTTTGAAGTTTGCGGGTACGTCGTAGGTGTGTATTTTGTATTTTTTCAAATTCAAGTTTCACAATGTTGCACTAAAAATCGTCTTGGCAAATTGTCTGGTGTAACATGGCCTATAGACACTTAAGAATGAAGGGGAACAGGGGCTCCAAACCTTTCACCTCCTGCACTTTGCATCTCCCGGCCCCACACCTTTTTTCTTGAATTCCTCCCTCGCCGTTTTCCACCTCTCGTCCTTTCCTCTCCCGCTCCCTATTTTCCCTGGCTCCCTTTCCCCTGTTCTCCCCACACTGTCAAGAGCGAAAAGTTTTGATCATAACCAAGCCAGGATGGTTGTTTGAAACACTGCTCACACTAACACTCCCACCCATATAAACCATGAACTGCTGACAGACTAGGCCGCCTAAAAATATATTAACTTACCAATACATTTAAATCCAGCCTTGAGATCTCCAGACATCTCACGGTCAATACTGTTCAAAATATCCCGCTGTGAAATCTGCAAAATAATGATAGAGAAAATATCTCTTGAATGTCATCAGTCCGAGGGAGAGGGATAGGACAGCAATACGAAAATCCACCCTTCCCTTGCTGTTGCCTGCGTCTCTTCTCTTTCTTGATACAAAATACCCGGGAAAGGGGACTCCCATATAAGTGACAGGCATGCTCGTCTTTCTCGCTGAAGTATAGTCTCCCCTACGGTCAAATAAAGCCTAAAACACAACACCCAGACTGTTCTCCAGCAGGAGCTTAATAACAACTTTCCCACGAGCACCCCGCTACTTTCATTTGGGAGTCCCCGGGGGGGGGGGGGGGGACAAATAGTGCGCAAGATAGACTCCTTTTTCAGATTTCTTCTACTTCCAGCCACTGTTTTCCATACCATGTACATGATACGCGCGGCACATTGGCTCTCGCCTCCCGGTCTTTACTCCATCATACTCCACATAGACACATCCCACACAAACAGTAAATTAACTCACCCTCTTACTGTAATTCCAGAGTCAACATTATGGAAAAGCCCAATGTTGTCATGTCTAACCTCTGAGTCTGTATTTATTCGGATTAACATCGGGTGAGGGGAGGTGAAGGTTGGCAGAATCTTAAACTGATCCGAGGAAATCGGAAAGGGGTGATCTGGGCCGGGTTGTTCAAAGCAGGGATAAGACTAACCAGACTTAGTCTTATCCAAATTTCAGATTTAAAAGCTTGAAAAGCAAATTCAGTTTAATTCTTTTTGCCTGCAATGTAATGATTTGATGCTCTATAAAGAAACGAGAAAATTATCCGCGAAAATGCTGTTGAACAGAAGAAAAAAAGAAACCCTCCGAACAACTGGGTCTCGGAAATAATTCATTTTCTCGGTACCTCGGCCATGCGATTCCAATTGTAGGAAAAATTAAGTAGAACTGACCGTCTCAAGCTAAACGCTATCGCAAGAAATTAGTATGCCGCAAAAAATTGCCGGCTTACCTTGATATATTCATCAAAAGTAGCTCTAAGCTGTGGAAAGCTCCTGGAAGCCAAAACAACATTAAAGCGAGATTCATCTGTACCCCATTTCCTCTCTCCAGCCTAGAAACCAGACAAGTCAAATGACATCATTAGATTGCAGAGCTAAGGTCTGTGGTGGTTGGCATTTCCATTTCCATACAGCCAAATACAGAGGGAATTAAAATTTTAACATAAAACACAATGAAACACAACACATATTACCTACACTCGTTCCGACTCACACGGCTATTTTAGCTATTTAGCAATTGCAATGTAAGCTCATTGGATGAGTATGATCTATCGAGGAGAGTGTTATATAGATCTGCATAGTTCTTGAGATCATACGAAAGCCGAATCCAATATTGTTTTATTATCTATTCAAAATAGTTCAAAATATGCTTTCTTCGTGTCGTTAAGTTTCTGTCTTCATTTCCTTGATTCTCGGCCAATTCAGGATATATAGTGATGTTTATATGAAGTCTGGCAGATATTCTTCGAATAGCAGTTGTCATCCGTCGAGTTGTATTTAGCTGTTCTTACTTCGTTTTAAGGCAGTAGTTTGCTCGGCTATTCTTCTTCGCTTAACGGGTGAAATTTTCGGACATTTTCTCCAACCTTACTAAAACAGCTGAGCGATCACAACCTCGGCCCTAAGGCGTCAGGTTTCAGAGCTTTTTTCCAGCGATATCCTGCAATATTGACGTCACTTTACCGGATATCGCAAACGTCTTCCAAGTTCGGTCAACGCTAGCTGGTTATGAAGAATTCAGCTAGAATAAGCTGGAGAATTTGCACCAATAAGAAACGGAGCAATGTTCTGAATGAATAATAATGCTATTTACACTAAATACGGACTAACGCACTTGACGGTTGTCAAAGCCAGAAAAACGGATGAGAACTTAATTCAGTCAAACAAGCAACTAGAGGCTATTTATCGATAGACGATCTCAGCCACTCAACTTTAATACAATTTTTTATACCTGAAACAAGTCTTGGGCCTCCTTTTGAGCCTTTGCTAAGTCAACTGTGGTGGACTCATCTCGATTGCCCTTCAGAATGAAGTAAATAAAAAACAATTTACATTATAACTTACAAAGAGGTATTGTGAAGCTGCATTACACCATACCCACTTGGTATGATAATACACTTCATTGTAGTCCATCACGGTGTTTAAGTGTATAAGCCGTTCCGGTTGCGTCCTTTATAGCAAATTCAAACTCTTCAAGGCTACCCTTCTGCTGATAGAGAGAAATGCCTTCCTTCCTTCCAATGACTTCTGTTCCCATAAAGTGAAGTAGTGATGACCCCAAAATACAGAATCCAGTATCCGGCCAGACAAGCAGAAGACTCGGTACGCTTCCTTCCCAACATACACAACAGTGTCCTGCTTTCCCACCCAACCTACCTCGTTATTTTCCATAGAATCCTTGGGGAAAAAAGTAGAGGATCTGCTGCGTTCACCCTCATGTAGTGTTGCAGGGGAAAAGTGCGTGTACAAACACAACATGACTGTCTCTACCTATCCAACCTCCAACAGTGGAAGATTTGGTGCAACACTTACAAACTTGTAGTGTTTTGAGTGAGACACGTTTCTACGTAACAACCTGGCTACCTTGCATTGTTCAAGACACGTAAGAAATATTGATATCGTGGTAATAGGAAGCTAAAGCAAAGGGGTTTTTGACGGACTTATAGCATTTTTGGGGCGTGGGTTTGCCAAAATGTTTGGGCAGATCGTCTCTATAAAGGGAAAGACACTAACCCATACAACTTTGTTCAGTAGCGTCATGGCATATTCAAAGGGAAAAAAGCCTCTCTTCTGGTTGAAGTGCATCGCTCACCGCTGTTATCTAGCAATGCATCACCCTGTCTCCATCCAAACATCCCCTCCAAGGTTTATTCTCATGTAACTGTAACAGTTTTACGAACGTCACATTTAGGAGCTGCGAAAATCTTTTCATTACCTGACACATAGAGACCAAAAGCCTCTTAAAATGACCACTGGTTTCGCTCACACAGTCTTTTTCAAGGTCACGCTTGTAATCTAAGTAAAAGATTTAAAACATTTGCTTCTGAAAAACCACACTTGATATTTAGATGACTGTTCCTTTCTTACTGTTGGACTTCACTGAAACCTAAAAATTCCCTGACTCTTCCCTAAACAAAAAACAATTTTTCTGGCCTTCCATTTTGCATTTTCTTCCATTTCCTTAGCAGGCCATGGATATTGTACTTAACTCGTAATTATGGAAAACTTAAAAGTTTGTGATGAAACATAGATTTTTTGCACGACTACAGTATCGAGCAATCAGCTGCATAGCCTGCGTAGGAAGCGTTTCTGTGTGGTTTAGGAGCAAAGAACGAGGAACAAGAGTCAAATTTTAATTTCTCGCGCGATCAAAACCAAAAATCTCCTTCCACGGTCTTTTTTTGCTCCGAAACCAAACGGAAACGCTTGCTAGGCAGGCTATCAGCTACAGAATATTTTGTTCTTCCTTCATTTTCCCCAGTTAAGACAGAGCAGTAGTACTTTACAGAAAAAATAAAGTGGTGAAGTATGTCATAATAATAGCAAACCATTTAAGATGTTTGAATTGGCATTCAACAGAAACTAGAGTGGACGAGAACCATGTATTTACATTGCAATTCAGTTGCATCCAATTGCAAAACATCTACAAAATGAGCAGCTTACTGTAGAAGAAACGTGTAAAGTTATTCACATTATTTTTCTTCATAGTGTCATGGGTAATGAATGTCATAATTTCTACGATTTTGATGACAAAAAGAGCAGTAAAACTAAGAAGGCCTCGATTAAACATCAAGATTGCTTGTACGTAGGATCGCAACAAAGGGTTGACATAAGTCTTTAAAAGAACATAAATAAAATTTGGTACTCACATTCAGTATAATTCCTTTTGATGTTAGCTATTTCCTGTCACGAAAGAAAACATAACAGGTTAATTTATGGAAACAATGCCTTCATAATAATTAGATGCTAAAAATCAGGTGATAGAGACACCCATATAAAACAAACGCAACACCTAAGCATAATAACAACTGATCCCAGCTGAATAACAGTTAACTGTCTGTCTCTCAAATATAGACAGCTGATGCTTTTAAAGCATTCATTCTTGGATTATCATTACCTACTGATGCAAATCGGCTTACTTCATTGCATCGTATTGTCCCACTTCCTTTCCACATCGAACAAACGGTGTACATCTTTAATGAGGAATTTACAGTCTACAGAGTTTGTAATTTTGGTTTAAAAAGACTCAGGTCCCCCAGTCCAATGTTCAAAGCGATAACAACGCATATCTACCATGACAGTGTATAATATTTCATTTCACAGATTCCTATCATTTCACAACAAAGCCTTTGAACCAATCACATGACATGTCACAGGACAACTAAAAACTCTCATTTCCACACACAATCATAACTATTACATAGAAACCTTAACATATAAATTTCAAAATTGCTTTTGTAATATTATGGTGCCTGGATGCTTGGTTGAACTGGAAATAACCAAGGGAGAACTTCAAATGACTGAACACTGTTGAATCTGAATGTAAAGCTAGGAAACATAAGAAAATGCCATGACTGAGACCATAGATATCACAGTGCTCCAAGCTGCAACCGTTTTGGTCACAATGGAAAGAAGACAATAATTATTCTGGTAACAAAAATTGCGGTGAAAGTAAGTTGCCAGTTTGGTAAAGTGCCTCTGGCTGTATAAATGTGCAAAGCTGTAGTGTTTTATTAGATGGTGTTTATGGTCTTTTGAAAGTTACAGCGAAACATTTGCATGACATATTATTTTTGCTCCACATTCAGACTTTAATGGTAGCTACTTTCCTTAAGAGACCAGCTTCTTTAAGCTTTAATGATAGCCCAGTACACTTTATTATACATGTAACAACAAACCTGGTTAGTACGGGTACAAAGAATGTCAATCAATGTCTCCTCATCTGTTCCAGCACCCTGAAAAATAATAAAGACAACAAAGGTCAAAACATTAACACTGATTGTATTGTGCATACAAAGGGATAAAATATCAATACATGTATAACATTTGTTGCCTTACCCTCATAGCACGTCTCAAACACTTGGCGTCATACAGAGAGGATGGCTCGAGTAAAGCCAACAAACAATCTTCCAGGTTACCACTAAGCTCTGACTTCAGGTCATTCATTAGATCCTAACAATGTCAAATAACATGTAGATTAATAAAAGGTTACTGTAGGTTACTGTTAATTGATTGACACAATGGATACTATCAAAAAAGGGTTAATTAAATGCAATTTTCAAGACACTAACTGACAAAGGTCTTCACTAAAATTATTCCTCTATCCGGATCAGAATAACCTTGAACTGTATGCCACATTGGAAAAAAAAACAAAAAAAAAACTATCTTTATGCAATGTTAGCCTCATGTGTGATAGTCCTCTGATAAATCGTAAGCAAGAACCACCCACAAACGAAGCATAGTATTGCGACCATCAAAGGCAACACACAAAAATGTGGTACAATACTTTGTAACGTCAAAAAAGTGTGAGAAAAGCAAGTCGGTCACTTAGTATGTAAATTGGAAAGATGTAGTGGCCATCATTTCATGAGAATGTGACAAAGAAGAGTCCCAAACATCCAAACATCAGGCTGCTGCCAACACTGAACATGCATATTTAATGCTTACCTTGCCAAACATTGTTTTGTATCTTTTTCTGATTTCTACTCTCTGGGCATTGCTTCGTTTCACAATAATGTCAATAAGAGCCTGCTCATCAGTCCCTGAAATATCAAAAAGAAAAGAAACGAAATTTTAGCATTCCACCACCACTGGGCAGGACTTAAGATCTAAAGATTTTAGAGGTCACAAACACTGTGAAGTAAGTGTTTCCAAACGGGGCACTGACTGACATGGATGTAAATTTATATCAGTTGCCAAAGACTGACTAGCTGAGGAAAGTCTACAGATTGGGCCTGATTCATACTGTATTGAGTGGTAGGGTATATAATAGGGTACTAGGATATATTACCAGACCATTGCCCAGGCATACAGCTTGGTATTTCACAATTTACATTTCTTTAATTAATTTGAGTCAATCTTACCTACTCCTCTCATTGCTTTCCTTAGCAACTCACAATCTGCTTCTGCATCAAATGGAGAGGCTGGAAATACAGTAGGATGACCATACTTCTACAAAGAAAACAAATTAACAGTTGTCTAAGGACATTTTGTCAATACTTACATATATTCTAATGACTGGTTCCTAATAGTAGCCTGAGTTAATTTTTTACAACAGACATCATTTAACTGGCAGCAGGAGTCCCTAATGAATTGTCAACTTTCAAGACCTAATTGCTAATAATCCCCCCCCCCCCCACCCCCCAGCTAAAGGAATCATTGCTTGCATTAAATTTTCTTTATGTTTGTAAATGTTATGTGAACATTAAAATTTACTTACTTTAGTCAAAGACATAGAAGCCATCTGAGCAGTGGGAACACCTCCCTGGAAAAGCAAAGAAGGATAAACTCAGCAAACAGTTATTGTTAACTTGCCAAGACCATAACCTATTCCAGCTGTTCAGTTATGAGTATAAAGGGTCACTGAGAACTGCAAATGCGGGAGAAAATAAAAGAAAGGGCTACAGATTTTTCCTGAAGCTTAAGCACTGACAGGAATTCCAGTGCATTTCCACTCAATATACATACATGTATTACATACTTTTTCCCTTTTTCCACTGTCTAAATGCCTACATGTAAAACAAGCTTCACAATGCTATGAATTCCAGAGTTTCTTCTTTTATAGAGAAAATAAGACCTCCAGGAAATAACTGGACAAGCCACAGTTACATGCATACATACATACACACATTGCTGAGAGAGGGCATCTTATGTACAATTCAGGCCTTTGCTTTTAAGGGCACAATATGCAATCAAAATGTTCCATCCACTTACATGACTGCCAGAAGGTGGTGGAGGTTTTGCTGGGGCTGCTTGAGGTTTTGGTGGAGGAGCAGATGCAGGTGCTGTGGGCGGGGGAGCACTGTGAGTCACTGGAGCTGAAAAATATTAAACATCATCAAAATGCTGGGTCTTATTAGTAGGTGGGTAACTGAACAGCCACAAAGTTCATTTGGCTCTATTTTCTTCTTGTTTCCTGAAAGAAGTCGGGGGTCATGCTCATAGTTGCCAGTGTAAACCCCTAAGGGCCCTGGCTCTTAGTGAAAGCCCTGATCATTGGCTAAAAAAAAAAAAAGATGACTAGCAAAAGCTACAGCTGGAAAAGGTAGTAATTTTTACACAGAAAACACATCACTTTATTAGGTCCTTTTCATGCATATGACTAACTGGCAGGTACTTAATGACATAGCCCCATACCTCAACAAAAAAAAGGCCAAACAAAACAAACAATTAAACCCTTAGTAGAAAAATCAATCAGATCTGCCAGTAGCTAATGCTACATGCATTTCTCTTTTGAGGAATGTAAGTGATAATATTCAAGTCACTAAACATAAAAAGACGAAATATACAGGTATTCACACTCAGCTCGAAACCTTATCCTCACGGCTTCTTCAAGTAAGTTACAAAATTTACTTAATTGGTTATTTACAGTCCGCATAAGAGAATCAGTTGGATACTGTATGCATAAATATATCAGCTGCTGGAAACGGTGTGCCATCAAAGCAGACTTTCATTTATTGGTAATAAATAAAATAGATCATACTGTGAACCACAGCCATCCAACACAACATTAAGCTACGTTACTTAATACAACTCTGCTTTCTAAAATCTGCAGGGCCTGTATCAGGTCTGATTTATCATTATTGTAACTGCAGGGTTTTGTGGATCCCAGTTCATTTCTGTTATCATACTGATAATTATATTTAAATCAAACAAAAACCACAAAGTTTTATGAATTTTTTTTGATTATACAGTGATCAGAAATCTACTCATGGAATCCTATAATATTAAAACAATCTTTAAATCTGCAAAAAAGATAAAAAATGCCCAATACCTTGAGAGGGAGAATAGCTCTGCTGTGGAGGTTGATGATGTACTCCATACCCACCACTATGAAGTGGGGCTCCATATCCACTAGCAGGGGGTGGTGCTCCATATCCACTAGCAGGAGGTGGGGCACCATACCCACTGACAGGGGGTGGGGCACCATACCCACTGGCAGGAGGTGGGGCACCATATCCTCCAGCTGGAGGTGGAGCTCCATATCCACCTACTGGGGGTGGTACTCCATAAGAACTTCCTCCGCCACCATAACCAGGCTGTGGTCCCCCAGGTATAACCCCTGGCATCATACCTTGAAAGACAAGAGAGAAAAACATTGCTTAATGGAAACAAACTGACTTTTGAACATGGCTACATGTAGTTAGCTACCCTCAGGCAGTCTTGAGCCCTGACTCTGATAATAACAACAATAGCTTGTAATTTTGGCTTTTAAAGCAAAGCTAGCAACCTACAGTTAGTGTAGCTACATGTACAATTGTGACAAAGTATTTGAAACAAAGTCCTCAAATAGGGTACTTTTGAGAACAAAACAACACATACACTGTACATGTACCTATCCCCTGTCGCTTCCATTCAAAGTTGGAGCATTTTTTTGTTTCCTAAGGGTAGCTCAAACAGCAGCAAAACGTTGCTTGGAAGTGGGTGGAGGAGGGAATGTTTTGGCAAAATGTCAGAAAGGCCCTTTAGTGCAAAGTGTCTCAAATTTTCTCTCCAGCTGTAGAAGAGGGTCATGTCAAAAAATGAAAACAAAAGGAAGCTGATTAGCTGAGCTTTACAGACAGTAAATTGTGTGCTAGATGGATTTAAGGAAATTATCCCGGCCAGAAGATCAAAAGTTCAAACCAGATGTACATGTTTACAACTCTAATGTTTAGTATCTCCATGCTGCTTCACTCGAATCCATCAGGTGAGGGGTGTGATAATTACACTTTGTCTGCTAAGTGTTTGCACATGCTACGTGTACTTTGGAAAAATGACAGAGATGATCTTGTGGGCTACCCCAGTTACTGCTTTGAGCTTCAGAAACTGGATTGAACTCCAGCCTTTTGGGTTACTCATAGCTAAGCTACATTGTAATAATAAACTTAACTTTGACTGATGGTATACACAGATCTTCCAACAAGTTTCAAAACTTAATGTATACTGTCGCCATTGTTCAATATTTACTATATAAACAAGTAAGATTGTACCTGGTGCTGGTGGATAACCTCCCGTTGGGGGAGGGGGATATCCGCCAGCAGTAGGAGGATAGCTAGGAGGATAGCCACCAGGAGCAGGTGGGTATCCTGGTGCAGCAGGTGGGTACCCCCCGGTGGGAGGGTACCCTGGATCAGGAGGATAACCAGGTGCAGGGTATCCTGGACCAGGGGGGAAACCAGGCTGAAAAATGAACAACATTGAAAAAAAAATTAATGTCTTTAAAAGTCTGAGGTGTTTCTGTGTTGAAAACAACTGCAGATGGTGAAAAAACAGTAATGGTATCATAATAAATTTGTCTCAAACTGAATGTGATGTTCTAATTTGTTGTATGAAATGGTGGCACAAATAAATGAAAAATAAATTGTAGCATCCCCACCCCTCACCTCCACAAATTGCAATGTTTTGTTCCCCATGTTCATGCTATAACATTTTATGATTACTTACCCCAGCGGGCGGATACCCTGGTCCACCACCATAAGGAGGGTAAGACATATTTGAAGCTTACAAATCACGCTGTAATAAACAGAACACCAAATAATGATTGACATGTAAAGGCATGGTGGCAAATGACTAGAATATTTTCTATCATTATAATACAGCATTCTCTCTTATATAGCCAAAGAGTATTCACCAACAGTATTGACAAAGGATATCTTGCATAGTGCAGGGTTGCAATATTTCTAAGGGGGCATAAGAAGAAATTTACCATAAAAAATCAACCAATAAAAGAACATACTTGCTTGAGCAGGATAAATGCTAAATCATCAAACCTTATGAACTAAACATATCCAATTAATTTGAGGACTACTGGTCATTACATTCAAAGACATAAAAAAACTGTAAATATTATTGCAATAAACCAAAAGCCACTCCAGTTGTCTGCTCACAAAATTATTTGGGAAATGACACAAGTTTACTTTACATTATTTAGAGGAAAAAGTGGGTATTTATGCTGCTGTTAAACCCCTAAAAAATAAGTTGAAAATGAGGGATTAGGCAGTTTTCAAAAAAGCCCACATTAGGCAAGGTGAATCAAAACGTCTTGCATTAGCACAGTTTGTGTACATCTGAACTGCATTGCCCAATCGGCGAACACATCTCCTGAGTTCTTTTTGTGTGTTCGTACACGACGGCTGTTGTTTCGATCACGGCTTGTCTGGCTCATGCACCAAAGAAATGCACGCAGTCAGGAAACTTTCAGTTTGATATAAAATCCCTATTTGATTTCAAAATATTGTCTGCCCGAAAACTAAAGACGCTTTTCTAGACTTACAACAGGTTTTCATGCTTGCATTGGTCACGTCTTGCGTAAATATTAGGGAGTTTTTAAAAGATACCACGACGGCTGACAGCCACACAAACGTCGTATCGAAAAGTGAATTCACATGTTTTCAGTCTTTGTTGTGATTATTCCAACTCGCTTACGATATGCTGCGATGGCTCAAAAACAGAATTTGCTCCTGCTGATAGCATCCCAAACGTTTTTCCGACTCATCAATAGTTCCTTCGTTTCTGGTTAGGAAAGTAGAAAATAAAAAGTTTCCCTTGCACGCACAAGCTTGGTGAACGCACCGGGCAAGTGTGGTGAGACAATAGCCTTCGCGTACGAGCTCACGAAAAGAACTCAGGAGAAACTGTTCGCCGATTGGGCACAATAACACAAAGCATTTTTTGTGCCCAATCGGGAGCTGGCAACTGCTTGAATTCTTGGAAAAGGTTCGATGAGAGTCGGTACCCAGGAGCTCTTTCGTCCGTACTTGAAAACTTTCTTCTCGCCTTTTCTCCCGACCCGACTGACTGCCCCTGGGTCTCCGAGGATGAGGCATCCCAACAATGTTGACAGTTTTTGCAAAAACCTCACTGTACAGCTTATAAATTGCCACTGACCATTGTCCCTCGAAGAATACATCTGCAGGCTTGCATTTTGCTTGCCTGGAATTATTACCTTTTTATTTTTTTTATTCATTTTTGTACTTATTGTGGTTGCCCTTAAAATCTTATGAGCTCTTTGTAAGGACAGAGCTGGAGAAAATGGCAAACGATTTCACATGTTATAGCTCAGTCAATTCCAAGCGTGCCCAAAACCGACTAGTTTATAGTTCTTTCATTGATATTTAACAAATCAATGTGATCTTTTGTGCAATAATTTATAACCAGCAGCTAATGTACATGTACAACATATCCACAAATAGCTTAAGTACAAAAGATTGAAGCATAGCGGAAAATAAGAGGACTTTTAAATGCTGTGTCTTGATACCTTAATTATTGCAGCCGGTAAATGTTTTCAAACAACTAGATCACCCGGCAGTCTGATATTCATGTCCAATTTTCAAGAATATTCTTCAAAAATTATTCTACAAAAATTGATGTTTGTTTAGAAATTTCAATTTCTATGCCAAAGTGGAAAGAGTCGTAGTTGTACCAGATATTGGATAAGTTCAGATTTCCGTGATAAACAGAGAGAGACTGCCGGGCTGCTCCAGGCTAGTATTCTGAAAACCTCCCCACAATTTGAGATTCGAATACGCTCAAACTGATAAAGACACAGCTAAACTTTGCCTCCAGTTTATTAAACAAAATAAGTTCCCCCTTATCTAAATATAAGTGCAAGAATGAGTTGCAGGAGTGTATTATCAGGTTTAAAAACTCCGGCCCCACCATGGGGTATTTGCAGCTTTCTGAAACAACATGACAAATGCCCGACAAATGCCCAAGTTGGGGGATGGGCACACTTGGAATTGACTGAGTCATTATGTGAATAACCCAAGTACTGCCTCAAAAACAAAGCAAGAACAGCAAAAAAAGAAACACTGGAAGGATGACAACTATTATATGAAGAATATCAGCTTAAATAAGCTTCCTTCTCATCATGAAACTGCCAATGAATAGGAAAAGGTCATGGCTGCTATGAAGATGGGAACGTTACAGACCTGAGTGTAGACAAATTTGAACTGAACTTTATTTATTCCAGGTCTGAGGCTTGTTTCTTACAACACTCCAATTTCTCTACGATTACACAGGATTTTGCAGATTCCGTAAACTCACAAGGCTTGTACTCATAACGTTTTGCTAACACATTTTCCGATCTCTTCCAGCAGGCCTAGCGAGCTCCTAAAGCCTTACGTTACCACGCACACCGGAGTTTCAGAGAGGTAAACTCATTTTAAGGAGGAAAGTATTTTGATGTAAACAAGTGTGTCAGTAGACTGTTCACAGTCCCCCATTTTCCCATAAGATCGTGGAGATTGAGCGCTATGCATTGCGGGTTGCCATCTTGCATGAGTGTCAAAACTGCTAACGGGGCAGGGGCAGTTTGGGACGAAGTGAGAAAAATAGAGGGACTGTAATAACATCGCTGCAGCTCGCGTTCAGGAGGTGTGACAGGAATTTCATGCCTTCTACCATTCATTAATTAAGAAACTCCACTGGCGATGAAAAACATGCCAGACACACTTAACATCAATATTGTGTGTTCCATTCCTCTAAATAATATTGGCCAGCATGCACAGGTGAAACATTTTCCTAATCGAAGCGTTAAGCATGCTCACTTAACCACAGATTAAAACAGTTAAACCTCCCACTAAAAAACCAGGCATTTCTGACAGGCCGTCTTTCTTGAGGTGTTAAAACATTCCCAACCAGCCCACCACCCCCCCCCCCCTCTAATAAATGACCAGTCTCTAACTTAAAACTTTTAAATTACTTAAGGATAGTTTTGTTGTTGGAGTGTAGATTAGAAGTGTGATTTACTTTATATCTTTGAGGGATTTGATATTATGCAAATCTTGGAGTCGACTTGCATAATAAACTCAGCCTCATCCAATCACATATTAATATTTTTTACAGGAAATGGAATTTTTGTTTGTTGTTAAGTTGGAGTGTCAACTCGCAGTCATATGAAAATCACCTGCATACTGAAAAGGAAGCTCAAGAAAGTGGGTTGAGAAAGTTTACGACAAGAAGAGCAAATTAAAAGAAATGTGATCTCAGTGCACAATCCCCACAATTCAAGTACGTAAGGCTATATATATCATTATAAATGTGCTTTCAAATGGGGGGCATCAAGGGTCTTATATCAGTCAAACTTTTAATTTCTCAGAAGTTCAACTATTCTTCAACTGAATCATTCACCCCAGTTTAAGGCCAAAAAATTGAAAATCGAACGTTGTTTGGAGCATTGATTGTAGATCTACGTTAGCGTTCAATAAGCAACAAGTCAGCTTTCCATGCTGCAGCAAGTGAGTAAGCCCTAATAAGACTACGATGACATAATGAGACAGAATCGACTTATAGACAAATCAAAAGATAAGATACTCACCAGAAAATCAAACCACCGTCAAAATACTATACGTCCAGAACGAGGAAACAATATTGAGGAGCGCTGAACGAAATCGGGGGAGATGAAAACACAACTCTTTTGATTGCGAAGCACTGGAAACTAGGGGAGAGGCCTCAGCATATATGGAGCTGTTGCCCATATTTGGCATATTACGTACATGTGCCTTCGCCGGTGTCAATTCAGTTGACCGCCATAGTTACTTTGCGACGTTGAAGATATAGAGGTGACAATCTTTGAAGGTCAATTTTTCTGGCTATATTCCTGTTTGCTTCTCCGCAACATACTAACAATAATAAACGAATATTTATCTGACTTGGTAGAACTTCAGCGATAGCTATGGTGGACGACAAAGCAACAGCAAAAGATTTAGAATCATGGATCGAGCAGTTAATGGAATGCAAACAGCTCAGCGAAACACAAGTGAAAACTCTCTGCGACAAGGTAAAACAATGTTGCTCGTTTTTTGAGGACAGTCAACATGGTGTAATTGTCCAACAATTCTTGTTAGATTGCAGTTAGAAAGAAACTGGTATGGCAGACAAATTATTCCTCTTACAGTTTTGTGTACAACATGCATACATGACAGACTCCAGTCCACATGTAAACTAATTCATCATCAATCCGCGAGACGGCGAATGAAATTATTGCAATCTACACGATCGCTTCCTTCGCTGTAAAATAAAATGCTTTAAATCTTTTATTTAAAAGTAGCTGAAAGACATTAAAAGAATACTTTGTTAACTGTTCATCAACCCGCATCCGTAAGGACTACCTGTTTAACAAGCTTATATAGTACATGGTTTTGAGTTCATAGCTCTATGTATAATTTCTCTTCTCATTTTGCCACTAAGCTACTATTCGTAAAGGGAATAAACGTCTCCTTTACTACTCAGTAGGGTTTCGGTTGTATATTTGCTTCCTTTCCGCCTCACGCTTGTTCGGCATTTTTCCTTAAAATTGCGACATTGCAGATGTTCAGCAATTTGCTTTACGTCACTGCTAGAGTCTTCAAGTGTGTGGTAGTGTGGATGATAAAAGTAGAGCTTTTGAAAAATGCTGAGTTCAAACAGCCATTAATTATGTTATTTGTCTCTTTTTGGTGTCCTGACTGTTTTCCTGACATGCCTTTATAGGATTTAGACCCTTAGCTCAGGAGATTGTGTGCTTGACATCAAGTAAAGAAAGCATTTTTTTTTCAGTGCTGGATTTATGTACCCACACCAGGGCTCAAAATTGCAACTGATGCGGTCGCCAATGCAACTAACATTTTCTCCTTGGCGACTAAAAATTATAGTTTAGTCACCAAAGTGGCGACCAGATTTCTCTATGATTTAGATTTAAATTAAAAGAGTAAAGTTAAAACAAACATTTCATCTTATCCTGCTTTGCTTCCATCATAAAAAATGTGCCAAATCGCATAAACAAAGCCTGTTTACCTCCAAATTTATACCGACTTCTATCCACGATATTTTCAAATCCGATGGATCATACCATTCTATGCAGGGCTTCTGATAGGTTGCGGAAAAAAAGTCAAATTTTGTGGGATTTTTAGGGGCAAATTCGAGGAAAAATCGACCAATTTCGCAGGAATTTTCGGGTCAAACTCAGCCGAAAATCAATCGGTAAAAAAAAAGCCGATTTTGTGGTTATTTTCAGGGAAAACTTTGTTAGAGATAGATTGGTTTTGCGCTGACCAGACCAGCATTTTTAATGTTTTTTTAACAGCTGCCATCATTTGCTCTTTCAACAACAATACGTTCCAGAACTGACCCAATGGCAAAGCCTTTGACATCATGGCTAGTGCCCAGTTTTTCGCAACATAATCTACGCCTGGTAGTTTCAGAGTTTCGGGACGTTGTTTGCACGTTTCAGTGACGAAGTTTCAAGATAAATTTAAAAGTTTACAGCAAGTAAATAACCCCAATAGCTGAGAAAAGTTTCACATATGTTGTACAGACATGTAATTGATAGGATTTCTACCGAATTTTGCGGTATTTTGGGTGTTTTTGTGAATTTCGCAGCTCTGCGATGGCGTGAAATATCAGAAGCCCTGACAATGAGCTGCGTCATTTACATTATACAAACTGGCAACTAAAAAATTGCATTTGGCGACTATATTTCTCCAGTTGGTCGCCAAAAGGTAAACTGAGGATTTTTTTAATTTCGAGCCCTGCATACTCTATCATTTATCTAGGACTGAGATTGAGTGAGACTGAGACTGAGTGTTTTGTTGTTGTTGTTGTTTTAACTTAAATCCAGATTAGTGTGAACATTGGAATTTTGAAAATAATATGAAAAATAAAAGTGTGAATGAAAGAGAGCTTTTATCAGTTTTGGGTTGAAAGTGCAGTTTTCAAATTATTCAGATATTTAGTGCTGTTTTGAAAATGAGAAAGAGTGCATTATCAGGGTTAAAAACTTGAGGCGAAGCTGAGAGTTTTTTGATAATACACTCCCGCAAGTTTTTTGAATGGCTTCAAAATCTCTGATAATATATAGATTTGGGGTTATTTTGGTCTCAAGGCTGTGCTAGCGCTCTAAGGGTGCGCGGTCACCTGAGGTGACTAACATTTGGCTTCCGGCCGGTGGAAAATAATTCCCGGTCATCCAGCGGGGTACTCTCGCTTCTCGTACAGTGTTCAGTTAGGCAGGCAGAAAAATTTAACATACTGGTGTTGGCTTGTCGAGCTAGAGTTTACTTAAGCCTACAGAAAATGTTGTTGGTACGAAACAAATGAGCATTCGTTGATGTTCAAAGGTGGTTCTGCATGTTTTCACATGTAACATTATCCATCACTTTGAATGTGACAACCTGCACAGATTTCAGTTTGTATTCAAAATAGTTTTAAAATTTTTCCTTTCAAATAGAATGGTTTATTAGATACAGTTTTCAGGAGAAACTGTTAATACTTTTCTGACAGGTGTAGAATGCAACTGGCGACGCGGGGCAATTTATTTTTGTATAAAACAGAAGTCGCTGTATATTGGTATGCAAATTTAATATTTTTACGGTGAAGTTATTATTCGGGTGACCAGTTTGAATCAAGGTCTGGGTGCCTTCACTAAAATGGTTGGGAGCCTGAAGGGTCCCTGAAATTTTCTTTAGACCACAACGTTGGGCCTAATAAATTGGACATTAAGTTAAGTGATGTCTTTATCAGATATAAAGACAATCATTACACATTAAGGCAGAATCCACCAGGAAATTGAGTAATTTTAATTTTCAGTGGACAAAAACCTTGTACCAGAATAATAGGCCATTTGCACTAAGAGGTCATGTGACATCGTTTTTATGAAAATGAAACTTATATGACTTTTCCTTTGAAAAACGATTAATGGCTCATATCTTAAACAAAGTAATAGTGATTTGGTTTTTCAAACCCGCACCATTTTCTTAAATTGAGTAAGTGCGTAGCTGGTCACATGACCAAAATGTGATTTTTAAAATTATGAATTACCTCTTTCTGAACACAAATTTTGCACTTAAACTTCAAGGAAAATGTTGAAAAGATGATGTAGTAATGTTTACAGCACATCTGAGTGAAACTATCAAACGTTTAACAAGATATAAGCAAAAAGTAGTTTTGGCCGCCATGTTGGAGGGCAAGAGTATGCCCTCCAACATGGCAACCAATACAAATGATACTACTTTGTTGAAAAATCAAAGTGCCATAAAATATCTCCCTTAAATGCATTTCCTCTCAAATTTTGGGTGTAAGATAATTTTTATGTGTTCTATCAATTTTTGGCATCAGCAAGATTCCAACTCATTGTTTGAAGGAAGCATTAGTCACGTGACCTCTTAGTGCAAGTAGCCTATTTAAAGAATATTGCATTCTTTTTTACATTTTTCAAGAGCTTAACCCTTTAAGTCCCAATAGTGTCCAACAGCAATTTTCTCCTAACGATATTCATACATTATCATGAGATTAGGTTATGAGAATTAATAAAATGATCACCCAAGAGAAAATACTTTGATCTTTTATCAAATTCTCTTGACTAAATTCTTAAAGGAAATGTATAGAGGTTAGTTTGGAGAATTTGTATGTGGATATTGGGGCTTAAAGGGTTAACTCATTCGCTCCTGGAGATTTTGCCAAAAAACGCGTTTTGAAGGTACTTGAGTGGTTTTCTGGTCACTGTCCTGCTATAAAGAGCTTAAACTTACCACAAACTGGTTTACAGGCCATACACTTCACAGCCTTCTTCCTCTTCTACCCTCTTTTTTCGCTTTTCTTGCCTCATTTTTTTTCTCTTGCTGGGCATTTAGTAGGCTTCATTTTGGTGGGAATAGTTTATAGGAAAGCTTTTAAGATCTTAGGATTAGGTGAAAGGAAAGGTAGGTGGGCAATGGAACAAGATTTTCATGGAGATTTTCAGGTCAATGTTACATGGTTTTTTGCCTCTTTCTCCGGTGTCCCTGACTGAATTGTGCTCATTCTGGTATGGTTTGAGAGATCTCTTCACTCTGCACAAGTTAGCGGACAAAGTTTTCCTTAACCATTAAAACTGATGACATCACAAAGGGTAGAAAGGACGTGGATCCGCACGGGCAGTTCAGGGGCGAATGGGTTAAGATGTAACAAGTTATCTGTAGTAACACCAAAGAAAATTTCTCATAGAAGTCTGATAAAATAAATGTCAAATTTCACAAGAATTGTGATTACACTGTACACAGGTAAAATTTTGAAAATTTCATGTGTAAGATGTAATTCTGTGAAATTTGACATTCATTTTCTCAGGCTGTCATGAGAAATTTTTTTTGGTGTTACTACAGATGATTTATTATGTCTTTAACCTTGAAAAATGTAAGAAAGAATGCAATATGCACTAAATTATTCTGGTGCAAGATTTTTGTCCACTGAAAATCAAAATTACTCAATGTCTTGGTGGATTTCGTCTTTAAAATTTCTTTTGTTTTTCGTTTATGAATTAAAAATGAGTTTTTGAAGTGTAATTAAGTTTGCTATATTAATTTTTGTATGTAACTGTTTTTTTTAGGCAAAAGAAATTCTCAGCAAGGAATCAAATGTACAGGAAGTGAAATGTCCTGTGACAGTTTGTGGTGATGTTCATGGCCAGTTTCATGACCTTATGGAACTGTTTAAAATAGGAGGAAGGTCACCAGATACCAATTATCTATTTATGGGTGACTATGTCGACAGAGGTTATTACTCTGTGGAGACTGTTACTCTCTTAGTTACTCTAAAGGTTAGTAACTTGATAATGTGTAACATAACGTCAATTTTTACTGAGATGAATTTTCACAGAGAACAACCCTTCTTGTCTCCAGCCTTGTACACCCAACAATAGCTTACCCAAAGGACAAGTGATCATTTAAATTTTCATCTCAACTTGTTCTACATGCAAAAACACCCTTACAAGCCTTCCTGGACTTTATTATGTCTCTGACAATTTGCTAACAAAATTAATGATTTCTCCTCACACAAAACTTCAATAACATATGTTGTTTACATTAATAATAATGGTGAAAGGTTTGAACACAGGAGTCATTTCATAAGTACAGTATGGCTCAAAAGTAAGTTGTCGGTCACTCACGTCTTGATCCTTGAACATCGAGACTTGATTCTTGATTCTCGAAACTTTCAAGAATGGAGTCTCGAAGATCAAGGATTGAGTTTCAAATTTTGAGTTGAGAAATATTATGAACTTGTCATGAGAGCACACTCTTTAAAAGTGTACACTTTTATTCTAAGAATTTCTACTCCGTGCATTGGTTGAGACTCGTTCACTTTCGTGTAAATGAAGCTTGCGCTTTGAAAGCGGAAATGTTCGCTTATGGTCTCCTGTTAATAATCTTTTAGAAACTTGCTTTTTGGAAGTGAAGGCATACATGTACCTGAGATACATGCAATAGCGGTGAAAATCTAGCCTCTGTTTGAAAGTAAACAACAACGAAACAACTTATACAAAAAACAACAGTATTAATATCGCTCGTGCAATGGTACTAGAGCTGTAATTTTTTCTTTTTGACTTTCTATCTTTCGTACATCAGATTAGCAGTGAAAAATGAGCATCCATTTGCCAGTAAACAACAACGAAATGACGTGTAGAAGAAAGGACGTTATGTACTATAATACACCTTATTCGATGGTTTAGCGTATAATACGAGCGGACATTTTGCTCATTGCTCGTATCGCAACTCGCAAAATATCCGCACGTATTATGTGCTAAACCATCGAATAAGAGGTTTATTATTCCACTACAATTATCTGGGAATTGGCTTCTATTCTTTGGTAAAAGTATTCAGAGACATCCTGATTCTGTCTGTGAGAATGACGTTAACAATTAGCAAAATGTTCGCGCATATTATATGCCAAACCATTGAATGAGAGGTTAATTATTTTACTGCAAAAGAAAAATGGTATTTTGGCTTCTATTTTCTAATGAGAGTATCCAAAACATCCTGATTCTGTCAGCCACAGTTGCTCCTTTTGCATCCGCCGGTATTCGCCCTGTTGTAAACCAGTTAAACCAGGACACTACGGTGTATTACGGCCTCGTATTTTGCTTGTTCTCTTGACCTTATATGGTAAAATGACATAATAGTGGAATAATAAGTATCAATATTGCTCATTTACAGCGTACAGCCTCTGTTTGAAGGTAAACCATAACTAACGACTCTGTAGATAATCATACTCAAACCAAATTTTTTAACCATAAATCTTCTTTAATAGTTCCAAAACAAGATCACACATTCACATGCTTCGATTCGAAAACTGGATCTTATCTATCTCACAAATCGATACCACAAGGTCTTTCTGTCTGTCAAACTCTCAATCTTTTGACAACTATTTTTCTCATTTCTGCATACTCATTAGCCTGCTTGCGCATTTTTTGTCAATTGCTATCATTCTAACAAAACAAGTTTGAAACTATTAGTAACACTCAAATGATCGTGTTAACATGTCGCTTCAGCAAACAAAGTTTCCGGTGACATCAGCTAGATTTGCATAAAAGCAAGTTTTATAATTCACAGAGTCGCTTAGCTGTGATTTCAAATGAACATGATGAATGACAGGTTACATGTATGAAATTGTTCTAAGCTACATTTACACGTTTTCAAATAAACTTTGCGAGTGAAAGGCTACATGTTACTTGTATGAAATCATTCTAAGCCGCTTTTACGCAAAAGAGATTGAAGCTTGACTAATATCAAATATACCAGCTCAAGTGCTCATGAAAATGCTGCTTTTTAAAACAAGGATAGTTTGTGTTATAAATCTTTAAACTCATCACCAATAGATTAGCTTGGGCATTGGTGCCTACAAAGTTGGTGGAGCCGGGCAATTCTGTAGTGTGAGGAGGAGGTATCCATGGCAACCCTGCGAGTGGCCCCCACCAGGCACCATCACACTGAACAATTCAGTGGAATACTTACCGACCAATACTTAGCTGGCCCATACCTCAAGAGGGAGGGAGGGATGGGAAAAAACCAAAGCACAAAATGGCATGCAGACAGCAAGCTATTGCAACAACACTTTGCAAAGAACTACAAGCAAGCAACTGCATATATATAATTCACGAGGTGCCCCTGCTAGAGGCGTCAGGCCACCCCTAGTATAGCTGGAGAAACTGCGGACCAGCATTGCTTCGAGGTTAACTTTGCCTAAATTACATTTAGCCACACTTATCAAGATTTGCATAAAACTGTGACAAGCTAGTTAGTTCACAGAATTGCTGAGCTGCACCTGCACCGTTCATCTGTAAAAATCTTTGAACGTGGCAAGCAAAGGCTACGTACACTGTATATGCAGGATAAATCTTTGAAACCAAAAATATTGATTTATGCTTATTGAAAGCTTGCCAAAGCTGGCAATTCAAACAGTTACAGAACACTGCATTGCAAGCACTGATCATCGGTGCGAATTTCTGAATGGCTACATGACTGTGCGACATCCTTCTTTCAGAAAACAGTAATTTCAGGTGGAAGCCTTGCTTCTCAAAACTCGAAAGTTGAAACTTGAAACTCAAGACTCGATCCTAGCGTCTCGAAACTCTTTTGTCAACAATCACATTGCTGAACACGATTTACAGACAAAATATCAAATCGACTGGGACTGAGCGACATTACATATTCTATAGAGTACTCTCAAAGACTCACTTTAGAAAGCTGGTTTACTAACTTAGAACAAATGCCACTGAATCATAGTCGACAGTTACCAGCACCATACAAACAACTTATTGATGGACTCAAGCAAAACTGACCATGAGAGAATGACAGAACAACTAACAATTTGACTAACAATACACAAGTGTTTAACTGTGACAATAGAGGGATCGAAATGCACCAATGACATTACGAGTCTACATAGCCTATAACAGCACAGTTTAACAGACAGACGACCAATAAGATTGTGACTTAATCGACCAATCAGGTTAATAATCAGAGTTTAATACCAACAGTAACTCAATAATACAATTGCAGTCACAATACTATTGGGTTTACTATCATTGGTGTATTGAGAAGGATTAGTAAGGAGTCAGACATTGGAATTGCTCCAACAGATACTTCTTATTTACACCAGCCAGCAACTGTACCCTCAATTTTGAGCCTTAAAATGTCAGCAGAAAGGTGTGGGTAATGCACAAGTTCTAACATCACTTTTTATAACTGATTTCTAAATTGAACAGTTTCCCCACAAGTTGACAGACTCCCATGTTTGCCACCAAATAAAAACTTGTATGCATTCTTGACACCTTCATTTGTCTTGTAATAGGTTCGTTTCCCATACAGAATAACTATTTTACGTGGTAACCACGAAAGCCGTCAGATCACTCAAGTGTATGGATTTTATGATGAATGTCTCAGGAAGTATGGCAATGCCAATGTTTGGAAATACTTTACAGATTTATTTGACTACCTTCCACTGACTGCCTTGGTTGATTCACAGGTAACATCTCTTTAATTTTATTTACTTTCTACATATATAGCTAGTGTGCAAGCTGCTTTTTTAGGTGAATTAATTGCAAGAAAAAAGGGGTGAGAGGTGGGACTGACAGCTTGCCAGCAGACTAATACTTCAAGTACTACAGCAGATGTGAAATAGTTCTATGAAAGGAGAAAATTTCAAGGTCATTCTGTTTGTGGAATGCAGTTATTATTGCCAGACTAAGAAAACTATGGATGCCAGAAAGATTTCTGGAATGGTATTGTGACCCGAGGAACATTGCAGAATGGCACCTATTGATAAGTGTCGGCTGTAAAACAGGTCAGCATGTGGTTTGCTGTTTCCTGGTCTCAATTGTGATTAGTCACTTATGTCCAGAAATGCAAGAAAACTTGGAACTTAGGAAGGTCATATTTGATACAAATATTTATAGTTATTTCCATATTACTTCATGTAGAGAGAGGTGAGGATTAGGGCCAGGTGACACTTCATAATGTCTATGATAAGGAGCGTGAATCACTGACATTAACTTGCAGTCCTGGGCATATCTGTTCATTTGGCCATAAAGCAGTTACTAAATATTGTGTTTCCCTTTGTAGGCTATTTTTGCTAAAAACATTTTTTATTCTGGCATACAAGTTGAGGTAGATTAATCTGGCTAGACATTTTTTGACCAATAGTAAAACTCTTTTAAAGACTGGACTTGACTGGCCAGCCAATCCAGGCAAATGGTAAATCCATGCAAAGGTTTGACTATAATTTTGTTCATCATTATTTATTTTTGCAGATCTTCTGTCTTCACGGAGGACTTTCTCCTTCCATTGACACTCTTGACCATATCAGAGCTCTTGATCGCCTCCAGGAAGTTCCCCATGAGGTAGGTTAGAGAAAACTTAAGTCGCATGTGAAATGGAGGCCTAGAGAGTTGGTTGTCTCAAAAATGAGTTGTTCTTATAGTGCAGGGCTGGTACTGAGTTTTCATGTTGGCAGGTAATACAACAAGTTGGCAGGGAATTATTGTGCCCAGTGATTTGAACTCATCACACAGTCTTATGATACAAAGTGATATCATTCTGCAATGATGAGGGCACTTTGGATGCAGGGTTATCAGAAAGTTTTGAAGTAGACGGTTGAGTTATTAATGTAAACAGCCAGTGCAGCAGGGGGTGCCTAGCGCGGAAGGCGCAAGCCGCTAGACTTTAAGTAGACATCTCATCTTTAAGTAGTGAAAAGTTCAGCCATATTTCATGTTATCCAGTACTTTTAAAGAAACGTCATTTTTCCTAAGTGCAAATAATACTCTCATACTCAAAAATACCTGTAATTGAGAGTTAACAAAGAAAAATTATAACATAGCTAGAAAATTCGCCTAATCAAATTCAATAGCGCGAGCGTGCTTCATATTCCTATTGAGCACGCTGATGACGTCAATAAACTATTCGTAATTCCTCGAGTGGTTGTGAGCTTAGCAATCCTGAGTCTCCTGAGTGCATCCATAACTCAGCAATAGACAAGGAAGCGTTTACGATGTGTTTTATAAGGAAATTTAAGAGGAAACGTTTGAATTTGTTAACCGATAGTAAGGAAAAGAGGTGAGTGTTGTTGTTGTTGTTGTTGTCATCTCCGCGAGCTGTGCGGGCTATGGCGTGAGTTCATTCTTTGCAAACTTGTTTTCTCTCAATAACAATTTTTCGGTAAATTAATAGTTTTCCAGCACCTAAATATGGATTTTATAATCATTTTAGAGTACACTTTCTCTCAGTTTCAGGATAAAAACATAAGATTAACTGTGAGGAAAAAAATATATAGTCACGTAAACATTGACGCGTACTGCTTTGAGCGCACCCTACAATAATAAAATTATAAGTTAACTGATGCATTGATCGCTTTGATGATGTTATAAAACAATTAGTTCATGCTGCAGCTGTGCGTATGTCGAGTTATTGAGCACTTGGGAAGTTTGGAGAGCACTCAAGAGGCTAGAGTTGCACTCGGCTGCGCCTCGTGCAACTCTTACGCCTCTTTTGTGCTCTCCAAACTTCCCGCGTGCTCAATATCTCGACATACGCACGCTGACGCATGAACTAATTGTTAAATAGCTCATTATACCGATTTCATTCTCTTTTGTTTGATCCTCTTTGATATCTGCCATATTGTTTTGTATTTCCGCTGCTCAATACTGTTGCAGTGCTCTTAAAACGAAATTTTGCCTTACCCCACTACCCTAGGGTGGGTTTTGTTTCTCTGTTGCTAGGCTGCTGAATTTCTGATAAGTGTGTGCATGAGAGGTATCTTGTATCATTCTAACATACATGTGGTGAGGCCAAAAAAAGAAGCGTGAGATGTGTAAAGTCTGTAAAGCTGTAAGAGAAAATCCAAGCGGTGGAAAGTGGGAAAAAAGGAGCTGAAAAACGAGAGAAAGGTTTGGGAGTAGACAAACATTCATGCTACTGGCAAAATGAGAAGATGAGGAATATGAACGTGGTAGCAGAACAATATTGTAGTTCTTGAATCCTGGTGGGCACGTGTTTGAAGTAAAGTGTCAATCGAAAGGCTTACAACTCAACTCATAAGCTCATTATGGTGTGAAACGTGACCTTGAGGTTAGCTTTTTAACATCAGAAGTTTCCCTTTTTTTCTTACTTTTGCTTCTCTATACAGTGCAAACTGTGACTAAGCAAATCTTACTTTTGCCCTCTTGTTGCTTCAAAGGTCATGAACCTTGTCTGTCTCATGTTTCCTGTGGTTTGTTTCTGACAGGATTGATCTCAGATGGAGTTTTATAGTACTGCTACTCTTTGACCTCTCTTAAAGCCTGAAGGTTTTTATTGTGGCTAAATAACCTTTCTATAAAAATTTTAATTGCTGCGGAGCGACCGAAGGGAGCGAGCAGCAACATAATCAGGATTTAAAGGAAATATATAAGGGGCGACGAATTCTCGAATTCATCACTTTTTACCACAATGCATTTCATTTAACCACACTTTTTACCACAATGCATTGCATTTAACCAGAGTGTATTGCGCCACGAACAACTCAAAGAAGAACACGGGGAAGTTCGGTGGCTGAGAGAGTGCATCGTTCGCTGCTCAGACTTAGAGTTTTCTTTGTGGCAAATTTTCTACAGCACGGTTAGAGGTCTCACCAAATTTTAAGACACGCAGGAGTCTTTCAGATGAGTACGATCATGGTACGATGGTTAACTCGGGGATTGGATTTCAATTCAAGAGCCTTTGACTCGTCCAGGTGTTAAACCTGACGAGAACATGAGCATTTGCTCTTCGACTCCGAAACACGGGGGATATACAAATTCCAGCTTGCTAGAAGGTGATGTGAAAGTGAGAAAATGTCATGCAGAGCTATTCTTAAGAAACTGTATGAGCCGAAAATGGATGTGATTTTGACCATTCGCCTCAAAATAACAGCGGAAATCGAGATAACAAAACATATGTTTTTTGTCCTACTTTGCAGACGAGGACGTGTATCGGCGTTTTGAAAAGCATAATTATGTTCTTTCATTCATTCATTGCCATGGAATGTGCGTTTTCATTGTTTTTTTCACTGTTAATAGCTCGGTTAATGCGGCTGGCGATCATCTTGCCGGCGGAAGTTTTATGGAAAAGGAATAAAAGCAAGACTTTTCCCACAAATAATGTCATCAGCCTCTGTGGTGTAGTGGTTAGGTGTAGTCGCGTCGAATCAACAGTGCCGGGTTCGGGTCCTACCGAATTATTTATTCCTTCTTTCTTTTTTTTTTCCGTTTTTTTGTGTTGTTGTTTTCTATAAATATATAGCTAAATAACTGTTACTTAATAAAGTGCACAAACAGCAAGAAAAGTATTGTGTTTCCAGAGAAAATATCGTGCACCGTATATTAAATATATGGATAAACAATCTGAATTTCTATTATTTCCTACAATTTACTGTGGGAAAACCAGAGTTATAACCACTTGATCATTTTCTAAACAACGTTCCCACGAGTTCTTTCTATAGACTGATAGTAAATATTCTAGTACTTTCCAACATGTAAATAGGACATTCAATGTCATTTTCGATTCTTTTAAGTCTCACTGCCTAACTAATGCCAGTATCAACAGAATGTGCCGCAGCATTACTATCTTTTAGATACCCTAGTTTCATAGGTTTTCTTTGAAGTACATGGATTTGTAAATCCACAAGCGTAAAGCTCTTTAGCCTGTGATCTGCTGCTATGTTTTGATGCTGTCGGTCCTAAACATGAGCGTCAAATTTCTCTCCTGTGGCCTCCCGCAATCACCTTTCTTAGAAACAGAAAAATTTATCTTTTAATTCTGGTAAATCAGGCAACTTTTGAGGTGTTTTTTTTCTTTGATGCGGAGGTAAATTGGAAAAATAAAACTAGATATGCACATTACATGACCTAATCTTATTGTAGGTGGATTTTGAGGGTGAAGAAAAATGTTGAAAATTTGCTGGTGCAGACACCTTAACCCACATTTCCACCAAAATCAATGGTCGTGAGAGGCTGTGCGTTATCTTCAGTGCTAAAGGGAAGAAATTGAGTGTTGAAGAATACATCAGTGATGTGAAACCTGAAGTGGGGAAAACATCTCACGAAAGCCGTAATTTTCAGGCAAAATGGCTGAAAGAACACATGTTGTTGAGATACGAAAACCAAGCCGTATTAAATGTCATTTTGGCATGAGAGTTATTTGATTGCACATTTTTTGGGACACGTCATATTTTTATCTTTCATCTGTTTATTGTGATTGAAGTAACAAGTCATACATAAAAGATAAAGACATTTATTTAGTTATTACAGAATAAATGTTACATTTGCTATAGCAATTAAGAAAATTGGCCCCTAGATTTTCTTGTTTGTCCCCTTCCAAAGCCCTTGAGGGGACAAGTTGTCTGCAGAGGCCCTAGAGCTGCCTTAAACCCTGATGTTTTTAACTATAATGCAATATTTTAAAGGGTGAACTACATTGTGTTTCTGACTTCCTTGTCATGATGATAAGGACTGGTTGTTCAAAGCTCTGTTAAAAAGAAAACCAGATTAGAATTTAACCCCAAGTTAATGTTAATCTGCCTTTGCACAACTGGGGTAAGTTTGGTAAAAAATTAATATGGAACCTTGTAATGAATGATTTATTGCTTATGAAGTAGAAACAATATCTCCTTTGTACTTACAGGGACCCATGTGTGATCTACTGTGGAGTGATCCAGATGACAGGGGTGGCTGGGGGATCTCTCCCCGCGGTGCTGGTTACACTTTTGGTCAAGATATATCTGAAACATTTAACCACACTAATGGTCTTACTCTTATTGCTAGAGCTCATCAGCTTGTTATGGAGGTAAGCAGACATGTAGATAGGTGACTTTTCCAAAAAAATGACCTTATGTACTTACAAGTTTCTAATGTTGTACAAGTGGTTATAAGGAAAATAGTTTTCAGGTTATTCCTTCTATAAACCCAGATTTTGTATGTGTACAAGTGTATTTTAGATGCACTGTGACAGAGGATACTGATTTCTAATAAAGCCTCAAAGGTTAGGTTAGTTTTTGGTTATAGTTATGATTTCATTTTGTCATTCATAAAACTTTTTGTATAATTTTTTTTTTAGGGCTATAATTGGTGTCATGATAGGAATGTAGTTACAATATTTAGTGCACCAAACTACTGCTACAGATGTGGAAATCAAGCCGCCATCATGGAGTTAGATGATGCTCTTAAATATTCCTTGTAAGTTTTGGTTTGTTGTATTATCATCACCTTTTTGTCCCAAATTTTTTATAAGAAAAACACTCAAGGATCTATCTTGGGTTTTGTTTTCTGGCAATGCATTTGTACTCATTGTATTTGACACCTGTCCTGCAGAAATGGTCAATCAAGGCTCTTCTTTGAAGCAATTTATTTAATCATATAGGTGAAGTGAACAACTGAAACAAAGAAGAGAGTGATACCGAATGTTTTTAATGGTCAGCCAGTGGCCATCACCTTACAAAAAGACTTATGGTACATAGCAACATCGGCTAAGAGAAAACGTGACGTACAAATTACTTGTGGGTATTAAATCAGCTGGAAATTGAAGTAGCTTTATCCACATGTACTTTCTCAAGTGCCTGGTGTTAACAGATTCTCTTTATTCAGAATCTAAGAAATATGAGAGGAGCAATGTGGCGATAGTGCACATTTAAGTGTCAACTTACTTTTATCCTTTCAGCCTGCAATTTGACCCAGCACCAAGACGAGGAGAACCTCATGTAACTCGAAGAACGCCTGACTACTTCCTGTAGAGTGCATTACTCTTGTTGCTGTTGTATTGGTTGTCCTTGCTCATCACTGTTACCTGACATTTAGGATTTGACATCATCTTTGTATTATTGCAGTTTGGACACAAGAATTTAGTTAAGCATATACCTTTTATGTGGTCCCAACCAATATTGTGGCAGTTTTTTTAGGCTTTCTTTCGTTGTCTGCCAATATTGTGGCAATTGTTTTTAGGCTTCCTTTCATGGTCTAAATGCCTTTTCTGTTAATTGATAATGAGGTTGAATTATTTCCAGTTGCAATGGAGAAAGTCCAGTACATGTTGCTTGGAGAGCTTTATCTCAATGTGCCAAGTCTATTTGTTGGCAATGTCTGTGAAAGTTTTACCCTCAAAAACTCTTGTCACCTGAGAGTTAAACGTTTCCTTTAGTTAGATACATATGGCCAGCAGCTCAATGATGAACAAATGTATGTACAGTGTAAAGTCAAGATTGAAGCTGTCTACACTGAGCCTGTTTGAAGGATGGATATTCGGAGTTGTAGCGATGCAAATGCATTATTGACCAAGTCTGGGGTCAAGATAGCGGCATAACAGATGTTATTTTTTTTGCGTTTTTCAACGAAGAAAGCAAGGAGCCAGACACGCTTGCTGTGTCTGGCACTCCTTGCTCGCTTCATGCTCGCCTGAAAAATGCAAAAAAATAACGCCGGTTATGCGGGGTAGCTTTTTTGAGCGAACACGCTTGGTCAATGAAGGATTAATTATATATGGCCGAAACAAACTAAATCTGTTTTGCAGGAGAAAGTAGTTGATCCTGATCCCCATTTGGCTAGCAGAGTCAGTGATATAATAAGAGTTGTTATACTGTGTGTATGCACATTAGCCAGTACTATCAAAGATTCTTAATGAACCGTTAGAACATAGGAGTCGTTATTAGCAAATTATGATATCTTGAATCCCCTTTGGACCCTTAGAGTAGTGCTTTGTGGCATCATCAATCCTCCTGCCATAGCTAAATCTCAACCCTCTGTACTTTGAAGAGACGTGTATGATAGCCCTGGATATCTTATTATAAAAGTAAATGGAATATGGAGTGATAAAAGTACTTGTCTTTTATCGAATATATGATTAATGCTTTTCTCTTTTTTAAAGTAACGTGAATGCGGGTAAATGACTGCATTGTATTAACTAGACCAGATAAAAGTAAATTAGTTATTTGCTATGTTAGTTTGCCTGTCGAGCATCGAATTCAACAGTAATTAGTAGTAGCCTAATGCCCTTTTCAGAAGTTCAACTTCGGATGTGCGAAATCTAATGGTTATAAACGAAATTTATTGTTGTAGTCATAAGCATTTGATGTTCAACATCTGAAACTAGCCTTAGTGCTGTGCTAGTATTTTATTCCCTAATCATTAAAAGGCAATCTGTTCTTAGTGTAAAACTTTTGTTGTCTGTTTCTTTTGCACTGCTTATGATTTTTGTCTTTGCTCCAACAAAATTCTGTTCTTTTTTTTTTTTGAAAAAAATACTGTTGTTACAATTATGGTCGAAGTTTGTGCGGATTGCCCGCGGAGGCAAGGGAGGAGAAAAATTTCCTTGCTCCTTCTCTATCTATGATTATTGGGCTGCCTGTGACAAAGTCAATCGAAACATTGGCTTCGTCGTCTCTGTCGCGAAATTAATGGCAGCACGTAAACAACGAACTGGCCAAACAGAACATCACGAAAACCGACTAAACCTTCAAGCTGTAGAACCGGACGCACCAAGATGATCCACTCACGGCGCCGAACGAACAAAAGTTCTCTGACTTCTACCAGCCCAGTGCTTTGCAAAAACATGGCGAGTTAATTTTTGTTGACAACGGCGCTCATGCGCTTGAATACCCCATTTTTCGATTTTTATTAAATCTTCCGTAACCGAGGAGGCAACGTATCCCAAAGGCTTTTCATTTTCATTATTTTTTCAGATCTTAAATATAGAAGTGGATGCCAAGCTTTCGAAAATCTACTGCAGCCCTCAATGATACTGGAAAGTTCTCGCCGCCGGGCCAAAAATTTCTGAGGATGTTGCGAAAAAGTTGCTAATCAAACAAACCCTTTGGCAAATTAATTTTACCGCGCCAAAGCACATTCCTCGCCCCAAGTTCGATGTGTGCACGCCAAATGCAGTGCACCAAGCAGACCTTTTTTTACCGCATGACAATCAAGACAAGTCTCTATCTTAAAGTAAACTTTCACCACGAACATTCTATCGTCCCGACTAGCTGCCCCTGAGTCTCCGAGGATGGATCGGAAAGAAACCGTGATGAAGCCATCAAAGAAAAGACTGTTTCTGCTAAGCCTGCGGCTCCATATTTGCGCCCTGTCGGAAAAATGAAAAAACTTCCCTCTAATGTCAATTTTCGTTATCTGTATCAGCCTGGTGATCTGGAAAAGGGGCGGCAGCGGGCCACTGATCCCATTTGGTCTTTGAAAGTGTACAATGTCCTGCCTCCCCTTGTGAAGGCCCAACGAGCCAATTGTGTATCTGCAAGACGGCCAGAAACGGTGGTTTGTGCGTGAAGAGCTGCTTGCTATTCTGCCTAACACTACTCTTCCTCCTTCCTCCTCCAAGTGATACTCAACAGGCTCCGTGTGGATCCCGTTCGGCAGCACCCACCGTTTGTCGTAATCGCACTAAGCCCCAGCTTATTTTGGGTATATGTTCGCATCGTGCCTTTCACCATCCTGAACCCCCAGTATGTGGCTTCGTCCTCCACTCCGTTCAACGCTGCCTCGTATTGGTCCCATGTGAGCTTGTTCTGCCGCTTGGGCACACCCTTCGATGACAGCTTGGCTTTGCCCTTCTTTCCTTCCCCATGTAATAACATTTACTGCAGAGGGCGATCCTACGGGTTCCTTCGAACTCCAGCTTGAACTCCGGCGTGCGATTGTTCCATTTGTCTCATGCAAACCAGTTCTTTTGCGTCGCTTCCAACTCTTCGAGACGCTCCGGCCGGACCGCTCCTTCGAGCGTTTTGCATGAGAGCCCCAGATATCGATGAAATAGTCCAAACAATCGTAATAAAATCGCAACATTCGCAGCTTGGCCAGTTGATACACGTCGATGCCCACCTGGAACGGCCTGTTGATCGTCACTTTCTTCTTTCGAAACTCTATCTCGAACACGTTACGATCTCCTCCAAGCCATCGAACCACACCGACCGTTTTGCTTTGTCGACCACACGTTGGTTTTGTCTGTCTTTTTTTTTGCCTCGACTAGCTTTCCGTAGGCGCTGTTTCCCAACAACTTGAACAGCTATGCGAGGGCTTTGTCTGGGTCTTCGTCTCTTTTTCGCCTATTCTCGGTCACTTTGTTCACAAGCCAGGTGAAGATTTTCTCTCACCTGTAGCCGATGGTTCGATGCACTGCTGTGATCTTAAGGCCATGATCGAGGTACCATTCCAAGAGCAGAGCGTAAAGCAATATCTTCTCCCCTGCGAGCCACCCACAAATCTTCTAGTATTGTAATTCGGTTCGCTTGGTTGGTTCCAAATACTCTTTCATGTGCTCCGGAATCGCCTCTTGTGAAAAAAGACTGTCGTAAAACAAGGGCGGAAATTCTTCGAATTTTCCCACAGCTCCCTTGGGACTCTTAAAATCCACTTACGCAAAACCGAACAACATTTTCCTTCTTAGCAGGCTTACCAAAGTATCAACCTCTTCGGCTGTACTCTCGTAATGCACCACTTTTCCTGGTCCGCACGGCATTTCCTGCAGGATGGTGCTTGGTTACAACGTATTGGCGTCGTAACCGAGCACCCCGCTGGCACGTACGAGCGTTTACATACCTATACGATCTCATCGCCGTTTTTCTTGCCTCATGCTTTCTAGTGAAACTAGACTTGGCCCGCCCACTACTGCCTGCCCCTTTGAACATCTCATACACCTTCTTCCCCGGGGCATACAACTCTGGGGCGTAAAACCGCTGAAGCATTCCACGCAAGAGATACTGCAATGACACACCCGGAATCGACACAGCGTCTTTAAAATGTTGACACCAAGCCCTGAGTAAAACCTTCTCATTTTTTCCAGCGCTTCCAGGAATGGTCCGACATCAAGATTGTTGTAATACTCTAACCAATCAACGAACGTTTTCATTCCCCTCTCCTGGAACACTCACAGGCATACTTCTTACTCGCTCTTCAGTTTTGAGAATCAACAACGATACGGCTGCAAACCCTCATAATCCACTTTGTCTACACAATCAAACCACTCATACGGCAGCCATGATTTTATCTGGCGGCTTCCGTACGTTTTTACCCACTTCTCATAAACTTGTGCCGGACCCAAATAATTAATAAAGTCTAAAAACCTGAAAGTCGGTGTGGACAATAACTTGATTCTTCCTTGCTTCTTGGCCACCGTCACCTGCTTCTCTGCACCTATATATGCGTTATAAAATACTTTGTGATAACATTCAAATCATACTTACCCGAGCTGAAACCCTGTTGAAGGCACAACTGTAATAACTGGTCACAAATGTAATAAAGGTCACAAGTGTAATAACATTTGGTCACAAATGTAATAACATTTGATCACAAATGCAATAATTACCAACTTAACAATTTAAAAAAGAGTAACTCACTCAGAGACATAAATTAAAGGTAATATAACTTTGTATTCTGAATTGTGCAGGGCAAAGATGACTTTCAAATCATATCCAAACAAAGGCGAATTCAGTCAAAAGGGTCTAAGAAAAACGTAAAGAACGGGAAGTTGAAGAGAACCAAAAGAAGTAGGGAGGGGGAAAGCGAAAGGTAAAACTTGAGTGGACGGTGAAAGTCTTTTGTCCGAGCTTCGCAAGCTATTATTAAGCTTTGGGAACAGCACGACCAGCGTAATACTCGACAGGTATGCAAAGTTTCGGATAGTTTGGAACCTTTAATTTTAAGCGAGATAGAGGCCGGAAAATGCCTCAAATAGCTCTCCTTGATGGCATCAGACGGACGGCTGCGAAGGAGACCAGAACTGGTTAACCACGATAGGTAACCCTCATACGAATTACATGTAAACTTGCTAATTGGTTTATGACGGCATTGAGCAGTTTCAACATGCGACTGTATTGTGACCTGTTCGTCACAAAGTCCTGGCGGAAATTTTATTGTTGCAATATAGGGAAATAAGGACTTAAGACAACCTATAACTTCAAAACAATGGTTTAATCTCATTAAATCTGAAGATTAACTAACAACCTTGAAAAAGAAAGGCTTGTTGTTATCAAATTAGGACTTCGAATTGCTTTCCTGCTATACATGGCAGGGAAACTGTAGTTGTGCATACAAGAAAGTATGGGAACCGAACATCAGTCCTATTAATCAATACACCAAGCAAGAATTTTCTCTGAGAAGAACACAGTTTTTAATCTAATCAGTCTTTGGGAAATCCAGAAAACAAGCTTCCTTATTTGGCGTTAAACGAGGAACATATGTTCTTCTTTGGTTGGCACGCTTTTCTATTTACGTGTGTTTCCAATATTCTTCCAAAAAATGCCAGATATTGCAAACCATTCAAATTCTAGAGGAACTAACCTCAGCCATGCATGATACCATTTAGGGGATTTAATAACTGCCCGAAGGCGTTCAACAGCACTAGTGCATCTCCCCTTCAGCATTACCAGTTTCCTTATGCTTAAGACGACTGTTTTTTCTGCAAGCTCTGGAATTTATACCGTAGGGCAAGGCATCTTGTCTTACTGTTTCTCTGAGGAAGGTATTTACACCTCGTAGGGATGTTGTCATAAACGGAAACGACTTTAAGGTAATCTTAATGATACTTTCTAGCACATCGTTTTTTAAAAATTGCCCTGTGTATCCTGATCCTACTCCATTCTGTACTAGCTCGTCATTTTTGTCCGCGCGACTTATACCTTCACTTACTGTATCCCCCTTACTTCTGCAAAGTTGTTCCGTGTCCCCGTCAATTCTGAGAACATAACCTTCATCCTCTTTACCTTTGCCTGATACTCACAAAGAACCTCAAGACCAATTCGACACCAACTCTCTTTACTCGTTTCCCGTTGACTATGACCTTTCCATTGTTGAGTCGTCAGAACGTTTTTTTGGATCCTTTATATTGTTAGGTTCGGCATGAGTGCATAAAAGTCTCTCAATCTTGGTTCCCACTCAGTCACATACTCGTGATATCCCCTAAGGAAAGAGTTTACCTATACAATTTCCCGTGACATTTTAGCTATTCAGCTCACCTTTGATTTGACGTGATATCTTCTGAAATTTTTTAAAGTTTTAAAAATTTTTACTCATGCACAGTGTGGTGTACAAAGCGTAGGAGAGAATGTCGTCCGTGGGATTTTAGATTTCGTTGTGATTTTAATTTGTTTTAGCTTAGTTTAGATGTTTATTACAATTGTGACCAAATGTTATTACACTTGTGACCTTTATTACATTTGTGACCAATTATTACATTTGTGCCTTCAACAGCCTTACCAACGCTTCTTAGAACTTTCGTAACAGCTCATTCGGGTCTTTTGCTGAAATATGCTCAGGTTCTCTGTCGAACGCGTCCGCCAGGGACACGGATATAGGATCGTGCTCGCTCTCTGCTGTGGGCATCTCCTTTTCCCTAGGGTCCTGATACGCCTCAAAATCGAACACAATCACATTTGGAAACGTTTCATTTTGCTTGCATGGAAGCTTGCAACGCCTTGGCTACGGCTTCTCACGCTTCCACCGCACATTCAAGTTGTATCCTGCTTGGATGATTGCTGCGTTTCTTCACGAAGTTTTTTGTTATACATGTTCTCGTGTTACATTCTTTCCTTTCTCCCTGTGCAAAACGTGATCTCTTTCCTGGTAACATTGTGGACATCCGTGGAAATGACACCCGTGGAACTGATGTACTGTTTTGCTCTCGAGATGAAACCCGTCCACTGGATGCCCGGCGATCAACCGCTCATCTCTCTGTGCCAACACATTTGATAACTGATGTGGATTCCATGCCGCCTTGCCTCGATTTCTACCCAATAACAGGCAGTTTTTCCGTATTTACGCCTTGTATGGAATGTTCTTTCGTACAGGGACTCTGGCGCCCAAATCCTTTTTCCACTACAGACTATTTTTTGTTTGTCCGTTTGTGCACCTTGCAGCATGGTATAAAAGCTTACATGATTGTGTGAATCTTGCCCCACAGTGCGGACACTCATACATTTTAGCTGCCTTTCGAGGTCTGTGATAAAAGAAGGGTGCTCTTTGTGAATACCGATAGTCATTGGTAGATATTTTTCTTCTTCTCCTTCTCCTTCTCCTTCTCCTTCTCCTTCTCCTTCTCTCATCCGTCACCTCGTAAACAATGATCTCTTGGTTGAAATACCTCGCGATTAACTGGATATGCTGCAAAGGCCAACCTTTGCATTTGGAATTTCATGTACTGCCAAAAATTCTTGTGCCATTCGTCTTGTTATTTTCAGATTATTCTTTTTGTGCGCTCCTCTACGCACTTCCAAACAACGAAACACGGAAATTGTAGTTGACAGTATCCAACGCATACAAATCCTTCTTGGTCCCCAGCCATTCTGGCAAACGCCCTTCCCCCACAATTACCTTGATATCGACCGACGTATAGCTGTCGAATGTATATTTTGTGTTGGCCCTAGTTAATGTTTCATCTACAAGCCCTGCTCTTTCTTGTCTCTGTATCCAGCCTCTTGCCTCTCCAAGATTGTGAAACCACGGATTTTTCATTCCTTCTTCCAACCATGGAATTGTAATGTTGGTTTCGATATTTCGAAACCTGTTGTAATACGATTAATTTATTCTAAACCGGTTTTGAAACATCTCTTCGATTCTATCCATGATTTGCCTGTCCAACGAACGATTCAAGTGTGAAGGATAATGCCATTTTGCCCTCGCTCATTAACAGCAATGTTTTGATTAGCTGGACCTCATTCACATACCTACACCGCAAAACAGTCCGTGTTTTTGCGTATTTAAGTACGCGCGAGCAGTCGAACAAAAGGCCTGGAACGACGGGCGTGTGAGGCTCGCACGCTTCGCGAGCGCAAGACTCTTACGCGACGCTTTACCGATTTCTTTACTGATTTTGAGGAAAAAACCAACTGTTTTGCAGTCTATCACATACCAGGCCGGTATATTGCACCTCGCTGGTGGGGATTTTGCGACGTAATTTTCCGATAAAGGGTCAAATTCTCGCAGTCTTTGCGTCCTTTTCCTTCATGGTGGTGACACAGGCTCCCTTTGCGCAGCTTTGGGCTCCAAAGGCGGTGGTAGCCCTTGTGGGATTCGGTTTCCATCGTTGTATATATTTAACAATTATTCGTCGAGCCCGAATGGGCTCTGAGTCAATAGCCCATGAGGCCGAAGGCTGAATGGGCTATTGACTCAGAGGCCACAAGGGCAAGAGGAATAATTGTTTTAGTAAAATCCAACAAGTTGGTCAAAAATATCGAGACAAAACAGCTTTAGCTAGCAAAACGCGATTCAGCCGCCATTGTTTTGGTTTTCAAAGCCGGCGCTTTTCGCTACTAGTGGGCTATAACATATAGCCTAGTAGTAGCTCAACCAATCAGAACGCAGCATTGATAATAGACCACTAGTTGGATTTTACTAATTATGCATACATTTTGCCAATATCTAATTATCTGCTCGCTATCCGGCTTGCGCCACAACCAATGCGAAAAATCTGTTCGCTGTGGCCACCTCGGCAAGCCATCAGTCTATCATTTCGGGATATTTTCTGTTTCTCTCGGGCGCCAGAATGAACACGTTTCTGTGGGCGCAGACCGGCCATTGCCATAGGCAGCCAGGAGAAAGCGAGTAGACTTTTTGGAAGCAGTTTTGACAGTAGTAGTATATGCGGTATCAAAATGAACTCCACTTTTTCACCCCAACAATTTGAGGACGACGTCAAACAAAGGTAAAATACAGCCATACCGCTCTCTGAAAAAGTAGATTCACTTTGATTCCCATATACTACTCTAAATATAGTCTTAAGTAACAAAACTGGACCATTATTTTTGGAATTCAATTCATGCAAAAACTTAGTCTTATTTTTTTGAAAAGATGGCAAGTAGCGTGACATAGCAGCCCCTTTTAAGTGTTACCAGACGCATATATCTGGTGTTACTGAATACAGACCAGTGCCAGTAAGCACATGTCCTCTAAGGGGACTACCGTAAAATTTAGAAAATAAGCCCCGGGGCTTATATTTTTCAAACGCCCTTTTTGAGGGGGATATTTTTGGGCGTTTCAAAATCGGCTAGGCTTATACTGGAACGGAAATTTGCGTCTCAAAATCTGTTGGGCCAGCTTATAGTTGGAAGGAAATTTATTTCAGTAATTTGCAGAGCGTTTTTACTGAAACTTGCCTTGAGGACGTAACAACTAGACTGTACTAACTATGGTATAATATATAATATGAACAGCGAAATTCAAGCCAAGAGTGAAGAGTGAACTACGCAAACAGCAATAAACTTTGACACTTTTTGACTGTAATCATTTGGCACACGTGATAGCTCTTAGGTAAATACAAAAATGTATGTGTTACTATGCCATTTTTGCTTTGTTTTATTCTGAATTTGAGGGCAATTAACACCCTGATTGACCTCCCGTTCCCTAGGAAACTGCTAGCTTCTCGGAATCCTGGGCTGTAAGTAATGAGCAGAATCTTAACGATGATACATTTATTACCTACGGGCACCTGATAAAGTTACGGAGTATTGTGGTATGCTCTTATAGGTTTTGTTCCCTTAAAATTAAAGCTAATTAAGGTGGCTCGACTGGATTTTTTGGGGTTGATACCTCCCAACTTTGAGCATTAACTACGTCGGCATGAGTAAAGATATGGAAAAAAGGTTACCACAACTGTATTATATAAAGATGAAAATTTCTTATGACCTGGGTTTTATTGCAATCGGAGTCGCCATGGCAACGTAATGACGCCATTACGTTTTTCATTTATCTTTGTGTTTCTCTGTTCCAGGAGTTTTTTGATGAAATCGCTTAAGGGAGTATGTACCTGCTATAATTGCCTCCATTATGGCGTAATTTCAACAAATTCTATGAGAGCGTTTTCGAAACATTTTGAAATGTAGTTTTAAGAATGATAAAAACAGTGAAATAGCATGCTAGCCACACAATTCGCTAATATTTTAAGAAAATGATAGGCTTTGGGAACGAGGCTTCATCTCATAGTAGTTTGACTCCATTGGAAACTGCATCCAAAAAAAGAGGTGAATTGCTCTGGGCGATCGCGAGTAAGAAGAATTTTATTAACTTGCATTGAGCTGCTTTTGATACAGTTTTTGGACGTAATTTGGTCAATGCCTAAGAATTTCGCATTTTTCCAAAAACCGCTCGATAAATTTTTTTATAAATTCGACAATCCCGAGATCAATTGTCAAGAAATATTCCCTGCAAGTTTCAAGAACATTGAAAATAGGGAAGGCTTTTAAATAGGACCTCAAATATAACCAATTTTCCCCCCAGATTTTGTGTTTACAAGTGAGCGTCCTCATTATTCACTGGCATTGTTTTCAAGTTTCATATGCACGTGCACAACCAGCAAAAGATATAAATTTGCATAAAAAGAACTCTCGTTTACTTTCCGAAGAAATATCAGGAATATGCTAATAGTTGGCTTGTCGTCACAGATAGCAGTGAGAGCCGAAACGGTGAACGTCACGGCTCATCGCGTAGGATGGAATACTTAATTATCTTACTCGGGTTATAACATCACAGAAACTATCACAAAGAGTTGCTTTGATGTTATAATGTGTCATTAATCTCTTTACCCGGTAATTAGCATATCCCGAAGATTTAACCGAGGGTCCTTTCTGATGCAAATTCTATCTTTTTGCTAAATGTGCACGTGTATATGAAACTTGAAAACAATGCCAGTGAATAATGAGGACGCTCACTTGTAAACACAAAATCTGGGGGGAAAATTGGTTATATTTGAGGTCCTATTTAAAAGCCTTCCCTATTTTCAATGTTCTTAAAACTTGCAGGGAATATTTCTTGACAATTGATCTCGGGATTGTCGAATTTATAAAAAAATTTATCGAGCGGTTTTTGGAAAAATGCGAAATTTTTAGGGATGGACCAAATTACGTCCAAAAACTGTATCAAAAGCAGCTAAATGCAAGTTAATAAAATTCTTCTTACTCGCGATCACCCAGAGCAATTCACCTCTTTTTTCGTATGCAGTTTTCAATGGAGTCAAACCACTATGAGATGAAGCCTCGTTCCCAAAGCTTATCGTTTTCTTAAAATATTAGGGAATTGTGTAGGTAGCATGCTATTTCACTGTTTTTATCGTTCTTAAAACTACATTTCAAAATGTTTCGAAAACGCTCTCATATAGAATTTGTTGAAATTACGCCATAATGGAAGCAATTATAGCAGGTACATACTCCCTTAAGCGATTTCATCAAAAAACTCCTGGAACAGAGAAACACAAAGATAAATGAAAAACGTAATGGCGTCATTACGTTGCCATGGCGACTCCGATTGCAATAAAACCCAGGTCATAAGAAATTTTCATCTTTATATAATACAGTTGTGGTAACCTTTTTTCCATATCTTTACTCATGCCGACGTAGTTAATGCTCAAAGTTGGGAGGTATCAACCCCAAAAAATCCAGTCGAGCCACCTTAAGATATAACAGTTGGTTTTACTATGCGGTTGCTTGGGTTGATGTTATAAGAGATATGGAAGTTTCCTTTTCGATTCTTGGCTGGTGTCTTTCCTGTCTTTGGAAATGAATGTATATTTTTTTTTAGTGCAGCATACGAAAGCTTCGCACTAAAATCAACAAGTTCGTCACTTCACTTGCGCTGGCTGGGTGAACTGGTTGTTTAGGATCGTCTAGGTTATGCACGAAGTATATATTTTGTGTTCCGTTTTAAGTTATTTTTTTTTACATCTTTTGTGACGTCGTATTAATCTATATTTTCCACAGCACTGTATCATTCTTCGTCTTGATATCACACCCGCTAGCGGGTTCTGTTACTCGCACTAGTGGTAATTCATAAAACTGAATCTCAAAAAACACGTACACAACAAAACAATTGGTGACCACCTTGATAACTATTTTCATGTGACGTTTCTTTTATAAGCTCTAAGATATTTTGTTTTTATTACTCAAGTGTAAAGCATTGATCATAAAAACCAAAGTAAAACGCAGGTACCGACGATCAAAACTTTAAACTTTATCTATTCAGTCCAAAAAACAGCCTCAAGGGAACTAGCTGAGTTTAATCACATTTGAGGGAAACTCGTTCCACAGCCTGACTGCTCTGGGCTTAAAACTAAGTTTGTATGATAATGCTGAGGCGGATCCAGGGGGAGGGTCGAGGGGGTTCAACCCCCCCCCCTCCTTTGAGAAGTTTTCAGACTTGTCTTGCTACCCATGTCTCATGTCTATCCCTTTTCCATACCAAAAATAATATTATGAGTTATAATATAAGTTCCAGTCCAATCGATCATGACAAGAAGACTGTAGCTACTTCTTTTCTTGACTCCTTAATCATCAACTCTTGCCAAATGCAAGATCGATTTTTGACGAAGATCGCCATGCCCGCAAGGCACTTCAGCTGGACGATGAAGTCAGCATGCTGTTCTGGGAGAAAGACAATCCATTTCCCAAATCCCTCGGAAATGAGGTACTTAGATGGAAAACACTCTGGCTGTCAATAGATATAGGGAGCTTCCAAACAACTTTGTATTAGTGCTTGGTGCTTGGGATGAAGATGCTTTCCAAAATATCCATCGTCTTCTGGCCATGGCCTGCACCCTACCGATCACAAGCGCAGAACCTGAGCGATCGTTTTCACTGACCTGCTCTAGGTCAACAATGCCTGAAGAACGATTCTCTGATCTCACAGTGATCGCCACGCACTACTCCGATGGATTCGAGGTAGAGGCTCATCCAAGAAGGCTCTTCCAAGCTAGTCTGTTTGATTAAATAGACGGGTAAACAAGAGACAAACAACTCAGTATCGTTGTTGCACTGCACTCTTAGTCCCCCTCCCCCACCCCCCCCCCCCCCCATTTCATTGGCCCTGGGACGTTTGACTTGAACTCTCATGCTTACAAACCCCTCTTTGAAAAAATAGTGGATCCGCCAAAGTACTGTTTTGCAAATGCAAAATGCAAATTCTTGTAAATTAATTCTTGCTGTGCACTATAAGAACTCGATCGAGTCTGTTGCAGATCTAAAGGAGCGGTGGCGCTCATCAAATTCCGTTGTTGGTTCTAAGAAAGATTGTGGTTCGCCTTTACAAATACAAGACGGCAAACGTCTTCTATTAGAACCAAAGGAAGTTGCGACGAAGTTCAATAGGTTTATTGCAACCATAAATTGACGCTAAAATAGCAGGGCATCTACTTCCCGTGGATACAGATGCTAGGAAGAAGTACGAACGTGAGAGGAAGTGTGATGACAGAGAACCCTGAGACTTGCAATAGGTTGGATATAAGACTATGGAGGAGGTTCTGCGTTCGTTGAAAATAAAGTAGGCGGCTGGCCTTGATAAAATACCTGCGAGACTGTAGAGAGATGCTGCCCAGGAGCTAACTCCGTCAATTACGTTTCGCGTTAATAAATCACTTAACGATGGAACAGTCCCAGCATTGTGGAAAGTGGAATTCCAAACCCTAAAACGGAATGGGGAAAAAGAACAACTTACTATAGGTACATTAGTGACTGGTCAACTCTTCCGAATTTTTTAAGGAAACCTGTGCTTTGCAAAATTTTTAACGGCACCTGAAAAAGTTTTAAGGGCCAAAAATTGTAGTTTGTAAATTTTCATTTTATCCTTCTAGTCATTAGCCTTTGTTTTTTCGATAGTTAAATCTTTTAATCTTGTTGTATATTTATCACTTTTTTTTGCCTTTTTAGTCGTCTAGCCTTTTCAGCCTTTTAGCTTTATAACCACTAGTTTTTTAGGTTTGATTGTTATTAGTAGTTTTAATATTATTTAATCTTAGTCAGAGGAAGTTCAGAGGACCTCTCTGAAAACCACATTATGTGATGGGAGTTTCCTCTATACTATAAAGATTATTTTATTATATTATATATTTTTATAGTATAGAGGAAACTCCCATCACATAATGTGGTTTTCAGAGAGGTCCTCTGAACTTCCTCTTTTTCGGCATCGAAAGTTGCTTATGCATATGCCGAGAAGTGCGGGGGATGTAGACAGACCCTCAAGGGGCAGGATGGAGAGAAAGTTTAGTCCATCGAATAGGAGAACAAGGGCGACCTTCTAAGGCACAGAGACTGCGGACCGAGCGAGGTTCAGTTCAGGTGCTCTGATTACATTGACAGTAGAAAATTAAAGGCGGCATATCTAAAAAACACATCTCTGCTGAAAGGATTTTTAATAACCATTTGCTTACGTCAGGATGAGTAAAAAATTCAAAGATATCGTAGTACTTCTTGTAAAATACAAGAGACATTAGGTGAAACCCCATCGTAAAAACATCTGTTCTAACTGTACTCTTAATTTATTGGAGCAAAACACATAAAAGCATTACTATATCGTAAAAAGGTTATAGTTACTGATAGTGGTGATTTAAAGTAATAATAAAGTACTAATCTTTTGTTTCACGATGTAGTCACTTTGTTATGCGACTGGCGCATCTGCGCATTTCCATCCTCGCTATTTTGGTGAGCTGTTTCCTCGGTGGTCCGATGTCGTACGGCTCTCCTGTTGGTCCTGTTGTTGCAGTGTTTCTCGCCTTTTGATCGTGGGCGTCGGAATCCTTTTAGTTTTTTACGTGTGAGAGTTTTGGCGCTATTCTTCTGGCTTTGCTGCGAGAAGCGAGAGCTGAAGGCGCGAGAATCTTCCCCATATTCTGCCCGGTTTCGTACCTTCGCCAAAACTTCTCTCGATCCCGCAGGCTAACATTCGCTCTACTTCTGATGAGAAAACTTTATGAGGTTCCCACAGTATCATGAGATTGTAGAAATTTCCGTTTTTTCACGGTGTTCCTTCGTTTCAATTCGAGCTTGCTGCATTTAAGACTTTTTTTTGTCACAAGGCTCATCTACACGTTTACTGCCTTTCTTTTAAAGGCCACTTTGCTAAACATCTTTTTGATCTCCCTGTTTAGGTCTGCCTTGAAAAAGGCATAAGCTAAAGGGTTTACGGCGGAATTTAAAACTAAAATAAGATTTCTGTAATTACCTTTGTCACATGTATCATTTAAAATAACTGCGAAAATGCAACGGATATTAATTCCACAAAAGACAAAAAATAAGGAGACAACAATCATCATCATTATCAACGCAGATTTTTCACGACGTTTGTTAAATCTTAATTGTTTTCCTAAAAAGGTTGGTGCTCGGTTTTGCATATAGATAACTCGTAACATTGATGCAAAACAAAAACTTATCATTAAACATGGCAAGAAGTAAAATAAAACAAAAACCACGCAAAACAGAATACGTGAGACGACTCTTGGGTTAAGGCTAAATGACAGAGATGATAAAACCAAAATGAAAACAACACACAACCCCCAGGAGAAGGAAATGAGCTGGATAACACGTCTGGAAGTCATAAAGGTTAAGTATTTCAAAGGCTTCACAACAGCTATGTAGCGATCCAGTACTAAACTGCACATGTTGATCACTGATGCATCCTGGAAGAGCCACTTCCAACTCTTCAGGCCTGTGTATAAACCTTGTGAGTAACCGAGGCCGATCCTTTCTAAGAGAAACAGCGAAGGAACAGCAGTCACCCCAACAAAAAAGTCTGCTACTGCGAGGGATAAAACAAAGGCGTTGGTTTTGGTTCGAAGATGCCGTCTAGTACAAACAAGGAGGATAATAAATCCATTTCCAGTCATGGTCAGAATGGAAAAAAACCAGCCGAGAATCCAAAACCAAGTTTCCATCTTCATCTCAGTTAAGTTGTTGATCCGACTGGCGATATCAGCTTTTGAAAGCTGAACTATGGAATTTCAAAGGTTATTTCTCTTTTCCCCCTCTTTCGAAACCTTTTATTTTTTTACGATACACGTGCACAATATTTCGCTTTTTTGACAGGGTTCAGTTCAGTTCAGCAGCTTAGTCAGACCGGTACTGATGAGTTCGTATCGGTATCCATACATTTCTTTTCATGAGTTTACATGCATGGGACCGGCCTAAAAATCAATTCAGACCGGCCTGACTTCGTGTCGGTCGCCGACCCGACACGAGTTACTTTCGTACCGGTTTGAGACTGTACCGTTCTCATGTAAGACGGAAACGAATCTCAGACCGGGTCCATAAATAGCATGTATCTTCTTAGGGCTCGATCATTCTTGGTTTTCTTTTAAGAAAGAAGAACACTGCTGTGAATAACTGTAAACAAGACTTGGAAGTAGCTTCAATTGAATATATGCTTCTGTTAATGTGACGGAATGCACCGTTTTGAGATGCTGCGCCTCTAACACGCCACCAGATGAGCGTTAGATAAAGTTTACAATTTTCTGATAGCAGTAAAATCTACGGTTCTCTACTCACTGTCTTAATTGGCGTAAATTGTGTACCAGTTAGGACAGTTAGCGAATAATATGTTCAATAATCGATGTAAGAAAGCTATATAGCTCCAAGAATCTCCTGTTTTTGAGTTTGTAGCGGTATCATGTAATCATCGAAGTCACGACTACAAAAATGACAAATTCGTACCGGCCTGAGTTCGTCCCGGTCACATGTAATAACCTTAAGACTAAAGGACTTTTTATTGAGAAGATCCAATAATCATTGATTGATGGAATTATTGTTACACGACTATGTGCAAGGACCGCGGAGGGGGAGGGGCTGGTAGGGCCGCGGCCCCACCACTTTTTTTGCGCCCCAGCCTCCACTTTTTGCGCTAAAAAGAAAAATAATTAAAATGAAAGAAGGCTTGAAAGAAGTTTTTTCCGTCTATATTCCGCTATATTCTCTGTATTTTCTTTAATTTCAAACGCGAGGCATCTTGTGGGGCTCCTGTGTTTTTCGCGGTAATTGTGCTCTGGGGCCGACTTGCCCCTTGATCAAACGCCGTGCTTTGGCCACCCCTTCGCTTCGTTCGGCAGCGTGTTTTGTACTTCCAGCACCGGCAGAGTTTTTTATCAGTTTTATCAGGCGAAATGAAGAAAATTACTAGCTTTTTCAAGCCAAACGAAGGTGAGTAGTTGTTTTGAGTTGATAAAAGTTTTATATTTTGTCTTTCTCCTTTCGAATCAATGAAATATTCGATGGCAACAAGAATTACATTTCTTGAACAGTGAACGGCCATAGCAATTTTTCAGATCAATTCAGTGTAGTATTTTCTATACTAAAATTGTAATCGCGTCTTTTCTTGAATTGAATCTGAACTGACCGTGTATGTTGGCCGACCTATAACGAGAAACAAATACTGGATAAAGTACACAAAGTCACGGGACAGAAATAAATCAAATACTATGATTTTATTCCTTTTTTCGATTTTCAATATGAAAAAAATTTTCAATTGTCAGCCCTCCCACTTTTCACATTGCTCCGCGGTCCCTGATGTGGAAGCGCTCTTTTCATTGCGACAATTACTGCGACTTCATCGTTTGTGGAAACCAGCTCCCTAATAGCGAGACAGCACAAATTCGTATACCGGCAGCCAATCTTGTTCGTAAGGGCTTTGGCAGGGCTCTTTGTTTAGCTGGTGGTCTCCAGTAACAAGGCATATACAGATTGTGTTCGGCAACTTTTTAACAACTTTGAAATTCTGAGCGTCTTTTTTTTATCTGTCCGTTCATTAGAATCTTGGAACAGCAACACATGGCTTTCAGATGGTTTCCATTTCCTATATTGCTCAAGTGTGTTTTCAAGTGTGGTGTAGATGTAGATCATACTTTGGCTTTCTTTGAAATACGAGTGAAAGTACATTTTACCCCTTCACACTCAAAGTAGGTTCCAAGTACACTTATGTTATAACCTGCGATCAGGCTTTAAAAAAAAAAAAAAAAAGAGCTGGCGAGGCGAGAGAGAATATATAATTTTAGGCCTTTCCCGATTGCGCTGAGCACCTTTTGAGCACTTTTTTGAGTTTGGAGCACTATTTTACATTTTCAGCGCCCTTAAACACTTTGGGCAACATTTGAGCAATATTTCACATTTCGAGCAAATTTCGAGCAACATATGTCTTCTAAAACATTTTAAAGCAAAAACTGTGTGTCGCTCGCAACGAGAATCGTGTTCCAGGTCATTAATTTGAGTAAGTAATGATGTTGTCAAGAATAGAAGACCGTTGTCATGGAAAGGCAGGTGGACTTATCCTTACTGAGCGTGAGAACAGAAGTTTCTGATTGGCTGATGTATCATGCGTGTGTCATCTCAAATTTCTAAATCATCTGATGTCTAGGCTTAGCACTAGTACTGCTGAATTTATTGGATGTTACTAAAACGGGGAACGGGGAGCGGGGAACGGGGAACGGGGAACGGAAGTCTGGGAACGAGTTGTCAGCGGAAACCTCCATAAAAATCCAAAATGGCCGGTAAGGATTAAGGACCCGGTAAGATCGATGATAGAGAAGCGTCGAAACAACACTTAAGGTCGCTATTTTACTAATGAACTATATGCTCATGAGGTGCTTGAAATAATACGGAGGTAATAATGTCATGACATTTTTCACCTTTTTGCGTTTTACTAAACAACAAAATATGCTCCAACAGCAGTTGAAAGAAGCTACAGTCGGGACAAAAACTCTCAAAGCACAGCCATATTTGGAACTCAAGCGAATCTATACTGGGTCTAACTCACAAAGCAATGAACTACTTTTGCTTGACACTTTTCGTAGGGTTTTGGCTTAAATACATGCTGAAAGATAACGTAGATCGAAGCAGCCAGGTGTATTTCCTCGACAGTAATAGTGTAGCAGTGGAGCTCCTTCTTAGCTGTAGCGTTTTTTCAAGCCCAAATTAAAACATGTTGGCGATGAGATAAAACTGTAAGTCTAATAATATTATATTTACAATCCTATGATGAGAAGTAAGTGCAATTGTATTATTTGAAAAGATAAGATGGATCAGGTTATTTAATACATCAATAAAAGGCAACTTTAAACATATTAACGGGCAATGTGCCAGGAACATCAATCATACCTTGGTCTTAAAGATATCAGTTGTTTCAAAGCAAATGGCTATGCTGTGGTTTTATTTAATTATAACCTAGGTTTAAATTTTGCTTCCCTTTGTTTGGGGTACGGTAATATGAATTTTATGATTATGAGTTCAAAACAAAGAGAATAAAATTCAAACTTAGGATAAAAGTGAACCACAACTGAGCTGCAATATTAAGTGTTGCAAGTATACGTGGGGGAAGTACTTTGAAGTCTTTGGTTGGAAGGTACTTTCTAAAGGCTAGCTGTTAAAATATGCATGGTAAGTATACTTCCTCTGTTTAGCCCTCTGGATGCCTTTTGGGCACTCCTTTAATGTTTTTGCAGAGGGGAGCTCTGCCTCTCTTTAATGAACATTATTTTTACTGTGGAGAAAAATATTCAAGCTCAGTGTAAAACTGAATGTGTCAGTGACTTAAACCAGTTAATATTGTCAAGCTGCTTTATTAGCTTGATTCAGTAATATTGCAGTGCACCTACCATCAAGCATCACATCATCAATGTTGCAGAGGCTGGCAGCTTATTAGAAGGTGGTTGATAAGCCTTCAAACAAGCTGTCTGTAGTTTTGGAAATAAAGAGTCTAAGGTCTCACACAAGTGATGGGAGGCAAAAGATTGGAGTGCCGATATGTTTTTCAGTAAACACGTGCAACTGTATGTGTATAGTTTCCACATTACGCTTACTCAATGTATGTAAAATAACACAATAGATCTTGCTACCCATTTTCCCTGATTTTATTTCCCCTCCAGGGGACATAATTTCTTTTAACATATTGGGGTTTTCAAAAAAGGGGCAAGAAGCTTTTAAATGAATTTTAATTCATTTAATGAAGCACAGTATCAAAGAAATTAAAGAGAAGAATCAGACTAGAGTAACAGTAACCCAGAGGGGAGGGGGGTGGGGGGGGGGGGGGGGGGGTGAGTACTCACCAAAGAGGCTCTGCCCCAGGGACCAACCCTTTACCCTTTGTATGTACCATTTTAAACAGAAAAGGTACCCCTTTTGTATACCCTCTTGTGACAAATGGTACCCCTTTCACATACCTAATTTTGAACGCTGCATCCCTTTTTAACTGCTGTAAATACACCATCTTTACAAAAACAGGTTTTCTTGTCTCTCACATCCCAAAAATGCATCTGTGACTGATCTCATTTTGGTCCCTTTCATGTACCTGAAGCCTGAAAAAGGCTTCAGGCTCTGTTTAGGCCATTATAGTACCCCCTCCTCCTGCACCGAGAACAGTACTTGATACAGCGATATTGTATGGTATGAATTGCACCAAACGTTTCGTGCCCATGAAGAGGTACTTTGATTATTTTACGACATTTTTCTTCAAAAGGGAGGGGTTTGGGATCTCATTCTTAGGGGGGCGGGGGGTTAATTGAGGATCTGCAGTGAGTGAGAATGTTGCATTCAATGCCATCCAATGGTTTTGATTCAGGAAAGGGTCGTCAGGGGTATTTCGCAGAAAG
>OZ037778.1:25708995-25716495 GCA_964035525.1 Porites cylindrica | reverse complement strand
GTTTTCCTGAAAAGGTTGGTGCTCGGTTTTGCATATAGATAACACGTAACATTCGTGCAAAACAAAAAATAATCATTAAACATGGCAAGAAGTAAAATAAAACAAAAACCACCCAAAACAGAGTACGTAAGACGACTCTCGGGTTAAGGCTAAATAACAGAGATGATGAAACCAAAATGAAAACAACACATAACCCCCACGAGAAGGAAATGAGCTGGATAACACGTCTGAAAGTCATAAAGGTTAAGTATTTCAAAGGCTTCACAACAGCTATGTAGCGATCCAGTACCAAACTGCACACGTTGATCACTGATGCATCCTGGAACAGCCACTTCAAACTCTTCAGGCCTGTGTATAAACCTTGTGAGTAACCGCGGCCAATCCTTTCTAAGAGAAACAGCGAAGGAACAGCAGTCATCCCAACAAAAAAGTCTGCTACTGCGAGGGATAAAACAAAGGCGTTGGTTTTGGTTCGAAGATGCCGTCTAGTACAAACAAGGAGGATAAAAAATCCATTTCCAGTCATCGTCAGAATGGAAAAAAACCAGCCGAGAATCCAAAACCAAGTTTCCATCTTCATCTCAGTTAAGTTGTTGATCCGACTGGCGATATCAGCTTTTGAAAGGTGAACTATGGAATTTCGAAGGTTATTTTCTCTTTTCCGCTCTTTCGAAACCTTTTATTTTTTTACGATACACGTGCACAATATTTCGCTTTTTTTGACAGGGTTCAGTTCAGTTCAGCAGCTAAGCAAGACTAAGGGACTCTTTATCAGTTGAAAAGATCCAATAATCATTGATTGATGGAAATATTGTTAAACGACTATGTGGAAGACGGTCCTTGTTCTTTTCACCGCGACTCTTACTGCGACTTCATCGATTGTGGAAACCAGCCCTCTAATAGCGAGACAGCACACATTTGCATACCGGCAGCCAATCTTGTTCGTAAGGGCTTTGGCAGGGCTCTTTGTTTAGCTGGTGGTCTCCAGTAACAAGGCATAAGCAGATTGTGCTCGGCAACTTTTTAACAACTCTGAGCGTCTTTTTTTTATCTGTCCGTTCATTAGAATCTTGGCGCAGCAACACATGGCTTTCAGATGATTTCTATTTCCTGTTGCTCAAGTGTGTTTTCAAGTATGGTGTAGATGTAGATCATACATTGGCTTCTTTGAAATGCGAGCGAAAGTACATTTTACCCCTTCACACTCAATTTAGATTCCAAAAACACTTAGATTATAACCTGCGATCACGATTTTTTTTCTTAAAAAAAGAGCTGGCGAGGCGAGAGAGAATATATAATCAGCAATTATTAAAAAACGAGAAGTCCAAAGACTACTGTCATAACAACGTGTATATGTAATGCTTTTTCATAACAATATTTAGGCCAGCCATACCAGCTTTAATTCAGGTTAACAGATGTTACTTAATTTATGTTAGGAATTATAATATTATATAGATGGAGAGTGTCGCAATAAAAATTGTTTAAAAGGGAGAGGCGAAAATGACGCACAACATGAAAAAAAGAAAAACTAGTAAGATATTCGTACTCCTCGACGGCCGTGGGGCGAGAGACTTCACAGCATGATTGCAAGGCTAAAGCGGGGAACTCTTTGGCAAAAACACAAACAAACATTGGTTAGTCGCGGCTGAATCGCTGCAAAACGATATTCAGGAAGCACTGTCACGCAGGGCGCTCATTTTTCATTTTCGCCAAACATTTTGAGTAGAAGCAGGCAACATGCCTTAAAATCTTCATCTTGCCATCCTGATTAAGAATTGCGCTGTTGCCCACTCCAAATGTTATGATATCTGTCATTAAGCGGGTTTTTTGTCTAGGCCCTCGCTCCTGCAGCATGAAAACGAGGCTGAACTGTAACATTTATATAAACCCAATAAAAAGTGCACAATACGATGGGGAAATAGCTGAATCTTTGTTACTTGATGTTTAGTGCTCGACAGACAGTAGCGTGGGAGATAAAATGCGTCACGTGATCAGTTATGAAGAGTCACGTGACTTTCCAATAAAATCTATTCTAAAGCATAAAAGACGCTCTATTCACACTTTCCTTTAATGTAGTTTTCAACTTACTGACGTTTCTCTTTTCGATTTACAGATCCAACAATAAAAACACAAAAATGCAATAGGTGATCAGCTATGATGGGTCACGTAACTACAATGAGGGACAAAAGTGTTGACACACTTCCGTAAAATGGCCCCTTTTTACATAGTGAATATACTTATCCCCTTCCCCTGTCTACCCCAACCCCTTCCCCCCAAAATCAATGTTGAATTTTGGACCCTCAAGTCTTTTTTTTACTTCAGACAACATTGATTCGGGGGGTCGGGGGATTTACGGCGTTTAAAAGGAATGAAATAATAAATGAATTAAATGTTTGTTAAAAGCACCCGTTTTAAACAAGTGTGTCAACTACTTTTGTCCCTGATTGTAGATAGCAACCACTGAATAGATACTGAATTAGTCTTAGCTGTGTGAATAGCGTGAATGATTAATTGTTTCAGTAAGCTCTTCAGGAATTATTTTCTATTAGAAATAAAAAAAACTATGTTTCATGGGGTAAATATGTGCTTCAATCTGTCGGATACATTGGTCGCTAAGTTGACGACTGGGAACGAGGATGATGCATTAGTAGATGCCCTGACTAGCAATGAGCTTGTTAATGAAGTTGGACAAGCTGCACATATCATCAAAGCTTTTGATGCCGCACATCATGACAACCCTCGTTCTGTTACTGGAGGCAATACATGAAACTGGTGTCCATCTTACTGCGGTTTACGCGTGCGATCCGGAAAGGGAAGTGGGATCTGTTTTTACTGCGCGCAAGGTTTTGCTGTGTCCGAGCCTTTAGGGTGTTTATCTGGCTCAATCAAATAGTTGATCTCTCTTCGTTCTCCGAAATGCTACCCTATTTTGCAGCTTTCGACCACTCGTATTACACTAAATGGGGCGTCATATTTCTTGCAGACATGAAGATGCTTTCGCAGACTGCCCCTGAGGTCTAGCCTCCCCTGCAGACATTCTTAGGCGTGCGTCACGGAAGGAACGCGTGACAAACGCCTAAGAATGTCTGCGGGGGAGGCTATACAAGGGATGACCTACTATTTGACAGATATGTCAAGAACTCGATAACAGGAGGAACCAGAGACAAGCGCAAAGGAGAAAAAGACTACAGGGATTAGGCGCAATGTGGATAACAGAGATTAGAGCATTGGAAACTGGGACAGGTTCATTATTCTAGAAGATAACAGGGCTAGCCTACCTCATTTCCTCTCAATTGACATCTCGGAGAGTTACAGCGCGCCTCCTGGGCGAGAGCTGGTGATCAATGGAGGCTTCAAGGATACACTGAAGGTGTGCTCATCTGACACATCACGACAAGATATAAGAGAGCTCGCATCAGATCATGAGGAGGCAGGTACTAGAATAGTACTGCATGCCCGAGACGTAGCAGCAAGAGGGTACAAGCAAGTCAACATTTTGTGTCGTGATAAGGGCGTTCTTGTCCTCCTTTTGGCACACCGAGAGCAGCTTTGTCAAAAGATATGGATGTTTGCGGGTAAATCAAGACAAAGGCGTTACATACCAGTTCACAGAATCCCGCTCTCCGAGGAGAAGAGGAAGTCGCCTCTGGCATTTCATGCCATTACTGGCTGTGGTACGACAAGCCAGTTCTATGGTGTGGGCAAGGCTTCGGCGTGGAAAGTCTTCCAAGATGCGCCTGACCTCTTGGAACACCTTGGAGAAGAAAGCCAAATCAGTGCTGACGTTCTTGCCAAAGCTGAAGCTTTTGTATGCAAACTCTACAATCCGGGAACACAAGAGTCAACAAAGAAAGAGCAGCAGCGTTTCGCAAATCCAAGAAAGATCTCGACACCCTACCTCCGACTCAAGATGCACTGATTCTCCACACAAAGCGGGCAAACTATCAGACCATGGTATGGAATAAAGCGCTGGAACCATGTCCTTCTCTCCCAAAGCCTGAAGACAGCGGATGGTACTACAGTGAAGTCCATCTGAAGCCAAAGTTAATGACATGAGAAGAAGTGTCAGCGGCGTGTTTACAGTTAGCATACTGTGGGTGCTCCCGAGAAGGCGGATGCTGTGTAAACCGACGCTGCACTTGAGTTAAACTATCTCTTTGCTGTTCCAAGGCATGTAAATGTGGCGACAGGTGCAGAAACGACAGGAACACTGCAGCACAGGCGAATGAAGCATGACCTTTAACTTTCATAAGGTGGAAGTCACATGGTGGTCTTGTGTAATATAAGATACTTTGCTTATGGTTTATAAGCTTGTATTTCTGGCTTAAACCGTGCGGCCAAGTAGAAGAAAGTTCAGTCTTTTTACATGAAAAATCCTAACTCATGGGAAATGTTACATAGGTTGGAAACGCTGTAGAATGACTGAAAATAGAATGATTTCATTACATCACGTGACCCATCATAGCTGATCACCTATTGCATTTTTGTGTTTTTATTGTTGGATCTGTAAATTGAAAAGAGAAACGTCAGTAAGTTGAAAACTATATTAAAGGAAAGTGTGAGTAGAGCGTCTTTTATGCTTTAAAATCGATTTTATTGGAAAGTCACGCGACTCTTCATAACTGATCACGTGACGCATTCTATCTCCCACACTATTGTCTATCGAGCTGTGAACGTCAAGTAGCAAAGATTCAGCTATTTCCCCATCGTATTGTGCACTTTTTATTGGGTTTATATAAATGTTACAGTTCAGCCTCGTTTTCATGCTGCAGGAGCGAGGGCCTAGACAAAAAACCCGCTTAATGACCGATACCATAACATTTGGAGTGGGCAACAGCACAGTTCTTAATTAGGATGGCAAGACGAAGATTTTAAGCTATGTTGTTTGCCTCTACTCAAAATGTTTAGCGAAAATCGTTTTTTGGCGAGCTGCCTCCTGACTAATAGAAATCAGCAAAAAATTGCAAGATTTAGAAGCTGAAATCTTTGGGGTAAGCTAAAGGAATATCAGTTTCAAAAAACAAAACTGTGGGAAGAGCTGGTCGTACTAACAGCAAAAGTTAAAAAGCCACGAAGCCAAAAGAAGAAACAAGAAGTAATCAAGAAAATGGTCTATTGTGTCAAAATGTCAATACTTGAATCCTCTTTATATAATTTTCTTATTATTATTATTCTTTTTCTCTTGTGTGTATCTGTACTAGTGTGGAGTTTAAACTGCTCAGTGTTATCGTCTGTACCATACACTGTGTGCAGAACGCTAAGCCCCGTCCTGATAAGTAATTATCCTTTGAATGAGTAGTTTGGTTTACTTCAAATACAAATTCAAGATTTTGCATCCGCTCTGTTAGAAAATTTCAACTGCAAAGTAGGTGTGATAACATCACTGTTAACTTTATCGCAGGCTTTCGATAATTACGTCCATTTCAATAAAAGATATTCTTCAAAAAGTTGAAAGGACAATGAAAATGTAAATTAAAATGGCTTCGGAGATTTTGAGAACATCTCTGTTTATATTAAATCATAAACTCGCTTACCAAGCACTCATCAATATAATTATGGTTAGGATCGCTGTTTTTCTTTGTAATAATGAGCACATCTTTCTTTTGTTGTTTGAAATAATGACCTCTCAAGTATGTTAGCCCTTTGGAACTTTACAATGTTAAAAATTTTCCTTAAATTCAGCAAACTCAGCCGCAGTTTTCTCATATTTGTTTGTCCTCTTGGTGAGAACGTCCCCGCATGAGCCTCGCATTCATTATCAAGGCCAGCTCGTCCCAGGACTGTCGGAGAATACGAACACTGTCTATTGATAATTCATCACGGCGATTTAGGCCATAAGGTTCAAGGACACATTTAACGAATACAGACGTCCAGTCGTCAAAACTAACATTAACTCTAAACCAACTACTGTTTCAAAACATCTTCTGTCCCCACTCTGACTATTCTCACACTGACATGCAGTTAACTCCCACTAGTCGAGAAAAATCATTCTTCACTTGATTCAGTCCGTACATTTGATAGACAAGTCCTTGAAGCTAATGGCCTAAACACCCGTGACGAATTACTGTAATCCAAATCCTTACTAGTTTTTCTTTCTTTTATATTGTACTTCATTTACGCTTCTCGCTTTTAAAAAAAAAATATTGCGACATTTTCCATCTATATAATATTCCAGGAATATTGTAATTCTTATCATAAATACCTAAATACCGTAGAATTACGAAAATAAGCCCTCGGGCTTATATTTTTCAAAGGCCCTTTTTCAGGGGCTTATTTTTGGAGGGGCTTATATTCGGAGGGGCTTATCTACGGAGAGAAATTTGCGTTTCAAAATCGATTGGGTTAGCCTTATAGTTGGAAGGAAATTTACCGTTTTTGCTTTGTATTTGAGGGCAATTTCCAAGTACAAGCCCCCGGTAGGGGCTTATATTCGGAGGGGCGATTTAACGGAGGGTTTTTTGCGTTACTAGTTTTGGGGGTTTATATTTAGTGGAGGGGCTTGTACATGGAGGGGCTTATTTTCGGAATTTTACGGTATTTTTATCAGTTACGATAAAGCAATATACGTTGCCTTTTCTGATCAGCTTTGGCGTAGTCTTTGGACTTCTAATTTTTTGATTCTTAATGTTTTGGCTGATTAAATCTCTTTTCCACAGATCCAACGTTGACAACCAGCAGGATCTTCGTCCATGGTTTTTGCAGTTCATTTCTTTAGCAATTATTGAATGAGGCCTTGAATGAGGCCCTGTATCATCTGAAGAATTATGGAGATCAAGGAGATTAAGGAGGATGCTATCCACCACGGCCAGTTTTTGTTGTTGTTCTTTACTCCCTGGTCCGTGCACCCACGAACAAGGCAACAGCAAATTCACCCATAAACCTCTGATCCATCAATAGTCATTAGTATGATTTACAATTCTAACATGACTTCGAGGCGTTCTATATTTTTCTATATTTGGTTCGGTTTTCTTTGTGAGTCTGGGAAATGCGAGACAACGGAGTAGTGAAAAATTTGCAATTTTGTCGCCAAAGCCACGGAGTTATAGTTAATCAGTTATCGAACATGGGCTATTAATTTGGCGAGAACTCCCTGCATATCTTGCCGCAGCTGATGGTGTGGTCCTGACAAATGAAAACAGCAAATTAGCTTGTTGGGTAGCCAACAATGAAGTACTTTACTATTGGGCATCTCTGGTAAAGAAGCTTTTCTGTTGCAGCCGAGCTCTACATCTGCTAAGAACTAGAACTTTTAGCCTATTACTACAGTCAATATAGCCTGCGTGACAATCCCCATTCCTTTTCCCCCTTCCTTCCATGCCAGTACCGGCCCTACCCCTTTCGAGACCTCTTTCGACGCCTGCTACGCAGGGTCCGCAGGCCACAGTCAATAAGACATTTAATGAGCAGCAAGAGCGTGCTGCGCTCATCAGACGCAATAATACTAAAAGGCTATAAGTTTATTTATAGCCTTTTAGTATTTTGTATCTAATCAGCAAACAA
>OZ037778.1:25591495-25691495 GCA_964035525.1 Porites cylindrica | reverse complement strand
CCATTCAAAAAGATTCTCTGTCTATTTCAGCAGCGTCTGTGAATTACCCTGAACTGTCATCTTATGTAAGCGAGGAGACGAAGTCACTCCAGGAAGAAATTGCTTCTCTGAGAAAAGTCAAGCTAGAATCTGAAATGCATCAGGCAATGGAGATTAAAGGTTAGTAATATGCTTAAGTTCCTTCAATCACAAACTTGTAAGCCAGTACATATGTCTAATGATAGATAATCCGAACCTGGCCAGTTGTTCAAACGTTCAAGAATAGCACTATCCACCTAAAAATCACAATTCAGGGGATAAGTTTCAAGGAAACCAATTGTGTTATATACTGGATAGAGATTTGCAAAGAGTTATCCATTGGATGTTATTATTTACATTTTGAACTGGATTAGAGCTTTTGCGTGGTAGTCTGTATGAAAAGGTAGCAACATTTCATCACTGTCTGAGTTTCTTTTCTCTTTTTGTCTGCATGTATAAAGATATTTTTTTCTAGAATCAGTGAAAACTCACATTATCTGATAAATATCTTGTATTTTAATAGAGTGCAGAGAAGAGCTGGAAGGTCTAAAACAGGACCGGGTGATCTTGTTCAGTTACAGAGATGAGCTAGAAAAGAGAAAAGCCAATCTCCAAATTTTGTAAGATATACAGTTTAATTATCGTCTAATTGTAAAAAGGTCTTTGTGATTCCCCTTTGTAGAAATTCAATCTTTTATAAAGGTAATAATGAAAGGTTCTGTTTTGCTGACTTTGTGTCTAAGATAGTACACTGATCTTAATAAAGGCGCTTGATTTGAGCACAGGCACACCAAGGGGGTGTTAGACAACAAACTTTGAGAAACCTCAGAGGCACCCAACAAGAATATAGTTCAAATCCACTTAAACATAGCATTGTGAAACGTATTTTAGTATTTAAACGGTAAATATAAGCACATTTTTATCCCCTAAAAATTTTGCATCTGTTCGGATTTCCTAGATGAAAGTCTAGTGATCAGAAAAATTGTAAGGATCAAAACTTACCTTTTCGAAAATTTCAGTCACAAAAAAGGCTCCCGAAAATTCTAGGTGACCTTTTTAAGGTAAAAACCCGTTAAAAATGGGCAATTATACCATTCTTTAGATGTTCGAAATCCTAGGAGAGGCAGGCAAGCAAGAAATTTTACAACAAATGTTCCGAAAATTCTAGATCTCAAATCGTCTTCCGAACAGATATTTTCAGAAAATTAACGTTGGGTGCCCCTGAAACCTTTACTTTGACTTGTTTTACAGCCAAAATAACCAAGATAGCTAGGAATACCTCTAACGGATAGCACGGCAGTACAGGTTTATGTGAAAACACTATTTCATCAATAGTGCATTGTCTTATATGATATGTTTGTCTCGATATCACTTATTTATCCGCTTTATCTTTCCTTTACCTTTTTAGGGAAAAACAGGAGGATCTTGAACATTGTTGTGATATCCTCAGAAACGATCTCACACTCATCCTGACCATGCAAGGTATGATAACATTTCTCTTTCAAATTGCAAATAAAAGAAGTACTTATTGTATCGATTATCGACATAATCGTTTGTGAAATTCGGCAACTTCCAAAAATGCAGAATTTGATCCAAAATGATGTTGTGTTATGTTATTTTCAGATTGGCGTCGAACAGAGCATCATACTATGCAAGAAGAAAAGCTCCTGAATATCCTCCATTGCCTTGAAGAGAAACAAAGAGAACTGACTCGCTGAGCTTGGTGAGCAGTCAGATCTACTAGCTTTTAAGGTGGTGGTGGTGGTGGTGGTGGTGGTGGGGTGGGGGGAGGTGTTTGGTATATCGGTAACCTCAGTCTGCGGGTCAGTACTTTTGTGTTGGCGTAATCTACGATGTTTAATTCCATTTACTGTAAACCTTTCTCCATAGAGTAGAAGACAACTCAAGAAAAAAAGCCGTTAATCATAAGACCTGTAGTCCAAACTATCGGAATCGTTAGATAGCTCTTCTCGACGTTCTTCCATTTTTTCCATTTTATAATGAACGCGTTCACAATCACTGCAAAGGATCCTCTAATACCTTTTTGGTCAATGGTTAACTATCTGATTTGTTTTTTCTTGATTTCAGATTCTGTTCTACCGTGGCTTAAAATGTAAATATGTATATAGTAAAATTTGTAAATAAAATAGAGATACATTTAAGCCATTACTTACAAGTTCTTATCGATAAAAGGAATTTTAAAGCCATTTCCGTTTCTTCTGTAAGAGAATACTAGATGTAAATTGTTTACAGTTAATATTTCTTTTCACGTCTTGCCTCGATCCTAGTAACACGTCCTTTAATAAGAGCAAATCGTTTAGTATTTCTTCAGTCAATTCCTTCTGATCCAGTTTTCAGTTTTTTTATGGTTCAAGTTGTAAATAATCAAAAATGTAAACATGTAAATAGTGAAAAAATGAACCCATAGCAAGCATCATAGTAAATACTTTATAACTTCGTCTGCTTTTTTTTCCAATCAAAATGGAGAGTAACTTGTTGGAATTTTATATTGTACAAATATATAGCTGTCGAAAAAAATCTTTATGTGATAATTACTTACCAAACTGAAAAACCAAACCAGGCACAAATTTACCAGGGACGGTGACCCAAGGGGCTGAAGGACATTTTCCAACTTAAGCTTTAGGGTTCACAGTCTACCCTCACAATTTTCCTCCGTCCCTGTTGAAGTTGTGATTAAGCGAAAAAAGAAGGCTCTTGTCTCAGCGTATTCCAAACAGCAATTGCACTTGGCTCGGTTTTTATTTTGTTATGCTGTTGCTGATTTTTTTCAGAAATGTGAATAAACCATTATATCATGACTTTAATGCCAAAATTCTCATTATGAATATCGTATGTCACATGGATGACGTACAATAACGTCATCCTTCATGTGGTCTAACTTGTTCATCCAATCAGATGCATTGATATTTGATCATTCATAAATGACAGTGGTGCATCCGTTCATGTCACTCGTTGGGGGTGACCATGTTCATTTGGACTTTTGCTGTGCAATTTCCTCATCTCCAACGTCAAACTGTTACAAGCCTACATTTTTTCAATTTTTTTTGCAATCTAATAGGCCATTTTGCAATTTAGTTGCCCGCTTCGTAAAATTTTGTTGGCTTTTTTAAATTTATATGCATACTTTTTGTAATTCAATAGGCTGTATTTTTGCAATTTAGGTGAACTCTCTTTGTAATTTATAGGCTAGGCTTTTGTCGTTTATTGTTTTTTCCTTTGTTAGTTTTATGCTATGTTCTATTCTCTCTTTTAAACCCTTTAACCCTTCTTCAACCCCTTCTTCAATATTGCCGTATAAATTGTTTGAATAAATTGTTTCTATTTTGTTGTTTTACACTCGAATCTGAAAAAGACCTCCAACATACTACCATATTTGCACAGCAAAGAGACAATTGAATGTAGTCGCACAAAGTTGTCACATGTCAACGCGTGCGTTACTGTTACTTATAAGTTACTCAATATCATTGCAAGGGGATGGAAGAAATCAAAGTCAGACATATGTTGATACACAGTTTAAATGACGTCATCCTATGTTATCGGCGCTTATGTGAATGAGTCATGACATCATACATCAAACTACAACGTGGTCAAGATGTGGAACTAAGAAAAAACAGTCAGAGTTCATTTTCTTTGATTCATGTGGACTAAAGTGTGTTTCATATCACACTTATTTGTTTATTGTTGTGCTTTCATTGCCGTTTGGAGTAGAGAAATGTTATTACGCAGATTACGAACTTGAGTTCTAATTGTTCCCAAAAAATAATTTGAAACTTGTCTTTTTCTCTGATCTCTGAAGATATGTTCACACGAAAGTAGTGCCAAACGGATCGTTTGTTAACAACAAAACAGATCCTAGAACTCTTTGGTCACTTTTTAGATTCTATTATCAGTTGTGGCCAACCTTGTCCCCAGAAATTTTCCTTTGCTCTGGGAGTCTGGGGACGAGTTCGAACTGTGCCGTGCACTAAAACAACAAGACAACCTCTTGTGGGCTTTTATTAGTCCAGCAGTAACCAGCCATTGGCATATCAGTTGTGTTTAAGAGGAACAGTTATTTTAAAGCACATCTGGTCTTATCTGGTATCGGACCGATCCGTTTGGCCGGTTCGTATGAATGAATTGCTTGCTCTTTGTAAACTTATCCTATTGTAAATAAAGAATATAGCTAACTTTTGTTTTGCAAACAATGTCATTGTTTATTAGTTCCATGCTTCTCTCGGATAAAGTATTCCCCTGTGCGCGTCACTCGCTACGCGTCACGTGAAAGTAAGGGTGTCGTTACTTTTGCTTAAGCCGAGCTTATTACTTGAATAATACCAACAGGGATTGAGGTTGTGTTCCATGTGATAATTGTTAGGTGTTATAATATCTAAAGTTTTAAAATGGAATGCGCACGTAGAAATGCCAATGATTAAAAAGTTACATCGCGCCTTCCTTTTCTAAGGCAACTGAAGCGCGCGAAGGTATTGACTAAGGAACTTTTTAGGTTTCTCAGCCACATCGATTACCGCGGAGTCTACGTACCCGCACTAGGATCACAGAGGACATGATCGAATAGAATGATGCAATAACAAAAAAGAACGGAACATAATCCAGTAGGGTGTTTTATGATATTGCGACGTATAAAATGGTGCTTATGTTCAAGGGGCATGCAATGACATTGCTGTCGCAACTTCCCTTCATATAAACATATCGAATCTAAGCGATCCATTTACATTTCGACCGAAGTTTTGACTACCGCTTTGCAAAGTAGGACTGGAAACGAGAATTTTTGGGAATGGAACGACAAATAGGCTGGCAAGCTGGAATGGAAAGCCTGGCATGCATATTCTAGGACGGAACGAATGCATGCTCACTAAAATTGAATTAGGGGCTTAGGGTCTATGCCAGGGCGCTTTAGTTGCTTAAGCAAATAAATTCGAGACGCTTTCGCAGTAATATTATCGACATGATCGTTCAATTTAAGGTCATTCCTTACAGTGAGGCCTAATATTTTAGCTGATTTCACAATTTCAAAAGCATTACATTAGCCTTAAGAGAAACAGTGTCCAAGTTACTTGCCCTTCGAAAGTCTATTCTGAGTTCCTTGCACTTAAGTGAGTTCAGTTTGAATCCATTGTCGCTAGACCAACGAAGGACATTATGTATTTTATCTTGGAGCATTGAAGCACCAAACATGGGAACAATTTAGATTTGGGAACAATTTGCTGCAATTTGAATCGGCATTTTCTTTAGAAATGCTTGAGGTTAGTTACACTTTGGGTGCTTGTCTTCTGTTGTGCGAAGTTTCAAAACAAATCTATGAGTGCCTTTTTCCCGATACGGCGGCCATATTGAATTAATTCGATTCAAGGAGTATTAAGGGATGCCCAGGGGGCATGAGCACATTTCGTTTGTATTTTCGAGCGCTTTTCCGGACATTTTATCTTAAAGCTTTCTTAGAATAAGATTGTAATGGGAAAAAAGATCCTTGTGGTGTGTTTGGATGTAATAATTTATAAATGATCGCCTTTTTCCCGAGAAATATACAGTGGAAGACCATATTTCTAATACTAAACTAGAAAAAGGCCATCATTATTATATCCAAACACGGCACAAGGATCTTTTTTCCCATTACTATCTTATTCTAAGAAAACTTTAAGAAGAAATGTCCCGAAAAGCGCCTGAAAATACAAACGAAGTGTGGTCATGCCCCCTGGGCATCCTATAATACTCCTTTTAAAAATCGAACCGCCGTATCGGTAAAAAGGTCTATTTCGAGATATCTTGGTTTTTTTTCAAAAAGAACATAATTTATGCATGAACTGAAACTGCACTAATGCAGACAAATTTGCACTTTTTGGATGTTTCCGAAAAGTTTTATCACTGGTCGTTTTGTAAATGACCCTCATACACTCTACAACCAGCTAAACGCAAGTACACTTGCGCGATTTCGAAAAACACGTGAATCACCGTGAAAAACAATGTTGAGCTACTTTCACGAAAACAGGGATTAAACAAAAATTCCTCCATAGATTTTCTTTAAAAAATTTTAGTGCTACAATCGATCAGTGTTCTATAAAATCTTCGAATTTCGTGTCCATTAAAATTTTTAAAAGTTGTATTAACGTAGGCGCAAAACGAGCAAATATTGAAGCGAAATCATAGACCTGGCTACGTTTTTGCTCTGAGATTTCCTATTGTCTCAAGTTTGGCACAACATCAAATGCCCACGCAGCACGCGAGAATTCACCGCGCATGGTTGCCCTCGGTAATCTATTTGCTATTGTTTTCCTCTTTCTACAACATTAGCATATTTTGGAAAGATTTCAGGACCTGTTTACATGTAGGTGGGAGACTCTCCGTAGGTGAGGTAACCCGCTTAGGTGGGGTAACCCGCCTGTCCATATAATCTCTCATTTTAATTTGATCACGTCATTGTCACGTGATATTTATTTCTGATAGCCCAAAAAAGAATATCATAATAAAGATTAGTCTATGTGTAATACATGTGTTATAATGGTTTTACAATAGTGATAAATTTGTTTAAGTCTAAGAGGTTCGAAGATGGAAGGTGTACCTACAAAAATACTGGGTCGAGCTACCTTAAAGAATATTAGCGGGTTTTAATTTTTTTACAATACATTAACAGTGAAATATTTCAAGACACTGCATTTTTCAAAATACTGTCATTAGCTTTGGATATCTATGAACCTAAGTCTTTTCCGCGAGGGAGTAAGTCACGATCCAATTATCCGCCATGATTATATGGCTAGAGTGAGTTTTTCCAGAAACTTGGCCACATTTAGGCCTTTCCCGATTGCGCTCGTAAAATCCTAAAAAAGTGCTGGCAAAAATGGCTAAAAAGTGCTCAAAAAGTGCTCAAAATCTCAAAATAGTGCTCAAAAAGTGCTAAAAGTTGTGAACAGTTACCTCTAAGCTTTTCGTAAATATGTCAATTTTTAGCGAAGTAATTAACAATCTATTTTGCGTAGTGTTATTCGACAGGTTGTTACGAAAGGCTGATAGAATATAGAACAATAATATTTTTAAACTAGGGTATCTAAAAGATAGTAATGCTGCGGTACATTCTGTTGATACTGGCATTAGTTAGGCAGTGAGACTTAAAAGAATCAAAAATGACATTGAATGTCCTATTTACATGTTGGAAAGTACTAGAATAATTACTATCATTCTATAGAAAGAACTCGTGGGAACGTTGTTTAGAAAATGATCAAGTGGTTATCAACTCTGGTTTTCCCACAGCAAATTGTAGGAAATAATAGAAATTCAGATCGTTTATCTATATATTTAATATACGGTGCACGATATTTTGTCTGGAAACACATTTCTTTTCTTGCTGTTTGTTGCACTTTATTAAGTAACAGTTATTTACCTATATATTTATAGAAAACAACAACACAAAAAACGGGAAAAATAAAGAATTAAAGAAGGAATAAATAATTCAGTAGGACTCGAAACCCGGCACCTTCGACTCGTCGCGTCTACTCCTAACCACTACACCACAGAGACTGATTACGTAATCATAAGGAAAAGTCTTTCATTTTATTCCTTTTCCATGAAACTTCCGCCAGCAAGATGATTGCTAGCCGCATTAACCGAGCTATTAACAGTGAAAAAACCATGTAAACGCATATTCCATGGCAAAAAATGAATGAAAGAACATAATTATGCTTTTCAAAACGCCGATACACGTCCTCGTCGGCAAAGTAGGACACAAAACATATGTTTGTTACCTCGATTTCCGCTGTTATTTTGAAGAGAATGGTCAAAATCACATCCATTTTCGGCTCATACAGTTTCTTAAGAATAGCATTGCATGACATTTTCTCATCACATTTCTTTCACATCACCTTCTAGCAAGCTGGAATTTGTATATCCCCCGTGTTGCGGAGTCGAAGAGCAAATGCTCATCTTCTCGTCAGGTTTAACACCTGGACGAGTCAAAAAGGCTCTTGAATTGAAATCCAATCCCCAAGTTAACCATCGTACTCATCTGAAAGACCTCTAACCGTGCTGTAGAAAATTTGCCACGAAGAAAACTCTAAGTCTGAGCAGCGAACGATGCACTCTCTCACCCACCGAACTTACCCGTGTTTATATTTGAGTTGTTCGTGGCGCAATGCACTCTGGTTAAATGCAATGCATTGTGGTAAAAAGTGTGGTTAAATGCAATGCATTATGGTAAAAAGTGATGAATTCGAGAATTCGTCGCCCCTTATATATTTCCTTTAAATCCTGATTATGTTGCTGCTCGCTCCCTTCGGTCGCTCCGCAGCAAAAACTAAAGCCGGTTACGAAATGTAAATAAATTCAGCAGTACTAGCATCAGATGATTTAGAAATTTGAGATGACACACGCATGATACATCAGCCAATCAGAAACATCTGTACTCACGCTCAGTGAGGATAAGTCCGCGTGCCTTTCCATGACAACGGTCTTTTATTCTTGACAACATCATTAGTTACTCAAATTAATGACCTGGAACACGATTCTCGTTGCGAGCGACACACAGTTTTTACTTTAAAATGTTTTAGAAGACATATGTTGCTCGAAATTTGCTCGAAATGTGAAATACAGCTCAAATGTTGCCCAAAGTGCGAAAAAGTGCTTAAGGGTGCTCAAAATGCAAAATAGTGCTCCAGACTCAAAAAAGTGCTCAAAAGGTGCTCAGCGCAATCGGGAAAGGCCTAGCCACATTAACAGGCTTTCCCGCGGCATAGGAAATGAATAAATTATTCTTTTTATTCCCGGGGGTGGTACCCCCTATGATGGCTCATACAGGGAGACTCCGCCCCGGAAGAGGTATCTTTCTCAGGCTTCAGGTATATGAAAGGGTAGGGATTTCACCAGTTGAAGTATATAAATTGTAGGGAAATCTGTTATTTGAGTCAGTGAAAGGACCCAAAAGGGCTAACAGATAAATTTTATAGCTTTATAAAGCCGAGAAAACGTTCTATTTTTGTGACTGATTCCTATTTAAAAGACAGCGCATTTACAGCAGTTACAAGGGAAACAAACTTCTAAACAAGGTACTCGTGAAACGATGAGGTACCATTTTTCAATAGAAGGTATTCGAAAGGGGTACCTTTTTAGTGAAAAAAGGGTAAGGAGTTAGACCTCGTTGCGTAGCCTCCCCGTATAAACATTTGTTGAGTACCCTTCCCCACACGAGTTTTAATTTCACAGACCTTAATTAGGACCGGTCATTATCAAGAGCCATAATGGAACATTATGGCCCTTGACAAAACTGATTACAGGAAACTGAGGTAACAATGCAATAAGGTAAAATAAGAAAATTAAATGGAAAAAATTTACATTCAAAGATAAATGAATAATTGAAATAAAAATAATTACTAATTAATTATAATTATAATCAAGACGATTAAAAAACCAACACGAGGTTGAACATGAGTATCGTATGTTCTAAGAGGACGGTGGCGTTTGATTTTGTGACCACAACTTAAGAGCATGTTGTTTAAAGCTGGTTTGTGAGCTAAGTGATTTATGTTGATAAGGAACGAGTCTTGAACTTTTCAGGAGAAACCTTTTTTTTTATTTTGGGCAGCTTTTGAGCAACTTTTGACCCCATGATTTAGCAACTTTTTCAAACGGCTTGTTACCCAGCTTGATACCATACCGACATTTTTTAAACGCCGTTTGAAAACCAATTTTACTCCACAAACTGCATGGTTTTTTATTGGGAATTTCAGGTAGGACATTATTTTTGAAAAAAGTCGATATTAGTATGCCAACGGTATTAAAAAAATTTAAATTAGTGAAAGCAAATAGTGAAACTTGGCTTTTGAACTGACTTGAATGAGAAATGGCTCCATCCCCTAATGCCATGGAAACTGTTGATATTGTCTCCAGCGAAAGCTGTATCGAGAAAAGTGCTCAAAACGCTATCTGTACTGATAGGTAAAAAATAAAATATGCAAGGCAACAGTACGAAAAATTTTGAATTTTAAAAAAAGTTGTTAAATTTAATCGCCGCAGCGCTCTCAACTGGGCCGTTACGATGATGAGCTGGGCCAGGAGCGTATATTAGCTCTTGAAACAAGTTTCTTTCTTTCATCAGCTTTGTAAATTTATTCGTGGTAGTTAGAAAACAAATATTAAGTAACATATATCGTACTTCGCCCCTCCCATTTGTGAGAGGACTGGCCACGTTATAAAAAACATGCATAGACGCAAGGGAATATAAGCAACAGAAACACAATAACAACGAACAAAAGTTTGGAATATAGATTCTTTATTTGAATGGCAAAATACGTGTTTTCGATAGCACGCACAATCGTCATGCGTGCAGTTTTTTCAAACAATTGGCGCTGCACTTTATAGCAGTGGTGATCATTTCCCATATGAAAATCTAAGTTAACACGTGTACCTCTCATAACATTTTTGTTTGCCTCATTCCCGGCATTAAGCTCAAACTATCGCTACAAATATTGCAAGAGCATTTCCTTTTTACCTAACTGTGTTAAAACTTGCTTGCCGTAAGTTTTACTGCGAAAAACTATCCATTACCAGTATGCAACAGCCTGAACTTGGAGGCAGCCGTTACCTCAGACCCGCTCCACCGAGCAGCCTTGCAAACAGCACAGACGAACAATTTGCTCCAAACGAGCAAACAGCTGAAGTAGCTCCCGCTTGCAGCGCCGAGCAAGATATTGTCCAAACACATTACAGCCCAAGAGGTGTTGTCTTGCTCTATTTCCAGGGAGACTCCTCGGTAGAAGTCGACAAGCATTTCAACCGGACTTTTTCAGAGCTGTATTGCTTGCCATCTGGTGCGGAAAAATGTGCTGATGGATCACATCTGCAAGGTGCATTTGCTTTCAAATTCAGTTCAATATTGTATGCATATTTTTGCAATTCAATTTTACTCTTGTCTTCTTGAACGCTAGCTGCATAAGAACATAATCCACTTTCAATTGTCGATCAAAGTTTATTTCGAACTTTGCTTATCTTTCTCTTCACAAAATTGCTTATATTCCACTTCCCAAAATTTCCTGTGACAAATATCTTGAGCTCTAGTACCTTCTTAAGCTAGCCTTACAAGAATTTGCAGAGGGAAGTAAAACATTTGTTGAGAAACTTTCTCGCCGTAAAATCCTGTTTTATCTCAGAAAAGGAAATGGAAGGTGGGGTGTCAATAATAAACGAATGCGTGCTTCTTCCTATCGAGTAACTGTGAGAAATTTCTGTCTCGAAAAGGTGAGAAAAGATATTTACATTAATGTAAATATCTTTTCTCACCTTCTCGAGACAGTTAATAATGTCGAACACCCATTTGTGATCACCACCCATACGCGAACATTTCTCTTACGCAATCACTTGCCCAAAGTATGGAAATTTTCCCAATCAATCCACTTCTATAGTTGGAACCTGTTGTGAGCCAGACCGTCCTCAGGTGAGCTGTCACTTGACTCGTGGTTTCAGTGATCCTTCTCAGGTGTATCAGTTATTGACTTGAATTACTTGACTCGCTCAATTCTGACATCCTTTTAATACGGTGTAGGAGACTTCCTATGGTTAACTCAGTGTCGAAGATGGGGATGGTTCAGACTTGTTTCCGATACAGACCACCACCTTGCTCCGGCAAGCTTTTGGGTGTGGTCGCTTACATTGCAGCCTGAACCTATGACAATATAGGTTAATTAATAAAGCCCCGTGCAAACGGACGCAACATTGTTGGATGTGACATGTTGCGTTCGTTTGCACACCCTGTTGCATGTTGTTGCGTGTTGTTGGGAGTTGTTGCGCAAAGTTTGAAACCGGTCAAACGTTTAGCTACGTGCAAACGGACGCAATAACTCCCAACATTGTTGGGACAGCAATGTCGGGTGTTGTTGCGTCCTTTTGCACTTAGCTTAAATCTGTAGTCTGAGGGCGATCGGACCGTCTAACAAATTAGGCTTGATCGAGGCTGATCAGCAGTCTCCTGGATGCGGTTTTAAATAGCTAGAGTTAGCTCAAAAAGAACTTCTGGAGCCAAATTCACTTTCGACGCCAAATGCAATGACTTGACACTTATCAAAGTGGACGGGCACCAACAGTAGTTGGCTGTGTCCAAACCACCACTAAAACTCTTCCATGCAAGTAAATTTGCATAAATGAAATATGAAGTCAACTTCCGCTTTCAGACACCTCATCCTACTTCTCGGGAAGTTTTAGAATGCCCCTCCAAATCTTGAATGGAGAAGCCCAATTGATTACTGAAGTCAGTTTTTATTTCGCTGTTTTCGTTCTACTGATTAAGTTTCTGTAGCTGTACGCGTGACAAGATGTCAAAGAACAGGGTCCGCCTCTCCCATGTCTTGTCGATTTTTCTGTTCAATCCTATGATATTTCGCAGTATGTTTCTTTGTCTTTTTGTTTCCTTAGGGAGACCGACTGTTCCTATGTCTCAACGCAACCTTCCAGCTTCATTTTGGATTCCGCCTTCAACAGACCAGATCCATCAACTACCAACGAGTTACCATCGTCAAGGCAACTCAATGCGTTTGTTCCAGCAAAACGCACCAAACAGGACAACCTATTATAGCACTGGCTGTCATGCCACCAACGGTTCACAAGTCAGCCTCGAGCGAACCGCACCAAATGTTGTTCATACGTATGCAATTCCAGTCTCCTATACTCAGCTCCCCATCGGGGTGGTGAAACGTTTCCCCCCAGGACACCCCCAACAAGGCTCTCAACCGTCATATAAAGCGTCCGCGCCTCCTTTAACACAAGAAACTGACATTCACTGCAATGAGGTGCAGACTTCATTTAGGTTTAATCCTGGTTACAATACACTTCTGGTGCAACCCGAGGTGAAACCTCATTTGCCTGTTGTGCCTGGTGAGCCGTCCAGAGCAAATTCACACGATGAAAAACGCAACCATATCTCACCGATTTATCCGGGCGAATTAATGACGACGCCAAAGAGAGAAGAAAACTAATCCATATTAAAAAAATGTATGAGGACAAAGATAATCCATGTAGTGTCACTGGAGAAACTGAAATAATTTATAGCAAGTTTGTGAAATGTCGACAAGTATAAAATACACTCTGGAGATCCTTTAATCAGTGTTTAATCTCAAAGAAATGGCATGAGAATGAACTGATATAGAGCAGCAAGGGCAAAAACAGTCCACACAGGTTTTTTCCTCCTTTGCGTGTTTTTCGTGTAATTTAATGAGCCAGTGAATTTGGTAAACATGTGAGCGAAGCAAGCAAACGAAAGCGAGAGCGAAGGGCGCTGATGACATATTAAATTAATTGGTAAAAGCGAGGAGAGTTTGGGCCCTCGTTCCTCGAGGCTATGCCTCTTAGTCCCATCGCGCGTGCTCTCTACTGTGCCCAAAAGAAAAATAAGAGACCGCTCGCAGTCTTCTTTAAACGCGAGCTAGCTAGTGATACAAAGGATCAAAATATCAAAACTCATAAGAATAAAAATATTACAGTAGTCGAATTCAAGTTGTCATTTTTTCTTCAGCGTGGCTGTAAAATATTTGGGGTACAGTAAAACTGTTCTTTACACAGATTTTGTTTCAGAGTTAAAATATCAGAGGCACCCAACGAGGATATAGTTCAAAACCAGTTAACATAGCATTGTTGAACGTATTGTAGTCTTTAAACGGTAGATATAGGCATATTTTTATGCCCTAAAAACTTTTCATCTGTTCGGATTTCCCAGCTGAAAGTCTAGTGATCCGAAAATTATAGGGATCAAAATTTACCTTTTCGAAAATTTCAGCCAGGAAAAGGCTCCCGAAAATTCTAGGTGGCCTTTTTTAGGGTGAAAATCCTTTAAAAATGGGTAATTATACCATTTTGTAGATGTTCGGAAATCCTAGGAGAGGCAGGCAAGCGAGTAATTTTACAACAAATGTTTCGAAAATTCTAGATCTCAAATCGTCTTCCGAACAGATATTTTCCGAAAATTGCCGTTGGGTGCCCCTGAAATATTCCTGTTTGCCGGCGTAACTTGCTTAAGTTTTCAGCAAAGGGTCCAAAATTTGTGCGAATTAAAAATAGTAATAAAAAATTCGGAAATTGATTCAAGGGTGACAATTGCCCATGGGCATTTATCGGGCAATGTGATTTTTTTGAGTAGATTCATGGAGATGCCCCTTTGTGGTCAGGAGCAGATTTATGCACGAGCAAAAGAAGCAAAAGCTGATTTTACTGCTTGGAACTGAGTGAGCCATTAAGAGCAGTTGTCTGTAAGATTCGAGCTATATTAAAAAGGCGCTGCCACACTATCTCACCGAATTGGCTAAAAATTGGCATGTAGACTTGATTTGAGGTCTTTAATAAGGAATTGGTAACTTTAGGTTCTAATTCCTCCTACTTCGGAAATTATCGACATGGCCGGTTTTTGGGTGCCTCGGACCGGCGCCATATTGGTTAATAGAAGCTGCTTTTGAGCCTTCGACTACAACCCTGTCTTCAAAGCTAATCTTCCTTTGCCAATACAGATTGAAAGAACAATCCCTCTTTATTGTATTTTTAGAAACTACTTCGAAATTGATAAAGTTTTCGCAACGATCGATTAAACTTTTGATGGGTATACTTTTTGAATTTTTTACACCCGCAAAATTAACAGAATTTTAAAGGCGTATATCTCTTTTGCCACATCGCATTGAAACTTGCCAATCTGCCTGAATACTCACTGTTTGTAGTTAAATCGAGTTCCTTAATAAAAAAATTGGGCAAATTTAACGGAGCAGAAACAAAAGTAATGAATAGAAGACTGTTCTAGCGACTTTGTCAATAATCTGTACACCGAATACTCGCCAGGTGTTGCCAAAATTACAATCGATAATAGAGTTTCTGTAATTAAATCTGAGTGATCTGTGTAATAAAATTAGCCTCTGTAATATAATCGATAACTCTGCTGCGAAAAACAGTATAAAAAAGGCAGATTGTATAAGGAAAAGGAAAATGAATTTGTTATGTTTATGCTATGACGCGTAAACAAAATTCAACCATCACAGTCGAACTGGAATTTTCCTGATTTTCCTCCGGTTCCCTCACCGAAACCAGAGCTTTTAAAATTAACCATAGTAATGAAAATTGAGATGTATTACCTTACTCGACGACAAAGTTGCCAGTTTCCACCTTGATCGAAAAAAAGTAATATTGTGAAGAGATAATTTATTGTTATTCAGTTATTTTGCTTTCGCTGATAAAAATATGAAAAGCCAATGTAGAAATCATTTATTCTTTAGTCTTAACTTCTTTTAGTCGTAAACAACCTGTTGATCTATTGAGCGTTAACTTATTTGTCAAGTCATAATTGTATTTAGTCTTCAAAGTGTAATCAACCTGTAAGAAGCCGTTATCCACCTGTGTAGCTTTTGAAAGTAATTAATGTTTCAAAACAAGCTTAGGTTTCCACCAATAGTCTTTTAGAAATGATTGTTGTGCTCTGTAATTTGACTCGTTGAATTGTGATGTAATCTGTATCGCTTCGCTAGCTTAGGCTTAAATACGAATGCTTTGTAGGAGTTTCTTCGGTTACATCCAGGTCCATCTAGTCCTGGTTACATCCAGGTCCATCTAGTCTTGGTTACATTTTGGTTGGTTATGTTCCTGACTCTACCCGCAGTATAGTCTTGGATTAAACTTCTACATTGGAGCCAAGTTCTGTTGTAATCATTGTCTCAAGGGTGTTCAGCAGGCGTAAGAGATTCCGTACCTTCCCGCAGCCAGCGAGTGTCCCCAGGAAAAGGCCTTTCCCAGAGAGTTTTAGAGTTTTTCCCCGTCCGTCAGTTTACCCTTTTGTGAAGGCAAAACCTGTTTCCACACTGGTGTTAAAGTGAAAAACGTGTTTTCACAATATTTTCCCACGCATATCGCGGGTCGTCACGTTCCTTGCCTGGCGTTACAACTCACGTGAAACCGCCTGGTTTCAAACAACTGAACTGAAGAATCCGTGAAAATCTTAGCCAGGCAATAAATAATGGAAGTTGATATAAGTTATCATTATTAGTGAGCGAGGATCGATGCGATGATAGTTCCAGCTACATGTGTTTACAGCGTTTGAAGATTTACTCAAAACTCATGAGACATGAGCCCTTGAAATAAACTTCATTACTTCCGGTTTTAAAAATTGGGCGTTGGCAAAGTAATGAATAGACTCATTCTACCTTGTACACCGTTAACAACGGTTCCGTGTACAATTTTCAGGTATTTTGTCTCAATCACGAGGCCCGTTTTGAGGAGATTCTTGATAAACAGAAAAATTGGTTTGGAAGGGGTTAAGAAGAATGAGGGATGAGCCCGGGACAGCAAAAACCACAGTCACCCGACCGAAGGGCTTTAAAACTGTGCGCAAATGCCTCACCCTAGGGACAATTCCAGATTTTTGTTTCCTTGAAAAAGCTTAAAATCGCTAGACAATGCATGGACAACTCAAGACAGTCCTTATTCAAAATAAAGTAAACAGCAAAGAAAATTCAGTTAGAGACCAGAGTGTTTATCCGATATCGCGAACAGTAAGGAGTGATTGAAGATGTGTCTGCAGTTTAAGGTAAAATCATTTACCATGCTCACGGACCTTTCGTGTACCGATTGACGTAATATCAGTGGTAAAAAACGAACGGTTTTTACTGTAGGACGATGACGTCATCATACAAAAGGCGTCTTCACTCTGGCATCCAGAATTTCAAACAGTCAAAACCTAATTTTCTCTGCTCGTCAAATGAAAAACGCCTCTGAGGGCAAGTAGTGGTAATGTGCTTGTTAGTAAGACGTCCAACATAAGGAGACATTCATAATCAACTCGGTTAATGCATTGATAAAGGGAAACTTTCTCCTTTACTCTTAGGGACAGAGTTTAAAGGCGCAAAAGATTTTTAGTTCAGCTCTAGCATGTGTTGTCTAGCGATTTGCCTTGAGCTTCTCTAAATTTTCCAGATCAAACAAGCTGTGCCCATCGTACATAATCTTGTCTGGGCTCCCTTGAAAAATTGCAATTCATCAGATGCCTTCAAGTTCATCCTCCGCCGCGACAACTTCGTGATCTATTTTAATGGGTGGTTTTCTGGAACTATCCTATGGCTTGTCCTTTCTGGTCGTCACTATATTAGCGAACATGTTTCAATTTCTCTCCAGCAAAAGTCTCTATCAGGAGCGTAGCCAGGACTTTCCAGGTGTGCGGAAAATTTCCAAAACTTACCCTAACATCTTACTCAGTTCTCTCGCAACGTTTCCCACTACATTTACTAATTCTGTTAACTAGGTGATGTTATGCGTGGATGAAATGGCACTTGCAATCGGTGAGAAAATTAGGTTAGACACTTTACCCTCAAGGACGACTCTCACGTTTTGCTGACACTTTCTACCTTAGAAGAGATCAGTGAAGCTTTGCCTTCCCCACTCCGTGTAAAAAAATGTCGTTCGGCTGTTCAAACTACTTTTAGAAAACAACAAACTTCCCAACTTTAATTCTTAATAAAGGTATAGGGGTAGGAATCCAAATTGTTTTGGAGTCTTTCACTGATTTTAACACGATGATTGTAAAGTAGTGTCTAGTGAGTACAGGGGCTAATGCCCCATCGTAAAAATCTGAAATTGAAAACAAAAATCTTGTATAACTGAGTAGTACACAGTTTTAGTTATTTTATTGAGTTGTGCAAAATCACAAATTTGTTTCTTCTTGAATGTGTTATACTCTCATCCATTCAGTCTTTCCGATATGCCCGTCGGATAGCGGAAGTTAACGTAAATGATCGATTACCTGAAAAGAAGCTACCATCCTAACTTTCCACCTTCGGGTCTTTTCCCTAGCCATAATTTTTTTCCCTCAAGGAATTTTTCTCTGTTTTACATAATAATTGGTCTTGAATTCAGCTTATCGATTTTGAGAGCCTAGTCCTATGCCGTATTCTGATGCGATCTACTTTATGTAGCTTTCCCCCCATCTAACAGCTCCTTCCTGAACAAAAACGGCTTTAATTGAGTCTATTCAAAGAACTAGCCAATATTTTTCCAGCGGTAAGCACAATGTTCCTAATTCCCCCTAGTCCCCTTTTTAGACGCTTTCATGTGCATCAGGTGTTAAATTTTCTTTTCATAAGCTACAATGCTCATAATCGCGCATTCTGATGTCATTTATGCTTAAAAAATTAAAAATTAGTCTATCGAAGAAAGAGTAAATTAAAGGTGTCATGAGGCGTTTGTGATTTCATGAACTATTTGACGCGGTCCTTTTCTTACGGCTTATGTCCGTTGGTGAAATCGCTACTTGGGTTTTCTTGGATTGAAAAGGGCGGGCTCTTTCTAAACGTGGCGTTGTTTATGGGACCTTAGTATTCAGAACAGAATCAGTCGATGGCAAACAACGAAAAGGCTTTTATGTGGTAAGTTACAGTGATGAACCTTGCCTGGAGATGGTCATATTTTTGTACATACCTTCATGCAATTCAAATTTTTTGTTATGGATGGGGGGTGGGGGGGGGGGGGGAGAGATCAGAACATGTACCTCGTGTTGTTTACGAGACATTAAAGTAATGAAAACTGTTAAACAGTCTTCTACAAATCAAAATAGTTGCAAATGCTTACGGGAGGCCCTAACTATATGATGATAAGAAGGACTATATTTGGAAAGGTGCATGGTCGTGGAGTTAAGGAGATTTGACTAATCAACCAATTTTCCGAGGGAAAAGGGCGTGGCCAGTGGCCCGAAAATTGTGTTCGCTCGCCCCGGGCTGGCTCGACTTTTGGGATACGGTTATGGGGTTATAAACAATGAGTTCATCATCTATATAGCCTACTCGCCCCAAGTGACTGCATTTCGCTTTTCAGAGACCCATCAGTTACTGTATGACCCTCTCCGAGCAGATTTTATGTCCGTGGTACTGGTGGTGAGGTCAGTCTACAAGCAGAGTTGTGAAAAACACCGCCACTTGAGCCTTTACGTTCAAAACATTCCTGGCTATCGGGAAAAAAAGAAGGAGCTTTTAAAAATACTAAATAAAATGTCATTTCAAATATCACTTTGTCACCGTTCGAAAATTATTGTGAATCAGACCGAATGAAAGTTCACTCAAAGAGGGGGAGGGGGGAGGGGGGTTGGTAGTTCTTAAAAGTTCCAGTTAGCTAGAAAATTAAAAGTTACGAAAAAATAGTGGGCGAACTGCAGAATAAATGCAAGAATGAGAAAGAAAATAGAAAACAACTTCCTGTTCAAATTCGGGTGAAACGTTTAATAGGGACCTTAAGCATCGAGAACTAAACGGACGACGACGACGCTTCCCAACCGAGGCAAGGGCCAAGGGTTTCGTTTTCGGTGGGGAAAACGAAGTTTAAGCAGTGCAGCTTCTCAGACGGACGACGACTTTTTCTTTGCGAAGAACTTTGTCTTGTTACAGTCTTGTTAGGGCATTCAAAGACCTCCGTAATTTGCATTTTATAAGGTATGAAGATGGTTTAATCGACGATGGCGAATTCATTGTTCTTTAGGACCTGGATTATTTGATTGTGGAGGCTCTTCGTCGCGCAACTTTTGTTTTTGTTTTGAAATGAAGTTAAACCTGTATACCGATCTCGAACAGCTCTTGACTTGTAGTTAAGCTAAATTTCGGCTGCTGAAGAGAATTCAGTGCTGCTACAATGTTCTCCCATATTTGTCCTCTCTCGGCCTCCTCATAACCACATCGTGTTCCAGCTGAGTCCACTGGAAAATAGTTGCCTTTAATAGCGGCTAAAAACAACATGGGAAATTATTAAATCTTAGTGCGAAAAATGAACATTTATCCTATAGCACAACCTAGAATGCATGAGTAAACATAAGACCGTAAGGGAACGAACAGCAGCTAATCTAAAAGGTTCGGAAGATAGCAGAGGAAAGCTTACTTGTCTGTCTGACTTGTTGTTCCGCCATCACTCAGGTTTTCAAACAAACCGAACCTGCAAAATAAATTCAAGTTAGCAGGCGAAGAAACCGACAAAGTGTTTAACATTTGGACTCTGCTAATCCACAAAGAATATATTTCTACTTGTACTGAATGACAAGAGGGGGAAAGAGTGATTTAGACGCAAAAAGTATAGTTTTATACTTACGTTTTAGCGACGACGGCAAACCTCCCTGAATTACGTCGTCGACGAAGGCTGGACGACGTTTTGACAACCTTACGCATGCCTAGAAGGTGCGCGCGGGAAAATTTCACTTCCGGTCGGCGTCGTCGTCCCATTTCGTCGTCGATGCTTAAGGTCCCTAATAGCGTCAAGAAGACTGAACTTGATTGCGGTTGTTCATTTCAGTTCCGTTCCAGCGTGCAGTTCCTTGTCCTCCTAAAAATAGCTTCGTCTCCCACCGATCATTCCATGTCATATTTTGCCGACTTATTATCCAGTAATGACGGTACGATCAGGTAATTTGACTTGATGAGTTCTTTAATTTCATTTCATGTACTAGTTTTATATCTTACGCTGGAAAGATCTGCCAAACAGTCTACATTAGCAAAGGTAGGTTCCTGTTTACACGTGTAATTATCGAATACCATACAATTTGCATAAAGCTACAGTGCACGGTTGGTTTTTCTAGCCTTTTGATTAAAATTGACAACGTTTGCGTTATCTTTGCCTAAGAAAATATGTAATTTGTAGCTGTATACAGCGAAATACTACAGAGAAAATTGTAACTGTGCAGTACACGAGCGGCTCCCGATTGGTCTGGGAAATCGAAGAGCGAACTTGAGCTAGTACCGTGTGTAACAAAATTTATAATTTTCATTTTAGCGCATATTTCAAGCTCTTCGCAAGATCAGAATCAAAAGATCATCTGTTTACATTACAAGGGAGGGTTTTTTAAGCGATAGATAGGGTTAAAGAGGCACGATCAATTTTTAAAGAATTTTCTTTTCAAATATTCACCGAATTTTGTTTTGAAGTTTTAGCGGCCAAGTGGCTGAACCACTGCGCATTCATGCAATCATATTTCTGTTCCGTTGCATTTGCCCAATTATTTTATTCAACAATCTAACTTAGCTATAACACGCTATAAACAAACTATGTTTAGTTAAAATGGCTTAGTCTAAATCGATGTGGCATGGGTGATATTGGCCTTCCAATTTCTACCAAATTTGTGTACCGTTTAAGTACCGAAAAAGTACTGTGAGAAGTTATAGCCTTTCGTAGCTCAGGCTTAACCATTTTCAGATAAGAGTAGGTAAATGAAAGGAGGAAGGATAGTTCTTTGCAACTGTATGAGTCACGATTAAGTTATTTTAATGATAAGGCTAGAATTAATTACTGTAAATCTCCTTCAGTTTACCAATATGGCGGCCGCTCGAGGCCTCGTCAAAACTGTCATTCCTGTATCTTTGAAACCAACGAGAATTCGAACCTTAGAATATGCATTCAGTATTTAGGACACCATTCTAAGACTACATGCCAAAAATCAGCCAAATCGATGAGGTACCGTGTCAGGCCGAAGTTCGAATTTTACAGAAAATCACTCTTAAACGCCCGAAATTGAAATGTCCGTAATTATCAGAAACTTAAGTGTAAATTACGTAGCTGGCGATTATACCCTCTTTTCTATTGTTTTACGTTTCCCCAGGGTTGTTCCTTGCCGACATTTTATATATTTTGTTCCTGTACCCCTCCGCGGGGAGGGAGTATGACTGTTTCCCCCCTCCAGAAGAAAAATTCAAACGCCTGTTTGCGCGCAGGTCACTGTAAATGCGATTTCATAATTTTTAACTAAACACCCACTCCTAAAACCAACTGAGAGCTGTCGTCAGCAAGGTTAAATCCTTCCCTGCATTACCAATTAGATCGTACAGCGGTTTCCTTATTTAGCATGCGCATGAAGTTACAATGACGTCACCCTTATGTCCCTGAGCTCACTCTGTGATTGGTTGTTTCAAACTAAGACCTTCAAGGCGGTTTGATTCAAGAATATTGTTGTCCGACATATTGATTTTCGAGCTGTTGTTCGGAAACATTTTCGTGATTTTCCATGGTGAAGAACATCTGTTTGCAGTGACCATGAAGCCAGCGTAAGTAAGAATCACGTTTTGTGGATTGATGTTGACATTCAAAAGTAAACTGACTTGCATCTTTCGTTTAGTCCGAAAACCCCTTCTTCGACGAAGACCCCGCGCGGTGGCAAGACACCTAGAAGACCGGCGGTCAACAAGTTGAAGGATCCCGTGGAGGTATAGAAGCAAGAAGATATCGTTATTTTTCATAGGTCACAGGTTTCAATTTTATAGAGTCGGTTTCAGTAGATGAGTTGTCAAGCGGCTTATAGCTTAACTAGGTGGTCTTACAGAGTGTTGATTTTAATTTATTTTGTGGTACAACCTTACACTGCATTTTTAAGTTTATACATGATGTATGTTAGATGCATATAAGCCTAAGCCTTTAATTATGTTTTCTACACGAAAAGGCACCCTGAAATACTATTATTATATTACAACTAAGGCAAATAAATCGGAACAGATTGGTTTTCCAGTTTAGCAGTGTTTTGATCCCTGAAACGATCCCAGAATCAACATATCGGGTTTCTGTTTTGTTCTACTAAAATTTGTCAGGAACGTTGCTCTTTTTCCAGCCCGGCATTTATAGGTAATACACTTCGACTTTATCACACCAAAAGTCGATAAGTAATGTAAATGATGACCATATGTCATCTTATGAGGAGGTGATTTGGAAGTCGTATTTGGCCTGGTATGTGTTTGTAAATTTCTCATGGCCTCTTCACTGCATGCATTTTTGTGAAGGATCAAACAATGCTGATTTTTGACGTTATAGGTTTATTGCCGAATTCGACCTCTTGGAGACAATGAAGAAGAGTCTTGTGTACAAATCATTAGTGACACGATATTACAACTCACCGCACCAAAGGTATTTTTTTGTTTAATTATTTTAAAAGAGTATTTCGCTGGTTAAAGGTTGATTTTCATCAGCGAAGGAGTCAGAGTCGTAATCAGAAGCATATAACTTTATGATCTAGTGAAGACAGAATTCTGTTTCGACTGATTCCGCTTAAAACTCTGTCATTTACGTTCAAGTGAAAACTGGGTTGTCGGAGTCGCAAGCAGAAGCAGAAGAACTAAACCAATCACAAACCACGGGAACGTGCATTGTGATTGGTTTATCCTTCTGCTTCTGCTTTGGACTCCGACAGTGTGGTTTTCACTAGATCTTAAGTGGAACATTAGAGAAGGAATTGGAAGCAGAGTTGGAAGAAAATGGAAATGTTTGATTCTTCTGACTCCAATTCATCGCGAAAATGAAATAAATTAAAGACAATTAATAAAGCATCTATAGCTGTTGAGTCTAGGGAAGTCCTGCTTGACCCTTCTCTATTTCTAGATCCCTGTCCTTAACATCTAAGTTCCTCCTTCTCGGGGTTCTCGATCCCCTTAGGCATAGCAGCGCGCTCCGCAGAATTGCAAAGGACACTTTCGCCCTGACCCATGAAATTGTTGTGGCGTAGCTCTCTTGCTTTTTTGCAGATAATAGCTCAGCTAATCTTGGGTAGTATCTCAGGCATTCGTCAGCCATCCCTCCGGTCGTTATAAATACTAGTGGGGTGAATGTGCCTTGCTCTATTTCTGTGACGCGGGAGTTGTATTTTCGCTTCTTTTCATTTTCATGAATCCTGTAGATTTGCTTAGGGCTAAGATCTCTATAGGAGTGTGCATTGGGATGACACACCCTTATATTGAAAAATGCAGCCCTCTGACGTTCCCAGAAACCCCGTACAGTGGATGTCAAGGCGTGCATCAGTGGCTTGGTTAGTCCCTCTGGCAAGCTCTTCGCTCGTATTATTTTTATTATTATCATTATTATTATTATTATTATTATTATTATAAGCCAGTGTACTTTAATACTGTGCTTGACTTGCTTGTTTTGTCAACTTTAATACTTTTTTTTTTTGAAATATTTTGTTGATTCTACAAAGCACACTTGTCTTAATTTAACGTAGTAAGCATGTTGGAAAAAAAAGGTGCGCCATGAAACCCAAAAAATTGGTGTCACATCACACTCCCCAAAGTGGCTACCTCTCTTCAAGGACCACTTATCTCCATCCCCAAGGAGATTGTTCATGGCGGCCCTTGGCTAATAAATGTAACAGTTCTTTGTCAAGTCGAATGTAAGGCTCAAGATAATGTAAATGCCTTGTTTTGCAGAATTCAGCGGGATACAAATCTGGCCACAGACTAGAGGTAATTAATGTGACCTAACTTATGTAATTTAACTTTCTACAACTTGGAGCAGGCTGCTGTATGTGGCGTTTGATGGCTAAGTGTTTGATCGTATTCTGATATTTTTTTCTTACAGTCGGTCAGCCTACTTGAAAAGTGTATTACAATACTAAATTAAAACAACATTTATTGCCCTTAAACTCACGTTACATTTTTCCTCTCAAATGTTCTGGCAGACCCAGCATACCTTCCAAAAGGTTTATGATGAAAAAACAACCCAGAAGCAGCTGTTTGACAATGTAGCAATGCCTTTAGTTGATGATGTTGTCCATGGGAAAAATGGTAAGAATTTTTTTACTTCTGATCTCCAAAATAATCATTTATTAATAAACATATCTGTCTGATTTCGTTAAAACGTGGCCACTGGGTTTTCGCCTGGCGCTGGGCGTAGCTTGGCTCCAGGCCAGTCCGGTGCCCAAAAATGTAGGGCGCTTGACGTCTTGGTTGGTACAGCTTGATAGCCCAGGGACTGCCCTAACAGTGGGTGGGTGGATCAGGCCTTGGAGTCAAAACAAGTGGGGTAGGGAGGGGGCTGTTTTGACACAATCCCTTCAGTAAGCAACAGTGTTCAGTGCAGGCTTTGACGGGCGAGTACCTTGGTCTTAATTTGCCCCAGCCAGCTGAATTAGGTCTCTGCTGAGAATGATTATCATGATAATTGCAGAGCTCAGTGGGAGGTGCAGACAGTCACCCACTGTCCTGGGTGGGGAGGGTTAAAGTCTTGGTATCAAGGACGCACTTAGCATAGTACCTTTAGACACTCACTGAAGCCATGTTTTCATAAATCCAGTCAGATATCAATTAAAGTTTATATCTAATATGAACTTGAAACTTTGCTACAGCTGTAATACTGTATGTAGTTGGCTCTTCTATATTTTTTACTCACAGGCTTAGTATTTGCATATGGCATTACTGGCTCTGGAAAGACACACACTATGACTGGGACACCAAGTGACAGCGGCTTGCTTCCAAGATGTTTAGATGTTATCTTTAACTCTATTGGAGAGCTGCAAGCACCTAAATATGTAAGTTTTGAACCAGCTATATTCGGTGAGGTGACCAGGCGCTGGTTACCAGTTAATAAATGTATTGGACCAGCTTTAAGAACATTTTGAAGACCAGCTGGAGTAAACAGTGAGGCTTTCCAGCTTGCCAAAAATTCTTTTTGAACAAAAAACTGTGCAAAGAATGACTTGCACATGCCATAGCTCGCACAGATGACAACACAACACACAATCACTTACCTTGTTAACAAATTCAAAAGTTGTTCTTTTTAGATTACAGTATAAAACTCATGGTAAAAAGTTCAACAACAACAACAACATTTATTGAGCTGTTATACACACGAGAGATGAAATTTACATCCAATAAAAATTAAAGCTAAAAGTGGAGTTGGCTTCCTAAAATAACTAATAAGTAGCATGTGAGTTTTGAGTGCACTTGGGGGGATTGCTAAGCTCAAAAGAACTAGAGGTTTTAGCTTGTTGATGTCACCAGCATGCTCAATGGGGATATGAGAGCATGCTCATGCTATTGAATTTCATCAGGCGAATGTCCTTGCTGTTATAAAATTAATCATGTTTGCTGGCTTCTCAACATTTATGTGTAAGACAAAGTTTAATAATGACATTTAAGATTTTGGCCTTTGCCGCCTGCTACAGTCTGGTTAATATTCTGACTACTGTTGTAGGCAGGATGACGTGGCTGTATTTGTTACAATTATGTTGTCTTTAAATTCCTCCTGCAAGGTTTTCAAACCGGACAAAACAAATGGTATTGAAATACAGACTGAACTTGAAGCTAAGCTGGAAAGAGAAAGGCGTGAAAAAGAAGCTGCATTGCAGGCCCCACCTCCAACGCCAGGATCAAGAAATAGGTACAATAAATAGTAAAATTATTGTCAAAGTTTTTTTTTTTTGTCTTGTCCTGGGCCCTGTTGTTCAAATGTTAGGCAACAACCTTGACCTTTTGACCAACTGGCAACCTAAACTCAATTTCAGTTTGTTTGTCTGACATGGTGGCTTAGCCAGATATCAGTCCTTTTAAGAAACAATTTACAGCTGCTGTTTGCGCCAAAATAGTAGTAAAAAGCTGGTAGATCAAGTTTGAAATAGACATCTGTACGTACAAGCCTAGTGAATTAACAAAGTTTGAAACTAGTGAAACTAGTGAATTAACAAAGTTTGTGTGGGGTATAATTGAGTTGCTTTAGATTTTGTATTTTGTTTTTGCTTTCAGAAATGCTGATAATGATTTTGCTGATGTAATAAGAGTCCCTGAAACAGGGATTGTCAATGACGTGAGTGAATGAACTTTTTGGGTAGTTGTTCTAACATGTAGTTTTGGATTAACTTTCTTTCTAATTATTTGAATGCAGGTGGATGAAGACAACAGCTATGCAGTGTTTGTCTCTTATTTTGAAATTTATAACAATTATGTTTATGATCTTCTTGATGAGACTCCAGTGGACCCCATCTGTCCAAAGTAAGTCCATAAAAAAGTTTGGATAGTTTTAAATGTTGCAGAAAGTTTGTCAAGAGTCTTTATTTGTCAAGTTATAAGTCAGGTATGGGTTAGGCACAGAGGATAGAGTTTGGGTTAGCCCAACTTGAACTAATCATGGTTTACATTTGGTTCTTGAAATGTTGTAATAATAACATAATAATGACATTTATTTATACTGCGCAAATTCAGCTATACAGTTTTCAATTAAAAATTACATGAATGAATAATTATCTAGTCTATAAATTACAACATTATATCAGAAAAAGCTTTTTTAACAAGGTGAGTCTTCAAATTATGTTTAAAAACTTCAAAATCGGAGGTGCATCTAAGATCTAATGGAAGATTATTCCACAGTTTTGGTGCAGCGGCTACAAAGGCTCCAGTCACCAAGAGTAGGGAGAGTCCTAAAGTTTGGATTTGAAAGCAGTTATTTGTTATTTGATCTGAGGCTATAGGAAGAATTAGGTTTAAAGTTAATGAGAGATGATAAATAATTACAAGGTGTTCCATGGATTGCTTTGTGAGTGATTATAATAATCTTAAATTCCATTCTAAATGTTACAGGCAGCCAGTGTAATTTGTATAATATTGGTGTGGTATGGCAATACCGAGGTGCTAGATATAGAACTCTTGCAGCTGCGTTTCGAACAGGAGTTTTTTGAAGAAATCGCTTAAGGGAGTATGCTACAGTTTAGTGAGGGCGCAGTGGGGTAGTCCGTATAAAAGTGAGTTACAATAGTCCAATCTGCTTGTGATGAAAGCGTGGACGAATTTCTCGGCAGATTCTATGCTTAGATAATTTTCTGATTCGTCTAATATTGTGTAGATGAAAAAAAGTACTCCTACAAGTTTCGGTTATGCTAAAATTCAGGTTGAAATGGCAGTCAAACCAGGCCCCTAAGTTTCCAAGGGGTTCCATGCTGGGAGAGATGATGGATTCGCCAATAGTTAGAGTAGCGCTTTTAGTTTTCTGTAGCTGCGCCTTCCTCCCAATGAGCATAAACTCAGTCTTAGAATCATTGATCATGCGTTTGTCATTGATCATCCAGCTACGGACGTCACAGAGGCACGCTTTCATTGCTGCAATGGTGGCGTCTTGATCGGGATCATTGTTTGGATTGAATGCTAAATAAATACCGGTATCATCAGCGTAACTGTGCGTTGTTTGCAAGTGCTGGCTAATGACATAAAAAAGCTCACTAGTGTAAAGGGAGAACAGCATTGAGCTGAGACAGGACCCTGTGGCACACCAAACTTCGGATCAAAACTGTCTGACTTTGCACTGCCGATTACAATATGCTGGGATCTATTCGACAGATAGGATTTGAACCACATTACTGCTTGATCTTTAATTCCAAATTTGTATTCCAGGCGCCGCATGCAGTAATATATCATGGTCTACTGTATCAAAGGCAGTGCTTAGATCTAGGAACAGTAGTAATGTGACTTGTTGTTTGTTCATGCTGACAAGTATGTCGTTGCGCATGCGCAGTAAGGCAGTCTGATATTTACGATTGGCTGATTTAATTTCTGGAAACATCTGATTGAATGACACGTGATCAGAGATTTGTAGTGTAGCTGCCTTTTCAGTGATCTCTGAAAGGAATGTGAGATTGCTGACAGGCCGGTAGTTTTTCTTTATCAAATCCACGTTGACTCTCTCTAACTTTGGTCTCACTAAACCCTCTTTCCACATGTAGTTTGTAGTTACTCAGAGGTACCAGTTAGTCTTAAGTGAACAGCAGTAGTAACTTGTCTGATATGGCAAGAGAAACTTTCTTTTTCATTTGTAAACATAAATAGTTTAGTTTGTCAAAGCATTGGTAGTGGTTATCAGACCAATCTACCTGTAAACAATAAACACATCCTGTTGTAAGCCCCTCTATAGCTTGTATTAAAATTGATTTATTATAGTACTTTGAGCTCAACTAAAACTGGTAAATTCAAAATCTCTTTTTATCAGCACTGATATAGCTTGTTTCTAAGCGATTTTCCTTTTCCATTTATAAGCCCACTTAATCTTTTGTATTTAAACCCCTCCATGTATAAGCCCTCCCAAAACCTCTTACAAAGGTTTAACGTGTGAGTCGCACATGGAGATTGGGTGCCTAGGAACCTGGAGGCTGGAGCTGCCGACCCCTAACCTAGGTAGCATGAACACCCCAAAAGTGTGCCCTACTTGCAACCTAGCCATGAGCCCCCGCCTACCTCCTGAAGGACCTCTTGGCTGACCCAGCCTGAAGTAATGTTCCGCTTGGAACTGAGAAAACTGTAATGGAGACACTAAATGTACAAGTGTTAAAGATGAAAATGAGTGGACAGGAACAGACATGTCAGGAGAATCTACAGAACTAGAACAAAACAAAGGCGCTAAGCAATGCAGTCCACAAGGCTGGTCAGGGCGAACAGGAATGTTACACTGTTTACAGGAATCACTGTAGACGGCTGGACCCCTTCAGTACCTCCCCGCTGCAGGGGAGAGGGAGCGAGACAATTGGTGCCAAAGGAATGAAATGGGCAGCATACCCTCAGATGGTCTCTGTCACATGAGCTGCAGATGTGGCGGAAGTGGCAGTCCCCAAAATGTCATAGGCACCGACCTCTGTTTCATGAGATAGTCATACATTAAAAGGGAAGGGCACTGTTTCCCCGGTGAGCTGCCACTGGTGTTGATGGGCAGGAGGATGACAGCCATGAGGTGGGGAAAGCTGGTGAGCGCAAGTGAAAATTTTAGAGGTCCAAATTCATCCTGGATCAGTCAGATGCACCAGTTGCGGCAGCATCCCTCCCAAGGGCAAGGTCATACTCTAGCCATGCACGACCACATGATTGGCAGTTTGAATGATCAGCAACTTGTGTTTGGTCAGATCTGACCAGTGATGGGGATGGGAAGCACAGATCACCATTTGGGAGATGGTAAGAGCCTCAGTATAAGTAAGGCTGTCGTCTACTTCAACCAGCTGACGCTTTTTGGAGACCAATAACTTGCCATCCAGAAATGACTGGGGCTCCTGGTCAACAGCATTGAGATTTGCCAACAATAAGTCTGCTAACTCCACAAAGTTGGCGCTAGTAATTTTTCACCAGTTTCACAGGAAAGGGCGCATGACCGGGGCCCACTACAAGTGCCTTGTCGCACAGTGAGGCCAAACTGTCGCTGCCAAAAAGAGGCTGGAAGCATGTGATACCATAATTGGAGCAGTGATCAATTGAGCAAGGCCGTCCAAGCAAGAGCTGTTGATGGTGAAAGTGGTGGTGAACATAGACACAAATGGAGGTAGTCTCAACGTACCTGAAGTGGAGGCAAGTGAGCTGGCAGCAACCATTGCTGAGTTGGAAACAACACTGAGAACAGAAGGAGGAAAAGGAGCTGCACTGGAAACCAGAGGCACATGGTTGTCTGCACAAAGCGTTGAGACGAAAATCAGTAAAGAAATGTTGAAGTGCATGGGCCACCATGACCGTGATCTTGTTTGGAAGTGAATTTGATGCTCCCGATGAAGCCGTTGTGACTGCCACTGAATCCCCAGATGATGGAGGAGTTGACTTAGAAAAAATTGGCAACAAACCTGCCAACAAGCTATTGGATGTAGATCACAAGGTGGACCACTGAAAACTTGGAAAAAACCACAAACAAATGGGCCAACCCACGAGTACCACATGACAGCACAATGTGGCGATAAAAACAGTAAAGAACTCCAAACTGAACAAGACGCCCTACAAACTCTGAGAAAAAAAAGAAAACTTAGCAAGACGCCCCAAACACTAGGCAATGTAAAACCACAAGCACATGTAAATGTACACACATAAATTACAGCAGTAAACTGCTGACCCAGGGGGCACTGGAAATTGCCCTGCAACAGGCCCAGTTCAGTAACGTAAACCCTGGCAAAAACGCCATAATATAGGATAACCGCCAGCTCGCCAAAGTACACCAATAAAACGCTAACAAATGCAAACCCCATGCTCATGCCAAGCCAACTAAGTTAAATAAGTGTATTATCTTAACCTCATTTTAAAGTTCAGGGCTTATAATTGGCAGTTTACCCTTGAAAAATATCAGCATTTCAAATTTCTTTCAATTTGACCTGTTTTTCACCACCCACTAAAGCTATACCACAGGTTCTTTGGAACCTGCCCCTTTATTCTTTACTATGTTACTCAAAGTGTCTTGGTATTAATTCACAGACCACCAGCATCAAAAAATCTGAGAGAAGATAATAATCGCAATATGTATGTTAGTGGGGTAACAGAGGTTGAAGTCAAAAGTACAGAAGAAGCTTACAGTATCTTTTGGAAAGGTGAGAGGATAATATTATTGTTTTATTTCATGAAATGATTTGTGCAAATTTCAAAAGTTGGCATCAATTTACAGTAAGTTACCTTAAATTTTTTGTTCCCGTTAAATATTATAATTTTCAGGTTGGAGTCTTTATTTTCATGACTTATTTTCTATTACTGTGTTTCAATGATGTCATGTGTACTGAAGGTGGGGAGAATTTGTGTTTCTTTGACTGTTTAAATTGGGTTTACTTCTCTCACCTGAAACTCTACTCCCTCCTTCACACTAATATATTTCATTGGACAAGAAATTTATCTTCAAATTCACATTTAATTTAATTTCTATAATAAGATGCACTCAAAAAATTCAGAAGCATATGCTTCTGATAAAATGAATTAAATACCTCACAAGGTCAACTGTAAGTACTTAAAAGCATTGACTTTCCTCTTGCTAGTACTTATAAATGCTAGACTGACTTCTACACAACTCTAGATCTGTCCACTAATTATTAGTAGGAGAGTAAAAAAAGATGCTGACTTTTATTCCAATGCATGTAGACAGAAGTTACCAGTAGGTGAGAAAAGTGTTCCAATAGACTGTAAATAGTACATTTTCTGTCACATCTTATGGTGTATGTCAGGGTTGTCATTAAGAGCCGGGGGCCGGGGATTTTCCCAGGCTACTAAGAGAGTAGCCCCCGGCTATTTTTATCGGAAAATAGAAGAAAAATAGAACCAAAAGAAATCCCTGGCCATTTGATTCCCCGCCTACTTGTTGTATTTACCCGGCAACTTGAAATCTTGGTGACAACCCTGACATTATGTACTTATTATTTTGAACTTTGGATACAGGCCAGAAGAAGAGACGTGTTGCTAATACAGTACTGAATCGAGAGTCAAGCAGAAGTCATAGTGTTTTTGCTGTCAAATTGGTGCAAGCTCCTTTGGATCCAGATGGAGAAGAGGTCTTACAAGTAAGTTTTTTCAGCATCCATATCAAATTCAACTATTTGAATTGAACAATATTAGACAATGTTGCTAATGTCATAAAGAGGAGACGGCACCTATTTTGTTTGGAAGATTGTTTGTCTGGTTTGTTCATGGTGATTTCCAGTTCAAGGAGAAATCTTCAGCCTGTGGTCTTGATATAATGATTAACAGCCTTGGATTCAGATCACATTTGTGGGGTGCTTACGTTTGGGTGGTAATGTAGGTAGGTGGTAGTTCTATGAAAGAAACTTTGTAATCCTTTGTCTTTGTATTGGTTCCATCCATTTAGGATAAAGACCAGATTGCGGTTAGTACTCTGTCATTATGTGATCTGGCAGGGTCAGAAAGAACCAACAGAACAAGAGCTGGTGGAGACAGACTCAGAGAAGCAGGTACTTTACTTTGCAGCAAGTGAAATCACATCAAATCACCTTCAGTAGATTATTTTTTTATCTCTTGCCTTTCTCATTCTTTCATAGGTAATATCAATGCATCCTTAATGACATTAAGAACATGTATGGAGGTTCTGAGAGAAAATCAGGGAAATGTACAAAATGGTATTTCCCCAAAGGTTTGTATATACAAACGTATGGCTTTTATTTGTCTTGCCATGGTGGCAGCTGCTTATGATAGTAGAATAGGATAGCCCAATGATTTTTCGCTCAAAAAGTAGAAGGACATTTCATAATTTTATTGTTTTCTTCGTTTTCAGATTGTTCCTTACAGGGACTCCAAACTGACACATCTTTTTAAGAATTTTTTTGATGGAGAAGGGAAGGTGAGATTTAAAGATGTGCACTTACTAATTTTACTGCAGTTTGAAGTTATTGACCAAGTGTGTAACTTTTTCAGGTTCGGATGGTTGTTTGTTTAAACCCAAATGCAGATGATTATGATGAGAGTGTGGTGAGTATTAAATAAAGATAGATGGTAGATTTTAAGCTCAGGAAATGAATTTGAAAGATGCAATAATCAGCATATTGCAAATTGGGACAGAAAAAAAGAAATCTTACATGTAAGTCTCTGGCAGGATTCAAACCTATGACCCTCTGAACAGTCCCCTTAGCTACCGTGAAATTCATGGAGATTAAGGCAACATACCAGGATCATGAAAAATGTTTTGTAAACATTGTATATTCAATTACCTGAAAAATAGCTTGTTTTGTACCCGCTAATGTACTTTTTTCGATATCCCTTTTTAGCATGTCATGAAATTTGCTGAGGTTACCCAAGACGTTGTTATAGCTAGACCTCAGTCTGTCAGGTACTATGTGTAAAAATATAAATTGTCTCTAATTACCAGAATTATGACACAGCATAAAGTTCAGTGGAAAGGATAACTTTCAAACAACAATAAATCATTGCCTTTTTGTCTGATGTTCATTCAAACCCCTATCAATTTTCAAATAACTAAAGATGAATAAATTACTTAAAATTTCATACTTATTATAAAATGTATGTTTGCCAATATGTATCAAAGTCAAAACTAATAAAACTCTGCTGTTGTTTCTGAACAGATTTGACACTGGTCTGACACCCGGAAGAAGGAGAGGTACGCAAGAGATCTTTTGGGTTTCAATATGATTGTACAAAAAAGGTCTCATTAGCATAAAATTCTTTGAGTTTGTTTGGCCAAATCAATTCGCTTTCCCAAATTTTTTTGTGAAACCTAGATTATCCTGTCAATATAAAAAAGGCAAGCGATATAAAAATTACAAAACACTCACTCGTTACCATAACTTATATTATACTACTACATGAGAAATTTCTGCAATTTGATTGGCTTAGAGCAGTGGTATTTCAGCTTAATTTGAAATACCTACATGTGAAAATTTCAAACCTTTTGCGGGTAATAGTATAAACAAATAATAGCATGATTTGTACGTGATATTTGGCATAAATACCACTCGTGATATTTCAAAATTGTCTCAAATTTCACTCGCCTAACGGCTCGTGAAATTACGTATAACAATTTCGAAACATCACTCGTGGCATTTATGCCAAATATCACTACAAACCATGCTATTACCCATACAAATAACACTCACAAAATTACCGGCTAAAGTTTCTGTTACAGAATTATGTGAAGAAGTCAAAATACTGGAGTTGTGAAGCACCTTCATCAAAGATGATTGGCTAAACACTCCTTAAATCCATTACAGTTGTGACCAAAAACATGTAAAAAGACTATTTCAAAATACAGCATGTGGAAATGGGCAGAAGCGTGCAAAGAGAAAATTCACCTCAACAAACATCTGAAAATCATGAGACATGCAAATACCCCAAGTACTAAAAATACCCAAATTTAAAATAAAAGATGTCTACTGCATGGTTTCATTGGAAAGCATGAGAAAACTAGCCGCAAACTGTGCTGCAAATAAAGGTAAAAATGACTTGTCATTTCTCGCAGAAAAAGGCCAGGGTAATGTTAAAACTGTAACTTAGATATCTTACATTGTAAGGTGTAAACATATTTGAACGTGTAAGAACAAATCAAATACGCATCGATCCCTGTTTCTCACCTTAACACCGTTCACTCTTTCCACAAAATAATAATTTGATTAAATTTCTTCTCTTTTTATCATAGCGAATCAAATGTACAAGGAAGTTCTTGCTCATGTTGAGGAGAATGGCAATAAAGGTAATCCACTATGTGTGATTTGCCCAATAAACTGAACATAAACAATAAGAAAGGCATTTTGCGAAACTCCTTTGTCCATTTTGATTTTCTTTTGTAGATGAAGTGATCATAGCCAAACCACTGCACACTATGGGCCCACCTTTTCCATTGTTTGAAGTGAGTGAATTACTTTTGTTTTCTTCTTTCGGACGAACTTGTTGAGTTTTAATAATTGCTAATCTGTTGTATAGTATCTTACGTTTTGAACTCATTTCATTGCAGCTGAATTCTGCAGAAGATAACAACACGTTGATAACCTTGATAAATTTCCTTCAAGACAGACAAAGGCGAAGGCAGACTCTCATAGATGATTTGTCAAGGAAGGGTAAATCAATGTGTGAAGTTTTGATTATCTGACACTTGAAGTGAACATCCTTGATCAGTATGCGAACCCTTTCCTTGGACTTGTCATTACGGGTCACATCAATTCCTTTTTCCTTCTTTCTCTTGCAGAGGGAATTTTCAGGGCTCATCTCTTAGAATTAGAAAAGGAAAACAGCCAAGCGAATGGGGTAAGTATATATTGACGTCGTTTTGAAGTACACCTGCATGGGTATACTCAGCAGGTTTTTATCCAGTTTGCACTTTCCACCGTGATTTTCGGGACTTCAACATTCTGTATTCGTGATAAGCGCTTACCAAACAATCTTGCTGGTCTATCGGCTTGAGCTAAACTCTTTCTTCTCCCATCGATTTTTGTCCTTTAGATTATTACAAACCTCAAGGCAACGATTGAAGAGAAAGACAGGTATTTAAAAGAACAGATAGACATAAGTTTTAGGGAGGGTTTTAGAGACAGGAAGGTTGAGAGAGCGTGGTCCAAGAAAGAAGTGCCGGGTTTAGTAGTGGTCTAAGCACACCACCTTTTGATTTATTTCTAAATATTAAATTTTTTTGTTTACGAAAAGTTGCTTTGTGAAAAAGAGAGAGCTCGCCTGTTGTGTCCCTCTACTATACTGTAAGACATTAGCACAGTGATTTATCTCTTGATGTTGGTAGCCTCTTTACTTGCTCCTCGCCACTGGAGGCAAGACGTCTCTCTCCGAATTTTTTTTTTTTGCGCTGGAAACGGCGGAGAGCGATAGGGGTTGCTGTATTCGCAGCCTACAACTTCGAGGATAGATAAAGTTCAGTTGCATATATGTAGGTAACTCTTTTTTTGATTGTTATTTCTAGAGACATACAGAAGCTTGAAAGAAGGTTGAAGGCTCTGTCACAAAAGGTATACATAGTGTGTATTATTAAACGGTTTTTATTTGTAGGTGATTATTTTGTGCTAACCTCAGAAGTACCTCATCATGTCATGATTTTCCTCTCCGTAGAACGAGATGCTCATGAAAACAGCTGAGCTGTACGAGCAAGACAAGAAAGAACTTCAGTACGAGGTACAAAGTCTTGTGCAAGAAGCTTAATGCATCTGTCAACACGTTAAGGTTTATTTTGACCGACTCCGCCTGAACACGGGACCACTTCTTAATGTCCCGGATGTCGTTTTTTTATGGTATAGAGATTCAGGGTCATGTTTCTATTAAATAACTCATTGAAAATTCAAGGACACTATTTAATCAGCGTTGAATTACTATAAATAATAACCAACTGACTAGAGCTGATTAGCTCTTGTAACCAAATCAGATTTGATTCAAAACGGCTTTCGAGCGCAGGGCAACCAACGTCGTGGCAATGGCTTCGGTCGGTTGGCAGTGATGGAGGCGATGTTAAGCCGAATCTGGTTTTAACATACAGTAGAACCCTGGTAACTCGAACTCTGAAGGGAAAACAGCTCGGGTTAGCCGGGGCTCGATTGTCACTGTTAGTAATTGACAGTAACTGATTATTTGGCATTTCAGTGCATAGTGCAGTGCAAATTTACTTATTTCATTAAGAACGGTGACATGATTATGGATTTTTACGATAAAACGTGATCTTTTCGTTGCGTTAGTTAAGACAAGTTTGTGTAGGGTTACTTTTAGGGCACTTTCTATTTGTCAGAACTGGCCTGCCAGACCAGTCAGTTACCAAATGAAATCGGCTTTCTCCAAACGGGTTTTTGCTGAAAGACCATCTCGTTCGTGCATACTACTAATTTAGGATTTGACTGATGTGGCTGGATAGTTTTGATTAAAAGTAAAATTCTTATAACGACGGGAATGTTCTGGCACATGAAAAGTGCCCTTACTGTTTCTACCGATTTTACGATAAGAGGAGGTAATGGGACGACATCCGAGTGGAGTGAAATTTTGATCAAGGCAAAGGAAATTTAGTTCGAGTTAACCGAGTAAAAATGACTGAAAATTGAGTGAAATCCCAGGGAAATAAGACTTAGTTCGAGTCAGCGGGCCGGGGAGTTCAAGTTATCCAGAGTTCGAGTTGTCAAGGTGCCACTGTATCGTATTTCAGTTTTACAACTTACTTTTCATGTCCTAATAACTTTAATGATCTTCTCATTGCATTGTTCGATGATTACTAAATTGCTTGTCTGCCTCGGATTCATATTTTTTCTAGCTGGATGATCAGAAGAAAAGAGCAGACAAAGAAAAAAATGACAAAGTCAAAATGAGACAGGTTAGGATTATTAAATGTCAAATTTGCACAAGCAGCCTCTTAATTAAGAGAATATAGAGAGAATGAAGGCAATATTCTTGCTTCAATTAATACACGCATTATCTGGGCTCCTTTCCCACTAAAGAGCCAACTAAAGGCGACACCCTTTTCTGCGTTATTGGCATCAACCTGCGACGCGACAAATTTTAACGTTTGCCTTTCCTACAAGAATAAAGAACCAAAAGAAAAAGTGGGTTTACACTGTTTTCAGCTTTCCCTGCTAGCACAGTGTCGAGAGAAATTTCTTTTTTTTTTCGCCGATAATAAACAGAATATAACTCTCATTCATTTGCTGCGTCATTTTTGCCTGTCGCCACATACTACTCTTTAAAAGCTGCTTTTTTAAAACTTGTTTTCTTTTCCTCTCGTAAGGCTTTGAAAGGTGTGGTGTCACAAGAAAAAGACAAATGGCAGCGAGAATGTGTAAGTGTGAAGGGTTTGATTGATGCGTTTAAGTGTTAAACAGTTAAAAGACCTCCCTGGGTTGGCCGGATGGGAATAACACGAAACAAAGGCCGCTCGAGAGAGGAACTTGCCTGAGAGACGGGTCCGGGAAAGGAAAAAGCCTGTTGACAGGTTACAGAGGTAGCCTAGCTGGAGCATTTGACAATCAAACAAGTTCACAGGCTGAACCTTAGACATCATGTTTGACTTCAATTTTGTTCTACTCTTCTTAAAAAGAGCTTATTTAAGGGCTACTGGAAACAGATAGACTATATTTTGTATACTGTAATCCTCTCCTTTCTAATCATTATTATGGGGGAAGTTTTGTTTTATTTATCTTATTCAGTTTTCCGACCCTATGAAAGGCAGAGCTTCCTTAACAGCCTTTACTAACGCTTTGAAATGTTTTATTACATAGTCCAAACGGGTTAAAGACAAAGAGATGGAGATGCAGGCCAAAATGTGGCAGAAGGATGAAAAGTTGCGACAGCTCAAGGAGATCGTTCAGGTATGCCGCGAACATGTCTCTCGCAAGCCTGTTACAAGACCCTAGACCTACAAAAAAAGTCCTAAACTGTATGAAAATGGTCACATTAAATTTATCCGCTTGACCTACAATTGTAGGTAGATACAGAATGGTTTTTCCAGGCTGAAGCATGACGCTGGGCCGTAGAATATGAACAACTTTGGATCAAACGATAGGTTTTAATGTGGCACAGTTGTACTGAAGTAGAAGGAATAAAAGGCATGCTAAAGTATCTTTGTTTTTGAAATTCCAGTTGAATGTGTTTGACACTAGATGTTTTTTGTTTTATTCCTTCAGAACATGAAACCAAACGAAAGAACGTTAACTCGTGCCCAGGCCAAAGCAGCAGCTGTACCTCGATCCAAGTCTCCACCGCCCGTGGCGAGAAAGGTAGTAAAGGTCCCTGGGTTAGATGGTGTCATTGACTTGACAGTAGCTTTTAAAAATATGGCCTTTATTATGTATTCAACCTGATGCTTATTTTCCAAGAGTCCTATACGACCTCATTGAAACACACTTCACTCGCTTTAAAGAACTTCTGAGAGGTCGACTTGTAGCAAGTTAGTAAGTCTACTTCCGTTTAGATATGAAATGAGTAAAATATCATTGCTGGTTGGAACAGACTCGACTTGTCGTGTGGGCATGGTCAATGGTTTCGTTGGAATTGTGGCTCAATCACACAGATTATCATTTAAAGTGTTGGGCTATATTTTGTTGTACAGTAAGTGTTGAATTATCTTGGTTACATTTCAGCCACCCATTAAATCACGTCATAGACGGTCAAAATCATCGGATTGCTGGATAGAACACAAACCCGCCACACACTTAGAAACAGGTACGTCACATCCACCTGAAGGTATACTTTTAAAAATGTTTTCAATCAACGTGGAAATTACTTACGGCTGTACGAGCTTTTCTGCGTTTGCGTGCCGCCGTCATTCTGATTGGCTCATTAGATGCGGTCCACCTCCAGCCTTCTAAATTTGATCAGAGTAATTAACTCGATTTTGGTTTCACGAATCGTATAAAGTACCTGATTTGTAAATTGAAAACCCATCAGCAGACGTTGTTTGTTCTCGCGCCTTAACTGATAATACGAGTATATCTTTGCTGTAGCTCGGCTGTTAAGGTTGTTAAGGAGAGGATAATTTCTTTGCGGTATTTGTTATTTACTATCACCAATGTCTTGACAGATACCGTTCTCAAGCCATCACTCAGGAACAAGAAAACTGTTTATAGACCAGATGAGAAGGACTTCAGACAGACTCACGTAAGTTGATGATGCGCCTGAGTGTATTGTGTTCCTCCTAGCCTCCGAGCAAGCTCCGGCTCCATTTGGGGGAGTCTCAATAAGTCACATGACGGAACGCGAAAGGAGACGCTAGTCCAAGGGACTCCGTTTCCTCTGCCTCTCATGATTTCGTCGCTCGCTTGCTCGCTCGCTTCCTCGGCGTTCTCTCACAGCTCGATTCGCTCGCCATAAATTGCTCACAGGCTGTGTTCCTCCTAACAGACTTGGCTACATGTACTGTTTTTCTTTTTTCAACATGCAGGCCACAAACTATGTTTTGGCTCATCAGGAGGAAGATTCCGCTGGTGAAATAGAGACCAAGTTAATCAAAGTGAGTCCAAAATTGTTTATCCTCTTGTTGCATTTAATTGTTAGCATGTGACTTCAAACGTTGGTTTTGAATGGGCATCACTGTAAGCGAGCCGTCACCGGATGCAGTAGAACAGTTATGACGGAGTTGATTCTAAAGGACTGTATCCTAGTTCCGAAAAAGAAAATTGTTGTCTTGAGTTCACGTCCTCCATGAAACGTAAGACCAGGACGTTTCAAGTCGTAATCGTGCAACAACGGCAATTAAACTTACAAAGAATTGTGATGTACGTGCAATGTTGTTGCATTGCTTATCTGAACCTATTGCTTTTTCGCCGTTCTCATGGTCGTCGCCATCGTCGTTGCTTAAGCTCCCTACTGTGAGATTAGGAAGCTCGCCTATTTCTGTTAAGGATAATTCAAGTTTGATGCGATTGGCAGGGCGACGTTTTCCAAACAGTGGGAGGAGGTCACTCTATTCAGTTTACAGAAGTTGAAACTCTGAAAACAAGATCTGATGAACTTACAAGTCCTGGAAGGTTTGTACTAGTCGTTACAAAGTCTGGCTGCTGTATTTGTAACACGTTTTGGTAGTGATTACATTGAACACTTTTTCTCACTAGAGTGGCCAATTTGAAAAGTATACAAAAATTCCCAATTGAATTTGGTAAAATATTGAAATAGTACTATTAAAGAGGTTGGGATGGCGGGCACTGCAGCATTTCATCCACAGACTCAACAGGTAGAACTTCCTTACAACTGGACTTCCTCCATCATTCGTCACTCAGGGAGTGGAAGAGTGAGGAAATTTCCCGTGCTGTCATTGATCAAGTCTTCTGCACACAGCAGGATAGAAATTGGTGTTATACTGTATTAATCTTAGAGCTTCATGCCTCACAAAGTTCTTAGAACTTGAGCTACAAGATGAACACTGTATCGATACCAAAATCTAGATACACTCTGAGAGCATCAAATATGATTCTATGTGATTGTCTTGTAATTCCCACTGTCTGTTTGAATACTACAGGAAAAGGCGAGCGTCTGATTCAATCGATGATGATAGCCGCTCCAGTTGGACGGATGTAGAAACCAGGGTAAGCACGAGTTCCATATAATTCTTCACCACCTGACTATAATTGGTGTTGCCGGATTTGTGACTGTTTCATTAAGCCTCCTTCATGCACTAACGTTTGTTTCAAGGAGTTGTTTGTCACTCCAACTCGCTCTCAAGAAGGCGTGGCCGGCTACTCAAATCTTGATATTGTTTGTCCTTTTATCTATTTTTGAACCCCAAAGTAGCCTTGAAGTGTTTGTTTCTTCCTTGTAACCTTGGGGTCCCTTAGCCCTTGGGCATTGGCGCATTCAGAATTTCTGTACTCAACCCTACTGATAAGCTGTACTTTTTCTGTACTTCCAGTGTTCCACAGCGATCGAAGGCCGACCAGGAATGGGCCCCAGTTACAGCCACACTGCATCTAAGTACGTACTATTTAGCAATTATTCCTCGAGCCCGGATGGGCCTTCGGCCTCATGGGCTATTGACTCAGAGGCCATGAGGGCGAGAGGAATAATTGTTTTAGTAAAATCCAACTAGTTGGTCAAAAATATCGAGAATAGAAAATTTTAGCTAGTTAAAGCTGGACTTTAATCCCTTTTTGCCGCCAAAAGCCCGTGCTTTTCGCTACTAGTGGGCTATAACATATAGCCTAGTAGTAGCTCAACCAATCAGAACGCAGCATTCATAATAGACCAGTAGTTGGATTTTACTAATATATAATAGCAAAGTTGCTTCAACTTGCGCGCAGGGGTAACGTTTGAAAAAGTGAAAATACTACTTGTGGAAGAATTAAGTGACCAGTTTTTCTTCACGTTATTTATGCCAATACCTTCTTTGTTTGTCTTACCTTAGAGTGTCTTATGTTTCCAGTGTGAATCATGCCTTTCAAGGCTCCTCCCTACGTTTATAGCTAATTATCTTTTTTTTTTTTTCAATTTCAGAAAAAAGAAACCTTGAAAAGGAGTGAACTTTGAAAAGTGAACACAGAATATTGCGTCAGTGTTTAAATTTATAGTGAAAGTTATGTTTCATTCTGCCACCCTTGGATGGACATTCCAGGGAAATGTTTCTGACTTGGCAGGGGTTATTCTACACTAAGAAATGCCGGCCAATTAGGGCGCTCGGTATTCTTAAACCATACAGGTCTTATCACGGTTTTCGACGCCATCTTGACGAGTAGGCAACCGCGTGAGAAATTACAGTTTTTGTATAAGAAGCTAATGTGGAATAATTTCCGTAAAACGGATTTTTTGGAAAAAATATGAACTGTAAACTAAAGCTACACAGCAAAGGATTTTGCTATCAAATTGTGGGGGCCGTTACTGTGCTTAAATTTCTCCATACGCTTGCTTCAGATTTTCCACATATTTTGTCTGCAATTTTTTCCCGGGAAACGTTTACAGGCAAGTGTATCGAAAATTTTAAAAAGTGGTTCTAACGCATATAGCTGCATGTAACGACCTCAAATTTTTTCAGAATAATCGTTAGGAGTGAAAACTTTGTTTACAATTCATATTTTTTTCAGAACAGCCGTTTTACGGAAATTTTTGGACATTAGATTCTCATACAAACACTGTAATTTCTCACGCGGTTGCCTACTCGTCAAAACCGTGATAAGGCCTGTTGTTAGCGCATGAAACAAGACGTGGTTGATATTAAAAACACGAGTCGCACACTTAACTCCTGCATGGGTCAGTTAAAGAAAGCTTTTACAGGTGCAATTTACAAGTGTAGAGATTGATTTAGGGTTCGAAAACAATACCTACACTTGTAAATTTCAGTTTAAGTTTCATTAAATCGACCCATGATTTCTCACTTCAATCTAATTAACAGACGGTAATTATTGAGATTTTAAATCGATTTTCTGCGCATTTTTTTGAATTGCGGAAATACCTCAGGCTCATTGCCTCACTAAATAAACCCTGTTTCGGCAGCGGTTGGATGCTAACATATTTGAATGAGAGCTGCATATAAGAAACGGCTGATAACAGCATTTACTACCTCGTCGCTGTAAAATTAAAAGGAATAGTTTTAATTATTAATCGCAATCAAGATGTATGCTGTTGTCTTTTCTTTCAAAGATCGCAAGATCAATTTGTGTTGTACGCAGCTGTTCTGTCTCGGCACAAAGTGGGGAAGAACGTTGCGTATCGAGACAAAGAACGGCTCTGTGGGAGAGATTAGAGAGAGTCGGTTGCCTGTAGTCTCTCAGGTGTGGCTGCCAACAAGATTCATTTTTATCCCTTCTGTTTTCGTTTTAGTCATATTTCCATTTAGTCGTAAGATAAATAGCCTATTGTACAAAGTTGTAGGTAATGATTAATGAATATAATTGCTTTACTCTTATCATACGGTGTCCTTGCTTTCTTGCTGCCACTTCCCTAACACGTTACCTAATAATCTCTTGAAATAATGAATATATGCAGCATATAAATATGCAGTTGTGAAAAGAAAGCCTGAAAAAAATCAGTCTTGCCTGGATGATCTTCTTGATATTTATTAATCTTTTTATTTATTTCTTTCTTCAAAGGTTTTAGGTTCAAACCCCGGCAAGACTGAATTTTTTCAGGCCTTTTTTTTGCAAGTGCAGAAGTTGCATCTTTAACTGCTATGATCTTCTTTACATTATTTTGGGGTGGGGATTTGATTGTCTTTGTTGGCCCTGGGGTAGGGCATTTGACTGATCTTGCTCTACCAGGGGAGGGGATATTTGAATCTTTCTTCGCCCGACGTGGAGATATTTGACCGCCGACTCGGACGAAAAAGACTGACACCGAGCATATGTTTCCCGCTTCCACGCTTCACGCATGCACCGTACGGTTTGAAAAGATCAGGAAGTCATGGAGGCCAATGAGAACAAGCAAAGGCTGAGTGGATTTCACTGTTTTGTCTTCAAATTTCGTTTGTTTTAGCGTGCTTTGATCAATTGAACCTCTTGAAATACTGTGGTATCAAAGTAAACGGAAGTAAAGAGTAAACAAGTCGACTTTGCAAGTACAATTGATTTGTGTATGGCTCATTCGCATAATTGCAGCTGTAACAGGAACACTATCTTTGGTGATGCAGCAACGTTTATAAAAGATTGCATAGTTTCATTTGGAGATATTTTAATTGTGCCTTTCTTGGATCCTGCCTTGGGATTGACAGCAATGTGCAGCTTGAGGTGGGGAAATTTGGTTGCATTTGACTGGAATGATTTGCCCGTGGGCAGGGAATTTGGTTGCAAATTTTTGAAAAAAGTCAAATCCCCACCCCATGCCCTGCCTCCCCCCCCCCCCCCCCCCCCACTCCCCCCGCCGGCATTACATTGATAGGTGCATAAAAAGACCACCTTTTTTGGCCGCCTGGCAACAACCGCCATACATTTTCTTGTACAAAAAACCCTAGTTAATACGGCCACATTTTTTGGGTACATTGGTGACCTTGCTAACGGGGACCCACTGTACAAATTAAGGCCAAGAGTGCAATTTCTTTTCTCTTCTCCTCCCTTCTTTCTCCTCGCTCTTTTTATTCCTAAAGTATTTTTCGGGCTTACAGGCAAGGCCAACTTGCCTTTTGGCCTTTTTTTTTCTGTCAAATGGCTGTTGTCTGCAATTTTCGTCAGGTAAGTTTTCTAGATATGGTTTTGGCCTTTACGTTAACTATAAGTTATTGTTTTCGTTAACAAAATTTACAAGTTTTGAAGCTTTTTGTTCTCTCCTTGTTAAATAAAAAATTAAGCGGAGGGGAGGATACTTTGTCTAATTCTTTAAAAGAAATCAGTCGGCTCCTGTTCTTTAGGTTAGGCTTCCAAACGAAGTTGTTTCAAATAAGAAGGAAATACGTTTTTTTATCTAAAGAAATGTTTGTTACCTTCGAAAAAGAAAGAGGGATAACAGCATAGGCGTACGGGCCGGGGGGCGAGGGGGCCTGCAGCCGCCCCAAATTTTGGGCAACTCAGTTTTTTTGGGCAGCAAGAGAAAATTTGGGCAAAGCCAGTTTTTAAAGACGTCTCCATAGTTATTTGATTATTTTAAAGACCTGAATATTAACCTGAAGTCGGCGTAATAATCCAGTTACGAGGGTCTCATTGGGGGTAACCGATAGGCGTAAAACGGCCAAAAATTTAGTCGATAGCCGTAAAAATTAAAAACCTTTAACCGTTAGCCGTAAATAGGGTAAAAAAGAGTTAACCGTGGAAGAAATTGTTCCCCTAGATTTGCTACTTTTAAGGAAGGTACTAAACTCACTTATGGTTGCGTTTCCCGGCTATTGTGACTCCGTACGCACGTTAGGTAAAGCGCCTTTTAGGTGTTGACCAAGACCCTGGTTCCATTTCCGCCGCTCTCTCGGGGAACTAATATTTTTTTCCATAGCCAAAGTGTGGCTTCTTGCTGGGGATTAATATTTGCGATTTTCAGAAGGTCGTGCCCTCGAAACACTAGTGAAACAACACGCAGAGATCTCACTGTTTGTAAAACACGTTGCAGGGGCGGATCTTGGGGAAGGGTGCAGGGGGTGCGCACCCCCCCCCCCCCCCCGAGATGACCTGCGGTTTTCTAATACAACTGATATTCTGCAAAAAAAAACTTTGTGGTTTATTGGTGTTGAAGTAGAGCAAGAGACGAGTGCACCCCCCTCCTAAGAAAAATCCTGGATCCGCCCCTGCGTTGCCGATAAACAACATTTCCCTGTTTTTCTCTGACGCTACGGTAGACATTGCCATGCCTAGTCCCTGTACGGCGTCTTCCCATGCAATCTCGGTCAAGGCATTTCGGTGGCGAACTCGCTCGGACCAGGTGACCCGAAACGCATTAGCCGCGCGAAATAATGAGGCCTACGGACAAGGCAACGGCTGACAGTGGTTCCGTACAGTCCTTCGCTATCATTAAAAACACTGGACACGGGAATTTGTTAATGGCCGTTTTCACACTAGAGTTAGAAACGGATTATCCGTCTGAGACTAGCCTGTGTACAGTCGCCCCCTTCCCGACAGACACCCCTTCTTCGATTTTTTTTTTGAGGGGAGGGGGCGGCTGTACACAGGCTATCTGGAACAGGCCGATTGTTCATTCAAAATTAAAACTATTCCATTTTCAAATTAAGACATATTTACCTATCTGACGCGAATCATCAAACGGATAACCCGTCTCACACGAATAATCCGTCTCTCGTGTGAAAACGGCCATTTCTGTTGCAATGAATATCGCGCCCCGGCCTTGAGTTGGGCGTTCGCTTGTGTACTTTGCTTCTTCACAAAGATTATTTTTAAATTGACTATGGACATTTCTATGTGTAAAATAATTTCAGATATGATCTTAAGACCTTTATTTTGCTCAGTTTAAAGATACGAAAAATACAGGGTAATTAATATTTAACTTTTTGAAACAAAAAAAGTTAATTTTTAACTTTTTTGTTAACCGTAACTGGAAAAAATTAGCCGATAGCTGTAAAAGAGCCAAACTTTTAGCCGATAACCGTAAATGCAACCACCCCATTGAGACCCTCAGTTACATTCACACGAGACACGTACAGTGGTTACCTAGCATGTGATAAGTAATTTATATATTTGTAGTTTCTTATTGTTGGGCACTGTACTGCACTGCCGCTGGAAGTGGGTTATTTCCAGTTGTGAATTGATTAGAATAAACTTTCGCATAACTTTCTAGAATCATCTCCACTCGAAGAACAGTGTATGGCAGATTGCATAAGCCAGTGGGTCTGAAAAAAAAGAAGTAGCTGACTAATTTTCAGTTTGAATTACGAGAAGAATCTGAATTCTTTTAAAGAATCTATCGTTAGGTTTAAAATTATTCGCTAATTTGGTAAAGTAGACCGAAATGTTTACAAAACCGCTAACAAGAGTGCCTTGATACGTACTAATCAAATTCCTCTTTCTAGCAATCGGTGCAGAGCTGTCTCCACGGTCTTTGAGGTTAAATTGCATGTCAAAAGCGCTTCGTTTTCAACAGATAACGGCCAAACATCAAGATTTTCCTTTTCTTACAGTATTTCTTACGATAAAAACTTCACCCCAAAATATCTCGATAACTCTCTGACTTACATATTGTGCTTAAACTTCACGAACATCGAGGCGACCGTATTGGAGAAAAAAGCTCCTGTGAACGATTTTGTAAGGTTCCCAATGCCGAGAATTATTGCTGAAGTAAAATAGGTAATGGCGTCATTTCGTTGCTATGACAACTCCGATGTCTTTGCAACCCTGATCATGACAAATTTTCATCTTAATATAACTATGGTGACAATTTTTCCAAATGCTTGTTTATGGCGACATAGTTTACTAGTATACTCAAACTTGGTATTGACCCCGAAAACTAACTGTATCAAGCCATCTTCATATGCCAGTACGGCCTACGTTGTTGTAATACGTCCCTCCTCTCTTTCCGACTCTTTCGTAAAAATTTGGGCAACCTGCGAGATTTTTTTGGGCAAATGGTTTACCGCCCCCCCTGGGAAAAGTTTCCAGTACGTCTATGGATAACAGATCCTTCATAACATTTATAACATGAGAACGTTGATCTGCAAACGTTTGTTTCACCCAAACGAAACAGTATAATAGGGAAGTTACAAGTAGTTTGATGTTAAACCGTATTTCGACTGAATTGTGCTCGTAACTCCAGCGCTTATTTATCGGCGGCGCGAGTGAGCACCTCTCTCTACAACCTCTCTACCACCTAATCAAAATACACCCTGCCAGCCGCGAGGCTGAAACCTATAATCAGCTGTCTCGTGATTTTGGGTGGTCAATTACAGGAGGTTAGGGTCGGTTAGGAAGGAATTTCTCTTGTTAGGTTTTACGGTTTACCAGAAAACCGCGTCTAGTCTTTCCAGTATCTGTACGGGTCAGTATCCCCTCCGGCAGAGGAACAGTGTTACCTCCCCTCACGTCTTTCGATATACCAACCATCTCTTCAAGGAAGCGGGCCTGATACAAACTCTATTCTCTACCCCCGATTACGGTTCCTGGTATTTGTGAAACGAAAAACTGTTTGAATGCAGAGGTCCTCGCAACACGTAACTAAAACTGACTGGTTCCTCAGGGAAAGGGAAAAAAGTATCTTTTTAGTCAAAAGAGTGACGTTTAAGCACTGAATTGGTGTTCTGAGTTTTTTTTGTGTCGCCCCATATAAGAGAATCCATGACAGTCTTGGATTCTGGATTCCACCCTGTGGATTCCGGATTCCGAGTACTGGATTCCGGATTCCAGCTCAGTGGATTCCGGATTCCAAAAAGGACTGGGTTCCAAATTTGTTCTGTTTTAATGCTTTTCTTCGCATTTGGTTTTCGTGTTCGAATCTTGCTATATTGAAAGACGTTGTTTAGAATACATAACAAGTTTGTTTTCTTTTTCGATTTATAAATTACGTGAAGAAATGTATTACTGTTCCGTAAGGGTTTAAGGTATAATAATGAGGGGGACATTCTGGTACTGTCCACACCGCAACACCGCGGAAAAAAATAACAAACATCGCATCACCGCAAAAAAACCTGGCGAAACACCGACATCGCAATTTTAAATTTTGTCCTTCGATTAATCTAGTCCAAATCTCCATATGATTAGGGATCTCGGATCTCGGAGCTGGTTTAGTGATTAGTAGAGAGTGAGACTGACCTCAAGACTCTATTTTTCACGGAATCTATTTTTGTGAACTCATGCAGATAGAAAAATGCTTAATTAGCAGAAACAAAAGAACTCTTGCAAATCATTCCTAAATATTCACGTTTATTCATTTGATTGCTACATAATAAAGTATTGGGAAAACATACAGTCATTGCCAGGGAAAATCGAGCTGCAATTTGCAAGAAAACGGCCTAACAAAGTTCGTGTGTAACTCCAAATCAATTTTTCCTATCTATGCCATATCATAAACCAGCGAAAGTTAATCAAGTCTTTGCTACTCACCAATAATATGATAGAAGGTTCATTTTGTTTGTATGTCTTTACATTCGTAGTTTTCCTTGTCTGTCCGAACTCCTGGAACAGGCTACGTCGAATCAGTCATGTTTGCAAATTCTTTTGGAACATTAAAACAGTCTTTCGAAGTAATATTATGTTTTAGGACATTGTTTTTCGTTCTTTTTCTACCTTTTATTGGAATCATTGTCATAGCGCAAAAAAACTAAATTCGGTTACCGCTCTTTTCTAAAACTATTATTTATAGAGACACAGTAAGCTGTAGAACACGCGCATAAATTAGATATCACTTCCTAACTGAATTGCTTTCACACTTTCTCATATGACTCGTAAGACACGAATTTTAGCCAAATACAAAAAAATACACTTCTCCTAGGACGGGATAAGCATATATACTCAGTAAAAGATTGACAATCAAAAAGAGCACAGAAGATTAAACTGATTAAATTGGACTTCAAGCTGACAAAAGTGGTGTCCCGGTCAGCGCGGCCCTAAAGTGACTAAAGTTGACTGTGTCACATAATTGTCTAAGAATGATAACATAGCACAAAATAAATTTCGGACAGTGGCCGGACCACGTTGATCTACTAAATAAATTTTTACGCTGTCTATGTCTTTGGCTGGTCAAAACAAAGATAAAAAGTCAGTAACTCTTGACACTCTGCAAGCCCAAAACTGTCAGTGACTTGGTCTAGTTGTTGCTGAACCATTTAAATCGAGTTCAAAAAGTGGTTTATAGTAATAGACAAAACGGCTCAAAACGTAGTCAAAGATAGCCTGAGTTGCCCGCGTTCAGTCAAAACTGTAGGGCTGAACTTGTTTGTTCTTTATTGACTTACGCTACGCAAGCATCCTTACTGGACAGCATCCGAGAGCAAACCACCCCCTCCCCCCTCGCCCTAGAGGTCAATGAAATCCCTAATCTCGTACCCAGAGCTCTTGTCATGTCTTGTTGACGAAGCCAAAGGCGAGAAAGTGCCCCCCCCCCCGGGATCTGGCCCCAGTTGTCGCGTTGAATTTGATGTTAAAAAGATAAAAAAGAACACAAAAATTAGCTGGTTCATACTTAAGATGTGCGCATAACTACGTTTTGATAGAAAAACTTCACGGCTCTATCAAATTCGTTGTTAAACACGTCAAAAATTGAGGATTAATTTCAAGCATACCCTCTTTCATGGCCTGTCACATTCTTGAAAGGCAATCACGGGTACAAAATCGGATTTGACCAGATCTCGCCTTTGTCTTCATCAATAATTAAGAGATCTGAGTGTGAGATTATGAAATCCCCCGCGAGTTTTATTTCATATTAATAGCGCGTTCTAGGTGGCTCTAGGATCCATTTCAAAGAAAAAAAATACGGGCTAAACCGATCTCAGATCGGTCTAATTTCCGAAAGCGACCTCGATGTGAACGAGGCCTAATCACAACTGTAGAACCAGAAAACGTGAAAAGTCCGTCTGATCCTCGATCGAGTCTGAGATGACTGATAGATCGAGAGAGACTTACGCGTTTCTGACACGTTGGCTCGTTTTGAGCGTTTAACAATGTAAACGATATTTTCCCCAACGACGACGTAAAATTTATATTACATTCAATTAACGTTTCTTTTGTTCAAGATTGTCACTTACTTGCCGCCACATTCAGTACAGTCCACAGATCGACACAAACGAAAAATCATGCAGCTTTGCCTTTGGCACGTTTAGATCTATCGCAGTCAGCTAAAAATTGGTATAGAATTTCACAACACAGTATTACAGGTACCTTTCTCTCTCAGCATTTTGTTTTTGCGTGTACTTTCCAATAACAGTAGAAAAGAAAAATCCAACAAAAAACAAACTTCAAACTGGTCTGATCGAAGAGGTGGCGAGATTTCACTCGAATGCCGGGGATGAATGAAAAAGGCACCCACCGCGTCCTTGCACGTGATTACTTTAGTGACAGCTGATTGGTACGGTTCTGACAGTTCCTGGCTTATTTCTCAAATAAAGATTATCGAAACCATGAAAATTAGGCACTAGGAGACTGTGAATTTCTTTTTTTTTCTTTTTAGCTAAACTGTTGAACGTAGACGTTTATTTTCATTTGTGAACCAGGAGGCCTAGGAAGGTTCAAGAAAAGGTTCACCCCAGGTGCACCTTTTCCAGTCCTATGCCAGGTCAAAAAGACTCCCCCCCCCCCAATTTTGTGATCCTCCCAGCCGCTCAAAAGCAAGGGTTCCCTCGCTATTATAGAATTTTAATTATGTGGCCGTGACCTCGACCTTTCATATGGACCTCGTGAACTATTGTTTTGACACCAGATATACCGATATTATGTCGTCACGTTCAGTGTGCCGTCACGCCACTGAACGTTATATAAACAGTCATTTTTCTGTTTCGTGATTATTTCCGCTTGAGACGTAGGTTAGTCATTTTAGAGATAGTATCTGTCGTAAATCCTTATTATTGGTCAATCTGTTACGCTCGGATTTCCTTTAGCAAAGTATAATAGTCATTGTCTTATTGACTCTCTAGTTAGTCACATCAACCCAGCCTATGTAAGTTCTTTCCTTTTTTACCTTATAAAAAGTAATTTCAACTTTGCTGGTTATGCTGCCCTATCTCGGCCAAGACCAAATATCGGTCGAGGTAGCGGAACAGTAAAAAAGGAAAGAACTTACATAGGCTGGGTTCATGTGAAAAAACTAGAGAGTCAATAAGACAATGACTATTATACTTTGCTAAAGGAAATCCGAGCGTAACAGATTGACCAATAATAAGGATTTACGACAGATACTATCTCTAAAATGACTAACCTACGTCTCAAGCGGAAATAATCACGAAACAGAAAAATGACTGTTTAAATAACGTTCAGTGGCGTGATAGGCTCGATTTCCGCCGTCTCCCGGGTCCGGTCTTGGATGAGTGCGGGCTCATTTTCCCGAACAGCGGCTGGTAATCGAGCCTAGTGGCGTGACGGCACATTCAGAACTAAACCCTCGGGAGGATTTCCATAGACTAGCCTCCCCGCAGACGGCCTTTGGGGTTCGTTCGTCACGCATTCATTTCCCCCCCACGGATGGTTTTTCTTACGAGCGAGTAGCTCAATTTAATCTGGAGTGGATCTTTAGTAAGTTGGATTCCGGATTCCAATCTTTAGTAGGATTCCGAATTCTTAGTACTGGACTCCGGATTCCAAAGCCCAGGATTCCGGATTCCACGAGCAAAAAATTCCTGGATTCCGGAATCCGGATTCCCTTACATGGGGCGATTTGTGGGGACACCATATCATGCAGAATAATTTAGCTCATCTTACATGACGTGAACGCTGTTTCCAGTCAGCGGACGAGCCGGCAACTTCCCGGATATTAATCCATGTGACTCCCGAGTTTGTTGTTAAAATTTGGTGAAAGGACGCCTATTCTTCTCCCGTTTTAAAGGTATGACAGTCCATTTTGTAAGTCTGTCTTATACTTAGAACCTATATTAACACATTGGTTGAAATGGAGACTCTTTGAGTCGCTACGTTCTCGTTAAGTCGCTCACCTTGCTCGCCACAGTGCGGCATTCATCACTCAGACACTAAATGTGCGTGACTGCTGTAGTTGTTTTTTCTATAGATTTTACAAAAAATGCGTCGAGGACGTGGTAGAGGAATGCGTGGAGGACCTGGTCGAATGCCACCCTACATGCGTGGCCCACCGGGGCAGAAGTTTGTAGTGAGCCATTCCACTTTTGATCCAGTTTTAGTAAGTTGTTTACAGGACTTCCGAGTCTATTCTTATTAAACTATTTGTGAGAAAAAGTTCGAAATTGCTGCATGTATAATAAATGTATGGGAATTATACGGAAATCTTACCGGTTTGTACCCTGGTCCCAGAGGTTTTTCTTCTCGAAAGAGATCAAGAGCAAGCCGCAAAGGCGGCGACAACGAGTCGTGAAAGCGACGATGAGAGAGAGAAAAACCTCTGGTTACCTTGGCCTCGAATCTCACCTTCATGCGGACGACAGGGTCAAGATCTGATCCTCGGGCGTTGATTGGTTGATATTTTTTCAAACACGCTAACCAATTTGATTGGCTTGTTTAATTGTAACTACCGAGGGGACGCTGAGGATTTTCATACCTCATTTCCGAAGCTAGATTTCGCCTCTCTCTACCAGGGAAGGAAATTGTTTGTATACTGCACTCGCAATAACCTTTGTACGGGACCAAGGCACGTAAAGGCTTGCCATGTTTCGAGATTTTGACATGGATGTTGTTCCTGAAAGAATATTCAAAGAAATTTTGACCTCGGTACTTGATAAGCGCTGAACAACAAAAGAAAGCTTTGTTAGCCGCCTTGAGTCGAAAGGATGTGTTCACCATTTTATCAACCGGACATGCAAAGTGTATAATATTTCAGTTGTTACCTGCTGTTTGCAAGTACATTTCCTTAAGAGGATACTCATACTCTCCCCATGCAATAATTTTGGTTGCCTGTCCTCTCAAGTCTCTTGTGGACTCGTATATCGGCGAACTGCGAAACCGTGGCGTCTCAGCAACCAGTTTGAGCAGTCCAGACGTTGACGAACAGAATCTCATGACTCGATGTATTTACCATTTTCTGTTACAATACTGTCATTCCATTAAATAAACTGACTTGTTTAGGGTAGCAAAATATAAATCTCTGAATACGGAATGAAAGTTCTCTTTTAGGAAAAAAAACATACAACTTTGCTACAAGTAGGTAATCATTTTCGGTGCAGCTTGCATTTTCCTGCGACGCCCAATATTTATCTTTAAAGTTCTAACCAACGTTAATTTTGGCATTGAGTCAACAGAACAGAACAGAACAGATGACAATGTTTGTGAAAAATGCTTGTTATTATACCCAAAAACGTTGATTTTAGATCGGCCACTTATTTTTACATAAATTCTGCAAATCCTGCAGCAGTGGTTTGGAACAATGTTGGTTTCTTTATAAAGTGGTGTTCTTATTCCTGGACCGTTGTCGCCCATTGTTAACACATGCTGTAGCTTGACCCCGGTTAACAAATCACTCTTTACCACCCAAGTGGAGATGGTTTGTTCATAATATAATTTCCCTAGATCTACCCACGGTAAAAAAAAATAGTGGCTGATATGCATGTGTTTGCTAAATTTGCCATTGGTCACTCTTTTTATTAGCAATTTGAAGCGTTTGACAGCTGTTATCTGTATGAAAGTGAGATTCGAGGCCAAGGTAACCAGAGGTTTTTCTCTCTCTCCTCGTCGATTTCGCGACTCGTTGTCGCTGCCTTCGCGACTCGTTGTCGCCGCCTTCGCGGCTTGCTCTTGATCTCTTTCGCGAAGAAAAATCAAGAAAAACCTCTGGGACCAGGGTAACCGGTTTGTGATATGCTGGTAATTTTTTCCTTTGAATGGTTGTTTTCGTGGTTTAAGCTTTGTAGAAGCTATTAGTAACTTTATTTCATAACCACTGTTACTCCTTTCATAGAATGAAGTGAAGGCTGGTCACTTCGATCTGTCGGGGTCCTGGACCAGTCGCAACAAGAATGCCGTTTTTTTCGCCGAAATTCAAATTCGCTGCAAATTTTTCAGCTCTGGTCTAAGAGGGGAACTTCTTCTACCTCTCTGGGAGATCGGCTTGAAAAAAGATCCATAATTTCCCCATTAAATCGAGCCACTTGTGCCAGACTTCGTGGCACGTCTGCCTTTCGTCCAGTCCCTGTGACCACTGTTGCGCTTACCAACTAATTTGCATTATGACAATTAGCACTTACACGACGGGTGCCAGGTCAGAAATGACACGTCAACTAGGCTCTCGCTGTGTGAAAAAGCGAGTGCTTGCACCCGTCGTGTAAGTGCTAATTGTCATAATGCAAATTAGTTGGTAGGCGCAACAGTGGTCACAGGGACTGGACGAAAGCCAGACGTGCCACGAAGTGCGGCACAAATGGCTTGATTTAATGGGGAAATTATGGATCTTTTTTTGAGCCGATCTCCCAGAGAGGAAGAAGAGGTTTCCCTCTTAGGCCGCAGCTGAAAAATTTGGAGCGGATTTGAATTTCGGCGAAAAAAAACGGCATTCTTGTTGCGACTGGTCCAGGATGCCGACAGATCAAAGTGACCAGCCTTCACTTCATTCTATGAAAGAAGTAACAGTGGTTACCCAATAAAGCCAAAAACACCAGTAAAATGACAAACAGATACCAAAATGCAGTGGAATACATTGCAGGTAAGTCTTTTGTATTCATTTCATTTAAGAAAAAGTAAGGTTTAGCGTTATTTAGCGTTCGCAGATCTCAGTAATATATTTCTCATACAAAGTCTCTTATATTTTCAACGGTCGCCTGAAACGCGACACCAGCTCGTCACCTATGTTATGTAAATTGCATTACACCCTTCCCTCATAAAGTGAGTTTGGGCGGCCTGTGTTGCCTTTGGCTTTAAACACAGGCAATCTGGGTACAAAGTTATCGACTACTCTTACTTTTTTTGTCATCGTATGTTGTGTTTGACTTTCTTTGTCTTCAAGTATCTTCTTAGCATGTTTTGCACTCAAACATTTAAAGTTTATAGCACCGAAAGTGAGTTAATGTTCATCTGCACAAGAGGTGGCTGCTTGATGGCTTGACCTGATTTTTGCTCACTCAACATTATAATATTATAGTAATAATAACAATAATAATAATAATAATAATAATAATAAGAAGAAGAACAAGAATACTGTAATTATCTTGTCCCCTTGTAGGGCTTTTCAGGGATAATGAAACAATTAATAGTTTAAATGAAAGATAGCATGGTTAAAAATCCCAACTGATAGGTGACAAACCAGTTAGCTCTTTACAAGTGTGGCCGAGGATTTGAACTAGGGACTGCCAAGAACAAATTCAGCTAGCAGTCAGGGCAGGACTTGAACTCGGGGCCTCTGAATTACATTTTATACAAATCCAGTGCCCTAACCACTCTACCACACTCCCTCATCACAATTGTTTTTAGAAGTAATGGAGTAGCTCTACAGTTGTAAAAGTCCACCAAAAAATTCATACGCAGTCTGTTTCTGAATAAGAATTGTGTCTGAAAATTGGGCAAAATTCTCTCAACTTTACACAACTGCAGTGCAAACAGCTGAAGCCAACAGGCACCAGTGGCTTATTATTTTCTCACGTGAACCTTGGGTGACGTTTTGCCAGCAATCAAGATTTATTACATGTAAAGTGAGGCTACCATTGGAAGATTTCAGTTTTTTTTAATTTGAAAAGTGAGAAAAGCTCAGGCACATGATGTTGGAGGTCTTGAATTTGATGATCAAAAACAAAACCAAACTTTTAGCATGTGAATTAACCATACTGGATCACTAACCTATCATTTACATAAGAATAAGGTTAGGGAGGGGAGGGTGTAAAAGAATGGAGGGGTTTAATAGATTTCTTTCCCTGAAAAAGAGGGCTTGTTAGAGAGGGTTCTTAATTGTGTGTTTATGATATCTCAAGTTGTATTGCTGCATTTGTTTTTCACATCTCTCAAACTTGCTTGTCATGTGCCATCAATGATCAAATTAGGTAGGGCCCTCCTTTAATTAAGCGCTCCCCCACTCAAATTACCCCCCTCCCCTTGAGGCTAAGAATATTAATTAAGCATAACCCCTCAATTAGGCTTGATGTAGATATTAGGATCTAAACTAGGCTTAACTATGATTAAATGTTGTCATTGCACAGGCTGATAACTTTTTTCCAAGAACTACTCCTGCATCAGATGAAACATCATTTACACAGGTGAGAGTCACAGTTAGGTAGCTTCAACTTGTAAACCCGTTGCAGAGGTTGACAGCAATCCTTCCATACTTTCAGTCAAAAATTGCCTCACTGGTTTAATTGAGAACGTAAGCTTATCCATTTCTTGCTCTGTAAGAATAATTCAAAAGTTGAGAGTGATTAGCCTGCGTCACACAGGAAACTAAACTCTGGTTAAGTTGAAACAGCGCCCCCACCTGTGTACAAGGATTTGAGTACACACAATGATTGGTTAGTTAAAAAGTGATTGTTGTTTTGCCAATTAAGATGAAAGGAATTTCAAAATGCACTTCCAGTAATTTGTTGAGTCTGTTGGGGGCTCAGAACAAGGATATATTGGCGCAGCTTTGTGATGCAGGCTACGAGTGATAACATGTTTAGAATAGAATTAAATGCCCAGTGTCTCAGCATGATACATGTACACTGTACATTTCTCAGATTTGATGACTCATCTGAATTTGTTAGTCCAACCATTGTAAAATGTTTTGCACCCATGTAAGATGATGCTCATTTGAAGTTTGGATTTTCATCAAACATGGAGCCAGCATTTTTACATATGTTGGAGAGCAGAGATAAAAACACTTTTATCCTTGTGATAATAATATACACTTAATGTCAGATCCTGAGGGAAACAGTTAGTTTTGTTTCCCCGAGAGTCCTGATGTTTCCTGAGACGAAGTCGAGGGGAAACATCAGGACTTGAGGGAAAACAAAACTAACTGGTTTCCCAAGGGACCTGGCGTAAAGTGTTTTGTTATATTTCTAGACTTTCACCTCAACAGCAACAAAAGAATAACCTGAGCAAACCAAAACAGTGTACTCGGTACTTATAACAACATAAATTTAATTCTTAAAACCACTGAATGAATGATTTACAAAGTACTTTCCTTATATTATCTGCATCTTTTTCCTCCACTAGTAGCTGTTTCTCTTCTGGGATGACTTTAAAAATCGTTGCTTTTTAGCTTGAGGCTTCGTGTTTGTGTTCAAGTTGTTGTGTTCATTCACAAAAATGAAAACAGGCAGTGTTTTTCCTGCCTTCTGTCACCCCACTTTCTGCCATGCATTGATCATGTGCTGTAATGTAGCCTGAGTGGGATACATTGCTTAATGTGTTACGATTGGGGTACATTTAATTTTAGTCAAGGCCACGTGACCAAGAATCAACCAATGGTAGTCCCTGTTTAGTTGAGTGAAAGTCTAGGAATATAACAATTTTTTCTTGTACAATGATGTTGGATTGTTTAGCCGAAATATTGAAATTGTATTGGGAAAGTGGTTCCTGGTTCCTTTCAAATATCTTTAGGAAATTTATTTCACAGCCAATCAAGCTTCATCATAGTAGTTACCCGTAGTAGTCAATCGATAAAAATCGGTTAAAATCAGTTGATTTATCAATCGATAAATCGATAAAAGTCAGTAAATTTGATTTGATTGATAATTATAGATTGTTTCGATCAATTGGTCGAAATTGATGACACACTCATTTCGTTTATCGATTTATCTAGATTTTACCGATTCCATCAATTTATATTGGAAGATACATCTGTTCTTCTGTTCATCCAAAAAGGAAACGTGATTTCATGCAAACAGTGAATTTGTTGACAATTGAATTGCAATTGAGAGTCGAAGGATCAAGCAATTAATTTATTATCACTTTTTAAAAAAAACTTTGAAAAAATCTCATGTTTTCTTCAAAACCCGCTTTAAAGTCTTCGTCTGATGGCCGATATTGGCCAGGTTTTTCATGATTAAGATTTGCCACCCTTTAAAAATAACATCTCATTCAGTTCTGTGTGTAGTTACTTCTCGAAGTAGCCAATAGATAAAAATCAAAATCGATAAAAATCCTTAGGGATCAAGTGATTTTATCGATTGATAACAGAAAACGGTGAAAAGCTATCTGGGGAAATCTTTTAGCCTGAGTTTTAGGCATCCCTTCAAGCCTAGAGGATGTCTGAAATTCAGGCTGGGAAATCTTTTATGTAAGGTTGTATTTCACGTGGTACTTGCCTGTGAGAACTGCAAAAGTCATTAAACCAAACCGTTTTTGTTATAATGTACAAGAGGGTCGCGGTTTTAGAGAGAATCTTGTGTCTGTAACAGTTTCCACATTTCTTCTTTTCATGTTTGTTGATCAGTTGTTACTTGTGGATAGGTTTTCTCCAATCAGCTGTACTATTTAACTTATGCCAAAAATAACAATCTCGGACTTACCATTATGAATTGTTAAAATCATGAAAAATTGATAATATGGATTTGACACAGCAATTTAATTTATTGATTCTCACCGATTTCCATTATCAATCGATAAAAATCACTTAATTGCTATTGATTTTTATTGATACCGATTTTTATCGATAATTGACTACTGTGGGTAGTTTCAATAATATTATGATAGTGATCATTAATGTCTGGTTCTCATTCTTGCGTCATAACAGGCTCTTTTGAAGAGAAACCAAGAACTAACTCCCACTGGGCAGGAACAGGTTAGTTGAGATTATTGTATGGCTGACTCTGCAAGCTGGCAAGAAGATGGAAAAAAATTATTATTGTAATTGTCAACATGGCAAATTGAATTTTCAATCGACCCTGATAACTCAAACCCCTGCTATCTTGAACTGTTTTTTTTTTTGCTTCAGATTTTGTGCTACTGTACATTTAATGAACTTTAATTAAAGTATACAGCTGTCAAGGAATAGGAATAAAAACCCATCAGTGGACCCAAATAAATTGCATTGCCCCAGTTTGAATTAACTTCTAGGGTATTAATTAATTTAGAAAAATGATATGGAACTGCGTAGCTTCTTCACCAACTTTTAATGCTTTGATTTGATTGCTGGTCCATTTATCAGCTGTTAGGGGGAAGTGGCAGGTAACAATTTTCAAAGATATAAAAGCTAGTGTTATTAAGTGTAACTGTGTTTTCTTGCAGGGCTTTGTTCAAAATCTTGTCACTAAAATTACAACAATACTAGATACTCTGATTGTAACCCCAGATGCTGCTGAACTGGTAAGCAGATTCTAACAATAGAATGATTCATTGGCATAATTCAATAATATGAAGCAACATTTACAACTACCTGTCATGTATTGTATATAAGTTTTTGGATTTCCTTTCTTTCTCTATTATTTTTTTTTCCTTGGCTTATTAGCATAATTATTTTTGATAGAGATCTAACCAACCCATCAACCTGAGATTAAATACAGCTTCATTCATTCATCATTGGTTCAAAGTTGATTTACCAAGAATTTCTAGTAGAATGCCGAATTCTCCTTCCACTGCTATCTGATGTTCTTTGTAGTTGTCACATTGGTTTAAAAAAGGGTGAGACCCAGGTTATACATGTATTAGGTACAAAACAGAAAACTCTACCTTTCAAGCCAGAATTGTAATCCAGTTTTATTGAGTCATGTGTTTGGAAGAAAAAGGTGATACTTTTTAGTACTGCAAGGAAAACAGTACTGATACTGTCATTTTCTCCTTCTGCCAGCAGATTATAATATTATTAGTTTTTGTACTACATTTAGGTTCGATATTATTGTCTGTTTAAACAAGTTAAGCAGTTTTGCTTGGTAGCTAACAGGTATGAGAGACTTTCTTGTAAATTTATTTATATGAAAGTCTGTCATTATTGACCTGCACAGTGTACCTAATTCCTAACACCTTCATTCTCTCTGAAATGCCAGTGAGTAAAAGTGGATGCATCAACATTGGATGTACTGGATTTTTGATCCATTGAGGAAGATACTGTATTAGGGTTGGAATAATATACAACTATCCCCCGAAGGTGTATACGAGTGTATCTAGTGCTATGAACCGACCCTGAGGGGGATAGTTTTTTAAATTAGTATTTACCAAATCAGTTGGACAGAAATCAAAAAGGAAGATTTTGTAAACAAACGACGTCACTTATTAAGGGTTTGTTTACGCTTCAATTGACAGAGTTTCGGGGATGTTTTTTATGTTTTTGTTGCAACTTAGTAAGAAAGTTTTTTTCTACTGACCAGTAAACACTGACAAGGCAAATTTTGTCTCTTTCTTATTTTTTGTTGGTACAGCAATTATGTTTTCTGCGAAACAACACTCTGACTGTGGACACTGATGACCAGAAATTCAACTGCAGTAATGCCGATGGACATTCACAAACAGGCAATCGAAAAAAAAAAATGTCGGCAAGTTGAATTCGAAAGACAAGCCATAAGAACAAAGGCAATGAGAAGCGCCTTGAGACTTTGTTTACACACCGTCGATCGAACATTAAATTTTTAATATTTACACAAACTTCCTTTTATTGTGGATTTGACAGATATAAAGTCATGGATTGTTTTTTGGTTCAGCTAGTGAACTAACGACTTCTGTTATTTCATTGATGCAAAATCTCGTTCAAACATTTCTATTAACGTTTCAACGCAAAGTATCATTCAAGCCATGCGAATCAATGCAAATTTCCTGACGAGTTGTCAACTGTTACTATATCTTGAATTTGCATAGTTCAGGAATTTCTTGTGAGAATTTAACACTGAGTAGATTTTATTATTTTATAGAGTAGAACATTTTTTAGGGCATTGGGGCATTTAGGGCATTTTTTAGAGCATTAATAGAAGACACCATAAGGAGGGATTGTATCTAAAACTAGTAAGTGAGAATTGGGACAGTGTCTTAAACTTAAATGATGTCAAGGAGGCAGTGAATAATTTGGAAGCAAAAATTAAACACCACATGGATGAGTGTATGCCGTTGCGGTCAGTGCGCATGTCATTGCGTGATCCGGTGTGGATGACACCCTTAGTAAAATCGTTAATGAGGGTAAAGTCAAGAATAGCTCCAAGCAATATAGATCGGCTGGCTGAGATTAACAGGAAAATAAGCGAATTGATTAGTAAGAACAGAAGAACACTCGCAAAGGCACCTGTCGGATCCAGAGAATGGTGGAAGCACGTAGATAATTTGTCCCAACGACGCAGCATTTCTGCTAACGTTACATTGGACACTAAATCACTGGAGGAGCTAAACAACTACTTTGCCGATTTGTGCACTGATGACGCATATATGAAGCCTGTACCAGCTATTGTGGATAAGAGCTTAGAAGCCCCTCAGATATCAGAAAGACACGTGTGGAATTGCTTAGAACATCTGAAGAAAACCACACAATAAGTCACAATAAGCTAGCTCATACATACTAATCAGATACTAATGAGTTACGGGCACCAATCAGAATGTGCGAAACTTCCCTGGGGCTCTATACTGATTTGGTGAATACTAAGTTAAACTATTGGGTGTGATGAGACAGATTCCATGATGGTGGATGATGTTTGACCAATGTTTTAGATTTGTTCAAACAGGTTGTAAGTCTGTTCACCTACCTTCTTTACAGGGTTTGGAGGAGGTTCGTGCAGTAGGCTCATACAAAAAGGGAACAATGTTACTTGGCCACCCTGTAGCTGACTTGGCTGTTATTATCAAGAAACTTCCAACAGGTATGTGTCACTGTAGACATTGCTCATAGAAGTGTGAATGCTTGAATCTCGAGGTCTTAAGTACAGTGCCCTCCAGCCGCATGATCCTCTATTGACACACATTAAATCACTGTCAGTGCATTCTTTTCAAAACCCTTTCCATTCCATACATGTAGGTCTCTTCTATGTGATAGCATAGATACAGAAGCAATAGCCAATCGGCGTTGCTAAAACGAGGGTAAGGGTAACACCAAGGGTAAGGGTAAGGGTAAGGGTGAGGGTGAGGGTGAGGGTGGGGGTGAGGGTAAGGGTAAGGGTAAGGTTAAGGGTGAGGGTGAGGGTAAGGGTAAGGGTAAGGGTGAGAATTGTTGTGGGAATTCAAATTTAGATTTTCATCCAAAATTTCTCCTCCCCCCCCCCCCTCCAAAAAAAAATTGTCTTCTTTATACTTTTGAAGACCATACATTTGCCTTTTTTAAGGGAAAGTGTTAGATGTACAGTTTGTTCGTCTCCAAATGTGACATAAGAATTAAATACAGCGAATAGAAAATGTCATAGGATCAGCTTAAAAGTATCTTCACCTCGTAAAGTGAAGTTTCCCTTGGTTCCATGTTAGCGGCTATTACCAAACAAAGTGGGCAAACGCTGGAAGTAAATTCACGTCCTGGTGAAATTTCACGTGATCACCATACGATGGAGTAATATGAGAACTCTGAGGTCAGACCAAGGGAGGGAGAGCAGTAGACAAATTTTTATTGATTTTCGGTCTTCCTCAACTCTTGGACCGATTTTTTTTTCTCCAGGCTTTGTCCGCAGAAGAACGCAATTTCTGTGAGAAAATTTCTTTTTTGTGCTGAACAAAACCAGTAAGAGCAACGGATGAATGATCGCTGCATGATCATCGATACAGTTATGTTTCCATACGCTTTCACCCTATCCTCACCCCCACCCTTACCCTTACCCTTACCCTCACCCCCACCCTTACCCTTACCCTTACCCTTACCCTTACCCTTGGTGTTACCCTTACCCTCGTTTTAGCAACGCCGATAGCCAATTGAAAGAAAATGATTGATTCTGACAACAGAATGTGGGGATCACCAACCAATGCAGGGTTCTCCAGAAAATTTAAGTAAAAGGGAAAAAAGTTTAAAAAGGTACAATGGATAATATCTCAGTGTGGAGGACCATTCACTTGGGTGAGGGTATAAGGAACTGCCTCCTTTTTAGCAGTAGACCTGCACTGTTCTAAACCTCTTATTTCACTGTACTTCCATTGTTTTCAGGGATAGGGGCATTTTTTTGTGACAATCCCTATTGTTTTCCCAGCGAATCAAAAACAATCTTTGAAATAGGTATGAGATCACCCCTTTTTGGTGGGGGAGTCCCGGGGGGGGGGTTACTCCCTTATAAGGGCTTAATGGGGATGTGCGGCCAGCCAGAGTATGTTTTTCGGGATTTTTGTCTCAAACAGGGTATCGATTTTATAATTTTTTGTCTTCATCAGGGTATCGATTTTATCAATTTTTGTCTTAAACAGGGTATCTTTTCTTGGACGATAAACAGCCTGCGCATATGTTCTACGAACTAAACGACAGCAAAATTTTTACAAGATCTTTTTAATATTGACTTCTGTTGACTTTGGCATTGATACCAGGCATATTAAATTTCCATTAATTACACAACAAGAAAGCCACACAACTTGTAACTGCAACTTTTAATCTATTATAACAATAGCCTGGTAATCGATTGTTTATCAGTTTACAAAATAAAGGGTTTCCTGTTTCTCCCAAAAAAGGTGGGTGGTAAACTTTAATTAGCAAGAATAACTTTAATACCAAAATTACCAGTCTTAATAAACTGTTATGAGCGTTTTTCACTAGACTCATGGGTCTAGACTGAGTCCTTGTATAAACAACTCGTGTATACTAAAATGAAATAGAAATCAAACAAAAACGAAGTGAACGTGTACATAATTCGTGTCATTTCCTGTACGTGACCAGCCAACTGCAAGCTGTCATTTCTACATCGTGTCACAAGGCAGCTAATGTAGCTCCATGTGGAAACTCAGTTCCCCTCAAAGCTCTTTTTATCTCCATGGCTTTGTGCCGCGACTTTTTGATCGTATATACTACGTACTTAGCTTAAAGAGCTCCTTGTGACTCTCTTGATCAAGCTGTAAATAGTTTTGTGATTGCCAGTGGATTAAATAAGAAAGAGTTTTGATATTTATTATCGTCTTACACAGGGTGTGGTTTCGGGTTAAATGTCTTAAGCAGGGTATCAAAAATCGGAATTCTGTCTTAAACAGGGAAAGAAAATCAGCAATTTTTGTCTTAAACAGGTCCAGGGTATGAGGGGCTGGGCCACACCTCCCCACCCAAGGATATATCAAGTACCCCCCTCCCCCCGGGGGGGGAGTCTGGGGGCTTTTGCCTTCAATATTATTGTAAGGCACTGAAACCTGCTTATTTTCAGCACATTTTGAGTGACTAGAGAAAGGTCTTGAAATAAAATGAAATGATGGCTAATCTTCAGAGTTTGGTCATCAGTATGGAAATTTAGGCAAGTTGGCACCTGTGTTTTGCCAAATGATATGATGGAGTTACAGCTGACTGTATCCTATTAAATAATTTTTTTGTGAGTAGCAGGCATTTCCTTGAGGACCAGCTAGTGATTTTGCTTGCTGGTCACCGGAGTTGCTGGAGAACTCTATCACTAACCATCCATAGTGGCTTGATCATAGTGGCTTTTAGTAAAAACAATTTGCAATTTCTTAAAAATTTTAAAAATCATGATAAGGTATACGCATAACACAGCTGTAACCAAGTATAGTATGCAATATCTATTCCTACATCCATGAACTTCATTGTATGATTGTTGATGTATTTTTTATTGTTATGTGCCTTATTTTGTATTTTACAGAAAGCCTTATTCTTGAACTGGCCACAAGAGTGCAGAAGACTTTAAAGGAGCAGGAAGGTTTAGCAGGTGGCTTTAAATTTTCGTTTTGGGTACAAAAAATATGGGCTCTATTCTAACCGGCTTGATTGATTTTTATTCTTCTCTGATTCTTTACCATAACCTTAGACAAAAAAATTATTTTGGCATCTAAAAAAAGATTATGTATATCCTGTAAACTTTTTCTGCATAACAACGGGAAAAAGAAAAGTTGTGTAGACTGATCCAGCGGCCTCCATTTTAAGAGCCTTACCCCCCATACCTCGCTCCTCCTTAATTGTTCTAATGAGCTGGTGGTTGGAAGGTGACAAATGCCATTAACTTTTATGCCAGATTCTCCTCTGTAACAGGTGCTGAAAAAGTTTAGCATGTTTGAATTTTTGTAGATTGCTATTGTAAAAAGCTGTAGAATGTTAATGCTATGAAAACTTATGCTGGTTTACATATTGCCTTTTAAAATGTGGATCAACTTTATTCTTTTTTCAAATCTTATTTTTGTTTTGCTTCAAACTTGTTATCATATTAATTTTTACCATCGCCATAAACAAAGAAAAATTAAATGATTATCTTTAGTAAGGAAAAATTGTATCTGCTTATATTTTTTGTAGTACCAGAAACTCATAAAGGGTTGAAATGTGTATCTCACATTAAGTGCTTTTGCTGCTTGCATATTCATTTTTCTAAGTACCATTATTGAAAACTCTGGCTGCAGCCTCAAAAAAGTAATAATAGCACATGCATCACGCTTTTTTGTACAATTCATTTTTTTCCCTGCAAGACTACAATAATAAAGGTCTAGTTTCACGTTTTGTGGAACGTGAAAACGCAAGACAGCGACTTTGGTTTTCTTTGCCTAAACTTAGATAGAGTCTTCAGAATTCAAATCCAGAAAAATTTGCTATTATTTGACAACGAGATGGAATAAGCGCGATAAACATGAAGTAGCGCGAATTCAATTTTTAAGTGACGTCGTTGCTGTTGCTTAAGCTCCTTTTTTTTTAGGGAATGTGGCAAGGTGGAGTAAAATTATTCCACGTTGTTTACAAAGTTTGATTGGTCAGTTATCTTTTCTTCACATTTGAAATATTGTACATATGTACGTGTGAAAATGAATATTCACCAGCTTCAGTCAAAGCAAACATATGAGAATAACATGTTTCAACCCCTTATGAGTTTCTGGTAGTACTTGTTATAATGAGATTAATGTGAAATCCTCCTTTTTCAGATTTTCCCATGCAATCAAATGAGGGAGGTAACATACATTCCTTCTTTTCATTTTTTTAAATTGTGTCAAATTTTTGTGTTGTCTAGAATCATTGTCCTTACATTAACAAAAATCAATAGCTGAAGACGGCAATCTTCTTCATGTTTTGTTGGTCATTTGTTAGGTTTTAATATAAGCAGTCCTGATGGTGCACTTGTTCGTGTGTTGCTTACAACACTTCCCAAGAATCTCCAAGAGGCTGATCCAGCTAAACATGGTAAGGAAACTCAACACAATTGCTTCTAATCCTTTGCTATGATTATTATTATTGTCAAATCCTTTACAAGCTAAAAGTTATTGCAGCAGCAATGAATTTGCTGTTTGACTGGTTAGCAACAGCTTAGGGCAGAGTTCAGTAAAGTTACTGATTTTCCTATGACATCCTTAATAATGTAATAGAGTTTTAGTGGAACAAAGGTTTAATGAATCTAATGTAGGTTACAACATTGTATATTTTACAGTTGATGTGAAGCTCCTTGAAGGAGCATTAGCCACAATAAGACATGCTCGCTGGTTCGAGGAAAATGCTTTTCATACAAGGTAGGTTGGTAGTAAATTATACTGATGGACTTGATGGATTTGGTTAAATAGTTTCATACTACTTTTGAACATGTTGTTGCCTAATTTTTCAGTACCCGTCTGTTAGTGAGACTTTTCAAGGATCTTAGAAAACGTTTTACAGGATTTCAAGGGCTGACACCATGGTTAATAGACCTACTGGCAAGTATTTTATTCATATTTAATAATATTTATTGGTTGTAATAAAGTTTTTCTTTTTGAGTGCGCTGCATGTAGATTTCTTGGACCATTGCTCCTGGCAAGCTGATCAGCATCTCTGGGTCTAGGAACCAAGCTCACCATAAATAATTATATTCATTTGTATTTTCTGGTGTGTTAAACTTTGAGCTGACCAAGTCAGTCACACCAATGCCTTTTTCCCACTGACATTCAAAACATTTTAATCAGTGTGCACAGTGTACCAAGTTGAAAACTATTAATATATGTAAAAAATTGTTATTGTCTTATAATCCCTCACAAATATATATATTTATACTAGGGGTACCTTCCAGCAAGTGCCAACGAGGCGAATTCGTTTATCTTTTGTGAAATGTGCCTATTCAGATCTTCGCGATATTTTTTTTTTCATAATTTTAGAGGTTTACAATGGATTCCGCTATAGAAAAGGATGGCACCAAACTTCAAAACAACAACTTTTGCACACTCTAGGCTGTCACTTTTATTAAACAATAACAACATGGCTTGAAGCTTTGTTGGTAAATATGAGTAAGTTAGCACTTGAGTTTCATGGAAAATTCCATTGTATCAAAACTATAAACGTTAGAAAGAAAAATATAGTTCAAATGAGGCCTTTGACTGCTGAAATTAAAAATAATAATTAAATTCCAAGCAACAGTGTCATCAGGAATAAGAAAAATATTTCGCAGAATGTATCAGGGGTATAAAAATATAAACTTAAATAAAATACAAAGATCTACTGAGCGAGTGTCACAGGTCAAAGATTCTCTTGAAAGGCATAATGATAGTATTCAAAACAAAAGGTTTGCACTTTGTTGCATTCCTCATGGGAGTTTTGGGCTGTCTCAATGTAAATCAAAAAACATGCTGGTTGACAAAATCTAAAGACATGAATAAATTCTAAAAAAGGTCCGCAAATACGTTGAGGACTGGATCAATGTAAATAGATCTGCGAAGAACACGCTGGTTCTGATTAAGTTTTGAGAATATAACCCTATACCAAAATTCAATTCACAAAGCAAAAGACAACACAGAAAACCCTGGTTCTGAGTTGAGAAGGGAACGCGCTACCTTATTGTAAATCGAGCTGCAAAGAATAAGCTGGTTCTGACAAAAATTTGAGCGTAAAACCCTATTCTTTGATCAGCTGCTGCGTTAAACACAATTTATAAAGCAAACCAGAGCACTAATTGCCCTTTCAAACTAGAAATCATATTAGAGCTTGCTCACCTGTTAGGTCCTCTTGAACAGACAATGAACAGCTGCCCACTGAATCACCCAATTTCGGACCACGAGTTATAAATACAAGACCATGACGTCACTACGCAAATATGGGGTCTTACTTACACCCAAATATGGTCAAAAATGCAAATTTTAGAGGGTTACGTGGAATTTGAGAGTTTTTGCCTACATCGTGCGGGACCATAAATCTGCCGCCGAGGCAACCTCGCTTCTTAGCTCGGTTGCCTCGTTGGCAATAATCATACACTGTACATGTAGCAATCAGCTCTATACATTCCTTCTTCTTAGTCTAGTATGTTATTATTCATAGAAGATAATTCCATTTTAGATTAGCTACAGTAAAAGTGATAAACTGTTTGTGAATAATTCTATTTGATAGGCCCACCGTGCAGCCATGGTTAATTCATCACGGCAACCTCTTCCAGTCAATGTTGCCTTCAGGTGAGAATTTCACTAATAATACTATTAATTAGAGTGATAATTATAGATGTACTTCTGCCTTGATCATGACAATACAGGGAGCTATACTCTTTGCTGCTTATTTGTGGTAGCAAATTATATTAACTACTGGTATTCTAAAAAACGTTGTTTGTTTTATGACAGGCGTGCTTTACAGCTTCTCTCATCTGGACTGTTTTTGCCTGGTTCATTGGGTATCATTGACCCATGTGAGGTAAAAGAATAGTTTATCTCACAAACTGCTATGTGACCCGAGTCTCTAAAAGGTGTCCGACTAACAAATTTTATTTATTTATTTATTTATTTATTTACCAGCTTTCTGGACACAGGCCTGCCCAGAAGGAATGTGCACGAACGGGACTCATAGTTCCCATGCAAGGTGCCATCCCTGCCCAATCCCACAACCCGTTAGGTCTATGACCTAACGGGTTGACCGAATAGTGATGCAGGTTCTTTTACATCCCACAAGAACAAATCAGTGAAAGTGCTGTGAGACAGCACCTACGGTTTTTCGTCCTTATCTGAGAAGACTAGAAAGTCGAACCATTTGCAGATGCCATCTCAGTTATTTAAAGACCCTGAGTGTTGGTTTGGCTGGCGTTTCAAACCCGCAACCTCCCGCTCGGCAGACCGGCGCTCTCCCAACTGAGCTAATAAGGCGGCGGTCAAATAATATATTGGTCCAATAATAACAAGTAAATAGAAACAGGGCAAATACTAGCATGAACGAGACCAAATACTAGCATGAAAGAGACCAATGGGGAATAGCATGAATGAGACACGTGACCCATGTTCAGTGGAACCCTGTTAATATGGTCACCAATGGGCCAAGAAAAATTGGCGGTATTAATAGGGTGGCCATATTAACAAGGGTTTTTTTTACAAGAAAATGTATGGCAGTTTTTGCCTGGTGGCCAATAAAAGGGGCCGTAATAACGACGTGGCGGTAAGGCGGGGTTCCACTGTAGTTCTATGGCATTTAGTCAACTAATTAGAAGACAAAGCAAGTAATCAAAGTGGTTGCCACTCTGTGAATTGACTGGTCATCCCATTGATTGCTTGTTGTGTGAATCTCAATAATTGGCATACGGGTATGCTTAACATACCCACATATCAGACGTATCCAAAGACAACTTTGAAATAGAAGGGCAGTGTGAGTGCTGTTCTTCATTTCACTTGTAGGTAAAACTGATAATGCTAGAGTCAAACCTCCACTAACAGCCACCTCTCCACATTGGCCCCCTTTTTTGTCCCGGTGGACAGTTCATACATTAACCCTTATTTAAACCTCTCTACAACGGCCTCTAAAGTGTGTCCCCAAATGCTAAAATAGCCTCTTGGCAATGACCAGTTTTTTCAGAATTGATCTGTATGGTGAGTTGATTATTAATCGCAGCAGTCATATTTTGATGTCCCATTTATACTGCTGCAGTAAAAATAAATTGTCTACAATACTAAAGAGACTGTTGCGAACCTTGCTCATTAATTTTTGTCATGTTTAAGTTTCTTTGGTATTTTCTCTATATATAATATTTACGATTGGATTACCATTATGGGATACAGTAAGCATGAACTTGGCTCATAAATCATATTGTACTCCCCCCCAAAATTGTCATATTACACCCCATCCTCCCCATAACGGCCACCTCTACACAATGACCACTTTGTTCTGTCCCCAAGATGGCCATGGTGGAGAGGTTTGACTGTATTTTGAAGCGTAATTACATACCATTAGTTCATTTTTGAGCTCACTGGTCACTTTTGGGTGTGTGGTCAGGTCTGTATCAGTACTGTCTGCAGACACTCCTCACAGCCTTAAACATTTTCTTTTCTTGTTTTCATTTTAGTCTGGGAATGTTCGTGCTCACAGTGTGTTGAGTTTGGAGGAGCAGGTAAAGATGTACATTAAAATGCGGTCCATGACAGTTCTACAAAGCGACCAGAACTTTATTTGTTTTTATTTCATATAAAACTGAAACTGTTTGAGCTCATACCTCTCAACAATAATGTGAAGAATTATTCTCGCTTGCGCCTGTCTATCACATGAATAGTCAAGCGTGTTCAGCGTTGTCATTAAGAGTCGGGGGCCGGGGATTTTCCCCGGTTACTAAGAGAGTGGCCCCCGGCTACTTTTATTGGAAAATAGAAGAAAAATAGAACCAAAAGAAATCCCTAGCCGTTTGATTCCCCGCCTACTTGTTGTATTTACCCGGCAACTTGGAATCTTAGTGAGAACCCTGCGTGTTTAGCTTTATCAGGTGTTAATCCACAGACTAATGTGCTGCTATGTATTCATTTTAGGATGCTATATGCACATGTGCTCAAACTCTACTGCGATGCTTGAATCATGGAGCATTTAATGAGATTTTGTCACTGGTAGGAACATTGTTTACTAGTAGTTTTGTTGCTAATAACATCAGTAATATATGGGCACTTTGTCAATTAAAAAAAACTTTAAGTCTGCTCCGAATTAAAGTTTGTGAGTAAAGTACTGAAGCTTCACGGCTGTGGCTTTTTGGCGTGGTGCTGCCAGTTTATTCAAGACCATGCCCTTTTTTAATGAGTTAAGGTATGGGTAAAATGGGCAGCAAAAATGTGCAACATGGCATTTCAACTTGTCTTACAGCATTGTTGCAAAACAAGTTGTACGTTTTTGTTGCCTGCTTTGTCACCTTTATAGAAAGGAGGTGAGTACGCATTAATTTGCGATGACCGAGCATTTAACTTTTTGAACTTCGGGTCTGTTGGTCCGGGTCAAGCCTCGCCGTCGTGTTGTGCCTTTGCTCCACTGTGTCTCTCTTCACTCAGGTATATAAATGGGTATGGGCGACATACTCTTGGGGGTTAACCCTGCGATGATGAACTAGTATCCTATCCCAGGGGCCCTACTCTTTGGAGCCTCATGCTATAGAGAGTACAGAGTAACCTTTGTTTTGTGTGGGCCTTATGCTTCATGCATAGACAGCGAGCAGTCTCTTATGTTTCTCTGCAAAGTTACTCCATGCTTTTGTTTACTACAGGAGTCCACAGTGCGTTCTTTCTCATCTCGTCATATTAAATCCCTTATTGTAACGCCGTTGTTTGCAATCGCACTAGCTGGGATAAGAACTGGGCGGATTTTAAGGGAAGTGGCGGACTATAAGTAGTCTACACCATGCGTGGCGAGTAATGGGACATGTTATGTTTTAATCAAGAAAAACTCTGGTGTTTAGTCTGGTGTCGGATTATTTTTGTTGCTGGAGGCAGTTGTCGTTAGGTTAACACCTAAATCAGTGAGCAGCCGAACCAGACTTGTCTTCAGTGTGTAAGAGCCACCAGGGCAAATGATGTTTTAATTGATATAATAATAGCATATTTGTGTTTTTGTTTCTATTAGGGGCAGGAAGGAATTCCTAAAGTCGGTAGGTGCTCGTCTTGTTATAGTAACTTGTTCCGGAAGTTTTGTTCGCGGGGAATAATGAGGTGGAGGTTGTGTTTGCCAAAGAGACTAACGAGAGAGGAGAACAAGAGAGATACTTTATCTCTCAAAGGGTTTTCCTTCACCTGCCCACATGGTTCTCTTCTTTCCAGTCTATAAAATCGCGGCATTGTCTTTGGGTTTCCGTTACTTTCACACTCTTACCACCAAAACTTGTAGAAGGTTCTTGTGATAGACTTTGTTGTAAGTTTAAGCACGCCTTCTCCTCCTTTGCTTTCCTTCAAGTAGTTTTGCGGAACTCCCCTCAGATCTTTAGTAGAAGACTTAAATGGGATGATGGCGGCTATCGCGAATGGTTGCCCCACTTTACCGTCTCCCCATTCTGTTTGCTTGCAATAGTAATCCTTTGTGTTTTTGCAACTACTTCACAACTGTTCACTAAGTAGCCACATGACTATTCTGTCGTGCTAAACAAACCACAGAGAAGCAAAGCTGCCTGATGGGCTACAAGTCTAGGTAACTGTATTTTCCGGTGTAGAAGTCGACCTTTAAAGTTACTTAAAAAAATCAACCTTGATTTTTTCACCAGCCGCAAAAAGCCGAGTAAAATAAGTATGACTTCATCGGCATAACACAAGACTAAAGTGAAAACATGGAAAACCATCTACAAAAATAGCATGGAAGATAAAATGTAATAATAATGTACTAAACTTTCTCAAAGCTCGTCTCTGGTTTCTACTTAGGTCGCTCGCTCTCCTTTGCTTCGTGAGCGTCCCTCGCGCCTTCGCCGCTCTGGCGGTCGACTCGTGGGAGGTCTAATAATATACTTACTTAGGTTATTTTGTTCTCACAGCCGTAGACACTGAGGTAACCAGCTGGGGAGGGGTGATTGTAACACCTGGACAAAAAGCTTATGAAAAACAGCATGACCAAGAAGACGAAGAGGGAGAGGGTGAGGGAGACGACGATGAGGAAGAGTCAGCGGAGATGTCGAGCCAAGAACAGGCTGAGGAAAAGATGGAAACAAACCAGGAAAGCTGAGTACTGTGTTTTGTAAGTAACTTGTTGGTCGTAGCTTGATTACCCTGCGGGGGCCTTGGCCATTTCCAGAATTGCTATTAACCTTTTGATGACAGCGAGTAGAGAGCTATATTTTCATGTTGTTTGCATGTAACTGAAGACTTAGGCTCTGTTCACTTAGTTGAAAACGAGCAATTAGAACCTTACATTGTCCTTATATTCTCCCAGCACCCCTCCCGAACACCTATTGAGGTAACAAAGTTGCTCCGACAAGCACTTAGACGTCCTGGACTAAATCGCAACGTTGTTGTTTTTTTAGTCGTTTGTCGCTTCTAATTTATCGATTCGAGATCGGCAGAGAACATTTGACCTCGCCTTTAAAACAGCTCGAGTTAGTTGTGAAATGAAAAGAATGCGTCTGTCCGCTCTCAGTTTTAAGCGGAATCCTTTTGTCATTGTTTCTAAGATCTCCTGGTGATTAATATTCTACACGAGGTCAGGAAACGGGCGTTTTCAAAATCGTAACTTGGGACAGCTTTCATGAAAAAACAAGTTTTGATAAATACAGCCTAAACCGTGTATCTAAGATACCAATGCCAGTGAATAATGAGGACGCTCACTTGAAAACACAAAATCTGGGGGGGGGGGGGGGGGGGGGGAAATTGGTTATGTTTGAGTCCCTATTTAAAAGCCTTCCCTGTTTTCAATGTTCTTGAAACTTGCAGAGAATATTTCTTGACGATTGATCTCGGGATTGTCGAATTTATAAAAAAATTTATCGAGCGGTTTTTGGAAAAATGCGAAATTTGTAGCCATGGACCAAATTACCCCCAAAAACTGTATCAAAAGCAGCTGAATGCAAGTTAATAAAATTCTTCTTACTCGCGATCGCTCAGAGCAATTCTCCTCTTTTTTTGTATGCAGTTTTCAATGGAATCAAACCACTATGAGATGAAGCCGCGTTCCCAAAGCTTATCATTTTCTTAAAATATTAGCGAATTGTGCGGCTAGCATGCTATTTCACTGCTTTGATGATTCTTAAAACTGCATTTCGAAATATCTCGAAAACGCTGTCATAGAATTTCTTCAAACTTTGCCATAATTGAGGCAATTATGGCAGGTACATACTCCCTTAAGCGATTTCTTCAAAAAACTCTTGGTACAGAGAAACACAAGGATAAATGAAAAACGTAATAGCGTCATTACGTTGCCATGGCGACTCCGATGGCAATAAAACCCAGATCATAAGAAATTTTAATCTTCATATAATACAGTTGTGGTAACTTTTTTTTCATATCTTTACTCATGCCGACGTAGTTAATGCTCAAACTTGGGAGGTATCAACCCCAAAAAATCCAGTCGAGCCACCTTAGTCCGAACTGTTTTTGTTTTGATTGACCTTAAAACTGAACGTTTGACATGATTATCCATTGCGCAAAAAGCACGTGTTTCGTTCGTAGGATATATTTGCATGTGTCAGCGGTGTTTATTACATAACAGAGGAGTCTGGGATGGAGTAAAACATCGAAACGAAAAAGAACATTCGAGTTCGTAGAATCCATTGGGAGAAAAGACCAATTAAACATACACCGTCTTTCTAGTTCGAGTTCGTAAGTATAGTCGTAAGCAAGTTAGTCGCTCTGTACTTTGGGTTTTATGGCGCACAGGTGCGATTACATATGACTGTTTGGGCGCACAACCAAAAATTCAGTCGCATATGCGACCAGTTAGTCGTTAACTTTGAGCCCTGATATGTGTCATATATCTCTACTCATTTTCTTAGGATCTGAGAGCTATTGCCTCTCAGAAACAGCAACAGGGTATTTTGTTCCTTAAAGTAGCAAGAACCTTTGTAAGAACCCAAGCATACATCCTCAGTAGATACTCAATAAGCCTTTTTAAGCTGTCTCGTTGCGTAGATACAGATAGCCTTGCTTTCTTCCCCTGCCCCAGAGAACTCACTGGTAGGCTATTTTATACTTAACTTGTATATGAGAGGCCGGAATCTTGTTTTATAGCATGCAGACTTGGCACTGTTAAGTTTGCTAAATGCGACTCTTGGCACTGCAGAACTGTAGTTTCTTCGTTTTACCTCTAAATATTAGGGTTCCTCTTCATCGACAAGTTAATTAATGTGCTGTTTCTTTTTTTTATTAAGATCTTATCATGGACTATGAGGAGCATTACTGTCATGCAAGATATTTCTATGTAAATTATTGTTTTTAGTTCATTCAGTGCAGCAACGTGTAAAGTAAATCTTGTAGCATTAAACTTCTTTTTTCAGTTTACAGCTGGCCCTTTTTGTGGGGACAGTGTTTTCTTTCTGAAAAATTCATCCTTTGCCGACACTTGTAAACCCGCCTGTTTAGTTCATAGGGAAATCCATCAGTTACTGACACCTCGCTAATATGCATGTGCACCTTTATTATTTGTCCCAAAGGCATCAAACTAAATTCTTGCCCAACCTTAGAATTTTTTTTTTTACCTTTGGTGTCTGTACAAAGCAGGCTGGCTCACCCACGAACCTTTTTATTTCAAACAAAAGACAATTTATTATTCATATTGTTATTTCTATACAATTTTAATGTTTTCAACAAGTTCACACAAGTCCAAGGAGGGATCCCATGGATGGCCCTGTTTCTTAGCAAGTTTTTGTAGTTCATCCACTAAGTTTCGAAATACAATCTTCAATGTTTCCCAAGACCCGTGGTTTGATTTATCAGGCTGGTATCTCGGCTGTGGTAGAGCAATCACTATTTCATTCACTTCTCCTTCAATGTGGATGCTGTAAAGTTCGGGGAATACACTGTGAAGGTCGCTGAGAACTTCGCCTCTAAGAGAAGTATTGCGGCAAACAAGGTTGAGAAGAAATACGCCTGAAATAAAAGCGAACCGTTGGCGTTATCTCGAAAATTAAACACAAAATAAACATTAAGTAAGCTAAGTGTACTGTGTCCAAGCGTGTAACTTAAGCCCCGTTAATATGGAGAAAACTTGTCCCGGGTGGAAGGGTCACCCGCCTACCCGAACCGTTTTCACGAGAAACAAAACGAAGACGTTACCTCGGCTAGAATGGTGACCCGCCTAGCCAGGTCACCCTTTTAGCCGGGCCAGATTTCCTCCATATAAACACTTTGGCTCTCCCAGCGGGGTCAGTTCGGTCGAGGCGACAGAATCGGAGCATGGGAGAGCGCTGTTAACAGCTCTTGGCTCAGGCAAAGGGGTCAAGGCTCGCTAAAGTTGACCCGACTGGGAGGGTGACCCTCTTTCGCGTGACAACTTTTCTCCATATAAACATGGTCTCAGTACGCTTTCTTCAGCAGGTTACTGTTTTGTCGTACCTGTTGGAGTAAGGAGAGAATGAACTCGAGTGAGAAATGCTTTGTCAACAAATGCTTGAGGAGGGCAACTCATTCCTACGCTGTTGTCTTTAGAATCCACGTCGAATATGATGACATCGTAGCTCGGATAAATTTCTGAAAACATAAAATACAAATGAGAAAGAAAGGCCAATAAATCCCCCATAAGAACGTTATAGACCTTTCCCGCATTCCAGTAAACAATGGTATCAAGTCGAGGCTTGGGTGGACAAAATAGAGTGATTTGTATGAAATTGTCCACCCGAGCCTCGACCTCATTTCTTTATGCTTTGCTCACTGGAGTGGAATGCGGGAAAGGTCTATTCATAAACATTACTTGGGTATATTGTTCTAAGTGCAGAACCTTTAATTTTCATGATATCCAAATAGGTTGTTGCTATTGACATGAGCCACGACCATTCATAGCGCCTTTTTGGCTTCTCTGGTTTCAATCCCCTCGCCAACTTGCTTTGGCCGTGGCTGCTGAAGCACGCTCACAAGTTTCGGGACGAATGGAACGACAGAGATAAACAGATAATCCGTACAATTCAAATTTAAGAAAACCAATCATAATGAGCCATGTAGCTTGAAGTCGAGGCCAACGTTTCGAAATTTTGTTAAAAATGCTCGCAAGGGAATCGCACGTGAATAGATGAACCCGCAACAGCCTCGAATGCATGCCAGTTTATTATATTAGGCGAAATGCGAACAAAAAATAAATACGAAAAATAATCTATGTCGACCGGGAGTAAGGTAGAGGTAAAGGTAGCATACGCAGTTGAGGGTTGGCTTTGGGATGCCGTGGAGAAAACCTCAATCGCGATCGGCGGAGCAACGAAAATGAGCGAGACATCTCGACTTTCCACCAGTTCTCCTCCCCTTCTTCTCATTTCTCAATGAAACTTTCTTTACCGTGTTCCAACTAAACGAAATACCCAAGGGTTTTATTTCGGAAGAATCTGGGCTGCTGCAGCAGCGAAAAGCGTGAAATGAAAGCTGGTTTTATCAATCATAATGAACAAGATGCCGATTCAAATTGTTTGGTATTACATCCGCAGCAGAAGAGCTGAACATTTCACGGCCATCCCGAACCTTGTCAGGTGGCAAAGATGAACTAAAATCAAACCTTTTGACTGAATATACTTCAGACCGTCCTCGATCACAACTTTCATTCGTTCATCCTCTTTGAATTCAAACCAGCTTTTGGCAATTTCGGCCACGCAAGGATCCAGCTCAACAACTTCTAAGGAAAGCTATGAAGAGGACAAAAAAAAAAATCAGAATAAAAGATGTCAAACACGTGTTAACTGATCAAGCCGCGAACACAGCCCACTGTTCTGTCTCCCAACAGAGATGAAAGTTAGTGACGGCTAGTCTTTTTTTAATCAGTTATTTGACAAATGATCAACGACTAAGTGAAACAGAATCAACGTTTTTAATGACCAAAAAAAGAGCAACTCCCATAAAAACGTTTCATGTTCCTAAAGTTAAAGTAAAAAACCGTCACCAGAGGTCAAGTATACAAACATGAACTACGTGCATAAATGGAACGAATCAAGGCTCAAGAAACTACTTGTCATTATCCAGCATCCATAACGTTGCGAGAACAGCCAACTTTAATTGTGTTCTTTGTTAACTAGTTTCTAACCCAGTTCTAACAGATGCAGTTAATTGTTCACACAAGTCATAATAGTATTCATGGCGCCTGTTATGCAGTTTAGCTAACTGTGATAATTTCCTTTAATCAGACCCCCTTGTCAATTGCGTTCTGATTTCCTGTACGTTTGTTATCCTAGTCATTTTCGCTGCAGCCAGTATATTTTTCTGCTAAATTTGTTAACAATTTTGCCAAGGAAAATGTGACCAATACAATGCAATGGATGTAGGCTAAACTAGCAAAAACATCAAAGTTTTTAAAATCACCCCAACCAGGCCCTTTCTTTTCCCCGGAAGTAGAAGCTACGCATACATCTGTAACCACAACATCGTGGATTGCTGCTTTATAAAGTGGTGATCATAGTAATAATGTAAAATAACCTGCATACTTTACTGAAATCTCTATCGATTACAGAATAAAAGTTTGAAGGAATAACTAGTCACCTTTGTGAAAAACTGATAAAGAAACATTGCCAGTCCTCCTCCGCCAAGCCCGACTATTAACCCTGTCTTTGTTTCATCTGGGAAAAACAAATGTTCGTAATTAAACTAACTTCATCTTGGTTGTGAAATCCAAACTAAATCTTTAATCGTAAAACCAAAACCACGGTTTTAACTCTTGCCATTCAAAGCAGAATCACGTAACCCAATGATCAGCCTACAGGAATTCGGCACTTAACTCGGGAAAACGGACAAGTGATGAGTTAGTTAAATAAAAAAGGCACTGTATCATTAAGGCTAATCAGGTCGTGTGGTCCTTCGAAATCAAAAGAAATCACGAGATCGGAAAGAGACACAACAGGCAATAGATGAAAAAGGACTTCTGGAAAAGGAGAGCAATTCTAACAATCTAATGCAGTCTGATTACAATGGGCGATTGTTCTGTCGTTTTTCACTCGTTTTACTCTTAAACGGGTCTTTTGCAGAAGGCTTTTATGTCTTTACCTGAGTTGAAAAATTCTTGAATCCAAGCCAGGCCTGTAATAACAACTCTGTGATGCTGGCATGCTAAATATCCATGATCCACTTGGGCCGAAACAACACTACTAACGGGCTGTTTAATCTGCTTTCCTTTCTTCTTCTTTGAAGTGGTTTTATCTGAAGTGGAAGAAAGCTCACATAAGATTTCTACTAAATTTGAAAGGCTAATTACTAAACCACCGTAAACCATGAAATAAATTTGCAGCTACCAGCGTTTCTGCAGAAGGACAAGTACGATGCAAGATGACTAGGACTAAGACGGCATATACGTCACAGTACAGCCCTTGAACGCGTTTTTTAGGTTCGTTAATAAAATAATTAAATATAAATAAAAAATAAAAACAATATTTAAAAAAAAAACCACTCATCTTACTCCCCTACATAATTTCTGCACTGACTAAAGGGCCAACCGATTTAGTGTTCAAATGTCAATGCTAGTGAGCAGAAACGGATTTCTAGGACTGAGACCAGATTATCGTCAATGAACAGATCGGAAATATGTACAGGTTCATTTGCTACTCTATTTTTTCTTTCATAATGCAAGTCGTTCCACTAAGCGGATTTTTCCACGTTTTCGAAAATTAGCTTAAAAATATGCCCTCGTCGTTATAAACTATCTAGGGATTTGCTACGAGTATCTAAGTGTTGTAGTCCCTATGGCACCATCTGTGTCCAGGTGTATGGGATCATCTGCGCCCAAGTGTGTTGGACCAACTGTGCCAAGTATATGGACCATCTGTGCCCAGGTATATGGGACCTAATGTACCCAAGTGTATGGGACCATATGTGCGCAGGTATATGGGACCATCTGATCAATGCAAGGTGGCTCTATGGGGTTTTTCAAAGTCAATACCTCCAAAGTTGGAGTATGAACTACGTCGCCATTAACAAGGATTTGTAAAAATTACCACAAGAGCTGTATTAAATAAAGATCAAAATTTGCTATGATGAGGGTTACAATAACATCATGGCCCGCATTGGGTGAGCGAGAACACTATGGATAGCTACGTTAAGGGCGATTTTAATTCTGCCTAAGTCACGAAGTCTTTAGGAATCTAATTTATGGTTTATTTTTAGTATATTTTATTATTAACCGTGCCCGGCAGGTAGGGAGGGTTCTATTTTCAAAGCCAGGATTTTTCTTCAGTTTCCGTCACAACGAGCAAGGTCGATGCTCGTTGGTACTTCCTGACGTTCAGTTTTCTTTTTTGTTTTGTAGGCTTTTATCATTGTCTGCACACTTGTAGTCAATAAACGTGGGGCCTCTAGCGAGTTCGCGTAGCAAATTTGTGTCTGTGTTGTTGACACGCACGGGTATGGTGGTCTAAAAGGAATTTAGACGAGTGAGCATGTCTCCTTTGCTGCGTTTGTGAAGAAACCTTCAGCCCGCATTACTAATGTTCGTCGAAGAGAAAGACAAATCAGGGGCACCTAACGAGAATATAATTCAAAACCAGTTAAACATAGCATTATTAAACGTTTTCCTATCTCCCTCAAAACGATTCCGATGCATACTAAGAAATGTTTGTCTAACCTGAAATGAGTCTGGCCTCCGACTGTACCACATTTTTGTTACTTAGAAAGATAAGTCTCCGGAATTTCTGCCCGCCATCACCGTCGACATCCTCCACAACGTAATCACCACTTAGCTCGGAATATCCTTCATGTAACACTACTCGACTCCCAAGATCTTCCCCAATAGAAAGAAAAGGAACCTGGATGAGATCAAATACGATAAAAAACAAACAAAAGATCACACGACAAAAAATAAATGACAACAAGCAGCAATCACATGTAATAATCCAAAGCATAACCTTTTCTTAAGGAGCTGTAACTTCCGACACGTACCCATTTTAAGAGTTCAAAAGGCAGAAAGTTAACGCCGGAAACGGTAACAAGTTGACTGTCAGCTGATTGACTTTGCCACTCTATTTTCTCTTCACACATCCTGCAACCATGTCGTTTAACTAAAGCATGCATGGCACCTTTGCGACCTTAAACTTTACGAAAAAGGGTAAAGCATACAGGATGCAGTAATCTCTAGTGCAACGCATACAGTTTACCAGGAAAAATAACTTAAAAAGGTAAAATTTAAAAGAGAGGGTTACATTTAACAAATGGGTAAAGTTTACCTAAAGGGGTAGACTTTGACGATGAGTAAACTAGGTTAAACGGCATAAGTTACCCAACGCAAGAAACACTACTACAATGGGTAAACTTTACCCGACGTGGTGAACATTACCGCGATGGGTAAACTTTACCCGCCCTGGTAAACTTTACTAAAATGGGTAAACTATACCCCGATTCGGTAAACTTTACTACAATGGGTAAACTTTTTCCCAAAGTGGTAAACATTACTAGAATGGATAAACTTTACCCAACGTCGTAAACTTTACTACAATGGGTAAACTTTTCCCAAAGTGGTAAACTTTACTACAATGGGTAAATTTTACCCAACGTGATAAAATTTACTACAATGGGTAAACTTTACCCAAAGTGGTAAACTTTACCACAATGGGTAAACTTTACCCAAAGTGGTAAACTTTACTACAATGGGTAGACTTTACCCAACGTGGTAAACTTTACAACAATGGGTAAACTTTACCCAACTTGGTAAACTTTACTACAATGGGTAAACTTTACCCAACGTGGTTAACTTTACGACAATGGGTAAACTTTACCCAACGTGGTAAACTTTACTACAATGGGTAAACTTTACCTTCCGCGGTAAACTTTACTACAAGGGGTAAAGTTTACCCGACGCGGTAAAGTTTACTACAATGGATAAACTTGACCCGCCACGGTAAACTTTACTACAATGGGTAAACTTTATCCCGATTCGGTAACGTTTACTACAATGGTAAACTTTACCCGCCGTAGTAAACTTTACTACAACGGGTAAACTTTACCCAACGTGGTAAACTTTACTACAATGGGTAAACTTCACCCCGATTCGGTAAACGTTTCTACAATAGGTAAACTTTACCCGCCGTGGTAAACTTTACTACAAGGGCTAAAGTTTACCCGACAGGGTAAAGTTTCAGCCTCCTCATCAGGCGCTTCGTTTTTCGCATGGCAGAGGCGAGCGCGAAACGCGAGTGACTGGTGATAAACCGCAAGGGACCATGGGAAGGGTACACCCGTTGTCTCCTTCCCGCCTTCCTTTGCGCGCACATCGAAGGGAGACGTCTGGGTACGAGGCAGGTAAAGTTTACTACAATGGGTAAACTTTACCTGCCGCGGTAAACTTTACTACAAGGGGTAAAGTTTACCCGACGCAGTAAAGTTTACTACAGTGGATAAACTTGGACCGCCGCGGTAAGCTTTACTACAAGGGGTAAAGTTTACCCGACGCGGTAAAGTTTACTACAATGGGTAAACTTTACCCGACGTGGTAAACTTTACTACAATGGGTAAACTTTACCCAACTTGGTAAAGTTTACTACAATGGGTGAACTTTACCCGCCGCGGTGGGTAAACTTCACCCCAATTCGGTAAACGTTACTACAATAGGTAAACTTTACCCAACGCGGGTACACTTTACTACAATGGGTAAACTATACCCAACGCGGTAAACTTTACTACAATAGGTAAACTTTACCCAACGTGGTAAACTTTACTACAATGGGTAAACTTTACCCAACTTGGTAAAGTTTACTACAATGGGTGAACTTTACCCGCCGCGGTAAACTTTACAACCATGGGTAACCTTTACCCAACGTGGTAAACTTTACTACAATGGGTAAACTTAACCCCGATTCGGTAAACTTTACTACAATGGGTAAACTTTACCCAACTTGGTAAAGTTTACTACAATGGGTGAACTTTACCCGCCGCGGTAAACTTTACTACCATGGGTAACCTTTACCCAACGTGGTAAACTTTACTACAATGGGTAAACTTAACCCCGATTCAGTAAACTTTACTACAATGGGTAAACTTTACCCAACGTGGTAAACTTTACTACAATGGGTAAACTTTACCTTCCGCGGTAAACTTTACTACAATGGGTAAACTTTACCCGACGTGGTAAACTTTACTACAATGGGTAAACTTTACCCAACGCGGGTAAACTTTACTACAATGGGTAAACTTTACCCAACGTGGTAAACTTTACTACAATGGGTAAACTTTACCCAACGCGGGTAAACTTTACTACAATAGGTAAACTTTACCCAACGTGGTAAACTTTACTACAATGGGTAAACTTTACCCAACTTGGTAAAGTTTACTACAATGGGTGAACTTTACCCGCCGCGGTGGGTAAACTTCACCCCGATTCGGTAAACGTTACTACAATAGGTAAACTTTACCCAACGCGGGTACACTTTACTACAATGGGTAAACTATACCCAACGCGGTAAACTTTACTACAATAGGTAAACTTTACCCAACGTGGTAAACTTTACTACAATGGGTAAACTTTAGCCAACTTGGTAAAGTTTACTACAATGGGTGAACTTTACCCGCCGCGGTAAACTTTACAACCATGGGTAACCTTTACCCAACGTGGTAAACTTTACTACAATGGGTAAACTTAACCCCGATTCGGTAAACTTTACTACAATGGGTAAAGTTAACCCCGATTCGGTAAACTTTACTACAATGGGTAAACTTTACCCAACGTGGTAAACTTTACTACAATGGGTAAACTTTACCTTCCGCGGTAAACTTTACTACAAGGGGTAAAGCTTACCCGACGCGGTAAAGTTTATTACAATGGATAAACTTGACCCGCCGCGGTAAACTTTACCACAATGGGTAAACTTTATCCCGATTCGCTAACGTTTACTTCAATAGGTAAACTTTACCCGCCGTAGTAAACTTTACTACAATGGGTAAAGTTTACCCAACGTGGTAAACTTTACTACAATGGGTAAACTTTACCCCGATTCGGTAAACGTTACTACAATAGGTAAACTTTACCCGCCGTGGTAAACTTTACTACAAGGGCTAAAGTTTACCCGACGCGGTAAAGTTTACTACAATGGGTAAACTTTACCTTCCGCGGTAAACTTGACTACAAGGGGTAAAGTTTACCCGACGCGGTAAAGTTTACTACAATGGGTAAACTTTACTACAAGGGGTAAACGTTCCCCGACGTGGTAAACCGTGCCAATGTCGGTATCTCTGAGAGTGGAGAACGCTAAAGATAGCCACGTTTAGGACGGTTTTTATTCTGTCCCATCAGTCACGAAGTGTTTAGGAATCTAATTCATGCTTTATTGGTCTTATTTTTTTATTGTTTTCTTAACCGTGCCCGGCAGGTGGGGAGGGTTCTATTCACAAGGCCGGGATTTTTCCTCAGTGTTTGCCGCAACGAGTGCGGTGATGTTTTTTCATGCAGTGGATGCTTGTTGCTATTCTCTGACGTTCAGTTCTCTTTTTTGTTTTGTAGGCTATGTACGCACACTTGTAGTTGTTGTATTAGCTTACTCAATAAACGTGGGGCCTCCAGCGAGCACGCGATAGCAAATTTTGTGTCTGTGTTGTTGTCACGACGCGGTAAACTTTACGCGGTAAACTTTACTACAATGGGTAAAGTTTAACCGACGCGGTAAATTTCACTACAATGGGTAAAGTTAACCCGTAACAGTAAACGTTAGTACTAAAGTTTACTAAAGTTTACTACAATTGGTAAATTTTTACCCAACGTGGTAAACTTTACTTCAACGGGTAAAGTTACCCGACGCAGTAAACTTTAATGGGTAAACTTTAACCTACGCAGTAAACTTTACTTAAAGAGGTAAAGTCTCCGAAGGTGGGTTACAATAAAAAAAAAATGCAATAATGCCAGTGAGTTATCTTCTGATGCCGTACACCTTATTCAGGGTACGTTTACACGGTACTGGACGAATTTTCGACCAGTTGTAGATTCGAAAACATTGAAAGGTCTCGTGTGAACGACGTGTCCGGTGGAAAATTCGTCCGGTGCCGTGTGAACCTAGGCACAATAATGGTTTAAACTGTAATTTTCCTCGCTTGTTTGATGTACAATACACTACATTTTTGATGTTTTCTATTGAACGGTCACCTGAGTATTCCGGTTGAGGTTTTTTGGTGCAAGCTCCATGACTTTTGCAGAAAGTTCTTTCTTGATCGTGTCCATGTTGGTGAATGTGTGACCCCTCCCGAGAGTTGCTATGACAACCCGAGCAAAACCCGCATCAGTGGCAAGATCTGTTTGTCCTTCTTTAGATGAGAAAAGCCATTCCGTTTCACGGCCTAAAGAGATTAACAAGAATGATACACAGATAAAGTTAATTTTTCTCCTCACAGTGCGTTTTACGTGTCTTGTAAGCAATGCCTATTGACTGTTTTTTGAATTAGGCTCCATGCAAACGGAAGGAGCATAGCCAGGATTTTTCCAAAGGTCTGCACAATTTTCCAAATTCTAATCCCCATATCCGTTACAACAACGTTTTCTGCTTTATACATAAAGTTTGCCACTATTTGCACATTTTCTCCCGCCTTTTCCATAAATAGATTGGTGCACCAATGAATCAAGCGTCGCTTCCCTGACGACCGACATTTTGGAGTAAAAAAGAAAAAATCTGTTGTTTTCTTAAGAAATATTTAAAAGAAACAAGCAGAGTTAAATAATCTGAAAAAATGTTTTCTTTTTAAATTAACGTGCTTTTTTCAGATAATAAATTCGCTATGATTTTATTTTTTTTAACTTTTAAGGTACGCACGTGCGTGCCGTGGGTACAGGTAGCTACACCCCTAAAAGGAGCCCAAAATTCACTAATGTTAGAAATTAACTTTTTAAAGGAATTGTAAAGGATATTGTAGCACCTTGAGGCACAATGAAAATCGCAAATTTTCCATTTTTTCCTGATGCCTTTGTTATGTCTACCACTGTCAGTGAGTAACGAGGGATACTTCTTTGTTTTGAACAGCTGCCTGATGTTAAATACAAGTCCACATCCAGATGTTGTCCTGGATGACATTTTTCTGTGAAATGGAAGGGAAAAAACAACAACAAATTACACACAGTTAGCATCTTAGAAGAAAACAAAGCAACATTATTGGTGATATAGAACCCCTATAATTTACTCCAGGGCTCAGTTATTCGTAGGCCAATCGCTAACCCAGACCTAAATTCTAGTCCGGCTTTCTGTTTCTTTACCTCTAAAGCGTTTCCTCAAAAAATTGCGACCAGTCCTTTTAGATCGTCCAAACATCAAATTTTAGTTAAATCTAATTTACTGCAATTTGATTTGAATTCTAAGGTCGTGCTAATCCTGGGTTATCATCATCCTGTTTTGAACAACCTGGCACAGAACTGTACGTATTTTTTTATCATGCTGAACAGACTCTTACTACCTGAAGAAAACTGATACAGGTACAATGTAAAATAATATAAATTCTTATGAAGAATGTTGAGAATAAATTGAACCACATATTTACTCTTAAAACACACATTCACTCAGCTCATTATGTACCAACATACAGCGGCTGTATGAGCAAGAGTGCATAGCGTACAGCGGTTGTACGTGCAGGACATACGGGAACTGAACAGTGTGAGCGGGCGTAGAGTGAGTGAGTTGACTTGGTGTCGAACAGAGCAGATGAACGAATAAAGCGTTTGGTTTTATCTGCCTTTGTCGCTGTTAATACTCTACAATTTGTTGTAGGGATTGCCAGTTAAGTAAGGTACCCTTGTTCCTAGGAGCTCGATAACACCTCTCAGCTGTCTGAGTGATAATCTTCCCCAGTGGAAAGCAATGTTTCTAACTCTATTATTTTTCAGTATCAGCATACACACATTCATACATACCAAGTGACCGTTTCATGACAAGGTACTGCTGAATTTCCTGAATAGTTTTCTTGACTTCTGAGAAATCATCAACTCTCTGAATATTATCAAGTCCTTCCAGACAAATTTCTATGATTTTTAAGGAGTGGCCTGATGACCCTAAAGAATGAGAGCAGTATTGAGGTTTATAAGAAGAGTGCTCAGAGAACATGTCAATGATTAATTCTTTAAAATGCTGTATGGACAAACTCGTTCACAAAAAGCTAATAAAAATACAGTAAAAGTGGGCTTAATGGGCTTTCTTTTACAAGGGTAGCTCTTAAAAATTTCTGTGACCTGGCAAATCTGTGGCTTTTGAATATCTAACTGAATAGGAATTTGGAAAATTATGTTGATTTATGAGGAGGAAGCAATACCAGAACACTCAATGAAAAGTCCCCAGGGCAGAGAACAAAGTCAAACCTCCAATGTTATTTACAGAGGTGACAGACAAAGAATTTAGCCTAACTATCATTATGCTAGCTACACTATCGTCCTCTAGGTCATCTACCATAAACTTCTTCTTAAAAGCCCTGGACTTATATAACTTTCTAAGAGGTCTTAAGAGGGCTTATAAAATATAATGGAAGGGCTTATAACTGGAGTTAAAAAAAGGTTTCAAAACAAGCTGCACAGCAGTGCTGATCAAAATACTGTTTGACTTTACTCACTTTTTTAGGCTTCAAGACCTCATAAAAAGTTGAATTTATTTCAATACAGGTAGATGGGCCTGTAACTGACGAGGCTTAATTAAGCAGAAGTTTACGGTATACTACATGTAACAATATTATTATTGTTATAGTATATAGATGTGACCTGCCATTTCAAATACTTAAGACATTAATGTTGCTAATAATATTGCTATAGCTAGTATTATATAACCTGCCTTGCCCTTATTATACAAGACTGTCCAAAGGCTGACACCAGGGTTGTCACTAAGATTTCATGTTGCTGGGTAAATACAACAAGTAGGCGGGGAATCAAACAGCTAATGATTTCTTTTGGTTCTGTTTTCCTTCTATTTTCCAATGCAACTAGCTGGGGGCCACGTTCATAATAGCAGCTAGGGGAAATCCCTGGCCCAGGCTCTTAATGACAGCCCTGCTCACACACTTGCTATTAGCACTAAAGGCGTAAAAGGCATACTTTTTCTTAAAATTTAGTGAATCAGGCATCTGGATTGAGTTGATTTGATTCAATCTATACTTTAATACAGGGTTGTCATTAAGAGCCGGGGGCCGGGGATTTTCCCCGGCTACTAAGAGAGTGGCCCCCGGCTACTTTTATTGGAAAATAGAAGAAAAATAGAACCAAAAGAAATCCCTAGCCATTTGATTCCCCGCCTACTTCTTGTATTTACCCGGCAACTTGAAATCTTAGTGACAACCCTGTTAATAGCATGCATTTTATGACTAGGAAATAAAATTAATAAAGCTATATTCATTTAGGAGGCAGCGCGAGTGGTCAGTGTGCCGGACTCGCAATCCAGCAGTCCCAGGTTTAAGTCCTGCTCGGGTGACTTGCTGGATTTGTTCTCAGTTGTCCCGAGTTGAAATCCTCAGCCACGCTTGTAAATAGCCAACTGGTAGCCTCCTGCCAGTTGGGGTTTTTAATCCTGTTATGTTGTATTTGAATTATTTGTGCCTGTAAACTAGCTGGATAAACTAAGTTCACTTTCCACCACAAACAATGGACCTGAATCTGGGACCTATATTTGATATGAAGAATAATTATTATTCACTTCCAAGATATTTTCAATATGTTTGCAACATCCTTACAACTTACAAGGCAGTAGAACAAATGTATTTCAAAACAAAGAGTTCACCAGTTCGTATTTTTCTTTGCAGAGCATTAGAAATCCTTACAGACAGTATTTTATCCTAAGCTTTCGTTGGGTGACTTCATTCATCCAATAATTTTTTCTGTTATTAGACAAATGAGAAAACTCTTCCAATAAAATTGACAACAAATTATGAACAAATAAACATGGAGAAATACATGTATTTTGAATGAAAATAAATGGTAATATAGTAAATTATATTATTTCAAAATGCATACTGACCCATAAACTTTGTCTTTGTCAAAACAAAACAAAATAATGGTGGTGGAACTGATCTTTGATCCAATGTGTCAATCTGTAATAAATGCATTCTAAAAAACCATCCTGATGAAAAATAACTAAGCAAAGAGTCCAGAACATCTCCTGTTGCAAATGTGAAACATAAGTACCGGCCTCCAACTTTAAGAAATCTTTGAATCTCAGAAAAATAGTCTGTACAGCAAGATTTAGTTCTTTGATCTGATGGCAAGTCTTTGTAAAGATTGTCCAGTTGTCCTCTGTCAATCACCACATTGAAACTTTCTCCATCAAAGGTATCCTAAAAAAGCAACAGCAATGCAGCATTAAGTGTTTTGTCTGAAACAAAAATGTTGCAAAGTAAATTTGACACTTGTCATGAATAATAATTATTTAAATGCAGTCAGACCTCCTTATCATGGACATCAAAGTGTCAGAGCCAATGATAATTGTCCACATTACAGAAGTGTCAGTTATAATGAGTAATATAGAGGCAGAGTTTGCAAAGAGTTTTATCACAAGGACCAACAGAAACACCAGTATTTGACTCATGAGTCTCATGAGATTTACTTCATATAATTATGTTCGATATATTTTTAATAAAGAGTTCAAGTCCCTTGTTTTAATTAAATTAAAGACTACGTTAAACCCTACAAAGATGTTTCTAACAAATCTGAGCACAAAGCTCTTCAGGAAGGCTTTTGGAAACATAAAGGGCTTATCCTTTCCCTAGATAGCTGTAGATGAGAAATGTTCCTTTAAAAATACACCTTTTACAACTTTTTTCTTTCATTTTGTTAGCAAGTTTTTTCTTTATTCCTGGCCCACCTAGATGACTGTTGCAACTTGCAATGCCAGGACATTAATATTTTTATGTACCACAACCATGGCAAAGCCAAAGAATTACGGTCTTGTCTTGTCTTGTGGTTTGCAGATTATATTTATTTAATATGATTCCCTAAAATAGATCGATATCCTACATGGGTTTCAGTATGTCACGGGAACACAATCAATATGTACATTATGTTACAGGTCAAAATTATAATTCAGTTAAAATTTTTTAACCTAGGTTAATGAATATTTAGGGATTCGGAAGTCAGCCAAGCGCGGTCATTGCACGCGTGCTGAACAAGAATGCTGTATAATGACAGACTAGAAACAATAGACAACTCCCAAAGCACGAACTCAGCCAAAACGCTAAAAATCTTCAATGTTTACTCAAGTTTGGGCTTATAGAAGATAATGTCACAGTTTTTCAATGACCATGAAATTCAGAGTCCGGGTAGTTAGTTAATCAATTGTGGCCCTGAAAAAATTGGAAGGAAAAAAAACTACGAATTTTTAAGAAAATGCTTTTTTTGTGAGAAGGACTCTTAAACACTGACAAACGTCAACAAATAGCGAAAACTATAATTTCTATATGTTTGCTTTGCTCGAAATCGCGTGCATTTACAAGGCCCTAAAGCGTTTTGCTGACTTGCAAGAACCCATCTGTCATAACAACGCCCAAAATAAAGAGATGAATCTCATAGTTTATTAGATATAATCCGTGTAAAGTTTGCTTATCGTTTTCGTATAAATTATGACCTAAATTTGGAAACCGCTGAATTTCTCGAATTAGGTCTTTGCGATTTTGGTGAAACTCTGTTCAGTGCAAGGCACTAATGCACACTATGTGTAGCCAAGAGATTTTCACAAAAAAATGCCGGCAACAGCAGATTTTCAACTCAGACCTCAAAGGGGCGTGGCATTATAACCACGTGACATTTACTCCGATCGCCAAAAATTTTATGTTAATTGTACATTGATCTATATGTTATCCATTCTATGTGTTAGACTTACGATAAAAGTAAAGGTGGGGATACCAGAGAGCCTCAAAGTAGGATGGTACCCCCCCCCCCAAAAAAAAAAAAAAAACTGGGTCGAGTCACCTTAAAGACCCTGAGTGTTGGTCCAGCCAGGGTTTGAACCCGCGACCTTCCACTCGGCAGACTGGCGCTCTCTCAACTGAGCTAACCGGGCTAACCAGGTAAAGGGTATCAAGTTGTAGGTGGTGGGTAAGTACTAGCAGGGAAGTTACACGGGACGGTATATACCGAGTAATAGCAGGTACAAAAAATGCCCTCAGATCCTCCTCCTTATAAAAATGATCAGTAGCCCTTCAGTCCCGGGGGTGGGGCATTTGCCAATTTTGCGCTGGAATTGACTGATGCACTGCCCACTACCTGCAACCCTTGTCACCCGTGAACTCAAGTGCTGCTGGCTAAGTTAGGCTCTTGTAGGATAATAAGTCAGTCAGTAACAACCTTACTTACTTTTAGGTTAGAGATGTGTCCTACAACATGACCAATCTCCGGTCGTCTATGCTTGTTTCTTTCCCTTGAACTATAGACGTCACTTTCTGTGTTATCCACCCCCGTGACAGCAACAAATCCAGCATCGTATAAATCTTCAATCAGGGACGAATCCCTTCCTTGATCAGGCGCACATGTGCATCCAGTCCCTAAAATTCTATCGCTCGTCTTGCAGTATTTATGAAGAACACGACAGAGTTCTTTGTAACCTCCGTAACAAGGTGACCCCACATTTTCATTGAGAAGGTCAACATACTCTTCTGCGAGGGATGTCTTGATAGGATGAGAACGAAAAATGAACGACATACCGTACGTTAATAGTTTCGAACGTACGTTACACATGGTGTATTTTACATGAATGGCCGTACATCAGCTGGAATCTGAACCGAGGGCTCGTCAGTGACGATTGGTGCGGGTAGTACTTGATGTAAGACTGCCCATGGTGCCGAGTTGCTGACTTTGTCAATTTTGTTTTCGCGTCATTATTTCCTGTTTGTCAAGGGAAAGTAAGTCAAAGGACTCGTCCTTCTTATGGCGTCAAAAGTAGTGGTCTCGATAGAATATTGGTAAGTTATTTAAGATCATTAATTCAGTTTTCCTCGTGATTTGACTTCTCCCTCTTTTACATTTGTGAATTCGTATTGTCGACAGATATTGGAAAGGTTCATGACCACCTTTCGTTTTGCATCTCAACTGACTCAACAATTGGAATTGTAATGAAGATTTATTTTGCACAAAAACTTGTTTAGTTTCATTTGTCAAGCCTTTTCACTCACTCAAGTTATTAAAGTCATATATCTCGACAGAATGGATTTCCTATGTAGTATGTTTGTGCTCTGCTCAGGTTACTATTGTGAGTGAAGAAGTGCCATGGTTTGCGCTTTGTTTGAAATAAGGGAATGGTTGTAATGAAACACATGTTAATCAAAATGAATATTCCGACGGTGACATTATTTTGGCAGTTCAAAGCATGCGTTTTGTGCGAAATCTTTTTAAAATCACGTCATACATGTTTTTTCAAGGTCACAGGTCATAAACACAATCGTGAAAAAAAGTCATTCATTCTTGACAGCCGGAAAAAGTAAGCCTTGACAGAAAAAGCCTACAGATTCAGGCTAAAAGCTGGGATTTTATTTTGAACCCTGTAGTCTGGTTGTTTATTCAAGAGAACAGTACTTGTTCAAGAAGTGTAAATGCGATGTATGGTGTATTTGTCATTTCAGCCCTCAAGTCATGAAATTTTACCCTGCCCCAGTAATACAGCCACCCCGTCAAAAGGGCCATTTTTTTTATCCATTGGTGATTTTTAGGGAGAATGAATTTAAGTTTGTCCAGCAATAATGTGACCTAAGTTGTCAGGATGAGTCTGATTCACGCATACAAACTTAGGCCTTGGTGTTTTCATTCTTATCTTTTGTTATGGGCTGGTCAATTCAAAACTTCAAAACCCCCCAAGAGCAACCCCCCCCCCCCCCCCCCCCACTTTTTAAAACAGGCCTTGATCTTTTTTTTTTATACACTTTACCTTCAAAAACGCATACAGTGTACATGTAGCTTATGGATCGTCCAAAGACGCTAAACTTGGAATTTCTGGCTCAAATTCCCCACCCAGGCAATGGTCAAATTCCCCAATCCCCCAGCACAAGTGATGGTGAAATGCCTGGCTGGGAGGAAAATTGATCAGCGCATTATTGTTGGACAAACTTAAATTCATTCTCCTTAAAAATCACATCTAACAGTCCACAACATCAACGAGTGAAAGTGCTAGGCATTTCATTTACCTCTCCACTTAACAAAGTAGCTTACTTGCATAACCTTCAGACTGTCCAACCCTTCAGTATGAAAAATCAGGATATTTATTTAACCAATGTACAAGTGACATGAGCGCTGAAGCAACCTCGTTCCCAGGGTTCTCTTCTACCCTTCCCTACAGAGAGAGAGAGAGAGAGAGACATAGATAGGAGAGAGAACCTGGGAACAAGGTTGGCACTGAAGGAACCTGGGGTAATTGAATTTATATTAGAAATAAAACTTAGAGTAAATAAGTAACTAACTTAATAAATAACCTCAGATGGGTATGATTCTCCAGTGTGGTACAAAATAATAATATCTTACCTAGTGTTTTTGTCTGTCATTCTACGATATACCGGTACAAAGTCACAGAGATTTGAGGAATATGTATAACATAATGTTACAAGTGTATACTGTTCAAGTCATACTGAAACTTCATAAAAATGATGAACAACTTCAGGCACATTTTGAATTAATTTTGTACTTTATTGAGGAATTTTACCTGTCAAAGGGAATAAATTATTCTAAATTTAATTTCACATACTCTTAATTTATGGTTGGGCCACCTGTGCTGCTGTGAGTGTAAAATTGGGATTAATGGATGAAAATATCATGTAATTTTGCAAAGATACTGAGTTTTCTTTTATTCCTTCAGTGGTGGATGAGGGTATGGCCCACGCTACGGGGAACTGGCTGATAACATCAAGGCCAGTGTCCCTGAAGCTGATGTTAGTGGCCATGTTGGTCGCACATGTAAGTTGAAACCAAAGAGCCTTCACAATCTTTTACCTAAGATAAACTTAAAATAACTGTGTCACGGAATTTATTAAAATTCACTCAGTTGGATCTGCCACCAAATTGAGGGAAGCATAAGATAATCGCTGAGAACATTAAAAGAAGGTCTTCTCTGTTTTCACTGTAACACCATCAACAATAAAAATGCAAACTGTTTAATACAGAAAGTCCAGAATCTGGAAAATGAAAGAAGATACCGTAAAGTCTCGCCAAGAATCAAGGCTGTGTGATATTTCATTTTCGAGATAATCAGAAACGTCTTACCCAGATTTATAAAGCTTTGTATGGAGGTCAGGTGCCTTGTTGGTGTCCCTTTGATGGGCACAAATGTGGCTGCCAAAAACCAACAGAAGAATCAATAGTTTCTTGGTTTGAATTTTATGTGACATCATTTGAAAAACAAGAATAAATAACATTTAAGCCCGTTATTGATTTTCATATCTATTTGGGGATAGGAGTCAAAGGAAACTGAAAATCAACCTAGAATTTTAACCTAAATTTAATTTTGGTCTGTAACTTTTTTGAGCCCTCATTTTTTTGTGTCAGAAATCTCACTCATTCCTTGCACTCCTTCATTTAATTTGCTTAATAATGTCAACATGTTTAAATACTATCTCTCAAACTTTCTTTGAGGTATATAGAGGGCATTACATGGCGTCCCAGAGAAACGAAATTTCTCTTTGACTGTTCTCAAGAGTGAGAGCTGTACAGCCCCTGAAATGATCCCGACCCCGAAATGATCCCCAACCTTGAAATGATCCCCAAATCGACCCCGAAATTTGATACCGACCCCGAAATGATCCCCATTTCTCTTCACGTCGAAATGATCCCCAATTAATTCTTGGAATGGAACTTGTATTCAATCACGGAATTATTACAAATCTGTTGCAGCGTTTACGTTCTTCAATCACGTTTAACATTTCGCTACAAATTAAAAACGTTACAGTTTTTCCTTCTTTCCTTCCCATGAGACCCTACACGCACCTCAACCTAATCGCCAATCTTCTCTCATCCCAAAAAACACTTAAATAGCGACTGGGTACGAGTCTGAGTCAAGAAGACGTAAGCAGCGACTGATCAAACAAAGTGAAATAGAGTTTAGTTGCGATATTTCGACTGGCTAATACCAGTCTTCATCAGGTTAATTGAGACATCACGAATTCACAAAAATATATATGAAGTAAAATTATGACCGGAAATTACATAATATGACGTGGTACGGTGGCTACTTTAAAAGACAAGATAACAAAAAAATAAAAGATATACTATATATAGTTACAGTTCATCACGTTTATTGATGCCCAGAGGCTCAATTGTCTTAGCTTTATGGATAAGGTGGGCTTCACGTGCTTTCCTGAAAGAATCACGCCCATTTTTAAGTTTTTCAATAGGAATCAAAAGCATATGATTGTCGGAATGATTACTGGTTAGAAATTGTTCTGAAACTGCAGTATGGATGTAATTACCAGTAGGGTTGAGTATTATAGGTCTTCTGTGTTCATTAGAACGGTCTTTGAGGCGACGTTTAGTTTCTCCAATATATTGTAGATTACACAGGCCGCATTGAATCAAATAGATAACATTAAAAGTTTCACAAGTGATATGAGATTTGATGTGGTGGTTCTCACCTGTAGAGTGAAAAGTGTAATCGAGGCTACGACAAAACCTTTCTTAAGATCCAAATGCAACGAGCTTCCGACATTCTTCGCACTGACACACTTACAAACAAACCCAAGACTCAGACTGAAACCTGCTAAAGTCTTCTTGACTGTAACGTTTTCAATTTGATCTATTTTGAGTGATCACGATCTTTTTGGATCCGAGGTTGAGGAAGATTGATTGTACATGGTATTTGCAGTGTTTTTTTTTTACCTTAATTAAACATTTCGCCACAGTTAATGTGATTTTTTTTGGCGCGTTTGTCATCTAATCACCTTTATGTATACTTTTGCATCTTCAACGTCATTTTAAGATTTTAAAAAGTGTTAAAACACCATTTTTAAAATTCAATATCCAAGGCATGCAGTATTAACATCATTTTTAGAATTTAACATCTATGCAGTTTTCTCTATAACCCGGCCTATACTCACCTAAGTAATAATTTTAAAAAATGTTATGTTTCTTGATATTATCAGTTGCAGTTCATGGTGTTCCTAAAAATATACTACACTTTGTGTATTTTTTTGATGACAATATTTTTGTTTAATCCAGTTCAAAGTGTGATCTCAAATTAATGTCATGTGGGCAAGTGAAGATTGTTAGTGAAGTTTAAGTTATAATGTCGTGCATTTTGCACGATCCATAGTTCTAGGTTATCATTCCATTCCTAAAATGAAATGGGGATCATTTTGGGGTCAACGTGAAGAGAAATGGCGATCATTTTGGGGTCGGTATCATTTTGGGGTTGATTTGGGGATCATTTCAGGGTTGGGGATCATTTCGGGGTCGATTTGGGGATCATTTCAGGGTTGGGGATCATTTCGGGGGCTGTACAGAGCAGCGAATGAGTGAGATATTTTTCAACACAAGAAGAGAAATTTTGTATCTCCAAGTGGCCATGTAACGTTTTATTCATTCAAAGCACCAACGAAATGCCAAACCATTTCACTAAAATATTTTTGGCTGTGTAAGGCATGATTTATTATGTAGCCATAGCATTGGTGATTTTTTTACATGTGAAAATAACATGTTATTTTCAGGTGTGAATAAATCATGTTTTTGCATGAAAGCTCACTTGGTATTTCATTGGTGTTTATATAACATATTATATTATATTATTTTGCTTTTGTTAGGCTAGTCAGTTATGTATGAAGAACTTTTAAGCACTTTATACTAATTTGGGGCTCATTTCCTACTTTTCCCTGTCACAGCCTCATTTGAAGTTACTATAAATGGAAAGCTGGTGTACTCTAAACTGTCCCAAGGAGCATTTCCTGTATTCAAAGAGGTAAACAATAGTTCACTATTGTAGAAAGCAATAATATTGGAATTGTTTCCTATCTGAGGATCATAGTTTCTGTGGTGGTAATTTTGTTCTTCAGGGTGCAAAGAAAGTCAGTTTTACAGCCTGCCATTCGGCAAACTGTAGCTAGCATGTACTAGCCCACAAGTCATTTCAACTAGCTCCAAAACCCTTTTTGATTAGCAGGATTGATTACAATCCTTCTGTAATTTCAATTTCCCCCAAAAACAGCACTTGCCCGTCAAGCAAGTTAAGAACAAAAATCACTAGCCCTAAAGCAAAATCCACTAGCCCCGAGCTATCGGACACAACTTTCTTTGCACACTGTTCTTACTTTGCATCTAGTCCTGGAATGTGTGAATGGTTCCTCTTTACCTACTGTCAACCCCATTTTATATGTACACGGAGAGGGCTGCCATACAGTGTAGAAAGTGTCCATATTGAGTCGAACATGTTATTTAAGTCAAAAATAAACCCTTTTATTTAAACAATATACTAAGAAATAGAAAAGGACATTAGCATCATCAAATTAAACATTTCTTACCTTCAAGAAGCCATCATTCTGCTGTCTATGTCAGTGGAAACAATCAATGTCACACATAAAATACTTTACTTAAGGTGATTTCCTGGTTTTGCACTGCACATCTCTTACTGCGCATAACAAGATGGCCTCCGTAAAAAAAAGCATGTGAAGTAACATTATTAAAATGAAGTTGACCGAAGAGAAACGCTATTGCAATTTTTGCTTGCGGTTGTTTCTTGCTGAGGTGAGACTCAATGTGGTGGGTATGTGGATAACGTAAGCAGTACGCTTGTTGCTGAGTTCGACTTCCTCACGGAGAACCTCGATAGTGGATGTTTAATTTGTGCTTATTCACTTTGATTTTCATTTAAACGCTTTCTTTATCACATTGTGTCCTAAATGTGATATCTCGATGTAAATTCTGTAAAAACGGATTTTTTAAAGACTTTCTTCCCCCTTTCGCATACATTCTATTTTGAAACTCGCCCCAGTCCTCTCTCAAAAATCAAGGAAAATGCATTTGGTGCGCACTTTCTGCAGCTCTACCGCAAAAACGAGTACGGTGACCCCCATTTTTTATTTCATGATTTTAATAAGGACAGTGCTTCCTTTCGGTGAGAAAAAAATTGGCACAAATCTATGTTCAGTTTTTTGGCAGTTTTACTAAATTGTATGGATTGAGTTATCACGTGTCGAATAGCGCGTGTCCAATTTAATTCTGCTTTGGAACGTAAAGTAAAAACAAGGGCATTAAAAGGCATTTTTCTAGTACGTAAGTGGATAAACAATACATTAAAGTCAAATTCTGTGCGATACCACATGCATCATTGAAAAAATCTTTCCTTTTTGTCTAGTTTTGGGCTGCGCGCGGTTTTTGTCAAAGGGTTCAAAATAGCCGTATTTGTTAGCATTGTCACGTCAAAACGAGCACGGTGACCCCCACTTTTTATTACCTTTTTATCATCTTCTTGACTTGTTACATCAGTGTACCAAGTTTCATCAACAGTCCATGTTAGGTTCTTTTACTAGGGAATCACCTTAAAGAAAAACTGTTCTATCAACAACTTGTTTAATGCCAGCGTACTCTGGAGTTATTGACGTCTGCAATAATACTATTATTATTAATTAGTAATCCTATCTCAGAGGTCTGTAGCACTGGGAAGACAGGGAAGATCGCTGTCAACTAAAGGTTTTTTAAACTTAGAAAAAGAATATTACAGCACACACACAGTTGACAATGAACTGTCCACACCACACTAGCAAAGTTAACTTTCTGTGACAATCCGTTTGTTGAGCAAGAAACAAGTGTGTGTTGTCCACATTACACTGTACATAACGAGTCTTTTTCTTAAGCGGGTTGAATTAGAGAAAATGCCAAGGCTTTACCCAGAGAAAAAGCAAACTGTCCGTAGTGAGGTTTCGTTTTTAAGATGGTGTCTGTAAGGCGAGATTTGACTGTACGTTTTAAGTCACCTGCTGTTTCAAGTTATTAATAAGTAATTATATTTTTACTTTTGCCAAGATTGTCCAGGTGGTTCATGAATGCAGTGAAGGAAAAGAACCTCGAGAAGTGACAGAAAAAGAGCCAAATTCTTGCATCTTGATGTAAAGTACATCATTAAAATTACCACTCCTGTTCAGAGTTATTAATTATGACGACTTATCAGTTATAATAATAATGTAATTTTTAGGAAAAAGAATTCAATGTAGCCTTTTGTTGAAGATCAATGTACAACTACTTTTTCTTTTCGCTTTTTTCTTTTCTTATATGCTCCCGAGCCAGGATCATTAAGTAAGCCCTTGTTGATTTTAGACTTTAAATTTTCTGTTTTCTTTACTGTCTGAAGGAGGTTTGGCAACACAACTAACCAATTTACTCAGTATTTTGTACACCTCAATTACTAATATTTATCAGTCTGAGTATCTATTGTTGATGCAAAGTTCACTGTTTGTTTTTTGTATGATAGTCACATCTGAAAGTTTGTCAATGATGTTGTCTTGAAGTTTATAAACTCATCAGTGTAACAGCAGAAACTTAATGGATTTTCCAGGTTATTGCAAGTTGTATGTAATCTGAATTATTAATGAATAAAGCAAGGTAATTTCATTTTAATCATGTTCAATGATTCCAACGCAATGAAGATGGCTGCGAATGGCGTGCAATAGAAGAACAGAGAAGCGCACTGGATTCAAGAATGTATGAGGCCTCAAAAGCCACCGAATGATTAACGTGTAAAGAAGACTTTTTCTTTTTTGCTAGATCACGACCAGGCAATTGCTTGGATTTGTTACCAATTTCGAGACGAATTTGTTTTTCAGCGTATGAATGGAGACGCGTACGATCTCTCTGTACAATACTTAACTGAACGAGTTAAACCTAGGCCCACCGTAATAAGAAGAAGAATACAAAAAAAGAATAAATTGGGCAATTTTGATTAAGCTTTAATTCTTGTATTGGTGCCCGTGTCCAAAGTTTGAAACTTTGCTCCCAGTTACTATTATCAAGAGTCT
>OZ037778.1:25466495-25586495 GCA_964035525.1 Porites cylindrica | reverse complement strand
CACTTGTATTTGATATGAAGGTTGTAAGTACAATGAGTTGCTACCCTTTAGAAACTCAACACCCCTTTATAAAGAAGATGGGATATAAGAGAAGCATCAAATATTGGAAAGTGGGAGGCTGCAACAGAAAGTGTAATGTTATTAGATTAGTGTAGCATTTTCAGTAAAACTCTTTTACATGGCAAGCAATACTACTGAGCAAAAAGGAAATTTCTCAGAGTTGTCACCGTCAGCTATATCCCTGAGCTATCCCTAAGCTGAATTGCATCAGGATAGTAACCCTTTAATATTACCAACTTGTAATTCCAAGGGTCAGTCGACTGATTTTTATGTCACGACTATCGAAGGATACATCACAAGTCATTTTAACAACACAAGTTAATGTCTGCAAATAATGAAGATTTACAAAGATGTCTCTGCGAACTTAGCAAACATTTTCTATGTCAAGGATGCCTTCAGTTTAAACTTAACATGTGTAGAATGTTACGTCATAAACTAAGGCCTGGGAAATGCTTCAAACACAAAACAAAAACACTTTATAATATTGACATTTGCAGAACATTAACAGAAAAGACTTAGCAAAGAACAACACAATTTAACATAACTTTATTACAATATTAAACTAAACAGTAATTACAGTGGGCACTTTCATGTGTGAGACACTGTTATATTAGTGGTGCCGGTATTTTTGATACAAAACTATTACATGTATCTTCAGCTGTATGATATCACATGTACAACCATCTACCTATCAAAGAAATATATCACACTTATTCCCCCACTACATAATTTAATTTTTTTACAATTAGTGTACAATGGCACTGGCATTATAATCACACAGTGATTGTGCACAGCATCAAAAGTTTAGACTTAATTGCAAGGTACATCTCTCAATAATCGACTTCCAGAGTGAAACGGTTATTGAAACACATATGTACAGTCACAAACTGAGACATTTGCATGTGATGTAGTTGGCAAAAGTACACAAAAACCGTCAAATCAACATTGCTCTTAACAGCTAAAGACAATTACCGACTATCATCTTTACTACAGGTAAATGATTATCTTAAAGAATTGCCAGAGTTCAATTTAGACACATAATTGCTGTTCCACAGTGTAAGCCATGAAGATGTAACCTGAATTGTCTGGGCACATCTTGTGATTTGGTCTCACTGTCTCAAAGCCCAAGAACATAAAGGTTCGCATCAGGGTTTCTAAACAAATGCAGAAAAAGAATCAAAGTAAAACTGCGCTGTGAAAAAAAATCTTAAGAACAAAGCACAGCTCATATTATTAAGGTTTATTATTATATTATATGGTAAAGAAAAGAGAAAATAAAGTAACAAAACATTTAATATAGGGTACCATACCTCTGTCTGCTCTGTCCTTGAGAAGGCCAACAAACACATGCTCACAGCTGAGATTTTCCTCTGCATACTCAAGCAGTGAAACAAAGCTGAAGTAAAAATATATATATTTTTAACTGTTAATCTATTTATGGATAGGTACCCGGGAACCCAAGACATGGCTTGAGAAACACGGGTGACTTACAGTTTGCTCTTGGACGACTAGGAAACCTCTTCATACACTTCATCATTCTCATCCCTAGAGCTACAATCCTTTTGACCAGCACCATGGATTGAGAGCTCTGACTGGTTCTAGGAGGACACACAAGCACAATAACTGCCTTTGTTGTAACTGTTTCAAACCGTTTTCGTTTAAAAATTTTTCTGAGGTTGCACAGAAAGCTAGAAGTCAAAATTTTGTGGACTTTCTGGTTTGGAACTAGCAAGAGCTCAAACTGTGGCACTGGATAAAAGGATCACAGCTCTGGAGATGAGAATGACTCCTTATATACTGGCTGGCATCCTGTACTCTACAACGGAGCCTTGGAAATGACTAGCTAGGAAAGTGTATAATAATTAGTCAAGTTATAACAATAACATTCCATTCCACATCATTTCCAACTGAAATTTCCATACTTTCTGGTGCAAATATGGCATTTTGTTGCATTTAAAGACTAATCACTAACAAGTTAGAAATACACAGATGATTATACCAGGCCTCAGTTGTTCAAAGGCTGGATAGCACTATCCACCGGATAAATCACTATCCAGTGGATAGTGCAAATAGTTTCAATAATACTAATCTGCTGGATAGTGATTTATCCAGTAGATAGCACTATCCAACATTTGAACAAACGGGGCCAGGACTTTTTGAGGTCATTCTGATGCTATTTTCAAGGTAAAGTACAAATTATACATGTTATAATAGCCATAATAATTATGGGTATTATAACATGTATTATGCAAAATTTTCAAATTATTATGCAAGTTCGCTGGGATAATTATCATCTCAGTGAATTTGCATAATAGTTTAACTGCATTGCTCTTTGGTGTATTTTGAGACTACGCAAGAAAAGTTGTTGTTGAAATTCACAAAGCATATTTCAGATTAGGTATGCACTCTCTCTTCAGGGATACATACAATCAGCTCTCAGACAGACACTGTTGGGAATGGCACCAATAAAATATTGTCCCTCTTTCCAGGGAGGAGTCTTCTTAAAATAAAGGCAATGAAAATGTTTAAAATAAGACAGGGACCAACTCTAGGTGTCGGCCTTATAGAAAATAGTGATGATCAGAGACGCATGGGCAAAGCTTATACATTGAGCAAATGAGTACCCACGTATCATGTAGTAAACCAAGCTATCTCTTTCTCCTTTTACCAGTAATTGTTTGACGGATTCAGAACTTGAACTGTGTTTACGAGGCACAATAATTACCATTCTTTACTCCCCACAGGAAGTTCTCCTTCTGGCACTTCTACATAAAGCTGGCCATCCTGTAACACAGCTCTCCACTCTGCTAAGGAGTGATCACCATTCTTAAGGTGAAACTTGTACAGAAATGACTTGAGAACCTGACAGTCATCATCCTTCTCTAATGCTACTTTTGAATCCTAGAAAATGAGTCCACAAAATTTACATTAATACAATAGCCAAGAAAGAGTTGCTTAAACCTGTCATAATGACATTTAGAGCAAATGGAGGTTTCAAATTCCAGCATAGAAAAGTTATTAGCATACACAAGCTTTCGATTCCATCACAGAATCTTTTTCAAGTGACGGAGTTTTTTCGCATGATTCACAGTGTATTTTTTAAGCTGTTAAGTTATGTTACAGATCATTCTGAAGGAAAACTAATTTCTGTATTATTTATAAATAAGATCTTATGCTCAACCCTACAAGTTAAGACAATACTTACAGCAAATAGCTGAAGGAAGGATATACCATCTTCATCATCACCCCCTCCTCCATCATCTCCCAAAGTTCCTGCCTCATCAAAGCGAACATCAGGTATGCCAGTCCATCCACTGTCGCAGCTTATAGTCACAATACACTGCTGGCTCCCTGGATAATATTATTAGAAATGATACTAATTTAAAAACTTTAGGGAAGCAGTAGACCAAGTAAACTGATATAATAATCTCTGAAGTATGAGTTTGGGAAGACAAAAACCACTGTTATCAAATCTCAGTTGTGTTTTGTGAATTGTTACTTTGTGTGATGAAATCCAGAGTCATTCAAGGATGGAAGGAAGGATCAGGGAAATAGTATGTAGTAGTATAATAAAGATAAAAAAAAGTCTTTTTTACTGTTTTCAATGCAAGCACCCAATCACATTATTATATACCATAAACTGCCATTTACAAGCCCTCCCAATTTTTAAACCCCCCAATTATAGGCCCATTACCTGTTACCAACAATACCTCCAATACAGCATGCAAAGAAAATAGTGTCTGATAGCCCGGGGCTAGTGGATTTTGCTATCGGGCTGGTGAATTCTGTTCTTAACTTGCCCAAAGGGCAAGTGAAGTCTTTTGAGGAATTATTCAAATTACAGAAGAACTGTGAAATCGATTCTGCTCGTCAAAAAGTTTTTGGGGCTAGTTAAAATGACATTCGGGCTAGTAAATACTGGGTTCAACTTGCCTGAATGGTGACCTGTAAAAATGACTTTCTTTGCACCCTGCTCCAATCATAAACCCCACTCTAAATTCAACAAATTATGAAAGTTTGAAGCTTAATTAACAGCCAGTGCAAAATGCAAAACGTATTTTGATCAAGACTTTTATACCTTGTTTTGAGATCTGAGATCTGTTCTCAGATCGTAGCCCAGTTATGCTTAGAAAGCTCCATACAAACCCTTCTAAATTTTTTTGGGGTCAACCCACAAAAATATTAGAAGGGTTTGTTTGGAGTTTTCTGAGTATAACTGGGCTACGATCTCAGAGACAATTTGCTCCAAAATTCTCATTTTTAGCAAGTAGGCCTCTTGGACATTGTTCTTTCAGAATATCCTGACAAATCCCATAATTTCAGAAATTTCATTTTTATGACATCATCACTTTAGTACTCTATAACCACGCCATTAGTTCAATGACCACAACAGTAGATCACCGACTGTAGACTAACATGCATCAGAAATAGCCACAAATACATCAGATTTTTTTTTGATATATAAATGCCTCACATTAACTAAGTGGTAAATACTCGCTTAACAATGAAATAAAAACCAAACTTAGAAATAGCTATGGCACAATGTTATTTAGTTCTAGTGAGCTCACTAAAGAAAACAGGAACATAAACTGATGGCAATTTAAAATTTAAATATTCGGGTCAGAAGGTCTGTCATTCTCTAACAGCTGGCTATTTTTTCGGGCCCGGTAAGGACCCGGGAAAGTGTATGGGTGCTTCGAGAAATGCAACTTTGGGCCCAATAAAGTTTCCCAATAACGGTTCTGATAAGTTAACGGGCAAGTAAATTACCAGGACTTTGGAGAAACAGGCCCCAGGGCTTATAAGCGGCAGTTTACACCATATAGAAATAATACGCAAAAGCCAAATCAGGTCTTGCTAACCAATCCGTGTGCAGTCCACATGTAACACAAATTTCAACAAATTTATTAACCTCAAATTTCCTCGGCCCTTTGGGGGCTTGCTTCACGAGGAGAAGCAAACACTTCTCGTATCTAAGAAAGTTCAGTATATTGCAAATGAAGTTTAAAGATTTAATCACCATCAAGTAAAAAGGTCCTAAACAAAATCTTGTAACCACAGAGAACAAAGTAAATTTGACATTTATGCAAAGAATGGTTCACACACAACTAATTCTCGTGTTGTGACATTAGTTTAAACGAAAATCCATTCATTGATTTTACCAATTTACAAAATATTCAGAGTTTAGCAGTGCAGTGCCTAGCGACAATTTTACTCCACCAATATAATGGCAAATATTGAAAGAAATTTGAAAAGCAGTTCTAGGTTAAGCAAAATCAATGGCAGGTGCTTCTGCAAAATAGAATATACATTGTATTGGTGCTGCAAATAAGCTTGTGCAAACTAAAATATTCAAAGGGAATTGAGTGTAACATTTGCATAAAAAAATATATAAATAGCTTTCATGGCTGGAGCCTACGTTTAACATATCTTATGGTTACTCTATGATTTTTAGTTACTACAAATATTGTGTATCTTCCACTACGATTAAAGTGGAGGAAAAGGACGTTAAAAACAACTGCGGTCAATGACATGACGGCCAATCGCCTTTTGACTAAGTAGCGTTAAATAAATACGTACAGGGCTGCTTGGTGAATTTCCCTGGATTATTTTGATTTGGATTGTGATTTTCCTTTTTCTTGTGCGGCGAAATTGTTAACAAGTCGCTGCCGAAGCAGACTACTGACAGTAAAGGCAGCTATAGACAGGATAAAGCGAGGAAAAATCCACCAACGACAGCTCCAATCTCCTCCTGACCGCAGGAAAAACATGGAAGACGTGAAGTCCACTTTCTTGTAGCATGCTTTGCGCGCCTATTTAGCACCCAAGGCACTGAGTACTCACCGAGAGCGGGCGGGGCGATGGGGCGACGGAAAGTGAGACAAAATTGATGTTGCCAACATACAGAAATTAGCCGTAATTAGCCGTGAAAGAAGGGAGTAATAACTTAACGCAGTGGTTTACGTTCAAATACTCGAATACAGGAGAAACGCACTGAAATTCCACACTCGTGTATTTGGACATAAACCAGCCTCGATTATAGCTCCTACCAGGGTAATCGGCTCCTGCTCCTATATAAATTTATTACAAATATATAAGATGAAGATATTCACTCTCTATCGGTTTGTTTTACAGTGAGGAAGGGGTAAAAGAAAAATTCATAAGCATTGTCTTCAATTTATCCTGCGACAACTGTCAAATAAAGTGAAAAACTGGCCAATGAAAAGGCGTGCTCTCTGCTGAAATCATGAGTGAACCACAAAGAACAAGACGAGGCTGTAAATCACATAATTTCTCTAAATTCTCCATCTTTTCTGATTTTAAAGCCAAAAGCGTAGAATACCACACCATCCACTCAAACAAAATAAAAAAAATACTAAAAAAAACGATCCTAAACCACGTGCTGAACATCTTTTAGTAATAATTATCTTCCTCCATTTCTTTTCTATAGTCACATTGCAGTTGATTTTTATGAAGCACTTTGCTGTTGTTTTTTCAGTTTCCAAGTAAAGTAATTTTCAAGCCGCTGAAAACTTTGACGGGACATTTCGTTCACACGGAACCCCTTCGCTGACGAACCAGGTTGAACTTTAACTCTTGTCACTGGTTTTACCACCTTCCCTCGAGTAGAGCGCTACTTTTTCAAGTTTAGGGAAGTGGAAGTGAACTTGTGACTTTTATGAGGATACTGAGGAGAGACTTATTTCCTTCACGCCATTTTTTTTGCCCGAAAAGGTTGGGGGCTGAGGTCCCCTAGCCGTCCCCGTTGTGCATCACATCAGATCACATTGTCTTCAGTATTATGTAGAAATCCCAGAAAAGGCCATACACTCAGCGAGATACTTAGAGAAATGTGGTGGACTGTGAAACATCACTCGAATTGTATAATTGGAGCCTTTGGCAATGTCTTTAAATGTGTTGTTGACTACTTGAAGAGGATTCAGGTAAACATCGCTAAAGAAATCGTGCAGAGGGACTTATTCCTTGGACTAAATTACAAAGACTCTATAATACTGCCACTGAACTCAAATGACGATACACACAGATGCTGTAAGGTCGCCTACCATTTTTTAGAATTTAAAGGGCAGGCCAGTCCAGTCGTAAAGAGAATTCCACAGTTAATCAGAACTGTCCCGCAGTCAGACCATAGGTAGTGTGTCTTGTCTTTAATCTCAGAATAACCTGCGGTCCTGCCCTCCAGTCCATTATTTAAGCTGTACGTAAGAGCCCTTCTAAAACTTGCGTTAGCTCGGCGCCTTTGAAAAAATTTTAAGTCATTAGCCATGTGATTGAATTGACAAAATAATCTAGTGTATTTTTAGTATTGTTGTGATATAGTACATTACAGTACATCAGTTCACAGTCTGAAACTTCAAGGCACAGGCACTGGAAAGATGACTGAAAAAACATAGGATCGATCACCAGCCTTTTCTTGTTTGATGAGAAAAGGCCATGATATGATGTAAACCGGACTCGCTAAAACTTAGAACCTCCACCGTAGGAAAGAGGAGTTGCCCTTCCTGTCCATTTAGCGGACAAACTGCTTCAGGAGCCTTTAGACGTATTTCTTTTTTTTCATAATTCATCCTTATTTCCGCCACACAGTCCAATCTTACGGACCCAAGAAAGAACTTTGAATTACCCCCATGAATAAATGTTTAACTGCATAAAATAAGGAGAGGAAAGAAAGTTTGATCAAAAGGGGAAACAGTTGTTTCCTTAGGTTTTTCTAGGTTCACGATAAATAACAATTTAATTTATGACGGATCAATTGTAACAGCTAAAGGGTGTGCTCCCACGATCAAAGTTGGATGTTTCGGCTAATGAACATGCTGTATTACTCATGATTATCGTCCTTTCCCGTTAAGCATATGCTGTAATGTGGACATTAACATCAGGAACTAAAAAGGTAATTGATGTTCTGTCATTTTGGCAAACATCATTCTTCTTTCTAGTTAATGCGTTTTTGTTTTTTCGCATTTTTGACGAATAATATTGCTACATACCCCGATGTTTGATCAGCTTACAATTAAGCCAACGAAGTGTTTTTGCCCTTCATCTCTCAAGAATGGGTCAAATTGGGTTTAATCGGTGGTGAATAGGTCACAACAAGGTAGTTTAAGGTTGTAACCCTTGTCCTAGCCCGCAAAGCAAAACTAGAAAAGCTGAGACTTGGGAATACCATTCATCGAAAGAAAAAAGAAACAACGAGTTTAACTTTGCAATTTACGGTCGAAGTTGTGCATTAGCAAGTAACAAGACCACGTGAATTTTAAAATCGTTTGAAACTCTGAACTTAACGTAGCTGTAAGATTGGGAGTAGCGTCTTAACGACAGTGTATATCAATACCCTTTTTAATGCAGTCCAGGAAAAGAAAAAAAAAGCAAATAGAATACCAAAGCTAATATAGAAGAAAACAAGCCATTTCAACTATTTCTCAAAAAATTATCAAGGAAAAGAGGCATTTTGCCGTTTCTAATCAATCAGTAAGACATAAAACCGCTATCCACTCATAGCTGCAGTGCACGGTGGAGAATCGACAAAAGAATCACCTTTACCGGGTAGTTGGATCGAACAAGTTATCTGAATTATTTTAGGCAACGTACAGTGCGTTTTCAATTTAGTGCGGCTCTTTTTATTAATTATTTAGGCTGTAGGCGAAAGTATGACCAAATAGCTGCTTGTTTCTCTTAAATAAACATCAAGTAAGCCCTGACATTTTAATTGCTTGTTTTCTTGCTTTTAGCTTTTTCGGCTTTCTGGCTTGTCAGTCATTTGTTCTTGAAGTAGGGACTATATAAATTTATGTTATACTTACTACAACAAACAACCAATAAGAAAAAAAACAAACCATTGATGAGTATATGAAAAAACCATTATTTTTTCTTTAACTTAGAGACCTGTGTAAAATTAACTAATTATCGAGACCAACAAAGTCTATGTTGCCTATTAGAAAGTTGAGCATCTGTAGAAATAATATAGTGACTGGACTTAATGGACTTTACTTATAAATAAAGCCTAATCATGACAATAGTTTTTTACTGAACTCAACAAGTGCTGAGGGGACTTTGAGAGCTGATTTGAAAATGAAAAGCATTGTAACTTTTATAATCGCAGCACTCTTGGCCGGTATACAAGGTAAGAAATTCTTTTTTGTTACATCCTTTAGCCTGCGTGGCAGCCACCGGTTTTTTTATGGTGAAGGGAGAAATTTCAAGGACGCTCGCGTGCACCAGGGGAGAAAAGGAGAGAACGCTGACCAAATTAACTATAACCGGCGCCTGTCACTGAGGATACTCGAATAAAGTCTCTCAATACCAAGCAAAATACTACGAAAAAAAATGGTCAGTAGTAAAATATATCCTATATCAGAATTATCCTTATCCTTTTGGGAGCCTGATGAAAAGAAAGTGTTTTCTTCAGAACTGATCTTGCATAAAAATGATTTTATTACAAAGACTTCGTAAATTCCACTTAACAGCCTGTTAACAATTTTGTGAAATTTCTCTTTCAAGGCAGTCCAAGGCGTGGCCCTGAAGTGGACTATTTTGTTGAGAGTGACGATGGATCCGGCACACGTAAGTCTGATAATACTCAAATATGAAAAACAAAGTAAAGAAATAAAGTAACGAAAAGCGCAAAGTAGCTGGGTGGCGTTTTATAAAATATTTTTTTTCTAAACAATGGGAAGATCGTAAATGGAACTGCTAATGAGAGTGTGTAAAACCACAGGTGGCTCAAGCGTTTGTCGAAGTTTGTAAGAGAAATAAAACTTACTACAAATAAATGGATTATAACAAATAAAAGTTTTCAGCTAATTATAGGTATTTTCTCCTGGTATCGTTGGCGTCTTTCTATACGAAGTTTTAGCGCGATTTTAGTAGTATAACATCATCCCACCTGATTATAATTTTATTACGTCTTCATTTGCTTGTTCCTCAAAAAATTTAGAATTAAAGAAATAAACATTTTTTTTACTATTATTCAAATGGCAGTTGTCACCCACCAGGTTGTTTTTGAGTTTCTTGTTTAAAAATATGTTTAGGCAGTAGTTCTTTGGAGAACGCTAACTGGTTTTGAAGAATTAGCCAGGGGCCCTTTTCAGTTAATCAGAAACGGAGACATGGAGCTTGCCCATGCACTTTGCAGTAGTATTTCAATAACTCCGACTCTCTATATACATTTTGGGCGAAAAACGAAACAAGAAATGCCAGGAGCCCATCATGGACTCCTGGAAATGCTAATACAGCTCAACGCGGTTCTAAGCTACTCGTTTTCCAAATAACTCGCCTTGGGCTAACAAGGATTCAGTGTTTTTTTTTCAACTTGACATTTGATTGTTATTGTTGTTGATTTAAGCGCCAACACCTCCTCCACCCATGAGTACAGCTGCTCCACCAATTCCCAGCTCTTCCAGGCCGACTCCCTCTGGCGCTCCATCATCTTGCGGTGATCGCCCTTCTGGTTCCGTTTCAAGAATAGTTGGTGGAAAGGAGGCAGTCAAGCACAGCATTCCATGGCAGGCAATGTTACGATCTGGGTCTCAATTCTGCGGTGGTTCGCTTATACACAAACAATGGGTTCTAACTGCAGCTCACTGCGTCGAGAATGAATCTCCAGGCGGCTTTAAGATCTGGTATGTAGTGCAGAATTTAAGTGCTGATAAAAGGTAGTATCATGAGCCTTCATACATCTTATTTTGACCAGTGAAATAAGAGGTTTAGAACGGTGCAGGTCTACTGCTTATTTTAGGGCAGCAACAGTGTAGTTACATCTTGCTGTTATAAAAAATTATCGGCGCTCATTCCTATGTACGTGTCGGTGAATTAATAACCATGGCCTGTGGGTGTAAAAAACAACAAGATGGCAAAAAGAAAATTTCTCAGGTTTGTTTGTTAAGATTATCTTTTACTGGAAAAGCGTACGGCTGTACACTACTAATTTTTTTGTATCTAGGTTGGGGGCTCATAGAAAGGAGGTGAAAGAAGACGCTACTCAAGAATTCGAAGTGATTAAAATTGTGAGGCATCCTGATTACAATGCTAAAGGCAACACTGAAAACGACATGGCTTTGATTAAGCTCAGTCGAGAAGCTGTATTGGGACCGGGTGTGGGGTTGGTCTGCTTGGGAGATAACAGCAATCACTTGCCCTTGGATGACCTCAACAATCAGTGTTTAATCAGTGGGTGGGGTACTCTTGAATCTGGAGGAAATCAGCCAGACGTGTTGCATGAAGTCATGGTGCCCCTTGTGTCGAAATCCGTCTGCCAAGGAGCCTACGGTAATCTACACGACTCCATGTTGTGTGCAGGGTTCAAGCAAGGCGGCAAGGACAGTTGTCAGGGCGACAGTGGTGGTCCGTTGGTGTGCCAGTACAACAACAAGTGGTTCGTTGAGGGAGCAACCAGTTTTGGAAAAGGGTGCGCTGCTCCAGATGCGTATGGCGTTTACGCTAAAGTACGTCATCTAAGGCAGTTCATTGACAGCACCATCCAGGGGTAAAGAAACCAGCAGTGAAAAAAAAAAAAGAATCTGTTTTATTAGCGTTGTAGTGTATTAAGGAATGGCTTAGGGGATAGAAATAAATGTTAAATGATAAAATTTTTGTGGTCGTTTCATTTTGTGCCTTTGCCATAATGATAACGAAGGGATGGTTTGAAAGGAAGTGAGAACACTTCCAGCGTAAATTACAACTGCGATGAATAGTCTTGGATGGAGACTGTGATGTAGGGTCGCATTTTGAACGTTTCGTTTCCTTCAGTAGTGGTTCATAATGATAGCGCACGCCATTACTGCATGTCCACTGCATGTTGCAGCTCGTTTGGACTTCTTATCACCTGCCCCGGGGTACGCCTAAGACAGTTCAATTTCTTTCGAGCATTTTACAATTATTGAACGTAGATCGATGAGAATGGCTGGGGTGGATAACAGCCTCCGAGATCAGCAAGTAAAGCCAAATTCAGCAATTGTTTTATTATTCATTAAAAATGTTTCTACGTACTTATCAATCTTGCCTCCTCGTAGACTTTCTCCAAAACTTTGGCCTTGCAGATACTGCTCAAAAAGTAGATGACATCCACCGAGCTATATATTTGCTATTCCACCTGCAATTCTTCTGTTCAGTTTTAGTCAGAAATTGAACGCTATTTCGTATTAGAATATCGGTTCCAGTTCCCTATTGCCCAAGAAGCCTCGGTTCCAGGCAAATATACCATCGATCAACCTCGTTTCAAAACAAATATACTATCGAGTCGATGGTATATAGCTCGTATCTTCTAAATTTGGTCAACGTCGGCTGGTTATGAAGAATTAGCCCAGAGGATTGAGCCAATGAGAAACGGCGAAATATTTTAAATGAATAAAAATGAGTCATAGATTGAATCAATTTAAAATCCTAAGCTGTAGTTCCTAGAGGCAAAGTCCTCGATCTCGGCCAGGGACCATCCTACCACAAATCGGACAAAATAGAAAACAGTGTTCCAACAATGTAGATATTAAAATATCTGGCAGTTGGTAGGCGCGCGCGCTGCCGTATTTCAATGATGGCACCACCAAAATTAAAAAAAGTTTGTTATGGTCGCAATGCTTGACCAAAAAATATTGTAATGTTTTTCGTTCCATTCAGTTCTCAACTAAAATGTGTTAAACGAATGTTTTTGTCTTCTCTGGGTCTGAATATTTTGTTTGGATGCCAATAATTGCCTCCCTTTTTTTTTAACAATAATCTTCTTACTAATCTATACCTAGTTTTCTCGGTTGGAACTACAAGTCACGAAACGTTGTTTTTGTTGTTGTTTTTTTGCTGTTGCATCGAGGACCTCAAGCTCGCAGTCGGGTGAGTAAGAGCATCTTAACTGGGTGGAGGCGATTAACGGTTATAACAGCTATTTTGAGAAATGATGTCGGATAAAGTGCACGCAGCAACCCCGAAAGGTCTTGTGGGTGGTTTTGAGTTCACTGTTTTTCAAAGAAATTTCAAAGAATGGCAGGAGAGGCCATAGACATATGTCTGCGAGTGCTAAAGGAAAGCAACAAAAGTAGGTTCGACAGCTACAGTGTCAGGAACAGTGTATTGATCATATCCCATATTACCTTTCGAGATTGTCGCGTGCACATTTTTTTCCGACAACCTTTCTCGAAATAGCTGTATAAGAATTGGTCCATGTCGATAGATGGATGCATGTATAGAAATGGGGAGAGCACGAGGGGAGCGTAAGAGTTGCTCCGAGTGAACTAAGATGCAACATGGGAGAAGGTTATGTTAGCAGCATTCCTTTAAACCACGTTTATAAAATGCGTCTTCATGTTGGAGCTCCAAGCTATTTTACAGCCACACTTCCTAGTAATCGAAAAGCTTAAGTCGCGTTATGGTTTGCTGTTTCCCTGTGCTTAAGTACTTTTTACAAACATGCACTGACGTTCAAAAATACTCTGTGAAAAAACAAATTTGTTTAAAGAGTTTTTTAAAAAATAAATACATTCATGAATTTGTCTTGTTTTGTTACTACGGTCATCAGAAACGGAAACAGGAACGTATTTAGACAATTGCAGAATATTAACATAAAAAGTAGTTGGAGCGATTAGCTACGTCCATAATCGCGAAAAATACTCTAAAACGCAATCTTTTACAGCTAAGAAAGGAACATCTTTGGCTCATTGACTTTTCCGACAATCCTTCCTCAAACTCAGCCAATAAGAATCAGTTGACTGATTATCGGCATTAAAGTATTTATGCGAACCGTAGGCTAGTGTCTATACAGCTGAACTGGTGAACCGTTTGTACAGTTCCTCGCACAACAAGATGCAGACGTCTAATTACTTACTGAAGTGTTTTGGATGGTTGTTATTCAAATGAAATAATCAGGGGCTTAGCCAGGATTTTTCCAGAGCTACACACAAATTTTTCAAATCCTCCCTTACAACAACGTGTTCAAGCTTTATAAATCCCGGCATCTTGCCGCAATCGCCTCACTTTCCCCCGCCTTTTCACTCAAGGAAAGCACTTTAAAATTAACAAATTTATGGAGACAGACTGAATTTCTGATATAGTCTGGTTGATAGGCACAGTACAACCATGATTCATAAAGTTCTTTTTTAACGGTTTAATATTTTAATTAAGTTTACTTTAATTTCAATACGTAAAGCCTGCCGTTTGATCAGAGTTTCCCAGCTGAATCATGTATTAGGGTTAGGGAAGGGGTAGGGGAACAAGTGCACAATTATTTGTGCCACTGATTTGACATTAAGAACGTACACCCTCTTTCCTGACTAAAAATGTGCTATAAGAATAAAATCCTTTGCTCAAGGGCACCCAACGACGGTTTTCCTCTAAATACATTGAAAACACTCTTTATGCTATCCAGAGTACATTTAGATACCTAGAAATGCATTCTAAGCGGCGCTAAAAAAATTGTATCTGTTCGGTCATCCTAGGGCAACTTGAGTCTTTTCGAAATTACAAGGGCTTCAGTATTATATCCCCGAAAATTGTAGATGAAATTTAAAGTTTTATGACGGAGGGAATTTTTCTATTTTTCTCTTTTCGTTACATTTTTGAATCCGAAAATTTTAGCTTTTCCTTTTCTTCGAAAAATAGCCCAACATGGGGAGTGAAATGTGAAAAACTTAAGTTCAGAAAAACGTAGGAGATTTATTAGACAAGCTTCGAAAATTGTACATGAATGGGATTGATTATCCTGAAATTTTTAGCCGTCCTAAACCAATAGAAAATTCTAGGCCATGTTTAGTTTTCCAAACAGATATGTTTTACAGAAAACAGTTGTTGGGTTTCCCTGACTGAGGAAACATAACATAATAAGTCGAGCTCCATCTTCAACTCTCCGAGTAGGCCGATGAAAGAAACAGTGAGCCGTGGACGGCGTACTACATGCAAATGTGCGAAACAAAGAGGCAAGATTCATAACCCTAAACAAGTAAACTTGTAAAAAATGTCCTCTATGAAGCCAAACACAAAGATTTACCCTTAGTTCGATTTTATTTCAGTAACTTAGAAATATTGAAATATTCAATTGCTTTGAAATGTCATTAAAATGCTTAGCAATGATAAAACTCTCAAAGAACCGATTTTATTTTTTCAAAAAATAAAATATCGATTAATTATTAAACTGCGGCTTTATTATTAATATTATTAATCGGCCTTAATTGGAATTAGGTTCGGTTCATGAAACGTTCGGCGTCTGAACCGGGCCTTAGTGTGAAGAAATATACAACCATTCACCAGTTCAGCTGTCTAGATACTAGCCTACGATTGGTATAAAGCCTTCAAAGTCGATAATGAGCTAACTGATTCTTATTGACCCAGTTAGATTCGGTCACCCTCCACCCCTGTCTAGGCGTAGAATTTTCCAGAAACCTCGATTGGAGCCAGCATGTAAATAACAAAGTCATAAAGGCCAATCGATCAATCGGCTTTTTAAGCGGGACTTAAAAAAGTTTTTAAGAGCCAAATATTCATTGTAGTTTGTAAAATTTTCATTTTATCCTTTTAGTCGTTAGCCTTTGTATTTTCATGATAGTTAAATCTTTTGGTCTGACTGTATTTCTTTTTTTCACTTTTTTTTGCCCTTTTTAGTCGTCTAGCCTTTTTAGCCTTTTAATGTTATAACCACTACAGTCAACTGCCGCTCACTAGAACTTCGCGCTAACTGGAACCAAAATTGATTTCCCTTGGATTTCCTTCATACATTCACTGTAATTTTACCCTCGGTAACTCGAACCCTCCATGACTCGAACTCCCGCTAACTCGAAGTAATTTTTGATTCCCTTCAGATCATTTCAGATCATTTTTATACCCTTGATAACTCGAACCATGTTTGAAGCGCGTGACAAGTCGAAAAAGAGCAGTGAGCTCAGTTCAAAACATCGAATTTATTTCAAAACAACTGTATATTCCTTGTCCTCACTTTTTTGTCAGCCCAATCGAATACTGATGTTTATCCATGTACTGATTAATTAAGCTCTGTTTTTTAAATTTCTTTTTCAAAATGGCAATATACGTTTTGCTTCCCCTGAAGTGAAGTGTGCATGATACTTGCAATCCACCCACCCCTATCCCATTTTCTCATTTCTAGTTATTTTCTTCGATCTCCCGATAACTCGAACTCTCGCTAACTCGAACTTTTTTCGATTTCCCTTGAAGGTTCAAGTTATCGGCAGTCGACTGTTTTTTTTTTAGATTTGACTGTTATCAGTAGTTTTAATATTATTTAATCTTAGTCAGAGGACCTCCCTGAAAAACACTTATTGTGACAGGAGCTTTCTCTAAAAAGATTATTATTATTATTGTCTCTATTATCACAGTCTTTGCTGGTGTTCTTTTTGTGCATCAGCCGGGCGCAAACCATGCACCTACAGCGTCAGTCACTCAAGTCAATCATTCTGTTCATACACTGAGCACCTTTCTGAGCATTCGCGTAGATCCCAGCATGGAGATCTTTTGAATGTCTGTCATAGTAGCTCTCTCTGATACTTTCTTGATGTTTTCTATCATACCCTTCTTCACTGTACCAAGCGCACCAACAACCACAGGGATCACTACGGTTTTCATATGCCACATTATTATTACTATTATTATTATTATTATTATTATTATTATTATTATTATTATGCAATATTATGCTTAGTGATTAAGAGTCACATTTACGCCAAACGGCAAACGTGAATTTGTACCTCGTGACCACGTTTTCCCCTTAATTGTCGTTTACTGTTTATTATTTATACTAAAGAAATAAGTAGTTTCAAGCCAGTTTTATCCGTAAGAATTGTTCTGGACAGTTTTTATCTGCTTATTTTCTATTCTGAGAAATTCTGAACTTGTATCTGACGTTTGTCGTTAGTCGTAAACGTGACTCTCAATCTCTCTAATACACATGTATTTCATGAGTCTGAAGAATAGCAGAATAGCGATTTCTTGCCAATTTTCACTATTGAAAGAACTGAGAACCAATTATGGATTGTGATAAAAACATAAAGTGAAAAAGACATTTAATATTTGGGGAGATGAAAAAATTTTAAACTATAGTATGTCAAAAAGGTTTCATATCATAGATTTTTCTCAAACCTTGCTAAGGTAAAAACTACGGTTTAAACTATTGGTACATTAGAGGATCCGAGTCTAAACGAATTATCGTACTTTTCGAAAACATTGTATTTTGTAGATTTCATTTCATCTTTTTTCTGGTGCTATGCAAGGGACGGTGTCAACAAAACGTACTCTAAAATTAGCTTCATTGTTATGCTATATGTTGTTTCACTTTGTGGCTTTCAGTACATGCAGTACAGCCAAAATTATGAAGCATCAAAGACGAAGGAATGAGACTTTGAAAAAAGGGGGTGAGTCTTCTTAATAGAGCCAAGGTCAGCCAAAATGAAACACATTTTAGGCATCCATGACTGAACAGTTACAACGAATTAGATTTTTTTCAGCAATGAAAATAACTTGTAGTCTTTCCCCGTCGAAAAGATAAATAGATAAAAAATTTCACTTCGTAGAGCTGAGAATTAAGATTTGAGACAGTTGAGAACAAAAAACAAGCTGTAAATTTAGTTTATTTTCTAAATTGTTAGGTTTTTTAATTCATGACTAATCAATCATAAAAACGCTAAAGAATATATTTCGACTGTTTACTTCAGGCTGGTGCAATTACGAGCGAAAAAGCTGAACTAACAATTACTGAACTGCATGCGAAGCAGAAAATATGATTGTTACTTATTTGAATTGAGTTGTAAAATGATGGCTTTATATTGATGACAGTTTTAATTCGCAGGTCTCCGTTTTACCACTCTCTTGAGTAATTAAAACTGAACCACCTGCCTGTGCTAAATACACAAGTTGATTAACTCTAAACAATAGTGATTGTTTCGTTCACAAGCTAATCGAACAAACTTTAAAAGTTCAATGAAATTTAAAGAGAAAAATGTTTGATATAGTTTTGTAGAGAAACTAATTCAAACACAACTAATTCAATAAAATTGACTTTTGCTTTTCCAGCTCTGATCAAATTGCGGTATGTAGGTGGGGGAGGAATAAGCATAGAGATGTTTGTTATTTTGTCTGAAATTTCAACACGTTTTTGTTTGGGATTAGGTAGACATGTCTCGAGTTTCAACTTAAGTTTTTATGCTAGAAAGTTCTATTTGTTACTAGTTTTAAATAGTCTGCATTATTAAGGTTGCGAAGGGCTTATCGATAAGCGGACAGCATGAAAAAAAGGAAAACGATTGAGGGACGATTACAATTTTTGAAAAAAAAAAGATCATTTATTTGCTTTTGTACTTCCTGTTACGGTACGACAGTCAGTTTAATATTCATATATTACTCATATTTCAATAAATAATGACGCTGACGCAAATTTACCTCTCCTTTTGAAATTCAATTTCTTGTGTTAATTAACTAAAACATCTGTCCTAATATAGACTTGTTAACAATTTTAGGGCACCATTAGTGACAAAAAAAGAACCCTTTTAAAGCTGTAGAAATAAACTAATGGTAAACCGCTTTACACTGGAAGCACAATGACAGCTATCATTTAGAATCATTTAGAAAACAGAAATAAATATAAGTACAACTTACGTTCACCGAGTTCGCGTTCTCTCTCACTCTGAAACAAAACACTAGCTGGTAAAATGAAGTCGATGATCTCCGTTCTGGCTTTGATGTTAACGCTTTCTAGTGCTGAAGGTTAGTATCCAACGTATTTTTAACTCTGAGATTCAGGCGGGAAGTACTAAATTTAGCCAAGTGACTGAAACAAGTGGTAATACGGTCATTGAGTTTTTGCAGAAACTCATAAGGGCTTGAATAACCCCTTATGGGTTTCTGGTTTTTGTAAATAACAGTTTTTGTCCTGGCTTTGCTCTCTTAATTCCGAACCTTTTTCAACAAACGGAAGACTTTTGTTCGAATATCGATTATGACGAAACAAGCTACTTTTATGCTGAAAAGGAATTTAAAAAAATAATCCTGAAGTACAGAACTTTTGACTTAAACATTACAAAACCTTTTCCCAGCATAGAAACACTTACAAAAGCGTCTTTTCAGACTGGTTCTTTTAATAAAAACATAACAAACCTTTTCACCCATTTTTAATCTAAATTTTCACAAACGAATACGACCAAGTCAAACCTATTCCCAACAATGTTTTTCGGACCTCCTATCAAAAACACCATACTTTTCCCAGACTAAAGTCAGTCAAAGCTAAAAAAAGGTAGTTAGTAGAACCCTTGACCCTTTTTTGGGTAACTTTCTTATAACTTTCCATTATTTTTAACCCCTTGAAAGCGACTACTTGTATTTGATACCTTCATTCATTGATTAATAGTAATAATAATAATAACAACAACAAACAATGATAAAAAAATAATGAAAGACTTTGCAATGCATATAAGACTTTCCAATCGAAATCTTGCAAAGAAGTTTATTATTTACAATTTACTTTTATTTTTATAGCGTCATGTGTGTCAACCTCAGCACCACCAACCCCGCCGCCCCCCACACCCCCACCTACACCTCCACCTACAACCAAACCACCAGCGAGTAAGTACCGGTAAAAAGTATAACTAGATCCGCTGGCTCCGAACAGGATAAAGTTAATCCTGTTAGAATTAGCTGCACAAACAGATGTTACTTAAAACGAACAACGGGGAAAAAAAAAATGAAAAATGAGAACAAAACCTGACTTGAACTCAGCCCTATCAGTCACCTGATTACCAATTCTTTGTTTTATTCCCACTTTTTCTTAGCCCGTTCCCCGGGTTCGTTTCCCGTTCTCCGTTTTAGTAAAGTACCACATAAACATGCAAAATAGGCCTATCGGATGAAGGGCATTGCTCGTGCATGAATAGAAAAAAAGTACTAGTTTGTTGATACAGTAACTCCTTTATTGACCAAGTTTGTTATATCTTACTCAGACTACACTAATTTCAATTTACGCCGACACTTTCAATTGTTTGGCTCATTTGCAGTAAGATCTCAAATTGCACCTTATGAGCAACAGTATATACTGGTAAAGGTTTGCGCGTAATTGAAGCATAATTTGTTTGACAAATGGCGCTCACTTCATTTTACTGACACTTACATAATCATAAATTTTTGAAATTTTCACTTGTTTGAATATACCACTGTAGAGAATGAAAGACCGCAAAACAGAGAAAAACAAATTGCAGAATTAGTAACTCATATTAGTCTATACTCTCGGGGACAATATAGCTTTCAAACAATCACACGAGTGCACAAAAAATAACTCAGCTATTGTGTATGGAAATGTTACTTCCCAGATCCTGCCTGTGATTTCGAAAGGAATTTGTGCGAATGGCGGCAGAGCAAATCGGATCAGTTTGACTGGACACGCAAATCAGGAAGAACGGCCTCTATTAATACAGGACCATCAAGTGGACATGGAGGAAAAGGTTAGGTTTAATTATATGATCTTTTAAAAGCATTATAAAGTGCGTTAAGAAAATAAAACACAAACAAGCCTCCGTTGGCTAAATGTGGCTCTAGATTGTTGAAGAAAAACGAGGCAAACGCAAGCGTCTTAACCTGTTTAGGTATGCTCCTGGTATCCTTCGGCGAGGCTGTGAATGACAAGAAGATCGGAGAGGCAAAAAAAAGATAAAATAAATTTCAACCGCTTTCTATTTGTAGGATTTAAATTACTAAAGCTCTTGCTTAGGGATATCAGGGGCCCATGAGTAGTCATGGGCCCCTGGGAATATCTTTTAAGGGTAAGCTACTGACCCAGTTTGGTCTCCGGTGTTCAGTACTTGATAATTCTAACTGCCGACAATCATGCCGCCTGCTTCACATGGAGTCACCCAACCGGAAGGGGTAGCCAAACACCAACGTCTTTCCTTCAGCCCTTATTTGGCTCTATACTAGGCAGGAACTTTGCACTTTCTTGCGAGCTTACTGGTGCAAGAAGTCAGAAGAATATTCTTACTTGAGAGCTAACACTTTTTTTATACTGCTTAACCCTTTGGTGACGTTCGGCGAGTAGCCAAAAAAACGCATTTTTCACAAATGCCTCATTTTTGGAATGGTTTTCAGCTAATTACGGTACTTGGGTTAATGTTTGCTGGGTATGTGCCTCTGGCCTCTCAGAGCTCCTACCCCATTATAGTCTATTCTTTCCAATTATAGACCCCGTCTTATTCACTTTTTGGAAAATGTAATTTTCGCCATCCCAACTAAGTCACTTTCTATTAATGCATCTACCTTATCAACGTGGTATCAAGCGGCGGAATGTAATGCGGTCAATGCCAGCTTATTGTTAAATTTAATAAACAACAACTTTCTGAATTTGTAACCGAGAATCTTCCCATTTTGAATCTCTACTTACCCCAAAAATTCGAAAATTTGCGACCCCATCCTAGTAACTCTATTGAAAGTGCAACCCCATTAAAGTCACTCAAGTCGACCCCATCAAGCGGCACATCTCCATTAGCCTCTTGTAAGGGAGTACCCCCCCCCCCCCCCCCCCCCCAGATAAGAAGTCAGAAGTCCGTAAAAATCAGCTGAATACACTGAACCGTTTTGACGGTTAATACTACTCTGCACTTTTGACGGTTGACGGTTAAGTTTTAGGCCGTTTGACAGCTGACGGTTAACCAACTGAGACCATCCTTAAAAAGCTTGCGACAGGGAAAGTTGAAAACTGCTCATTACGCTAAAAACCCGCTAATCTTTCTGGACGCTAATCTTATTCTCTTCGCAGGCTATTACATCTACATTGAGACATCTAGCCCCAGACGTCCAAATGACAAAGCAGTTCTTACGTTGAAGGGTGGCTCTTATCAACAACCTATGTGTCTTTCGTTTTTCTATCATATGTATGGACGAAACATTAATAGGCTCAACGTTTACAACAGAGACGCTTTAGTTTGGTCCAAGGTTGGCCAGCAAGGAAATGCATGGAAGAAGGCTGAAGTGCCAATCACAAGATCGGTAGACGTAAGTTAATGGAAAATAATTTTTCATTTTGCTTCAAATTCTTCACTGATGTGAGCAACGCGTCTGGATAAAGCACTTTTGACCTATTTTATTTACAGTCTTTCTTTAAGTGTACGGAATATAAAAGCAAACAGAAATATGACCGCTCTACTGACGCCCCACTGGATGCATGCCACTCTATTCCAGTTTACTGTGATTATATGGTTCCCTTTTTACTTGAGAATTATTTAAAACTAAGGAGAGAAAATAAAGTATAACAATGATAAATAGTAATTGAAAGAACAAGCAAATGGTATAGTCATGAAGCACATCGTGCACCATGATGTAGCGTGCTAAGACGTTTCAAATAAGCCTAGCTAAGCCTTATGAATTCACATTCCCCGACCCTAGATCCATCTTTGTGCGCGGTTTAGCCTGAACGAGATGAGGTGGGCGAATGAAACAGATCTAACAGTAGGTATGTTGATTTCTGACGGCAGTCTGCGTTTATTTCTTATAGCTCAAGATTGAAGGAATTCGCGGCCGTTCTTGGGCAGGAGATATTGCTATAGATGATATATTATTGTCTGCAGGCAGTTGTGGAAGTGTGATACCTACCACACCTACCCCTACCCCAACACTTGGACCAACAGGTTAGCCATGTGTGTTTAGATTGTTATAGCAGTTATCTTCTATCCTCCCCAGAGACTACCGCTGGGTATTCCAATAAACATGGCAATAATTCTAAAAAAGTTAGTAAGCGCGCAGTGGGCGATGGGACGTGGGAGAAGGCGGGAGCCTCCGCCTTTCTCTCTTTACCCTTCCCATCGTCCTCCGGGCACTTTCATTTTTCCCTCTCCCCAGTCCCCATCCTTCCGATGACACAACAAACCGACAAGGGAGAGAGGCAAATATCAACAACTTAATTCTGTTTTTCTGATACACTCTTTTTTTCTATAAGAATATATTTTATAAGAATATCGAGGTTGAAATTTGCGAAAATTTAAGAATATTTTAAGAATAAACTCGAGGCTGAGATTTTGAAAAGAATATAATTTTGTGTGTTCAAAAACTTAAATACAATACAATTATATGTTTTCAACTTATTCCATTCTCTAAACGGTAAAACTTGCCAAGAAAACGAAAAAACCTGCTCCTACTATAATTGATACCCCAATATATTCTAAATTGACGGAAATGTCGTAAGCTATAATTTAAGAATAATACGAGTATTATACGAATATTTTCAGCCTACAATCGGAAGAAAAATAAGAATATTCAGCTTGGGCCGGAGAAACAACATTCTTATATAAAAAGGGAGTGTATGCAAGCAATTCAGCGTGTTGCGCAAGTTTTATTGCAACATGGATGCGCGTCGATATTGTGAACTTTGTTTGATACTCTCATAATTATTAATCCGGATCAGTCGCATCAAGACCGCGCGCTCAGTACTTCTAGGCCTTCAGGTTATCGACAGGATGGGTTTTAGTTCAATTAAGTTCCAAGGCATCTAGTGAAGAGAAAAACAAGCAGACAGGCGTCTGCATATACGCAAACAAAGATGCACTTAAAAAGTTGTGGTACAGCGTTTTGTTATTAGGAACTTCAAGATGTCTCACAAATGATTGTGATAAAAAAAGGCTATTAGAAGTTTTTGTCACTTTAGTCGCTAAGGTGATCACAGACAAGAAGGATGACCTTTTTCTCAATAATGGGCGCTGAAAAAAGCAATTGTCTCGTTTTAACAGGAATTATTTCATCAGAAGCGGGTGTCCATCTAGGGCAGAAGGTTGACTGTACATTCAAAGTTTTGAACACTGTCTCGATTGAATTTTTAATTCAGTATATTTATACTTTGAATAGTCGTACCTGGTTCATGCGGTGCATCACCTGTTACCCGTGTCATCGGTGGAATTGATGCTCAACCTGGAAATTGGCCTTGGCAGGTAACTATCATTTATCTTCTTAGTTTTCGAATCAAATTTATTTTAGCTGTGTTTAATATTGAATGACGACCGAAGAAATAGAAAACAGAATTAGGAAAGAGGAAATTGCTGAAAGAAGTTTAAACGCCTGAGTAACGTTGCTTTAACTGAAGTACAATTGTATTTCAAATAAAAGTTAATTTGTTACCCGACTTAGGTACACGGTCTTAACTTGTCACAACACGGCTGTACGACCAAGAGATAGGGATAAGCTCACCGTTCGATCACCTTATCATGGTTGAAAGACGCAACATGTATTTAGCCGAGTTGGTGTAGCCGAGTGGTTCTAAGCCAAAATGACGCACTGAAGTTCAGTTCTTTCATCGTGTCCTGCAGTCGTTAGGTTATGGATAAGCTTTTCATTCTGGCCAAAAAAGGCAATATTCAACAGGAAGAATTCAGTCGTTTCTTGGAGTTTCTGTTCTGATTAAGTGATGATGGTATTCTATATTAGCAGGAGCCCTTATGGGCTCCTGATATTATCTTATTCGCAATTGGGTAAAACATCTGGAAGATATGACTTTATTCTGTGAAACACTACACACTTATTATACCTTTATTCTGTAAAGAAAGCGATCGTTAGTGTTTTTGTGTATTTTAGTTTAGTATGACATAATGAATCCGGGGGGGGGGTACTCCCTTATATACGCCATATAGGGTATGTGCCGCCCAATAGGGTGGGGTTTTTGCGCTGTTTTGATCTGAAAACGGGTACAGATATAGACTGCATGCGCAGAACCTCAAAGGACCAATTCTAAATGTCCGTTACTCAAACGGCTGTCTTATAGACAGACACCGTCTACATAATGTCGACTGTCTTTAAAAGTGGTTGCGACATTCCTAGTACTCTTCAAACATTTCCGAAATATCTTGGAAATCTGTTTATGCCCGGTAAACAAACCAACTACGCGACAGACAAGCCACGCGATGATTTCGTAAACGCTAAAAGCCATGCAAGAGAGAAACCTTTGCTCTGTTTGGAAAAAAGTCAAAAATCTTAGTTTGTACTGAGGAATGGTCGAAACAGAATGCCGAAAAAGCCGAAGAATATATTCCGAATATTCGAAAATTCTATCCGACCTTCCTTCCGAACAAATATTTACCGAAATCAGTACCCGTTGAGTGCCCCTGATACCGTCTTATAGAGTCTGTCTTATAATGTTAAGAGAGTCGACTGTTTATATCTACCGTCGGGTAATCTGCCACCTAAAAGCCCTACCACTCATATAAGCCCCCCCACCCCCCGCCAGTTATGGACCCATCAAAAACAAAACATACTACCTATTATAAGCCTCCTCCAAATGTATTGAAATGAGTTCTATCTGTTATGACGTTATGAAGCTTAATAAAAAACCAATAAATGCAAAACGTATTTTGATCAGCACTGCTTTAGCTTGTTTCGAAGCGCTTTTTCTAATCCGGTAATAAGCCCCCTCGGATATGAGCCCCTCCCCTTGTAATCCCTCCTAAAACCCTTTACTAAGATCGGTATAATCCCAGGGCTCAATTAGGCTGCAGTTTACGAGTTTATACGTAGATGTGAAATTCCCCCTTCACTCACTCATCACACCTTCAGGCCTGACCAAAATCAAAACCAAAGTACGGCCTTCAGCTGAAACAATTCATCATTTACTTAATGTTTTTAAAAGCCCCCTTTTAAGAGTTTTTCTGCTCTTATTACTTTGTTAAGATCGCTCTTCTGAAGGGAGGCTCAAAGTCGTTTAGCTGCGGTGGATCTTTAATTGCTCCTGACTGGATTGTGACGGCGGCACACTGCATTTCATCCTTGTAAGCATTATCACGAACGTTTTTTATATGCAGATTATCCGGAGATTGTATAAGCACTTTTCCGCTGGGTCAGTATAGTAATTCAAAAACTTTGACTGTACAATGAATCAATTGATAAGATATAGTAGGAGTTCTAATCGCCTTCTACCTGGGTAACCCCAAAAAACATGTCGAGGGAGCCGTTTTTTGCATCTTGAGTGGAAAGAGACATTGCACAAAAAATACTTTTGATATTGCAAACAAATTGATGACTGACACAAATGAAAATCGTCAGCGAACCCTATTTCCGGTCGTCTCTTCTCTCCCTAGGTCTGTGTCTCGCAGGCTATAATCAGCTTCCCGTTTGTAAGCTGCACAACAACACACTGACACAGTGAAAAGAAAAGTTATAATCATATGAATAATGAAAGAACGGCAGACACCCAGTTAAAAATGCCATCGGCTAATGAACCTCTTTGGGCTCTCCGAGTGATCAATCTTTTAATTTTGTTTTTAAACCAGATCAGGCTCGTATTACACTATTAGACTGGGAGACCATGACAGATATAGCAATGAAGGAACTGAAGAGGATATTCCAGGAAAAAGAGTAATCAGGCATCCGAGCTATAACAATCCAAGCCCAATCAACAACGATATCGCCTTGATACAGCTTGCACGACCAGCCAAATTAAGTGCAAGAGTTGGTACAGTCTGCTTGCCTGCACACCAGGAAAACGTTCCTTCTTCTGCGAAATGTTATATTACAGGTAATGAAAACGGAATTTTGTTTCTTAATTTTCTTTATTACTCTTGGTTTCTCAGAAAGTTTATTAATCTCTTTGATTGTTATCATGAACAGGTCCTCTTTCGTGACTTAGTTTTGCGCATGTCTGCTTTCAAATGGAACTGATGACATATTTCTATCTTCTGCAAAACTAAGCTGAAGGGATCATGTATTTTATGTTTAAAAAAGTTGTTTTAACCGTGCACAAACGAAAGGTACTTCCCCAATAACCTTTTCATGGATTTTCTCCTTCAAAATATCATTTTTGAACCTACAGGCTGGGGCAAGATCAAGCATCCGGGATCCTCACATCGTATTTTGCAGCAGGCCGTACTGCCTCCAGTAGCAAACGATGTTTGCGCGAAGAAACTGGCCTCATCACCAGGTAATGCCACACGGTACATGAACAAAATCGGAAATGCGAATATCTTGCCTTATTTTACTGATTCAAAATCTGAGTATCTATGTGGCTTAGTTACAAGGCAAAGACGTATCTAGTGATCGAGGAAAGACATGCACCAACACAGACCCATTACATTGAGAAACAATGTTTTGCCTAGGCTTTGCCTTTTACCTGATAAGATACTGAGAATAACGAGTGGGAAAAATACACAAAGAAACAAAGAAAGACTAGAATTGTGTAATCTTTAGTGCGCTCGAACGTTAAAATAAATGGATTGCAGCGTTTTTCACCTACAAAGATACATTAAAAAAAAATCAAAGAATGTAATGGAACGACTTTTTCTAATTCTCAAGTATTACAGACCGTAAGATACAACATATCTTTGTATGAGTAAGGATAAATTAGCTGCACCCGTAGTCGTAAAAAATGTAGACTCCCTCTTACCCAGGAGAAACGGTAAACGGCAGAAAAATTTTGTCATCGCCTTAGTACAACTACGTGGCAAAGATGTAAGCCTACTCTTACCAGTAGGTAAAAACGGTTTATCTTAGGTCTCTGATTTGTTGATGTTTTATCGTAGGCGCGGGCAGACTGAGAATCACCGACCAAATGATTTGCGCGGGTAAGGAAGGAACCAACTTGAGTGGTTGCCATGGCGACAGCGGTGGTCCTTACGTTTGCCAGTCAGCCAATGGCAAATGGTTTTTACAAGGCGCTGTAAGCTGGGGATCCCCAAGATGCTCTGCTCAAGAGCGCTACACTGTGTTTGCACGAGTAGCGCAGTTCAGAAACTGGATAAACGGGTACGTCCGCGTGTAATGTGATGGACATTAAGGATAAACTAGTACACCCAAGTATACTACGCTGGGTTGAATAACAACGTTTGCATACGTTGAGTAGTGTAGAAGAAAGAGAAAGTAATAAAAATACAAGAAAAAATACAGGCTGTTGTAAGAATTGCTTGAAAAGATCAACCCACCCTCAGACGGTCTCAGGCGAATCGCCGGCTAGCTCACCATATTTACCAACATAAACGGAGAAAATTAAAGCGTCATATATATAGTGTATATTCAGCAAATCACCCATAAACATTTCAGAATTATGAACATTGAAAACAAAAAAAGAATAAAAGATTAGTCGAAAGAAAACGGTGATGATGTACGTTGTACACAAATTTCACAGATCCACACGCGAGTGAAAAGTTGAAACCTGCATTGAGTCAGGACGCAATATTACACTCATTATAAGTAAGCCGGCAAAATCTCGAGCGTCAAAGAATTCCACTCGAATGAAAATTTCTTTTCATTTTTTTGTAAAACACTGAAACCTACATTAATAAGAGGAAGCTAGCAAGGGTGCCATATATCTTATATTAGAGTACAGTTTCATTTTCATTTTAATTATTTATTAGTCATTCAATGCGTTGCAAAAATAAAGCTGAAGGTTAAAAGTGACATCTGATGCTTGGATGATTACTTTGGTTTAAGATGTCGCAACAAATTATTTTTTAGCTAATCAGAGACCATATAACCTGTCTAGTAAACTGGGCAGAGGCGGATGGTGCAGTGAGACTAAACTTCAAAATTCAGTTGCAAAATCTGTTGTTTTTGTCGTTGTTGCTGACATTTTTAAATCAGCTATCACTTAACTGAGATAGGTGATACGGAAAGCAACACTCGCGTTCATTTGACCTTACAGTCACGGTGGAACACAACACTAATTTTTCTTGCTTTGATGATAACTCTTCCCCGAGCTGAAGATGTCTAGCAAGCCGCATTTTTTGAACTTTTATCTTAAAGAAAATACACCGTGATAGGATAGGTAAAACCAATGTAAAATGTCTTCTTCCCATCTGCATACTTGATTGACTGATGAAAAAGTATAGAACGGAATCTTCTATCGATTCCATGAGCTAAAAATGTTCAAGTATCCTTTGATTCAGCATCAGTTTAATAATTTCACCAATTACAAACAAGGCTTAGTTGGCCTCCGGGAAATGGTTTTTTTCTGAGTCAGTGATTTGAGAGATGTCTTAAACTTAAGGCTTTACTTAAGACCGTCTTTTTCTTTGGTTGTGTGGGCTTTAAGAATTTTTCAGCCTCTACCTTCCATTTTGTTCCATATCTATTTTTTTTTTATGTCGGGTCGATAGTGCGCAGTGCTTTGCTTGGAGCGAGCCATACCCAGGAGTAGCTGTGTTTTTCTAGGGGCTAAATTGTGATTCCTGATCCTATAAAATCTCATGACCCCGTCAGGAAAAAATTGATCCCACAAAATTATACGCAAGCAAAAGTTGAGATGTTCTAATACACGCACAACAGACCCACATGTGTGTCCAGTGTATTACATTTAATAAAAAGAAACCTGAATTCCTTTTAAGGTTGCATACTATTGAGATAAATCATTAATAACAATCCTGTTTAACATATGGCATCATGCGTACTGATTGTCAGCTATTGTGTCATCAATCCAGTCTCTAAGGTACCTAATATTAGAGTACATCTGATGTTTGTATGGTTTCTGTGGGTCACAATTGGCGCCCCAACTGAAAGCACCTTCAAGGTACCATTTTCCTCGGAATTCTCTCACCAAAGGCCCGCCAGTATCGTCCTGGCATCCGCTGACCCTAGTGATATTTGACCCTGCGCATAGCATGGACTCGTCAATAATTCTCGTAGGGTGATCAGCGGAGCATGTGGATCTTGAGACCAGCGGAATCTGTGCCTGTTTTAGCTTTTTAGGAAGGGCGCCTGAAACAATATCTAAGTAGCCCCATCCGGTGATCCAACATGATTGGTTCGTGGGCAAAGGCGCTTCCTTATTTGGCAGGCAAACTAAACTTGCCCCATTTGATAAACTGGCGGGTTGCGATAGCTTTAACAATGCCAGGTCATTAGAAAAAAGGTTTGGCACATGATACGTGGGATGGATGAATATCTTTTCTACTCTGATGTCTTGCTCTGTGCCAATAGTTTTCTCTCTGTAGTGTGCCCCAAGTCTGTTAATAAAAGAAAATGTCTATTAATGACAAAGAAAGGATAGCTAAGGATGATGACATGGAATTTTTTTAAACTTAATACTTAATATCAAGTTTAATATTTTCTTTCAGTTAAGTTTTCAAAGAAAAATGAGGGAGAAGGGCCAATTGAAGTGGATAAATATACTCGTCATAGAAAATTAGTCCAAGAGTGGAACCGACAGTCTTTGTTCGGAATATCAAATCAGACTAAATGAGGAATGGTAGAAATTGTAACGTATTATACATTTGATGGGGAGAGAGGGCTAATTCTTAATAACAAAGCACAGTAAGCGAAAACTAGCATGATCTGCTTTCCACACCGAATTGAAAAATGGGCTTCAACAGTAAAAATATAAAGATTTGGGTTTGGTTTGTACCTTACAAAGACAATTGATGCCTTCTTGCCATAAACACAATAAGCTGTTGTTAACACCCACTGAGGCAATATTAGAGACCCTCCACAAAACATTGGACGATCATGAAGTGTGAATCTCAGCATCGCCTGCCATGGCCAGGCACCTTGCGGAGCTACGGAGCCTGCTGATAATCGCGTGCTTGGTCTCGAACCACAGACTGCTGCAATGAGAGAATGGTGTTCCTGTTAATAGGGTATGAACTTCTCAAGTAGTTTAAGGCCTGGGACTGTGGAAAATGAATTATTGCCTATAACTTAGGCATAGACGATGGCGCTGAATTAAAATTTGGCACACATAAAGAACTCATTGTCCTTAAAATTTTAAAGTATAAATATTGTGTTAATGAGTCACGTGATATGTCATGTGTCACGTGATATGTCAAGACCACTTTGCTAAAAATCGTAAATTATTGACCAATTGGTCGCCGGTTTAAGAAAAGAAATCGAGCAATAACATTTTTCTAATTCAGCTTAATTCATATGAAATATTACTAATATTTCATGTTTGGAATGCCCGTCCTTTACACGTCAATAAAAAATTATGAGGGAAAACGTCATTTTAAATGCCCAAATTTAATCTTGAATTATTTAAAACGTCCATTTTTAACTTCGCGTACATTCATTCCAAACGTAGAAAGTTAGGTATGTTTATCCTTTGTTTATCCAAACAAAGTAAATTCGCCACCAATTTGCCAATTTCCTTCATTTTCAATTTTTGGTCACGTTACAAGTCACGTGACCATAATTAAACGTTAAGGCACAAAAACACCTCAAGATTTACTTTTGGGGAAAAATTCATTTACATTGCGTTTCATTCATATGCTCAGAACACACCTTTGACCTAGGCCTTAAACCAGGATAAACTTGGCTCTGTACATTCGACTTGAAAAATAAATGAAGCTTCTTTAATTCTAATACTAAAAACTAAAAGGTTACTTACGACCCTCGCAAATTCCACTGGCTTGATTTTTTCGAAATCCAGGTTCACAGGTAACTGAAAGAGAATCATAGATTAGTCGACCTATAACTTGTCTGCTCTTTATTGGGAAGGCGTTACCAAACGGATGAAAGTGACACCAGCACTAAATTGAGGATAAGAGGTGAACAGGAATTTTCCAGTGATAGACTATAAATGTGATCATGAATTTTATGCTCGTAAATAGACAAGAATAAGGTTTTTCATTAAATCAGGTTGGTGACACAGGCACTCGGGTACCGAGTCATCGGTATCACTTACTGAAAACTGAGAAACGTCTTTCTCGTAAGATGTTTTTCAGTTAATGAACTCCAATTCTAAACGAAATCAGAGATGGGCAGTATCTTTGAAAACATCAAAAGCATTCGCTTCCCTCCTTTATACGATAAACTCAGAGAATAATATTGTATTGAATAGGAACGCGGTGGAGTCAAACTCAGCCTGTAATCATACTCGTTTTTAAAGTTCTGTTACCAACTGATAGGTATGATTCATTATGAAAGTAATTTCCAATGATTTCTCTTGTTGACATTGCTACTCTTGTTAATTAGCTGAAAAAATTGCCTCGCCATCAAAATAAAATTACACAAACAAAATAAAAACCATAAGAGTTGGCCTAACATAACTAGTCTCCGATCATACTCTCCTTGAAATAACACAACTTCTAAGTCGTTTGTACCCCTGATAATTTTAGAGATGTTTAACTTGGCCTTCAAAGAAAACGAGAGACTTTGCTTATAGCTTATGTTCTGTATTTCATTCCGATTTTTTATACGGAGCTGTACCTTTTATTGTAAACCAAACATTTGGTTTAGTCCAGCCATTGTACTCAAAAAGTGACCATTTGCGAGAGTTAGTTGCCTTTACCAAAACCTGCAGAATAAAGGATCAAACAAACAAGCAAACAAATTATATTGGTTGAGGGATAGTCCTGGTAAGGGTTACAATAAGATTTTTAAAAATGTTGATACCACTGACAAATGTAGACCACAGAAGAATGGCCGGCAAAACTTATTTTCCCGGCCGATCAGGCTCTGAGCCTGCTCGCAAGCTACTCATGTGCCACATCAAGGCTTTAAACACTGATTCTCTTGTTTTCTCTTGTACCTCGCGCATACAAATAAAATGGCTATTTTTAAAGGTGTGAAAACTTCGACATATAAAGTTCACGACTTACGCGTGCAAGCTGCCATTTAGGAAACCATCCGGATTCGTCTCTTTTGATGGCAATGGCTGTAATTGTTCCAACGTCGGCTGTATTTCTTAAGTAGAAGGTGTCTTTTCTAGTTATGATAAGATGAACAATATCAAGAGTCGTTTTAAAAACTAAAATATTAGTTTTCGTCTTTCTAGGTTGTGGATAGTTAAAAAGCGGAGCGGTATTTTTATTTTTTGTATTTTTTTTTTCTGTTATTATCCCTAACAATTTTAAAGATTATCTTGGCTGGAGACCAGAGAAATCAAATCCTTCGCTTCAAGGACCAAGGCCTTTGGCGTTTCACGCCATTCTTCGGGGATCACGTGATCACTCATGATCATGTGACCATCAATAATCCACATCCTATACAGAAAAGGCCAATGAAGTCGAACCAAATATCCAGGTAAATTCTTATTGCTATGAGTGCAGTGAAATATGTATATGAGTACTAGTGCAAAAAATTCTCTGCTTTTGGCACTCAAACTTGTTCCAGTCTTCGCGTGTCAATAAAATGATGAAAATTTCCTTGTTATCTCAAGGCTACCTTTTTAATATAGAAAAGCGTTGAAACTCATGTGCCGTTTTGATATATTTAAAGAGAAAACTTCCATCAAGGAACCAAAATTATTTTTGTTAACATGCTTTTCTTAAGAAAAAAAAACCTTCTAACCGTAAAGAGCTAGATCATTAAAATAACTCAAATACTGACTTTCCCCTCTCAAAAGGATCTTTATGGGTAGCTTTCAACTCATGCTCAGCGGTTGATTCCTTCGTTCCGAATATCTTTATGTACACTTTTGCATCTGTCCCTGCACCTAACGAGTTTCCCGTTGTTACTTGTACTTCATAATCTGAAGAGAAAACAAAACAAAACAAAACAAAAATAAATCCAATTCATTTAAGTCGAATTTTCTTTATCATTGAAATGTGCCAACAATCCAACTTTCAACTTCGGTAGTTTGTTAAAGCGATTCTAAATCTCTGGCACCATGATGTTTGAAAAACGTTTGAAAGTATCAGTCTTAAACTTTCTTTTCTCCTGCTCCGTCTTAAATGCTCAGTATTAATTGAGAGACAAGTGCTTCAGACTGAAAGCAAGATTATCGACTTCGAAGTGTACCACTCAAATTACAAACAATAAGACATAGTAGACTTTTAGTAAAGGGATAGCTGCTTACTTTTGAAATCGCATCGTGTGAATAAGGTTATAATCAGTAACTCTTGTCATTGCAAAGGTTCCAATCACAGAGAAGTCTTCCCCCGTAATACTACCAAATCTGCAATTACACGCAAAAACTAGGGCTACATATTTAACTTACCGGCACAAATAATTTCCTTGAAAAGTGCAATGCTCAGAAAAATTGTCAGGAGAAATGGGGAGAAATATTTCATGTCTTTCAGGACAATGTAATTCGATAGTAATCAGATGTGATACTTAACTCCTACTTTCCGAGCAAATGATACTACGCATGCGATAACCTCACTGTAGATATAGGTCTATAGCAGTTTATACAAGAGGTTCACCGTCAAATTGTGCAATAGGAAATGACACCATTTTTAGTTAAATTCCAGGGACGTGACAGATTATATTGGAGGGGAACTCTGACCTCAGCTGGTTAAATCGTTTCATCTCCTTGCATCAACGTCGTCACGGAAGCAGAGAGATTTCAATCATCCTTTGTGTTTTTTGTAAATAATTGTAGAGCTAGTGTAGTAACAGTGACTTAGAAAAGTAAACGCTTGTCTTCGAAACCAACAGTTTACAATGTGTAAAAGATGTCACATGTCTTTAAGAAACAATCTTTAGATTAGCAGGTAATTGCTCAGCCAGATTGTATTTGCGATACGGTTGTCAGCTAGATTGGGTTTTAGTCTCATTTGTTTTACATCAAGGATTGGTGGCGCGACAAAAAGCAAGGTGAGTCAATAAAGTTAAACGAAAGAAAGGATAATACCCTATAGCTACAAAACCATTACCTTTTTACTACTCGCGTTAGGGTGGATTTCCACTGTCGCGTAATTTTCACGTGCGTATGCACGTAAATTTTACTCGCGGAAATAAAATATATAGAGGCAAGGACGTGCGAAAAAAAAAAGTTGAACCTCGCTCAACTTTTACGTTTACGCGCGACTTTCCATACATTGCCTCTATTTTATTTACGCGTGTAAAATACGTACATGTAAATTACGCGTCAGTGGAAATCCACCCCTAGCTTTCCCTACTTCGTGAAAATTAAAAGACGCACCCTGTATTGGTTTTGGGTCTCTGCACATGCTCGGATACTAAAGAGGAAAGCATTCTCCCCTGTAATACCTGACACGCAAATTGTCCAAGTTCGTTTATTCTAAAATAAGCGTCGCTTTCAGTATTGGCAAATTTTTAATCCGTCTGAGTTCTATTCAGTAAATGAAAGTCGGAGATAACGCTGACTTGCAAATCAGGAGTACGGTGGCCCGTAAGGGACATTGCATTTTTTTTTTTTTCTTAAGTTATCGCGCGATAAATGAGAAAATTTAAAAATTATCGCGCGATAATTAGTCAGTTTATCGCGCAATAACTGTTCATTTTATCGCGCGATATAAAGTTTGAATTATCGCGCGATAATTAGTCAGTTTATCCCAGTAGCCATGAACAAAACTGAAAAAATAAGAGAGGGTCAAATGCAAATCGGCGACAAACATAACTACAGACCTCTCTCTCAACCCATAGTGAAAGAAACGCAAAGCAAGGTCTTGCGCCTAATTACGGATCTTCACCGTGAAAATCATATTGATGACATGACAAGAAACACCTAATCTCAAACACCTAATCCACAATTCTAAGCAGAACCGTTTTTAAACCTACAGTTTGGAAACGCTACATTGACGGATCTTGACGATATCTTTTATCTGTGGGACATAAGTAAACCAGACATCGAAACGCGAAGCGTACATCGAACAAGCAAACTTACATCACCTAACTATCAAATTCACGGCCGAAATATCTGACACTGAGACTGTGTTTTTAGACACGGTTGTATACAAAGGCACAAGATTCAAGGAAAAATCTATCCTTGACGTAAAGACACATTTTAAAAAGAACGGAAACCTTGCACTACACACATTTCACCTCTTGTCGACCGCCAAGTGTTAAAAAACGATTTGTCAAAGGAGAAGCCTTGAGAATCCTACGAACAAACTCCTCAAAAACTACTTTTGAGGAAAATATTTCAAATTTCAAAAAACGCTTGATTGACAGAGGCTACCCAAAAACTATGATAAAAAACCGTCTATCAGATATAAATTTCACAGAGAGAGAGTCTGCTCTCTTGAAACACAACAACAAAGAGGAAAAAAAAAATATTGCCTTTCGTGACACAGTACCAGTCCTCAGTGTCTACTTTAAAACACGTTTTACTGAAAAAATGGAATCTTACACAAAACCAACCGTTACTTCGCCAGATTTTTAAAGAACCAAGAAGAAAGGAAAATCCCTAAAGGACATGCTTGTTAGAGCTAAAATCAGTAAAAGGTTTACACAAGGTTTCACGCCGGTATAGATGTGCGGCCTGTCACCCCTTGCATTTTCTCAAACTGACTAATTCTCGCGCGATAGTTTTTACCTTTTCTCATTTATCGCGCGATAATTCAAACTTATCGCGCGATAATTTAAACTTATCGCGCGATAACCTAAGGGAAAAAATATATTGTAATGTCCCTTACGGGCCACCGTACAGGAGACAGCAAAGTTTTTGCATTTACGAAATCGGAATTGCCCAAAGGCAACAAAAGGGTTGATTCACTTGTCAAACCAAGTCACATGCCCTGTTTCAGCCTAAATGGAGGAAGATTTTGCGAAAAATACTTTTTGCGTTCGACGAAGGAAGAACGCTTCCTAATCTCCTGGGTTGCCTGTTATCGCGTAGGTTCCCTGTGCACGCAAGCGAAAGCTGACCCGTGTTTTTTCGTTCCATGGTTCACCTTTTCGGCGCCATTTTGAATGACGTCACAATTTCGTTGCGCAAAGCATTCTGCCTCGTGGTTCAAGCTTTATTTACGTCATAAGCAATTGTCATATGGCAATCACGTGCATCACTGGTTCCATCAAGGTCAACTACATTACACGGGAATATTTGAGTTCGGCAAAAGAATGAACGTTGGAGTTGTTTTCTAAGCGGGTCTTATCACTGAGCTGATGATTCTGCTAAACTTTTCGGTCAATGCCGTTCAAATCGAGCTGGAACTTCGTAGAAACACACAAATAAAGACCAGGTAACATTTGTGCCGTGAGAAGTTTACCCGTGCGTTTGAGTCTATTTACTTATTTGTAGTTTAACCTCTTTCATGCACGAAAAAGTAAGCTTGAGCGTATCAGTGCAGGTTGTTACAACTGTAATGCTTTATTCACGTCTGATATCTCTACGCGGATAATTTTGCATGATAAGTATCTCGCTCGCTGAAGCAAGCTAAGTTTAAAACATGTTGAACTGACCTACATGAACTTAAAATAATCATGAGATGAAAAGTTTGCACAATGGCAAAAGATTCTGTCCGGTTCTCTGACATCAGTAATCTAGCAGAAACCTAATATGTTTCCGTCGCTCCTATGATCATTGTTTTCACTTCAAGTTGTGTCACGCAAGAAGCCAAGACTTTTAACCTTCAAGGCTACCATTTTTTCGAAGTTTGTAGTGACATGTTTATCTTTTTAACAACAAAGAACTTTTTACGATCAACTTTACATTTTTATCGACCATGCTTGAGGGAGAGTAAGACATATTAAGAGTAGAGAGTTAATGAGTGAGATATTTTGAAGCCGTATACGCGAAGAACATTTTTTACGAAAAGAATGTCTACCTTTTAATTCATGATCTCTTCCATGATTTTGAAATCATGCTTGACGACACAAAAGCTAATCTGGAGCTAAGAAAACTCGAACGCACTTATTGATCTATGATTACTACTAGTTTAAAGTTTCATGTTCAAAATAACTGCTAATGGAACGCTATAAACAAAAAATCTCGAGAAATGACCAGATCAATTATCATCCAGTTTGTGATTAGGTCCTATTGATCACTTATGTCCCCGGCGCTCTTTTCAAAGATCTTTCTCGCTGATGTTGTACTTATGGCCATTTGAGCTCCTTTAAGTGGTGTATTAAGCTACTAATACTGCTTCGAATTGTATAAGATTACGTGGAAATTAATGCCAAAGCTCACAAACTAGAATCGAAAATTATGAATTTCTGCACAAATAACAGAGGAGAGAGTGCTCTCCTACCCACAACATTGCGTGACGAAACCAAAAACGGCTGCACACGTATAAGACCACATAAAAGAGACTAAGAATGAACGGTTTCGTTTTCATCATATTTTGAGTCTGTTTTTAGTATCGATTGTGGCTGATGCCTTGGTGATGTCATATTTGTTTCATTGGCAGATCACTTGTACTTCGGAGGGAGGAGGCATAGTTACTACAGGACTAAAATTCAGCGAGAAAGTACGCACTACCAAACTTAGAGGTATTAACAGTACCTTAAGCATACGCAGGCATGCTGACGAGTCTTAATAAAGACGAAACAGCTGTCGTTGGCTGCGACTTCCCGGGATATATGGTTGTGCACATGTGTAAGGGACCAGCCCAAAGTGTTAGTGTTTTCTTCCTTGCTGAGTTTTGGCCTGGTAACTAGTAAGGTACCAGATAGAAACAACTCGTAACTATGTGGCGATATAGCCTGCATAAGGGTAGGGGATTGGGAGGATGGGGAAAAGAGGGGAAATTGGGGAGAGAGGGTAAGGAATCCCTTCCCCTCTCCCTTTCACGCTTCCCCCCCCCCCTGCCCTCCCTTATTTGCGCTTGCCAGCAGGCTAGTAGGGAGAAGGCGGCTGTACGGAAGCTCTGACTATAAATCCTAAAGCATAAAAAGACTGAGAAAATGAAATGGTTATTGAATAATTATGCAGATCGAGGAGGGTGTTATAATCATACGAAAGCCGAATACAATAATTGTTGCGTTTTCATTCAAAGTAATTCATAATTTACAGACAAGTATACCTACCCCAATCGACGTTAAGTTCTAGTCTTCATTTGCCTGTTTCTAGGCAAGTGTAGGATATAAAGGGAAATTTAGTCTAGTGAATGTCATCCGTCGATGAAAACGCAACCTCGCCCCAGGGCTTCTCGGTCTACATTCCTTTTTCTGGCGCTCATCCATGCAGCATTGATAACATTTATCGGATATCGCAAATGTGGTCAACGCCAGCTGGTTATGAAAAAAGAGCCGTGTGATTAAATAGCGTTTTCCTATGCTTTAGAAAGTGTCACGTTCTTTTTTTAGGCTTGAACAGTAAAACTCTATGCGCGACTGTCCCAGTTGTGCCCAAAACAGTTCTGCCACAATTGGCCATTGCCTTCCCTCCCTCAGCTCGCGCGCCCAATTTCCCCTGATTTCTCTGGCAACTTAAAGCTACACTGCAACTGCAGAGGTGATAAAAGGGTTTCCATAAGCTCATTCAAATTGCTGTTAAAGACACCCATAATTATTGAATAGACTTCGACTGCGATACCTATGTATAGGTAAGTCGAGAGGGTGTTGTGACAGAAGTGTTAGGTTCTTCACCGGGGTTGAGTAAATGAAATGTGCTCCACCAGTGTGGAGTAATTATAAATAAGAAAATCTCAGACGGGCAAGACGATTTATTCAAAGTTACTCTTTAAAGTTACTCTTTTAGTAAGTGTTCAATGATAAACCCTTATTCCGTTTGCTCCACAGTTCTTACTCGTTCTCTCCCGTACATTAGGGACCTTAAGCAAGGACGACGACAAAGGCAGTGAAAACGTCGTCAAAAAATGGATTTGCGTTCTTTCAAACTTAATCGCGTCTATTTGGACCCGCTCAATATGTCAAATGCAGGCCACGTTTGCTGGAGTTGAATTCTTAAGGATTTTATTCAGGATCAAAAAGAGGAAGGAAAATTCGTCGTCGTATGTTCACGTCCTCCACAAGTCGTCAAATTAGGAGGTTTTACGTCGAAGTCGAGCAGTGGACGTCAAAGAAATGTACTAAGAAGCGTGATACACGTGCAGAGCTGTTGTTTTCATCATTAAACCTATTGTTTTTTTGAACTCCTCGTTGTGGTCGTAGTCCAGTCAAATTGTGGTTTAGCATCAAACTAACTGCAACAGAATTTTTTTCAACTCCATTTAATTGTTGGATGGCTATTTAACAACATACTAAAAATCCGCCAAAATCGGTTCGGTGAAACATGAGAAAAATTGACAATAAAGCTACCTAACCTCTCGCCTTTCTTCACATTCTGTTCAGTTTTCCAAGCTTTGATTTTTTTTAAGCTTTGATTAGTTAGTCCGTTTTAACGTGGTTAAATAACTGATTTTTTTTTTGCGCAATATCAAAAATGCAGTAAGTCTGTTATCAGTTTTACATGTTGGTATTTTTTTAATACCTGCATCATGGATTCAAACTTAGTAGCTGACTGATGGTGAACAGTTTGATTTGATATTTTGCTCACCTTCGGTCATGATCAGCTACTAAATTTGCATCCATGCTGAAGGATAACGTGTGACTAAATGTGTGCAACGGAAGATAGTTTTGAATCAGTACAAACTGTTTAACCTATTCCCGTTTTGTGTATGTAATCGAGTTTTGTGAAGTAGTTATGTTCAAACCTTGGACACATGATGTGTGATCGAAAACTCTGTGCGTTACAAAGTGAGTGAATAAATATTCTGCTAAGGACTCCGTCTATTTGGTTTTTGCTAGATCGTAACAATCTGCGCTTTTCATTACACCTGGCCGAATCTGTTGTAAGGGAAATCTAGAAAACCAAGCGCAGTGTGATTGTTCTTTTTTTAACTTCATCTTGTAGCGGGTCTCAGATTTAGTTTAGTGTACCCTTCATTTCTTGGTAAGGTGAACAAGTAAAGTAATCGCTCCGTTGTCTCACGGCGTTTATATTCCCTCCTTGCGCTTTTTCTTTTGTGAGAACAACCCTGAACCTTGATCAGTTTTTTTTTTCGTCCATTGGCAAATGAAGACCTCTTTTTCTATAACGATCATGGGATCCTATACGTCTGAAAATAATAGCACCCGTCAGTGAAGGCGCCGCGACAGTACTGGACACATGTACGACATTAATGAGCTTGCCTGACTTAGCTTCTGATGGCTCACCTCTTTTTGCGGAGCCTATGTTTCTCTTCGGATGAGCGTTGTGTAACACTTCAACTTACTACATGTTAACCTTTGACTGCGTTTCGTAAATTATGCTCTGTGTGGGGAACTTCCAATACTCCATGGACTCTTACAATATATTTTTACATACGCATTGTTTTGGCTACCCGGAGTTAATCTTTCTCTTAAAAACCTGCTTCCATGTATTTCGTTTTCTTGAAACAAACGTTTGTTGGAACCAAAGTTCTTATGCGATGATGTCCACCTACCTGCTAGGTCGTCAACAATGTGTCAGATTAGAAGGCGTATGCTCTAACTTCAAAACAGTTAAATCTGGCGTTCCTCAACGTTCACTATTGGGGCCGTTGCGGTTCAACATATTCATTAATGACTTGAATTTCTGGGTTCCCAATGTCTCATTGCGGCTGTACGCTGATGACACGACTGCCTACCTGTCTGATGTATCTCCCACCATTCTAGAATTTTTCTTCAACAAAGATCTTCAGACTCTTTCGTCGTGGTTTGAGTCTAACCATTTAACAGTGAACAGTACTAAGACTCAAGCATTATCTGTCGGACCCTGTGCCTATCATTATTCTTTATTTCTTAATAATGCTAGAATAGAATTTCTCCGATCTATTAAGATTCTCGGAGTTACTCTAGACAAGGACCTATCCTATAAAGAACACATATCAGATCAACTAAAGAAAGCCTACGCGAAGGCCTCTGCATGATGCAATGATAAAACTTTACAAAGCATTTATATTACGTCATCTCGAATACCGTTCGTAGGCATAGGCATGGGTCAACGCAACCGTCTCGAAGATGGCAACTGTTATATTTTGAGAACATTAATCGGGCACAACAAGTCAATGTCATACGACGAGCTGCTCACTACGGCTAGCATGAAATCCTTATATTGTAGGCGCTCACACCAGGTGTTAATACTTCTTTTTAAATGCTTAAATGCATGGCACAGGACCTACTTATATTGGAAGCCTTTTTCAATAAAGGCATACACCGTATAGGCTAAGAGGCGAGGGCTTGAATTTGGAATTACCTAACTTTAATCTTAAGTTTAAGAAGAATTCTTTCACTTATTCATTAACTAAGTTACGGTACAGTTTGCCTTCTAAAGTGCGTCTTTCGAGTGATGCTAATGACTTCAGAAGTAAATTGCACGACTGCAGCTTTTTAGAACGTGTCTTATAGTGCACGATTGTAGCTTTTAACTGCTTTTAGAACGAGTATTATAGTTTTCCTAGTCACGTTTTAGTATGTGGCTTTTTTGTCGGTTTTAGCTTTTTATATTTTATGTTTTTATTACCAAGTTTTTTACATGTATATATTTATTGAGTTGTTTTTAACATTGAATAATATTATATAGCTGTAATTACTATAGATTTTATTTATACACGTTCGTATTTTTGTGCCTGCCACGCAGGCTAATTTTGAACGAGTTTTTTTAGCTCTTTGACGTAACTTGTTAAAATAAATGATTGATTGATTGATGATTGTTCCGTTAACCATTATAATTTTTTTGCGAAGGTAGCAACACTTTTCCTTAAATGAAAACGCACTTCCCTCTTATCAAATTCATAGGCATTGGAGCTTAACCTGCTCAAAAACGCTGCATTGTTGTGCATCGTAAAGAATTAGTATAAAAATATCCTTCCCTCCTCTCCAATTCACTTTTAACAAGAGGAAAACGAAAAGCTTCAAAAAAGTAAAACTTGTATATTTGAGGATGTCAGTACGTTAACGAAAATAAATGTATAGGTAGCCGTAAAGAGCCAAAGCATTAATCTTGCTGGGTTTTTGAAAACCTACCGAACGAAAACTGCAGTCTTTTGACTGAGAAAAAGACCAAAAGCCGAAGCCAAAATCAGCCCGAAAATCCCCTAGAATGTTGACTTCTTTGGAGATAGTTTTTGAAAGAGAAAACTGTTGGAGGGGAGAGCTCTATTTTGGCTGTAACTTTCTTTAAAAATCCAGCTAGATATATATTTTTCTTACTCTTGCGGCTAACAGAAATCTGATGAAAAAAAAGAATATATACATATATTTAAAGCCAATGATTAAGTAACGGCCATCATTTTTCAGATTTAAAGCGTTACGACTAAATTTGTTGTAGTTTTACAGCCAACGGTTCACTCTATTACTCTGTAAGCCTCCTGTTATTTTGGGGTTCCTAGAGTCGAGCATGGGCTTTCTGTGCAAAAGCCAACCGTGTATAATATTTATCCTTTTTGAAAAAAGAAACGCTTCGTTTTTATCACCGAAAACTAGGTAGCAGTTATTCTTTCTTCTTTCACTTTTCCATAAAAGTAACAAACACAGTTTGTGCATTTTTTGTTTTAACGTATATTTTACATAACGTGGGTTGCCTGTGTTTAAAGCTCAAAATGTTTAACGCTTAATTTTGACGTCTTCTACCGATCGGAATTTGGCGGATTTTTAGTATGTTGCTAGATAGGCCACCCTTACTTAAATGGCGTTGAAAACAATTGTGTTGCAATTACTTTGATGTTGAGCCTCGAAAATGCCTAGATTGACTGGACTATCGTCGTAGTTGCTTATTAAGCTCCCTATTTTCTCGCCTCTGCTCTTTTTCCTTTTCTTTCTCAGTTTCTCGGATTTCTATCTTGAATCTCCCTTGTCTTTCTCTCAGCTTTGTCTTTTTTAGTTTCTCCGTCTTCTCTTTTTCCCGCAATTAAAGCAGTTTTCCGTACTTTTATCAGTACTCTATTCTTTGTATAGGTTTTCAATCTTCATTAACATGCAATTAACTCTAAAGGTAGAAATTAATTAAAATAAAACCGATGTCAAGTTTCAGACACGATGTGCGAGCAAGAAATTGCTGATTCAGCTGATTCAGTTCAGAAAAATAAACCATTGGCATATAAAAACATCAGCAGTCCATCTCCCATCTAATCAAAACTAGTTAATTAGATGGTTTATATTAACAGTTGGCATATTCAAATATCAAAAACCGAATATCTTCCAAAGCAAAGCCAAGTTGAACACTAAGGCTAAACTAAACGCTGCGCCGACGTCCTACACTTTATTGATCAGCGGCTGCATCGGAACCTTGGTCTTGATAGAAGTAGCCTCTTCATAGGAAGGAGGCTTGGAAGGTTTCACTTGGCCAGCGGTTACCTTTTTCTTCTTGCAGTAGTAAAAGGTGGCGATAACGATTAGGAAAAATACCAGTGCACAAACTGCGATAGCAATCAGAACCTTGGAAAAAGTCGGGAACGCCTGGAATCTTTTATGAAATGGGCGCTCATGATCATCTGACTTACCTGTACGAAGCGGGAAAGAAAAAAGTTATCAAATTAAAAAGAAATTTTAGCAATATACAATGTCCTGTTTTCTTCTGACTGAGCTCAGCGATGGTAGACCATGGTGGAGTATTTTTGATGTTTTTGTATTTTGTTGGCAACACCTGCACCCTGCATAAGGGGATGGCACAAACGCCAAAGGCATTGTCAGCCATAAAGGAGAATTTCACATGAAGGATATGTACCAAATAGTCTTTAGCTCCGGCACGAAAACCATACCGCCGGGATATGGCTTCTGTTCACACAAAAAAACGGTGATCAGCTCGGCGCGATTTCTGTAACGGAGCGAAGATGTGCTGCGTCCATTTCGAAAGTGGAAACTAACATAGCGGATAGATGTTTATACTAGGGTTTTCGTGCCGGCATATACTGAGCCATTTTCGCAATGCTTCTTTGAAATGATCCGTGTTCGGTCAACCATTTTGCGCCAAGCTGTGCGGCTGTATACAGGCGTTCAGAAGCCGCGTTAAAATTCCAGTTGTGAGCACTAATTACATGTGCTGTTAGAGTTTTGAAGATGCTCATGATCATTAGTACATCTAGTTATATCATACTTACCATCAAAGGGACGAAAACGGCAAACTGCAATGGTTAACATGGGATCGTCTGGCGTTTTTCCCGCAAAGATCGTTGTACTGTATGTTTTCTCTGTTGTGAGGTTACTCCATATAGCGTGTAAGTCAACCTGATCGTAATAACAGTGGAATAAAAACTTAACAGAAAAGTAAAGAGAAGAAAGAAACCGATCATGAGTATAAATTGTCAGCCTAATATATTCTTTTCCAGCATCTTCCCTCTTCGCAGTACACCTTCCTTTGATTCACTGACAAAGTTACGTGAATCGCTTTTGATTCTTATTAGCAGACCTTATAACCATTGTATCAGCCTTGCGTTTGCAGTGTTATAACTTTGTAATTAGAAAATTCAAGATTTGCTGTACTACAGAACAAAGCAGCTTTTTTTCTAGGTCATACATATCTAGCCGGATTTTTAAAAACGTTACCGTCAAACACTGAGTTTTTTTCAGCCAAAAGCTTTCAAAGTAGCCATTATAAAAGCTAATTAAGTGTGCAACCATTGCTGTTTTTTCTTCTCTTCCTTTCTTTCTCCTCGCTCTATTATTTTTTTCCTTTCCTTTTCCTTCGTTGGCTCAAAAAACGGCCTTTTGACCCTTTTTCACTCAAATGACTGCAAATCTCGATTATTTAAGAGGAGGATTGGGGGAGAGTAGAAATAGTGACCGTTGGGGTGGGCATCAGGGCTAAAGAAGTTATGTTCGCGGGGAGTGGGGAAGGGGTCTACATAACGTTGTCACGACCAAATATTCCGCGCACCCGACGAAAAGTCTCTAACGCACAGGACACCGACCTTATACTCAGTCATGCTTACCTTGAAATAGATGGTGCGATTTTCTTTATTTAGGGAGACATGCAAAAACACATCAGCTCCCTCAAAACCTTCCACTTTCAGCGGGAACCCAGGAACCTTAAACTTTTCTCCATCAAGGAATGAGTGCGACCATGTCAGGTTGTCTCGAACAGACAAACTGATATAAGCCGAAATGTACCTCCTTGGCCAATCTGAATCATCCACTCGGGTAATTTCCATGGTCAAATCTATATCCACGTGGCTGAAGAGAGCTGAGCACGTGATTTGTCCACAGAAGTAGTCGTCAGAAACTGAACAATTCATGCCCGGAAGTTTAGTATTTAATTGCAGTGGACACTTCTCGTTAGAAATGTCCGGAGAGGTATCGTTGGCCTGGTCACCGCCTTGTCTAACACCTGTTAAGTTAAAAGGAAAGCAATGATGAAAACTACTATTTTAGGTAAAACCTTGTCATAGTCAGAATGTAAGTTATAAGTAAGTACAAGAGAGAATGGTAATAAATACTTGTTTTAACGTGAAACTTCACTCAACTAAAGGCTATAATTAACAGGAAACTCACAACTAAAAAATAAATAATGATAGAATAAAGACTGAGTGGAGTCTAATTAGGACTGTGTTTCCAACCTCGTCCCCAGGGCGCTTTTCCCACGAGGGTGTTTGTGATCCGAAAAAAGGGCCCGTAAAGATTCCTGAAATCTGGTTATTTTTATCTCTAAACTAATCTCGGAAAATTTTAACACTTGAAAAAACTTTTTTTGATATTCCTTTCAATTTCGAGCATTGTAGCGTTTTTGTTGTTTGCAAGATAGAAGAAAAAAATGGAAAAAAAAGCTTATTGTGAACAAACTAATGGCAACTGTTCTTTACTTTTATTAAAAACGTTGATATGTGACCTGAATAGCTAACTACATTCACTTGTATAACTTGACTATTGAATGATCATCACATGCCCGTTTTAGCCTACATTGTAGAACTCTAAATTAACACTGGTTTCGTCAAGTTTTGATAAACACTCACCCAGGTCGGACCAATTAGGAGAGACCTTACAAGCAGCTCATACACTCCCCCCCGGCCCCCCCCCGGCCGGCCAATGTCGGACTCCATTTTAAATTGTTAATTCACCTCCATTTATTTTAATTGCTTTAGAATTTTTTTCTGCATAAGTACACAGCGACACAAGCAAAGAAATAGGGTCATCGATTCAATCCATTGGATGGACGGACTTGCTTATGGAGGAATGATCCCAAAAACTCGATTCACTAGCACATTCTGCTACGAACGATTACAGAGGAAACAGGAAATTATGGAGATGAAGGAAGTCGAATCTAAAATGAATGTGCTTTCGTATACATTTTCTTTCTCAGTCAAACAATTTTTTAAAGCCAAAGTAGAGAATTGTAGTTTACAAACTAAAATATATGTTAACGAGATTATGAATAGCTAGATTGTTTAGCAAAAACGTGTCGTCTTTAAAAATTCGGCTTACCTGTATGACATGTCAACACTCACGGATGCATATCTTTTGACACATCGGAGCCAACAGAGAAGCAACACATAGAAAAGTATATGTACTGTCGACCGAAACGAACTGAAGATAATTCAAAATCTTATTTCGTAATGAAGAAACAATCAGTTCCAAAAGAAAGAAATGTTAGCGAGATATAATTCGAATAAATCATCGATTCTACCGCCATACGGAATACCATAGCGCATAACCACTCAAATAAGTCAGATAGTTATTTATATTTATGATCTCATATTGCGTTTTTTCAAGATATTTCTCACCTGATACTCCCGAAAGAAGAACAAAAACGGACAGGATCGGGACAACAAAAGTATTCATCTTTCTTTTTTCCTTGATAAACTATAAATAACATTCCCTGTACGTGAATACATTAGGTGTATTATGATGTCGTCATTGACCCATAAGGTCACGCAAACTGATCACACATTCAGTCAAAACGGAACAAAAAGAAATCTGCTTTTCAGATCGAGAGAACTCAAGCTGTGCTAGATAAACAAATGTAAACTTTATTGCGTTTTCTAGCCTGCGTAGCAGGCGTCGAAAGGGGTAGGGGGTAGGGGATATGGAGGAAGGGAAAAAGGAGAGGGGGATTGGGGAGAGGGGGAGGGGACGCCTGCTCTAAGAACCCCCTTTTGTTGATATCTGCGGACGCTGGCGTCCGCAAATTCCTGATTGGCTGAGCCGTAATGAGTAACATATTGAAATGCGCGTTTCACAAATCAACAAACAGTCGAGATGGCAGCGGTAGACGTGGATTTCATAGAGAGTGCTTTGAGAGAAGTGAATTTATCTAGTGGTAGAGAAACTGTTTTAAAACCAGAGCAAGAATCAGCAGTAAGGGCTCTTTTAGCCGACAGAGATGTTCTGGCGGTTTTGCGGACCGGATACGGCAAGAGTTTGATTTACCAAATGTTTGTACGCACGAAGAACTACGAGCTAAATGGTAATAGGGCGATTCTCGTCATTTCGCCACTGAAAAGTATTATCGAAGACCAGTTGCAGGAGAGGGAATTGTTGGGCTACCCAGCGAAAGATTTAGCCAATTTATCGAACGATGACATTCGCTGATGTAACTTAGCAATAAAAGAGGGTGGTTTTACCTCATGCCAAAATGCTGCTTATTCCAATAAAGTTGTTTTTATCTGCTGGGTAGATTATGCTCTGGAAGGTTCTGCATTTATACTGAGCAAATGTTATTTCAGCCGCATGTTTCACACTGAGAGGTCATGACATACATATCGATTGACTGTAGTTATTGTTTTCCGGTCGGCAGGATTTGCCCTCTGATGCAAGCGCAATTTCTTTGACCTCTTTTGAAGCGTAAGCTTTTTTTATTACGGCTGAATAAGGGTTCCAATTTTTTCCAAAGTGCCTTCTGGATCTGAATAACTAAGCGAATTTCTTTAGTCCGTGAGTGTAATGTTTTCTGCAATGGTGTAGCGACACTTGATTGACAGTAAGCGTAATCGGATTCCTAGAAAATTGGTAGGCGTTATGCAAAAACATAGGCTCTTAGAGCAGGCGCTCCCTTCCCTTTTCCCTTTCTCCCTCCCCCCTCCCCCTCCCCTTTTTGCGCCTGCCACGCAGGCTAGCGTTTTCTGACGAATTAAGGAACGGGAAAGAACTGGGTTCTTTCAAAATTTGTGCGTGTGGAAATGCGGGCTAGATGAAGCTCCCTGCGACAACCTCCATTTTCACTGAAAACTGTTTTTATTACAGATTTAGAATGACATTTACGTTTTTCCTTTACTTGCTGTTTAGAGACCACTATGACTACATAAAAGTAAGTTGTTAAATCTCTACTTCATCGATAAGAATTATTTTGTACAGCTTTTATCTTTTCCTAATATGAGAAGCCGTGAACTTGAATCTAGTGTTTGCCGTACACGTGATTCAAATCTTTTGCGGTGTGCATCGCGCCCAGAGTTTTGGGTGTCCCACTACTGTATGTACTGTTAATTAATTAATTAATTTATTTATAATGGTAATTGAACTGAGTGGAGTGCAGTTTGGTCTGAAATCATACGCGTGATTTCAAAATCGAACGAGCGCGCAGCGCGAGTTTGATTTGAAATCACAAGTATGATTTCCGACCAAAATTGCACGACACGAAGTTCAATTACCACTTTATTACATCCATTTTTTGAAATCGCAGAATTTAGTCAGTACTAATACTTTATTCACCGAGTAGCCGGTTTGTTATAAAGCCGAAACAAAAAGGCTTTTACATCTCATTTTGTATTCGAAACAGAAATGATGCGATATATAGAGCAAAAATGGTGCGATTTAAAACAGAAATGATGCGATTTATAATGGTAATTGAACTGAGTGGAGTGCAATTTGGTCTAAAATCATACGCGTGATTTCAAAATCGAACGAGCGCGCAGCGCGAGTTCGATTTGAAATTACAAGTATGATTTCAGACCAAAATTGCACGACACGAAGTTCAATTACCACTTTATTACTTCCATTTTGAAATCGCAGAATTTAGTCAGTACTAATATTTTATTGATCAAGTAGCCGGTTGGTTAAAAAGCCGAAACAAACAGGCTTTTACATCTCATTTTGTATTCCAAACAGAAATGATGCGATATAGAACAAAAATGGTGCGATATAAACAGAAATGATGCGATTTAGAACATAAATGACGCGATTTGGAACAGATGCGATTTAGAGCAAAAAATGGTGCGATTTAGGAATAAATCACACCGCTGAGAGCCAATCAGATTGCACGGATAGCCAGTGATTTCAAAGTGGATGTAATAAAGAACATGAATGACGCGATTTGGAACAGACGCGATTTAGAGCAAAAAATGGTGCGATTTAGGAATAAATCACACTGCTGAGAGCCAATCAGATTGCACGGATATTCAGTGATTTCAAAGTGGATGTAATAAATAGTTATATTCTTGTAAATTCTTTTAGTTGTCTACAGTAGTAGAAATAAACTGTTGTTGTTGTCTTACCTCGATCAATGTTAAGGTCTAGTCTTCACCTGCCTGTTTCTAGGCAAGTGTAGGATATAAAGAGAAATCAGTCTAGCGAATGTCATCCGTCGGTGAAAACGCAACCTCTCCCCGGGGCTTCTCGGTTTACATTCCTTTTTCTGGCGCTTATCCTATGTGTTAGTATTGATAACATTTATCAGATATCGCAAATGTGGTCAATGCTAGCTGGTTATGAAGAATTAGCCGTGTGATTTAATAGCGTTTTTCTATGCTTTAGAAAGTGTCACGTTCTCTTTAAGGCTTGAACGGTAAAACTCTATGCACATTTGTCTCAGTTGTGCCCAAAACAGTTCTGCCACAATCGGCCGTTGCCTTCCCTCCCTCAACTCGCGCACCCAATTTCCCCTGATTTCTCTGGCAGTTTAAAGCTTAAATACTGCAGCTACAGAGGTGATCTTTTACATAAGCTCATTCAAATGCTGCTAAAGACACCCATAATTATTGAACAGACTTTTAATGCGATATCTATGTATAGGTAAGTCGAGAGGGTGTTTGTGAAAGAAAAGTGGGAGGTTCTCCGCCGGGATGGAGTAAATGAAATGTGCTCCACCAGTGCGGAGTTATTGAGAGTCTCTCAGACGGACTAGACGATATATTGAAAGTTACTTGTACTCTTTAACTAAGATTTCAATTATATACTCTATCCTTTGTATAGGTTTTCAATCTTTATTAACATGCAATTAACTCTAAAGGTAGAAATTAATTAAAATACAGTCGACTCTCTCTTAACGGACACGTCTAGAAGACGGACACCTCTGTAAAAAGGACACCTAGAGTTGGTCCCTGCCTTTCTTTGCTCCCTTTATTTGACTCTCTATAAGACGGACATCTCTCTAAGACGGACAGCTAGTGCCGGTCCCAAAGGTGTCCGTCTTAGAGAGAGTTGACTGTAAAACCAATGTCAAGTTAGAGACAAGATGTGCGAGGTCTGCGAGCAATTTTTCAGTTCAGAAAGATAAACACCAGCAGTCCATCTCCCATCATAATAAAAACTAGTTAATTAGATGGTTTATCTTAACAGCTGGCATATCCAAATGTCTAAAAACGCATATCTCCCAAAGCAAAGCTAAGTTGAACACTAAGGCTTGAGATTTAAACTGAGAGCTGCGCCGACGTCCTACACTTCATTGATCAGTGGCTGCAATGGAACCTTGTTCTTGATCGAAGTAGCCTCTTCATAGGAAGGAGGCTTGGAAGGTTTCACTTGGCCAGCGGTTACCTTTTTCTTCTTGCACAAGTAGTAAAAGGTGGCGATAACGATTAGGAAAAATACCAGTGCACAAACTGCCATAGCAATCAGAACCTTGGAAAAATCTGATTTATCTGTATGAAGCGGAAAAGAAAAAAGGTATCAAATTAAAGGAAAGTTTTAGCAATATACAATGTCCTGTTTTCTTCTGACTGAGCTCCGTGATGGTGGAGTATTTTTGATGTTTTTGTATTTTGTTGGCAATACCTGCGCCCTGCATAAGCGGATGGCACAAACGCCAAAGGCATTGTCAGCCATAAAGGAGAATTTCACATGAAGGCTATGTACCAAATAGTCTTTAGCTCCGGCACGAAAACCATACCGCCGGGATATGGCTTCTGTTCACACAAAAAAACGGTGATCAGCTCGGCGCGATTTCTGTAACGAAACGAAGCTGTGCTGCGTCGATTTCGAAAATGAAAAGTCACATACCAGATAGGTGTTTATACTAGGTTTTCGTGCCGGCACGAAAAGATATCCGGGTATAGTTTGATTATGGCCTGAAAATATCTGGCCTTATCATAAGGCAATAAACTAATAGAACCTGTTTTTAAAATTCGTTCCGCGAGTGCCATGACCGAGCGCGGGAAAATCAAACATACCACAAGTCACTGACAAAGTAACGTGAATTCAATGCTGACGCTTTATACTGAGCCTTTTCACGATGCTTCTTTGAAATGATCCGTGATCGTTCCATTTTGCGTCAAGTTGTGAAGCTGTATACAGTCGACTCTCTCTTAACGGACACCTCTATAAGAGGGACAAATCTGTAAAACGGACACCTAGAGTTGGCCCCTGCTTTAATTAGCTCCCTCTATTTGACTTTCTATAAGACGGACATCTCTTTAAGACGGACACCTCTGTAAAACGGACACCTAGAGTTGGTCCCTGCCTTTCTTTGCTCCCTCTATTTGACTTTCTATGAGACGGACATCTCTTTAAGACGGACAGCTAGTGCCGGTCCCAAAGGTGTCCGTCTTAGAGAGAGTTGACTGTACAGCCGTACATAATTAGCTGCATTAAAACTCCACTTGAAAGCACTAATTCATGACTAATCACCTGTGCTTTTATAGTTTTGAAGATGCTCATTAGTACATCTAGTTACATCATACAGTCGATTCCCGATAACTCGAACCTTCAAGGGAAATCGAAAAAAGTTCGAGTTATCGGGAGCTCGAAACAAATAGCCGGAAGTAAGGAAGAAACCAGTTTTTACTGTAGTGAACATTTTAATCACATTTCACTGTAGAAATATCACTGAAGTAAAAATGGAACGATGCTTCTAGACTATAAATCAGAACGTAACATGACAAAACAGAGCGCAAATGGAGCATGCGTTTAACTGTTTTGAGAAGCGAAGCTGTTTCCGGTAAGATCAGTTGTGACAAACAACATTAACCTCCACTTGTAAGCTATATGCCTACAACATGTACTCGTCATTGGAAAATTCAAAATTCAATGTTTCGGACGTCAGTACACTGTTTTTTTTTCCCGACTTTATAAGGGCTCAAAACATGGTTCGAGTTATCAAGGGTAAATTTATTGTCTCCGCAGGGATTTCGACCAGAGGGGGAAATCCCGATGAGACACTCTAGTAACTCGCGCGTATATTAAGGAATGTACGTACAGTTGAAATATACATTAAAAACCCACGAGTAAGAACCTAAGATTTAAGAACCTGTTAGGCTAAAATTTGCAATTTAGACCCCCTCTACATAAGGACCTCTTTAGCCTAAAATTTGGAGAAAGGTTCTTATTTTCAAAAATCATTTAAAAATATTTACTTAAAGAGAAATGGTATAATAAATGTATGATCAATCTGGATGAGTAGTTGCTACAGGTCAATTCTAATGTTAGGTATGTAAATTTAAGGGTGCTGATCACTTAAATCTTCTTAGCAACGACATATTTTTTTGCAAGAAATTAAGAACCTATTAAGAACCTAGATAGCCTAAATTTATGTTAACTATCATTTATGTAAGAACCTGTTTAGGCTAACGCTGGAAAATGCAGGTTCTTACTCGTGGGTTTTTACTGTACAGTCAGTATGCCAGGAAAAATATCGATTTGCTTGAACAGAGGCCGCAAGTACGAAATGGTTAGGATGACGTTAAGACAGACAATCCCGAAGGGACCGCTTAGGTAGATTTTGTGACATTTATTGTGCAGTCAAATACTTCTATACTCTTTTGCGCGGTTACGTGTTATCAGTGACATACTGTGGAGCAGTTGTTTTGAAAGTTATGGACCAAAAGACACTCGTTAAGCGCAGATCAAGTTATAAGGTGCGTATAACTGTGTATATATAAACACTTGCAGAGTTTGTCAGACACGAGTTCACAAATCTTTGATTGGAAACCTTGCCAGACACTCTTTTTCTCTCTTTGACCGGATTAAGACTCAGCCCCAAACAAGCCGGCGACGAGTGAAAAACTCCTAGCTTATCACTAGCAGAACGATGGACGATTACAGAAATTCGCCGACAATCAAATTCTGTGCTGACCAGTATTCCCTGCTCACAGATTTCCTTCCGTTAGAATGCGCGAGCGTAGTTGATCAAACGTCCTTTTAATTTCTAAGGCTTACTTTGGCCATTGCTATAAAATGTTTCGTTTCCCATCGCCCGACCGACCCATTTTTTTGGAAAAGTAAAAAAGAAAAAAAATTCCAGAATCACTTGTAAAGAAGCAAGTACTTTTTAAAATTTACAAGCACACGATCTTGCCTTATTAACACCAATTGTCTTAAATTATCATCGATACTTCGTTTTTGTAGCCTATCTAGACATCTGATAGTCCTGTTAATATACATATTTTACCATGTGATTATATCTTGCAGACTAAACGTGAGATTCAATATGCAATCATGCGTTCATTCTTATTTTTTTATTTTTTTTTTGCCCGACCGACCGACCCACCTTCACGAGAGGGAGGGCGATGAGAAAAGAAACATTTTATGGGCATGGCCTTTCCGGCGCGCAAATAAAATGAACTGAATGTAAAAAGTGGAAAAGAAATAGCGAAAAATTCAACTTCTTATTAAATATTTCCTTATGGTTTAGAATAAACTATTCTCGAAACTGAGAATGTTTGATCGAAGCTGTGTAAATCGAACTGTAACTGTGCATGGAACCTTGCGTTTCCTGTATTTATCTCACCTATTGTATGGAATATGTGTGAAAATCTTCATTATGAATCAGTATATTTCAAAGAGCTACACAACGAGCAAGAATACTATTGACCGACAATATACAACAACGACAACACCAAAAGCTTTATTTGCATGACCATAAAGGAATTACAGTATTGCAAAAGTTATTAGTCTAAATTTAAGTACTAATTCAACTAATTAGTACGTGCAAAACATTACAAAACGTTACAGTTCTCATTCATTCATTCATTGATATTAATTTGGTTCTTAATTCAAAGCATTGCGAGATAAATGAAACTAATTGACAGTTAATTAAATAATCAGAAGAATTCATAAGAAGAGATATACAGATATATACAGAGCGGGGGCAGCTGTAGTGTCAACTATTACTGGTATAGAAAACAAAAATTACTTCGAGTTAGCGGAAGGTTCGAGTTATCGAGGGTTCGAGTTACCGAGGGTAAAACGACAGTAAATGTATGAAGGAAATCCAGGGGAAATCGATTTTGGATCGAGTTAGTGCGAGGTTCGAGTTAGCGAGGATTCGAGTTATCGGGAGTCGACTGTACTTACCATCAAAGGGACCAAAACGGCAAACTACCATGGTTGGAATGGCATCGTCTGGCGTTTTTCCCGCAAAGATGGTTGTGCTGTATGTTGCCTCTGTTGTGGGGTTACTAGCGTGCAAGTCAACCTGATCAAAATAACAGTTGAATAAAAACTTAACAGAAAAGTAAAGAGAAAAAGAAACGGATCACTCATGATCATAAGTTGTCAGCCTGATATATTATTTTCCAGCTTCTTCCCTCTTCGCAATACACATTCCTTTGATTCACTGACAAAGTTAAGGGGCACCCAACGAGAATATCGTTCAAAACCACTTAAACATAGCATTGTTGAACGTATTTTAGTATTTAAACGGCAGATATAGGCATATTTTTATCCCCTAAAAATTTTTCACCTGTTCAGATTTCCTAGTTGAAAGTCTAGTAATCCAATTCAATTCAATTCTTTATTTCACACTATATAAGATATTTACATAAGTGTACGTAGATAGGAAAATAAACTAGCTGACAAATAATAATTAACTAAAAGACATTAAGGTTCACTTGTCTGTACAGTGTCCAAAGTAGCAAGAGCTTTCTTGTTGGACACCCTCACGTTCAAATAATCGGCCGCAGTAAAGAGAGGAATAAAATCTCAGAAAATATCAGTGATAGAACATATAAGCAAGGTCAGATTTAGTTGCTTAGGAGATAGGACTTCCATTCTTTCTTAAACTTATGATACAACAGACACTTGAGACCAGGCGGTACAGTCTCCCAAAGTTTTGGAGCGGAGGATTTAAAGGACGTCTTACCTAAGTTGGTGGATACTCTTGGTCTAAAATAATTCAGATTACTGACAAATCTTGTATTATGATTGTGTATACGCGATGCTGGGGTCAGGACATCAAGGAAAATATCTGAAATGCTATCAGTTTCATTTCGCATTCTATGTATATAGCAACATATTTTTAATTTATATATGTTATCTAATTTAAGGATTGTTAGGATTTTGAAATAGGGAGCAGCACTCTCTCTAGGATGTACAAAGAAGATGGTGCGGAGACATTTGTTACGCTTAATACGAAGACAATCTAATCTGGTTTTGGTGGCACATCCCCAAGCAAAATTACCGTAACGCAAATAAGGATACATTAAAGCATAATAAATTTGTTTCAGTATATTCAGATCTATGTAACATCTTAGTTTTGAAAGGATTCCTAAATTTTTAGCTAATTTATTATTTACGTGTTGTATCTGAGGTTGCCAATTGAGATGTTTATCTATATAAACTCCCAAGTACTTTATGTACCAAGTACTTTATACTTTAATCTTTCTGTTCAATGCCAGTGATATTTAACTTTGGGTGGAATGTAGATGATGAGACTAACATGTAATTGGTCTTTGCAGTGTTAATAGATAACTTATTTAGAGCACAGCAATTATAAATTTGTTTAAGCTCTCAATTCATTATGAATTCAAGCTGTTTTAAGTTGTCGCCAGAGTAAAATAAATTGGTGTCATCAGCAAAGCTCCGCATCGAAAGTTTGTCGACACAGTTTGGTAAGTCGTTCACATAGAGCAAAAATCATGGAGAGGACCTAGAGTCGAGCCTCCCAAATGATGGGGATCAAAACTTACGTTTTCGAAAATTTCAGCCAGAGAAAAGGCTCCCGAAAATTCTAGGTGACCTCTCCAGGATAAAAATCCGTTAAAAATGGCAGTTATACCATTTTTTAGATGTTCGAAAATCCTAGGAGAGGCAGGCAAGCAATAAATTTTACAACAAATGTTACGAAAATTCTAGATCTGTACGCGACCCGAAATGATCCCCGACCCCAAATGATCCCCAAAATCGACCTAAACACGACCCGAAGTGATCCCCGACCCCAAATGATCCCCCAATTTTTTCACATGCGACCCGAAATGATCCCCGAGGAATTATCGGAATGGAATGGGATGACGTTTAATTCCCGAAGATGCTAGAATTACTAGAATAAAGTAAATTAAAGAATTTTGACTCGAATTGTTTGAAGTGTTGATTTATTTACATATTTTGGACAATTTATTAAATAGTTATAACTACTTTTTAAAGAACTTTGCAAGAAACTTTAGAGTTTAAATTGGAGGTTTAATTGTGCAAATAGTATCTCATTAGGCCCGGTTTAAACGTCCAATTTCACATATGCCAAGTCTAATACCTATTTGGTTCTACTTAAATAAGTTACTCCGCCATTTTCGACGTCGAATCATCAGCGAGTTTTTATAGAGTTCGGAAAAAATTGAGAATTATGGGTTATAATGAATTAAACATGATTTAAAAATTTGATGCGGCTCAAAAGACAACGGTTGAACTTCTGTCGAGATTTGACTGGCTCAGTCGAAGATGCGACGGAGGTCGCGTTGTCGAATTTAATTTCAGTTAAACGCCGAACTTCCTACGCATTCAACACCTGAATTAAATTTGACAGATGTGAAATGCGATGTTTACAAGTGTGCAACCATTGCTCCTTTCTTTCTCCTCGCTCTTCCTTTCTTTTCCTTTCTCTTTCCTTCGTTGGTGTGATTTTCGAGTTTCTCGGGCTCAAAAAACGGCTTTTTGGACCCCTCTTCACTCAAATGACTGCAAATTTCGATTGAAGAAGAAGATTGGGAAAGAGTAGAAATTGTGACCATTGGGGTGGGCATCAGGGCTAAAGAAGTTATGTTCGCGGGGGAGTGGGGAAGGGGTTTACAACATAACGTTTTCACTACCAAATATCCCGCGCACCCGACGAAAAGTTTCTAACGCGCAGGAAACCGCCCTTATACTCAGTCATGCTTACCTTGAAATAGATGGTGCGATTTTCTTTCTTTAGGGAGACATGCAAAAACACATCAGCTCCCTCAAAACCTTCCACTTTCAGGGGGAACCCAGGAACCTTAAACGTTTCTCCATCCGAGAATGAGTGCGACCATGTCAGTCGGTCAGGAACAGACAAACTGATATAAGCCGAAATCCGCTTACTTGGCCAGTCATCTATTTGGGAAATTTCAATGGTCAACTTGATATCCAAGTGGCTGAAGAGAGCTGAGCAAGTGATCTGCCCACAGAAGTAGTCGTCGGGAAGTGAACAATTCACCCCGGGAAGTTTAGTATTTAATTGCAGTGGACACTTCTCGTTAGAAATGTCCGGAGAGGTATCGTTGGCCTGGTCACCACCATGTCTAACACCTGTTAAGTTATAAGGAAAACAATGATAAAAACTATGATTTTAGGTAAAACCTGGTCATAGTCAGAATGTAAGTTATAAGTAATTAAAAGTACAAGAGGGAATGATACTAAATACTTGTTTTAACGTGAAACTTCACTCAACTAAAGCCTATAATTAACAGGAAGCCCACAAAAAATAAAGAGAGTGGAGTCTAATTTGGTCTGTGATCCGAAAAACGGGCCGTAAATATTCCTGAAATCTGGTTATTTTTATCTCTAAACTAATCTTGGAAAAAAATTTTTTTTTGAAGTTCCTTTCAATTTCGAGCATTGTAGCTTTTTTTGTTGTTTGCAAGATAGAATGCAAAAAAAAAAATGGAAAAAAAGCTTATCGTGAACAAACTAATGGCAGCTGTTCCTCACTATAATTAAAACGTTGATGTTACCAGAATTGCTGACTACATTCACTTGTATAGCTTGACTATTGAATGATCATCACATGCCCCTTTTAGCCTATATTGTACAACCATAAATTAACACTTGTTTCGTCAAGTTTTGATAAACAGTTACCCAGGCCGGACCAATTAGGAGAGACCTTACGAGCAGCTCCCACACTACCCCACCCCCCACCCCCCACCCCCCACCCCCGGGACTGCATGGGGTCCAAAATAAGCTGTAATGTCTGACGCCAATTCACCTCCAATTATCAGTCTTTGTTGTTTTAATGGCTTTAGAATTTTTTCTGCATAAGTACACAGCGACGCAAGCAAAGAAATAGGAACATCACTTCCATCCATTGGATGGACGGACTTGCTTATGGGGAATGATCCCAAAAACTCGATTCTCTAGCACATTCTGCTACGAATGATGACAGACGAAACCGACGAAACAGAAACTTGTGAAGATGAAGGAAGTCGAATCTAAAATGAATGTGCTTTCGTATACATTTCAAGTTCTTTTTCAAACAATTTTTTAATGCCAAAGTAGAGAATTGAAGCTTACAAACTAAAATAAATGTTGACGAGTTTATGAATAGCTAGATTGTTTAGCAAAAACGTGTCGTCTTTAAAAATTCGGCTTACCTGTATGACATGTCAATACTAATGGATGCATATCCTCAATCTCTCAAATTTGACATATCGGAGCCAACAGAGAAGCAAAACATAGAAAAGTATATGTACTGTCGACCGAAACGAACTGAAGATTATTCAAAATCTTATTTCGCAATGAAGAAACAATCAGTACCAAAAGAAAGAAATGTTAGCGAGATATAATTCGAGTAAATCATCGATTCTACCGCTATACGGAATACCATAGCGCATAACCACTCAAATAAGTCAGATAGCTGTTTATGTTTGTAATCTCATCTTGCGTTTTTTCAAGATATTTCTCACCTGATACTCCCGAAAGAAGAACAAAAACGGACAGGATCTGGACAACAAAAGTATTCATCTTTCTTTTTCCTTGATACACTATAAATAACATTCCCTGTACGTGAATACATTAGGTGTATTATGATGTCGTCATTGACCTATAAGGTCACGCAAACTGATCACACATTCAGTCAAAACAGAACAAAAAGAAATCTTTGGAGAGAACTCAAGCTGTGCTAGATAAACAAATGTAAACTTTGTTGTGTTCGGCTGACGAATTAAGGAACAGGAAAGAACTGGGTTTTTTTAAATTTGTGGGTGTGGAAATGCGGGCTAAATGAAGCTCTCTACGACAACCTCCATTTTCACTGACAACTTTTTTAAAAACAGATTTAGAATCACATTTACGTTTTTCCTTTACTTGCTGTTTAGTGATCACTACGACTACATAAAAGTAAGAAGTTAAATCTCTACTTCATCTATAAGAATTATTTTGTACACGTTTTATCTTTTCATCTCTTAATATGGGAAACCGTAGCCTGCGAACAGCAGACGCATTTCCGGTCGTCGCTTCTCTCCCTCCGAAAAAGCGACGACCAGAAATGCGTCTGCTGTTCGCAGGCTAGGGAAACAGTGAACTTGAATCAGGTGTTTGCCGTACACGTGATTCCAAATCATTTGCGGTGTGCACCGCGTCCAGAGTTTTTGCGTGATTTTCGGCCAACCAATTCAAGCCTTGTACATTGCGCTTCAGAGAAGTGTGGCCTTTCTTTACTGTCAAACTCAGAAAACTTCGAACATCTGAAAAATTTAAGAAACGTTTAAAGTGCGATGGCAGATCACAAAAAAGATCCAGGGTTGCGGACGGTTTAGTTTTCTCGCTTTTGATTGACTTTTTCATTGCAACACAACAAAATTCCAGCAAGCCTATTCAAAAACCCTCTTTTCTGAGAAGTAAGCGGCGTTTTCGCAAACTTCGATGGACTCAACTTTCAAAGAGCATGAGGGAAAGGCTGTCTTTATCCAAAAACGGCAACACACATCTGACGCATGAGGGAAAGGTTGTCTTTATCCAAAAATACTATCCCTAAAACGGCAACACACCTCTGCACTGATAAACATAAATATTTTATTTCTCACGGATCATAATGTATTACAACCTAGTGCTTTAAACTCCCCTTGTTCTCTTTTTTTTTTCGGCTTTGTTTTTGTTTAACTCTCATCCTACTCAAACTTAGTGTGCTGTACAATAAACCGTACAATATTTTCATTTCTTTTTTTTTCTTATTTACATTTGATAAACATCACTTTACTCTACAAACTAAAAATTCGCTATCTAACAGGTAAAATCTCTGGAGTTACAAGTCCCACGTGAGCATCATGTCCGTTAAGAGTCCCACGAGTACTGGGTCTAGCGTCTTCAATCTTTCGAGACACAGGTGTACCAGCTTCTGAATGTGTCACTGCATCGCTGTCAAGTGACTTGCCAGACCGGCTCTCCTGCCGTAATTTTGGCATGTGTATGGGGGGTAGAGGGGAGTAAGTTGATAACAAGGGCCCACTGTGAGGGCGCGTGGGATCTTGAGCAGTGCTCGGTGAAGATGTATTTTGAATACCTACAAAATATAAGAAAGTTATCAGATAAACACAAGACAACTTCTCCAGCTCTTTATTCGCTATAAGCCCATGTCATGCCAGATGTGTAATGACCCATGAGCTACAAGATGTGTTTCCAGCTATACAAGTCCTATAGCTTTTACCCACATCAGTCACAGCGCCCCCACCCCCACCCGCCCCCCCCCTTCTGGACGGGATGCCAATCCATCGCAGGATTACCCCCAGTAATATATTCGCCGGTACCCATTTCTATACCTAGGTAGAGTAAGGCTTGTGAGAGTTCAGTGTCTTGCCCAAAAACACAACAAAATGCCCCTGGAAGCGACTGAACCCGGACCTGCTGATACTGAGTGGAAAGCACTAACCACTCGGTTGCCGCGCCTTCTACAACTGAACTAAGAGTTTGTCGATTTTTAATACTTTTCAAGATGATAATGGTTTATGACCTGTTTCTCTTGGAGCTAACAAAACGCCTTTCATAAGAAAAGAGTAATCCGACGCCGATCCATCGAACCTCCTGAATGGTACTCGATTCACTTTCTTTGACACGAAATAGCCGTGTACTCGAGAGTCAAATTGCAGATAAATAGTGAGCAAGGACTTGACACTTCTATCAGCTGAAAGTAAAACTTATGCATTCGTGTTATGTATTCAGTATTGAACAAACAAAAACACATGTATAGAGAGGGTCAATACCCGATGAATGTTTGGCTTTTTTGATTTGTTTGCCACCTGTTGGTCTCTCAACTGTTACGTAACTCCTCACCGCGGACGATGTCACTTCTCCTGCATCAACGAAAGCCAAAATAGGCTTGCTGTAGACAAAAGAAAGGAAAAAGGTTGAAGAAAACGCTAACAGACTGGTGTCCACCTAACCTCACCTAAACCATTCTATCAAGTTGTATTGACAAATTCTGTAATGTATATTTGGTGGCAAATAAAATCATGTGACCTTCCGTGAAGGTGCAAGAAAATAAGTGGACCTTTCTTCTAGGACTGCTCTTTATCTAACAACAACTTCCTCGCAACCCTTACCAATAATACATTCAACTCTAACCTCTCACCTATCTAAATGACACAAAGTCAATTAAACCTGCGATCAGGCGGTTTTTTAAGAAGAAGGATAAAACAGACAAGACACGCAGGACAAACAGAGATCAGATATAGGGACAGCATTATCTCAGCTACTACTAAGTATCCAATGTTCTTACTTAAGAGGTTCAACTGTAGGTGGTTTTAAACTCCAAGTTCTAAGCAATGCAAAAATAAAGGGGTCGCGTCGATGCATGGATTGGATCCGAGGCGAAAACTAGTTGCGAGATGAACATAAAATGACCGTACCTAACGTCCGTTTGACCAATCATCATACGATTAACATCCAGCTCCAAAATCTTGGGTGTATTGAGCTCAACAGCAGTAGAAGGAGTTGCAAAGACTTGTGACTTAGATGCCTGCCAAGCTACACCAGGTGAAGAGCTTAACAGGAGCTCTTTTTCCATGGGCCGGGTCACCCTCATCCTCATTGTACCATCTTCTAACTGGGACATTGTCGGGATGGAGGGAGGTCTAGCGAAGGAGCTTTGAGTTAAGTCACGGTACAGCCCTGGTGGAATAGGTCCCTTGCCTAGCCAGGGGGTGGGTGCTGGGGTCACTGGGCCGCTGGCTTTGGGTGGTACTGGAGGTGGTTTGTGCTTCTGAGCTATGACATATCCAGTGTTCACTTCCGGTCTGTAAACATAAGGACTAGACGATTTAATGAAGACAACAAAAATCACATGAAAATAGCGGGATTACCCCGTGTGAGAGAAGGAAAACAAAAGCAATCAAACAAGCAAACATACGAATGAAAAGCAATTGAAGACAAGCCATGAACATTTTCTGACCTTCCTTTAAAAGAATACACTGGTTTTATAAGGAAGATTCCAGTCTCTTGCTCCAGGTTTACAAAGCAATCCGTCAACTGTTGAGCCAGCCTTTCTCGATCGTTAGAGTATTGGTCCATTTTGTCTCCCCAGCGCTGTGCGCGTTTGTTTTGCAGTTTTTCCATTTTATCCAAGGCTGAGAATACTCCCTCATCAAGGCTACCGCCTTGTTTCAAACTTTGTTCTGTATTAAGAAATAATATATACATGATCAAAACTGACAATGAAGGGATGGTAAGATGTTGAGCGAAAAAAGTGAGTGAAAAGGTCAGCAGGATGCTACGAAGAGCTCGCTGAATTAGTCAGTTTTAGCCATCCACACACGGGAAAAGCTTTTTTACTTTCGGTATAGGTTGTTTTACCCAAGAAAAAACTTACCATGGAACACCAAAAAGTTCAGGGGAAAAATTGTTCTTATCTCGGCGTATGCAACCTCCACTAAAGATTCTCAAAGACAGGTTATGTATTTAACACGTGCCAAGACAGTTACCATACTCTGATCTGCTGATCAAGAAATCCGGATAAATTTAACTTTTATTCCCATAAATACGAATATTCGGTTTATCCTCAGCTACTGCCATTAACAGTATTATGACTATCGTTATTTCAAAACGCATGTAAAAATTACCGATGTCCTTCATGGAGCGGTGATGACTGTATCGTCTGACAATATGCGCCAGTCTCTTGGCTGGTAAACCAACATAGCTATCCATATGCTCCATGATCGCAGAGAAGCTCTCTTCAGATAATCTTCTCTCATGAACAGCACGCTTGAGTATCTTTCCGTTCCGCTCTGCGTCGAGTCGTGTAAACATAATGGAAGAACTTGCACGCTATTGACGAAAGGTTATGCTATGTTATTCAAACTAAGCGAGTTGCCAAAGCTACATTCAGCCTTGCATCAGCACGCAAATACGTTAACGTACTTTGCGCATTTTTATGTGGGCTTAAGACAGTGAAAATATGGGGTAATGAATATCATTTCAGTTAAAAGAAACCATGTTTATGTAAAAAAGTAACATCGAAATATACTGAAAAAAAAGAAAGCTAGAGATGAGATAAACACCCGTACACCAGTAAGGTTACTATGATATCGATGTGTCATGATCTTCATTTGTTAATGCTGAAAAAGGATAACAATCCGCAGTCGACTTGAAAGTCCTGACTAAGAAAAACAGTTCGCCCAGCACCCATTGCTAACATTATACTGAGGAAAGTTATTGCCTGAGGACACGAGGGTAACTGTGGCTTGTTAGTTATTCACTCAAAGGTTTACTGATTTTCCATCAACATATGTTCACTACAAAATCATTTTTTCACGCGGAATTGAACAATTCTAACGGAGGGAGATCTGGAATCAACAGTATGGGGGGGGGGGGGGGGGGGCGGGGGAGGGGGCTGTCGGGAGACTTACCCCGGATGAGACGGACCGAGAGCTCCTTAGTTCCGCTAGTTGGTTTCTAAGCTGTGTGATGGTATCCTGCATGTCTGTCATTACCGCTACATTCTGACTGGTTTGTTCCTGGTGAAACTTAGTCTCTTCATCCAGATGTTGTTGTAACCGCTCATAGGCTTCAGCTAAGTCATTGTACTCTTTCAGTAACTTGACATAGTTGGAGTCCAGGGATGTAGTATCACTAACGTCAGACTTCTAGAAATGGGAAACAACATGCAGCCGTGTTCACAGGTCAACTGAATAAAACTTTTACAAGTGTAATTTACAACTGTAGCCATTGTTTTAGTAAAAACAACTGTTGTGAGAATTCGTAGGTTGATACATCAGATGTTAAGAAGGTTTCGTTCGCGTTTTTTTTAATTTGTAAACTAGTCAGGGGCACCCGAAGGTCGTCGGGGCCTGGAAGCTAGGATTATGGATATTATAGGATGTCGTTTTCAAGAAGTGATGGATCAGCGAAAAAAAGCACATGGCGAGAGTTAGTGATCTTTACCGAGAGAGATTTAGAAGTACTAAAACAGTTCTGTTCTTTATCGTGAGCGTGAGTTTATTGTCTGGAGAAGCAGTTCCGACAAAGTGGCGACCCTGCCAGGACACAGTCATGACAACACCAGCGGTAACCGTGGAAAATCAGGAGAAAGCAATCCAAAACAAATTGAAAGTACTGCAGCTAACGAACGAAAACACACACAAGATTGCCGGCAGCAATTTGCTGAAACCGATTCAAAGACATCATAAGCTGATGGAAAGAAAAGTTGAAGAATGCCACGAAGTAAAAACGATTGTGCAAGAACTTAAAATTGGACGAGGTGACGAAGAAGATGACATAAAAGTTTGGAGTTCGGGCATCGAAGCAGAGTTGGGCAAGTACGAGAAAGTGGTCGGAGAATTAGAAGAGCTGGAACAAACGTTAAGGGAACGAGAACCAAGAGAAACACAGGAAAAGGAGGAGAAAGCGAGACTTGAGATCAAGAAGAAATTCGAAGCGAAAACCGTCGAGAAGGAGAGTGATGCAGGTAAACCAAAAGTTAAACTACCCAAACTTGTGATAACGAAATTCCAGGGGACGCACATAGATTGGCAGAGGTTTTGGGGGCAGTTTGAAGCGGAAATAGACAAATCTGGCATTGGTCAAGTTGCCAAATTCTCATACTTGAAAGAACTACTTGTACCAAAAGTTAGAGCTGTCATCGATGGGTTACCCTTTAACAGAGAGGGATACACACGAGCGAAGAACATTCTCATGACCAAATATGGAAAACCAAGTGAAGTAGCTAATGCTCACATCCAGTGAATAATGGCATTGCCAGTTATCACAGGGACAAACCCAACAAGAATTAATGAGTTCTATGAGAAACTGGTTACCAATGTCCAAACCTTAGAGTCCATGGGTAAGGAGAAAGATATTAGAGGGTATGTTAGACTTACCCTAGATAAACTACCAGGCATAATAGCTGATCTAGTGAGGCTGGATGATAACTGGTAGGAGTGGGGGTTTTCGCAATTAGTAGAAGGCTTAAGGAAGTGGTGTGAAAGGAACCCAGTTCCCCTGGATGGTAACCATGGGAGGCGTGACAAGGGAAGAGACCCATTGCTTCAAGCTAAACAAGAGGGTGGAAAGCATAGGGTTTGTGTTTACTGTAAGTCTGAGGAACACAAATCAGTTGACTGTGACAAGATTAAAGTGGTAGCTGACAGGAGGAGGGACAATAAGTTGTGTTTTAACTGTACTCGCACTAGGCATAGAGCAGCGGAATGTAGATGCACTACTAACTACTTGCCAGAGATGTAATGGGAAGCACCATAGTTCAATTTGTGATAAGCTTTCAAACCAGCTGATGCTAGCAACAGGTGGAGGTCAAGGGGTGTACCCGGTAGTTGTGGTAGATGTGGATGGAATTAGGTGTAGAGCTTTATTGGACACGGGAGCCCGAAGCTCCTATGCATCAGCGGCACTCATTAGCAAACTGAACAGAAAACCAGATCGAAGAGAGTATAAGACAATCGAAATGATGATGACGAGTACTAGTCAGAAGATAGAAATGTACAAAGTCCAAGTCTCTAACATTAAAGGAGTTTTCAGCATATCCACTACCCTGAGCAAAGTGGACAAGGGAACTTTGCTAACTATCCCGAACCCGAGATATGTGGATACAATTGCCAAGTACCAACACCTCAAGGGCGTGATACCGACATCAAGCCCGAGCTGCCTATACACGTGATCCTGGGGGCTAGCGAATATGCCAAGATTAAGACAAATTCAGCACCAAGGGTGGGAGAGCCAGGAGAACCAATAGCAGAATTTACATCGTTTGGCTGGACCGTAATGTCCCCTGGAGCTGAGACAAACCTGAGCAGTGTGTACCTAACTAGGAGTTCTTCGTCTGACTACGAGCAGTTGTGCAGCCTTGATGCACTGGGACTAGAGGACAGACCAGCCGGCGATCAACAGGTGGTGTATAGCGAATTCCAAGAGCAACTGGTACGCCACCCTGAGGGGTGGTACGAGACTGGTCTACTTTGGAAAGCTGGACACCCACCCCTTCCCAACAATCAACAGGGCAGTCTCGTACAACTATCTAACCTTGTAAAGAAATTGCAGAAGGTGACCAGCCACCTGGATGAGTATGACAAAATAATCCAAGACCAACTGAAAGAAGGTATTGTGGAGAGAGTGAGCGATGAGACTCAAAGGGAAAGAGAATGTTATCTGCCGCACAAAGCAGTGATAAGAGAAACAGCACAGAGTACCAAAATGCGTATCGTCTTTGATGCATCAGCTAAGGCAAACCAAGGTGGCCCTTCATTGAACGATTGCTTAGAGACTGGGCCAACTCTCCAAAATTTGCTCTGGAGTGTGCTGGTTCGAAACCGTGTTAAACCAGTTGCCTTGTGTGAAGACATTAAGCAGGCCTTCTTGCAAGTGAGGATTCGAGAAGCAGATCGTGACGCACTTCGATTTCACTGGATAAGGGATAAAAACTCATCACAAGTTGAGACTTTGAGGTTCACGCGGGCATTATTTGGACTTGTGCAGTCGCCGTTTCTTCTTGCGGGTACCTTGAAACAACACTTAGAAACTTTAAGAACGGAATACCCAAAGCATGTTGAGGAAATCATGAGGAGTCTTTATGTTGATGACATCATCACTGGGGAAGATACAGTTGATCAAGTGCATGAGTTGAAAGGAACTGCAATAGGGGTTTTGAAACTGGCAGGTTTCGAATTGCATAAGTGGAACTCTAATGTACCAGAACTGGAAGCAGATAATCAGTTGACAGAAGATAGCCAGACATATGCTAAAGAACAGTTGCGGGTGAAAACCAATGAAGCAAAACTACTCGGGCTCCCTTGGGATAAGGTGGAGGACACTCTGGCTGTGACCTTTTCTGGTGATTCACATGAAGCCACAAAGAGAGATGTGCTAAGGAGTTTAGCTTCAATATATGACCCTCTTGGGGTAGCAAGTCCTGTAACCTTGGTAGGGAAAATGGTTTTCAGAGAAGCATGTGACCGACACCTCCCTTGGGATGCTGTTTTACCCAAGGAACTGAAAGCACAATGGGAGAAATTTAAGGGAAACTGGCCTGGTGAGCTGAAATTCCCACACAGTCTAACTATAGCTCAGGAACCGGTCCAAGCTCTAGACCTGCATGCATTCTGTGATTCAAGGGGAAAAGGGTCAGCAGCAGCAGTGTACGCAGTCGTGTACCAAGAATCTGGTATTCACCAGGGCCTGTTGGCAGCAAAGGCACGGTTAGCAAAGAAAGGGCTGACCATGCCGAGGTTGGAGCTCATTTCTGCTCACATGGCAGCCAATCTTGTAGACAATGTAAGAAGTGCTTTGGAAGGTTACGTAGTGAGGTCTGTGTATGGATGGACAGACAGTACAGTAGTCTTGCATTGGATCGCTGGTCAAGGGAGCTACAAGCAATTTTTGTCCAATAGAGTTGCACAAATTAATGCCAAGGACTATGTAAAGTGGAGGTATGTGGGAACAGAGCAAAATCCAGCTGATGTGGGGAGCAGAGGCACCCTGTCTAGAGAGCGTCTTGAAATCTGGCTGAAGGGACCAAACTGGCTGACTGAACCAGAAATGTGGCCAGCGGTGGTGCAAACTAAGCCAAGTAAAGAGACAGAAGCAGAGGCCAAGCTAGTAAAGGAAGTGTTTGCTGGGGCCACAGAGATGGAGGACACCCTACACCAGGTTTTAGAGAAACATGGCTTCTGGCAGACGATACGTATCACGTCATGGGTAGCAAGATTTATCGAAAACTGTAAGAAAGGCAAGAAGCACCGGCTGTCTGGTCCATTGACCACATGTGAGACTCTCAAACAAGTGAAATTCTGGGTAGGAAGAGCTCAAAACAGCAAGTTAAACACAGACACGTTCCATGAAGATCAGCTCAAACTTAATTTGCAGAAGAATGAAGAGGGTCTGTAGGTGTGTAGAGGGAGAATCCAGGGAGGCTACCCTATCTACTTACCGCCAGATACCCTGTTAACAGAGAGAATTGTCCATGATAAACATGTGCTAAGTCTTCATGGGGGAGTGGGGCTTACGATGAGTTTTGTTCGTCAACAATATTGGGTGCCGCGGCTAAGACAGCTCACAAAGAGAGTTATCAGAGGATGCTATGGGTGCAAGAAATTCCAAGTAACCGCCTTCTCAAACCCACCAGTTGGAAATTTGCCTACAGAAAGGACGGAAGGATCAACCCTTTTCGAAGTAGTTGGCCTGGACTTTGCAGGACCGATAGGGTACAAACTCAAGACAAAGAAAGAAGGAAAAGCATATATTTTGTTATTTGCCTGCAGCTTAACTAGAGCTGTCCACCTGGAGTTGCTGCCAAACCAAACAGCTGAGGAGTTCATCAAGCATCTGAAACGGTTCATCGCGAGGAGAGGCCGTCCCAGGAAGATTTATTCTGATAACGGGCGAACTTTTGTTGCCGCAGCGAAATGGTTGAAAGGGGTGGTAAAACATGAACAGCTGCAGAACTACCTCGCTCATCAGGAAATAAGGTGGCAATTCAATCTAAGCAGAGCCCCCTGGTGGGGGGGGGGGGGGGGGGGGTGGGACAATTTGAGAGACTTGTGGGCGTTGTAAAACGGGCATTGTACAAAAGTATTGGTCGAGCTAGCCTTACATGGAATGAACTTGAGGAAGTCTTGCTGGATGTAGAAGTGGCTGTGAATGATCGTCCTCTGACATACGTTGAAGACGACGTGCAGCTACCAGTTTTGACTCCATGTGCCATGATGTTTGGTCAACCAAGACTTGTCCCAGAAGAAAGCACAGAAGAAAGAGATGCTGACTTGAGGAAGAGAGTGAAGTATCTACGCCGGTGTAAAGAGGTTTTATGGAATCGGTGGAGTGGGGAGTATCTGAAGTCCCTGAGGGAAAGACACAATATGAAGCACAAATCCAAACAGATGAACGTCAAGCTAGGAGATGTGGTCCTTATCCAGGATGCTGAACGTAACCGAGGGAAATGGAACATGGGCATAGTAGTCAAGCTTTTCCAAGGCCGAGATGGAGTGATACGAGCCGTTAGGCTGAGGGCAGGAAAATCTTTCCTTGAACGGGTAGTCCAGCATCTTTTTCCTTTAGAACTTTCCTGTGATCAAGAGCAGCGTGTGAGAGAAGACCCCTCCCTAAATCCCAGAGCAAGGGAGTTTCGCCCCGTTAGGAGGGCTGTAGCTGTAGCAGCGGAGAACATTCGCCGCATTGCGGAAGAAGAAGCAGTCGAACACTGAACTTACGTTTATTTGATCCCAATTACTTGTATCAAATAGGGGAGAGTGTGAGAATTCGTAGGTTGATACATCAGATGTTAAGAATGTTTCGTTCGCGTTTTTTTTTTAATTTGAAAACTAGTCAGGCGCACCCTAAGGTCGTCGGGGCCTGGAAGCTAGGATTATGGATATTATAGGATGTCGTTTCCAAGAAGTGATGGATCAGCAAAAAAAGCACATGGCGAGAGTTAGTGATCTTTACCGAGAGAGATTTAGAAGTATTAAAACAGTTCTGTTCTTTATCGTGAGCGTGAGTTTATTGTCTGGAGAAGCAGTTCCGACACTGTAACTACAAACTTGGAACGAAGAAACATGTAAATATGAGATTCTGTTTAGCATAATAAAATGTTATATTGCACTCTGCTGATGTTGCTGCAGCGAATGCCGCTATCGTTGGCACAGGATAGCAGCCCGCACTGCTTTTGATGCTGCCACTGTCTTATTATGTGCACTGCCAATACAGTTTGCCGAAGCAATTGCCGTTGCCATAACTACTGCCATTACTCCATCCACTTCCCTTACATTGCCGCAACACAGTTGCTGATACTAGAATTTGCTTATTTTCAAGATGATATTACTTTACCTTGAAACTTTTTGGTCGCCATTCCGAGCCGCGATCACTTGGCTCTGCTGTAACTGATTGTTGAGAGGTGGTAAGACCTACACTCCTTGTCTCAACAGCAGTGGAGCTTGTAAGATGCTGACTCGACAATATACTGCCCAGCTGACTTAGCACCTGACACAAAAACCATGAATAATAAAACTGAAACTTCATTTCCTCACAGTTATAAAGCACCTATTACTAGAACTGACGATTACAACCTGTTTAAAAAGCCCCACTACTAGCTTCCCACAATCCAATCTGGAATTCACCACAGAGGTTTCGAATGGTTGTCCTTGACTCAAAACGTTCCCTAATATTACCAAATCGCTACCACTTCAAGACCTTATTGCATGCCATTCAACTCTCTACCTTCCTTTCTACTAGCATAATATCAAAACGGACGTTTCTTCCTTTTCTTAGCTTGTCGAAGCGCTAATTTCGCTCATTGTGATATCGAGGAATTCCTTCTCAGCTAAATAAATTTTAACGACGTTTCTCTCAAAAGTAAGAGCCATCACGTCTTGCACGAAAAGCTACGTAGTTGCATTGCAAGGAATGGAATGATCATTGTCACTCACCTGGGAAATGTTGCTACGTATCTCTGGCATTCTTTCAATTATTTGCATCGTATCTTCCTGATAAAGAGAAAAAAAAAAATCACAGTTCGTTTGTTGATAGGTCATCCGTCACTCTGTATTGCCATATTACTGTACATATTTACATGCACGTTTGACAAATGTTGAGAACTGGACTAAAAATACGACAAGTATGGCGTCTTCATTGTGGTGCAATCCCAACCCCACCCAATTCTCTGTAACCTCATACGATCACAGCTTTGGTGAAGTATAAAGCAATCAAAGGTATTATCAGTCATTCCACTAGGATTAGAAACTTCCCAGCACGACGTTGCTGCTGACAATTGCTACAATTTAGATCTAATAGACGCAGGATTAAACCTAAAAATTGGCCCACCTCGCCTTAAGGTACTAGCAACGTCCTACTGGTATCTGGGAAGTCATGAATTCCCCCAGCAGGGGCTCCCATTTTCTCTTTACCTCAAGCTCGTGAGAAAAGGACCATTACACCTTCATTACATAGTAGTACTGGACAATGGATGGATCAGACTAGGAATCGATCATCTGACTGAAGTTTTATCAACTGATAATCTGATTAAAAGAAGCTCACGTAAGGTACCTTGTTTAGCATGACAGGTTTCACGCTTCGAAGCAAATTAGCTTCTTGACCAAGCCCTTCCTGTACCAGCCATTGGACCATGTTATCAACAAACTGCAGTACTGCCTCATAAGTCTTAAGTGTTTCCTGAGCCACAGGGTGGTCATCAAGAGCGGAGTTTATCAGCCGCCTTCGAGCTCTAGCACTCATCACTGGTCGACTCCTCTCAGGTGGACAAAGCATCCCCACTTTAGGCTCCCCAGAGGCACTCTGTTAAGTAAAGACAAGTTAATAATCTTCAAAACATTCTAATAGCATGACGCAAAGACATACAAACTAAGATGAAAAGAACAGAAGGGAGAACGTTTTTTTAAAGAAAATATCATTACAGGGATTACGAATCACGTTCACCCCAAATGTCAATTTGAACTATGTGAGCAAGTTTTACCTTTGCTTACTGTTTCCTTTCATTATATCGACTCAAAAACAAGTTGGTTCACGCCAGTGATATCCATGAGGACTATTTTAGACAAATGAATGGTCCAAATTCGTTCTCCGCAAAACACCGAGAAACTGTTTTCTGGATCAAGAGGAGCCCATTATTTTAGTACATAGGATAGTCCCTAAACAGCCTTTTCTCAATGTTAATACAAAGCCTTACATATATTATTAAATTTTTTAAAGCTGACCTGCAAGACTTGTCACTCAGGGTCCAAATAGCCTGGGCACGGTTAGTATGTTATGATCTATACCTGAACACACGCTGATACGGCGATATAAGAGGCGACTTTAAACTTCACGTATACGACAAACGGCAAACGTCAGATTCAAGTTGAGAAGTTCTCAAAATAGAAAATGAATAAATAAAAGCAGCCCAAAACAATTCTTATGGATAAAGAATTGCATGAAACTACTAATTTAGGTGTAGAAATAATGAACAGTAACGACGAGTAAAGGGGAAACTTGGTCACCTGGTACAAATTTGCTTTTGCCGTTTGACGTAAACGTGATGCTTAACTTCTCTATACAGGGCTTCTGATATTTCGCGGAAAAAAAAACAAAATTTCGCGGGATTTTCAGGGGCAAATTCGCGGAAAAATCGGCCGATTTCGCGGGATTTTCGCGGGAAAAAAGTCAAAATTCGCGGCACAATCGGCCGATTTCGGGCGATTTTCGAGGGAGAGAAGTCAAAATTCGAGAAAAATCGGCCCATTTCGCGGGATTTTAGCGGAAAAAAGTCAATTTTCGAAGGATTTTCAGGGGCAAGTTCTTAGGAAAATCGGCCGATTTCACGGGAAATTTCGGGGGGAAACTTCGCCAAGAAACAATCAGTAAAAAACAGCCGATTTCGCTGGGATTTTTTTGGCAAATTTGGCTAAAATCGATCAATTTTGCGTCGATATGACCAGCGTCGGTGAACGTTTTTGTTGCAGGGATAATCATTTGCTCTTTCAACAACAGTTTGCTCGAGAAATGAGCGAAATGTTAAAGCAATTAACATTATGGTTAGTGCCCAGTTTTTCGCAACGTTCATCTAAAAACGCCTGGTAGTTTTGGGACGTTGTTTACTCGTTGCAGTGACGAAGTTTCAAGCTAAATTTGGACGTTTGGGGTGAATAAAACCGGTCTGATAGCCAAGATAAGTATTAAATATGTTTTGCCGATATGTATTTGGAAATATTCCTGGCGGATTTCGCGGTATTTCGCGTTTTTTTGGGAATTTCGCGGGATTTCGCGGAAATACCTGAATTTCGCGGGTCCGCGACCGCGCGAAATATCAGAAGCCCTGTCTATATGTTAGACTACACGCCTAAATCAACCACAAATTACTCCAAACTTCTAACTCTTTTAATACGTGTCGGTGGCGTTTTCCGCCATCTTGCGATTACATCATCTTGGCTAGAGCCAGTCCTTTTCGATATTATTCTAACTAGTTCCAGTTCTCTACATTCTCCCCCTCTGGAAAAAGATGTTGTCCTCAACATGAACGGATAGACCATAGTCTCTTGTGGGTTATCTCGTGTAACAGTTCCTCGTATTCTTGTATCTCATTATTGGGTCAACAAAGTTATCCTGGTTGATCAGGCCAGAATGTTCGCTTAAGTTGCCCAAATGTTACTGTGTTATCTTTACTGCACTGTACTGTTCGATAACGCGCCTATATCGATTGTTTGCCCGTACAAAGAACATGTAGAGATCGAGAAAAAAAAATCTCCTAATAAAACAAGGTTGTACCTCTTAAAACGAACGACATGTGAGTTATACTATACTAAACATTTATCCGTCTTATCTAAAACGAACGTAATTTCAATTGGTCCAAATCAGTTCCTTTCTCTTCAAGTTAATGCCACCAGGCTTGCTGGTAACGCCACGCAGGCACAGGATACATCGGCTGAACGTGTACTGGGAAAGGTACAAAATAACTGAAGGGCTGAAAGACAGGTTGTTGCACCATCCATGATACCGGGACAGGCTGCCATAACTGGTGTGGATATGATGCTGTGATGCCGCGAATTCCTGTTGTGGAACTGGGTTGAAAGGAGGGTTGTCCCATTGCATCATAGGTCATCCTGAGGGGTGGTCTGCTTACGCGCTGTGACTGTCTTAGAGGTACACCATCTACAGCTTCATCATCGAACGCACCACTTGGTTGCTCTGTGTCTTCAGCCTCTCCCTCTGAGCCTGGACCATCAACTTGACAAGGGTAAGTGTCGTGTTCATCTAACTCTGGAACAATTTGGCAATTGTCTTCAGTATGATTCCTCGTAGACTCGTAAAATTCTTGAAGTTGACCAGGTGTTAACCCAGGGATGTTCTCATCAGTGGTTCTGGTTGTGTTCTCTTGTAGCTCCTGCTGTCTTCGGGTTGTCCTGGGCATCGTGCGACGACTCTTGGATGGCTTAGGTGGTATCTCAACAGGTAGAAAGGAACATGGTAGCAGCAGGTTGCGATGCAGAACTCTTGTCCTTCCATTACCAGTCTCTGGTTTTACCTCGTAAACTGGCATATCCTCCCTCTTTTGAGTAACAACGTGGATTTCTTGCTCCCAATAAGAGCGTAACTTTCCTGGGCCACCACGCTCCGTCATGTTTCGCACAAGAACACGGTCTCCTTCACGTAGCGTGGTATGTCTAACTTTCCTGTCATACTGTTGTTTCCCCATGTCTGCACTTTTCTTTGCATGAGCGGAGGCTAGTTCGTAAGCTTCTTTCATGGCTCTTCGCCAATTTTTAACATACTCAGGGTATGTAGAATATCCCTCTGGAGGTTTCAAGCCAAACATTAGGTCGATGGGTAGCCTTGGCGTCCTACCGAATAGTAGATAGAAAGGTGAGAATCCAGTAGAGTCGTGGCGAGTGCAATTGTATGCATGGACTACTTTATTGAGATGGTCACGCCAACGGGATTTCTGTTTCTCTGGCAGGGCTCTCAGCATTGATAGAAGTGTTCGGTTGAACCTTTCAACCTGCCCATTCCCTTGTGGGTGGTAGGGGGTTGTCCGCGAATGTTTGATCCCACTCAGTTTCTCAAGGTTGTAGAAGAGTTTGTTTTCGAACTCTCCGCCCTGGTCATGATGAATGGTTCCTGGAAACCCAAATCTCATGATAAAGTCATTATACAGTTTGTTGGCAGCGGTCTTCGCAGACTTATCCCGGGTGGCGTATGCTTGGGCAAATCGGGTGTAGTGATCCATGATTACCAATATGTACTGGTATCCACCCGAGCTTGGTTCGAGATGAACATAGTCCATGGAGACGAGTTGGAAAGGTGCTGTGGAGAGGATAGGCTGAAGTGGTGCGTGGACATGAGTTGCGGGTTTACGTTGCTTCAGGCAACGACACACTTTTGTGACATAATGGGTGATGTCTGCTCTCATAAACGGCCAATAGAAGCGTTCTCTAGCTAGTTCCACTACTCTGTCGGCACCCAAGTGCCCCATGTTTTCGTGTAGCTCTTCATACACCCTTTTGTGGTATTTCTTGGGTAAAACCATTTTGTCTCCACACCCAGTTTTCCGATAAAGGATTCCATCTTCAGCAATAAACAGTTTATTCCATTCGTGTAAGAGTTGTCGGGCAATAGCTGTCTCTTGCTGCCTTTCCTGATAGGTGGGACGCCTTCCAATTTGAATAAACTGTAAAACACGAGCAATTGATGGATCTTCTTGCTGAGCTGCGACAAGTTCATCACGTGGCAGAGTTGGAATGTCTACACGCTCTTCCTTTAACATGTCGTGTACTGCGGTGAGAGATGACAACCAGGCGGTCTGGGGGGTGTTAGTTACATGGACTGAAGATGTGACAGCATCCAGAACATCCTGATTAACTACTTCCGAACAACTTTTCATATAGCCCTCAAAACTGATTGGCATACGAGACAAGGTGTCAGCATCTGCGTTGGCTTTTCCTGGTCGATACCTGATCTCAAAATGGAAGTCGGCTAATTCATTAACCCACCGTAAACCAGTGGCGTTCAGTTTCGCTGATGTTAGGATGTATGTCAAGGGGTTGTTATCAGTGAAAACAGTAAACTTTGGCGAGTAGTAAAGGTAGTCACGGAAGTGTTCAGTCACTGCCCATTTTAGAGCAAGAAACTCAAGTTTTCCTGCGTGAAGGTGGTACTTTTTCTCAGCTGGTGACAGCGCTCGTGAAGCATAAGCAATAACTCGCATGACCCCATCCTGGTTTTGGTACAACACTGCCCCGAGACCGTCTTTACTTGCGTCGGTGTGGAGAGTAAATGCTTTTGAGAAATCTGGATAAGCCATAATGGGTGGATTACTGAGGTGTCCCACTAACTTCTCGAGGGCTAGTTGCTGTTCTCTTCCCCAAACGATTGGCGTCTTTGAGGGCTGTTGTCCATCCTGTCCTGTGCTGGTAAGCAAGTCATAGATCGGTTTCGCAATTTTAGCAAAGTTTTTAATGTACCTTCGGTAGTAACTTAGTATTCCTGCAAGCTGTCTTACTTCACCAACAGTTTTGGGTGTTACTTCCTTTAACTTCTCGATAGCTTGTACACACCCTGGATCCATCTGGTAACCATCACCTGACACAACTCTTCCTAAAAACTTGACCTCGCGTTTGAACAAACTACACTTGCGCGGCTTCAACTTGACTCCATGTGCTCGTAACTTTCGCAATACTGTTCTCAGATGCTCGATGTGTTCTGCAAATGTCCTACTAAATACTATGATGTCATCGAGGTACGGTATAGCCACTTTGTCCCTTAGTTCACCCAAACAACGTTCCATAAACCGTTGGAAATTCGCAGGTGCGTTCATCAATCCAAATGGGATCCTTACCCATTCATATAGCCCCCACGGTGTAATGAATGCTGTCGCTGCTCTACTGTCCCTGTTTACGAACCCCTGATGATACGCCTTACCCTGGTCAAGTACACTGAACCACTTATTTCCGCCAAGACTATCCAAGGTCTCTTGGACTCTAGGAATGGGATGTCTGTCAGCAATAGTCTTGCGATTTAGTTCTCGATAGTCAATGCATAGCCTTAGAGACCCATCCTTCTTGCGAACACAGACAACTGGAGAGGAGTATGGGGACTTGGATTCAGTGATGAAATTCTGGTTCAGAAGGTCTTCAATGTACTGTTTCACCTCCGGATACAGTGGTCGAGGAATTGACGTGTACTTCTTTTGCACTGGCTGGTTATTATGCAGATTAATCTCCATTTCCAGATCAGGGATGCAGCCAATATCTTCTTCATTGGATGAGAATGACTCGTACTCTTCCCTCAGCATCATTTCAGCTGCAGTCCGCTGGTCATGATCCAAATCACCGAGATCAACTGCCGGAAGTGGGTTTTCATTTTCTTTGTTTTGCTGCTCAGCAGGGGTGGTGGGTCCCTGAGGTTTAGGTTTCTCAAAATATTGCTGGTCATTCTGGGTTCTACATTCACTCAGTCTAACATCTGCTGTTGTCACTGATTTGACTGCCTGAAGGACTCCTAACGGGGTGCGACTCTTAAGCAGAATATCATGGTCTGTCCCATTGTGTACAGCAATCTGTACCTTAGATGACTTTCCTGGTTTGACATTTAACAAAGTTCCATTAACTTCTAAACCCTCTGGTAACTGTGCCCATTCATTTGGCTCAAACAGTACTGGTGTTAGCTTGTTTACTGGTCCTGTAGTTGCACGGCAGCCAACAGTTATCATGCTATCCCTTGGTATCACCACATCTCTCCTTCCCGTCCTCACTTTACAAATGGCATCTGAACTTGAACTCTGAATGAAATTTACCAAGGCATCTACTTTTGTCTTATCTGTTCCAGGGAAACTCTTGTAAATTGTTGGGTTTGGATTCTGGTCCTGACTTACTAACTCTTCAATGACATTGTATCCCAAAATGGGACAGTCCAACTTTTCTGATGTCACTAGAAAAGGCACTAACAGTTCCTCTTGATTGCTATCACTACCAGGAGGAGTTAGCATAACTCTGGCTTCCACCCACCCAATGTAGGGTATTTGAGACCCATTCACTGCTGTTAGGCTAAGGCTTGTCTCCAAGAGTTCTGACAACTGTCTAATGGCTACTTGTCCTAAGCATCTTTGGACAGAGTCGACTGATATTATTGAAACCTGGGCACCAGTGTCCCATAACATTTCACATTCATAGTCATTGAGCAAGCACTTCACCATACACTTCTTGCCAACAAGGCCAATAACTTTAGCATGCTCACTTGGAGTTAAATGACTGACACAGGCTGGGTCTACAAACTCTTTTGACTTACTTGTACTCGCCTCAGAAAGATGACTTATTGCTTGGCACAACACCTTGTGTTCAGCCCAGTGTCCCTTTTGACATCGCGTGGTGCAATACCATACACTCTGACACTGACTACATCTTTTAAGTTGTCCATGCTCTACTCCGGTTTTACAACAGTGGCTACATTGGTGAGACTTTGGTGGGTTTACGACTGCTTCCTGTCTCGCGGGAGCAGTCGATTCCTGTTTAACTGCTTCCTGCATCCCCTTGCCAGATGAGATTCGCTCCCACACTTAAAACAGTGATTGCAATATTCCTTTCTGTTCTCGAGGCAGCTTGAACACAAAGGTGGTCTTCTTCTCTCTGGCCACTTGCCTGGAGGTACACTTTGATTGCTGTTCTTCCTGACCTCGCTTTTCAATGCCTCGACTTCTGACTTGATTGCACTTATAGCTGTTAGAAGATCATTCTGAGGGCTGTTCTTCTTGCCTCCTTCCTTTTCTTTAGGTGGGCCATCAGATACCGCAGACACTGATAATGGTGGTTGTTTGGTCTTGGTATTATTCTTAAGCTTCTTGTCCCTTTCCTTTTCTGCTGACGTAGCCATGCTCATCTGTTGCATCAACACTTCATCTGTCACATTTGAGTCCTTCAGGAATGGGCGAATCTTAGCACGAATACTTTCATCCTGTAAACCAGTTTCTACTGACCGAAGAAACAGACGTTGTATGTGTCCAGAGTCATACTGTAGGGATATTTCACCTTCTTCTTCACCACATGCAAACAGGATTTGTTGCCTCAGATCAAGAGCATTCATCAAAAATGCCTGGGGTGACTCCTTTGGGCTCTGACATAGGGATGCCAGTGTTTGATAGAGTTCTGATGTATTCTTTGCACCATAGTGGCTACGGAGAATTTTCTTTAACCGATCCAATGTCAAATCTTCGTAAGTTTCGAGGTAACTCCTAAGTACCATGCCAGGTGTAATTGAGCGAATAACACCATCAACAATTTCACTCTCGCCATAACCTTGGGCCAACCCCATTTGAATTTGACGCATAAGGGAAGAAAAACTAATTTTGTCTTTCTGCTCGGGTTCCCCGATTTGACCACTGATCTTAAACTGTCTACGTAACGCGCTAGTCGCTAGTAGTTTTTGAACAGGATCTTCCTTCGCTACGGGAGGAGGTTTTGAATCACTTAGAACTGGCTTACCATCTTCTTCATCGTTCTTGATGCCATGGGGTTTCTCTGTCAGCATTTCTTTTACGTCCTTGAGGTACGGCACGACTTCGGCTTCCTTCAGTTTTTCAATTTCATCATCGAGCCGTAGAGCAACACGTTTCGCCACAAACAATTTTGTTTTTCCCTCATATTCAACTTTGAAGAACTTGGCCATTCGCTCGAGTGAGCTCCAGTCCGCGGCATAGATGCTAGACTGTAATTCCAATTGAAGATCTTCTGCCATCATCGGCAAGGCCTCAGTTCCGATGTTTCCGATTGACAATGGCGGGCAGTGGAAGCACGTGGTCAAAGCGATGAGAGACACAAATATGCTCAAAAACATACCAAAATCGATCGCCAGAAACGTTCCATCCAGTGTTTCATCTTCGTCGGGTTACAAGTCCTGGCGGGGTCGCCAATTTTGTTAGACTACACGCCTAAATCAACCACAAATTACTCCAAACTTCTAACTCTTTTAATACGTGTCGGTGGCGTTTTCCGCCATCTTGCGATTACATCATCTTGGCTAGAGCCAGTCCTTTTCGATATTATTCTAACTAGTTCCAGTTCTCTACATATAGACGTGCAGTGACGTCTTTGAGCGACGCAGGTCAACCGGAAGTAAGGCCTTGTTCCTTTTAATATGCCTTGCCGCAACCAAATTTCTATTGCAAAGTGTCTCTACTCTTATTAAGAGGATTTGGCCGAAAATGCAAACGTTCACTTTCTGTTGACGTGCATTCGCTCAAAAACGTTCTTGCTTAAGCTCCCAAATTCTATGGAAGATGCAGTTCAGCGCTTGTCCCACCTACAAGCCAACCTAGCAGTTCAGTACCACATACAATACTTACATCATCAGTATCAATTTTGGGGATAACAGCGACACTTGAGCTCGGTCTTGACTCGAATTTCAAGCTTGACGATGCGCCTTCAAAGCCGCTATCACGTGGGCTCTGTCCCCTCGCAGTTATCTGGTCGGTCTCTGTTGCAGTGTCTACAAACTGAGCCGAGGAACGGCGAGAGGACTGACTTCCAATAGAATGATGTCTGTTAGGATCAACGGCCTGACAACAAGATTAAATAGTAAATGCGATTAGTATAATTTGCAATGAGCCAATTCAGGCATTATAAAATGAAGTCGTGTTGCCCAAACGCTTTGATAAGATTTTGTCCACCCGTTCCCTCCAATTCGGCCTAAGTCACCTTTGTTTAGCAGTTGGACAGCGATATCTACCACACCCCAGTCGTCCAAAAGGCGGACAGCTTTTTCTAACGGATAAATCGTTACCCAGCGGATAAGAATTAGTCAAACCTGTTAACCACTTTTTGAACAACCAGGGCCAGATGTTAATAATTCTACAGACGGTTGGTGGTGCTAGATCATGAGCTGCTGTACCTGTACCTGATCCTGGTCTCTTTCTATGGACATGGAAGTCATTGTTTGTTCCTCTCGCATATTCGCTAAAGACTTGCTTGTCATTGTTTCTTGTTCTTGTTTATCAAATGACGATCCGTTCGTCATGGTTTCCTCTTCACGTCTATCATACAGAGACAGTCCAGTCATGGTCTGCTCTTCCTGTCTGTTCTGCAAAGCTTTCTCTTTTACGCGTCTCTGTGGAAAGAATCATTAATCAGCCAAATCAATTGAATTTAGGTAGGTTTCGATCGTACTCTAAACATAATCTAGTAACAACATTCTGAGCAGTATCTTACCATTTCCTCCTGTTCTGCAAGGACCTCTTCCTATGAAAAAAATAGATTACACCAGTTAAAGTGTGAATTCAGACACTGTATCACAGCATGCATGCGCTCTGATTAGCTGGGCAGTTAGTTTGACTAACACAAGTACTAAAAACATCGTATTACTATGCTGATTATTGTAAAGACATACAATACGCAGACTCATCCCTTAGGGACCGTTCATTTTTTTATGAGAGAGGGGGGGCTGGTGGGATTTGGGGGGGGCACTCGAAAAAAATTGGCTTGAAAGGGAGGGCCAGCCGAAAAAAAATGAAGGAAAGGAGGGGGGAGTCGGACGAAAAAATTAGATTAAAAATAGGATAAGAGATGTTTACAAATGGAAGAAAAATTGTGCTCTTTTATTTATAACAAATATGCTAAAACAGTTCCAGGGTAACAACTACAGGGAGTTTCTGAAGTTTTCTTGTGGAGTAAAGGTAGGACAAGTTTGTTCTTTTTGTTGTGAATGGACTGGACCACCTATAGGGAGATGCCCGAAACCATTTCCTGATCATGCCTGCCTTCCACAGTACCACTACCTTCCTTATCAGCAGACCCCAAATGAGGGGCGTGATCCAGACGATTGGAGAGTCCAGTTGAACAAGGCACATGCCGGTGGTAGCGTAGTTTTGTCTGACCCAGAGAGCGTAGCTAGATTTGCAGACAAATTCATTGTGAAACCAAAGTTTGTGGTTGACTATCTCCAGCATCTTGAGGTCATAGAGTTTAAAAAAAAGAAGAGACTGGCGGAAAGGGCAAGGGAAAGTAGGGAGGCAAGAGAAAAGTCCTATGATGATTATCATTGGGCTACTTTGTGCGACGATGCCGCCAAGCTAAAAAAGCTCCGTGTGCCAGAGTTGAACAAATACTTACAACATCATGGGCTATTAAAACAGCATCAGAAGAGCAGCAAGAATGACAAAGTGAAGACAATTATGGGACACTTCCTGCAGATGAATACTCTCAGAACAGGTCAAGCCGAAGTGAGAGGCAGCAATGAATCAGGTCAACTAGACAGCAGTGGTGAAAGCAGTGAGGGAGAAGAAACTGATGATGATTACAAGAGTGGTGCCCCTGACCCTGAAGACGACTCAAATGATGTCGTTCTTGCTTTTATCGCCTCAGACGAGGAATATGTAGACGAGCGGCCAGCTACAACACGCTCAGGACGAGCAGTAACAAGAAGAGCTGAAATTGACTTTCATTCTTTTGAGTGAGGATTTGTTAAAAACAGCTTTCTAGCTTTCTTTCACTAAATTACGTGAAATGTAAGAAAACGAAATTTTAGTGCAGTATTATTTATTCATGGGGGGGGGGGGGGGCTTCCAAAAAATTACTCTGATGAGGGGGGGGGGGGCATGCGAAAAAATCGGAAATTGGGGGGGGGGTCATACAATTTTCAAATTACACTCCTCCAAATCCCACCAGCCCCCCCTACCCCATAAAAAATGAACGGTCCCTTAGATCTACATGAACTGACCAAGTGTTGAGTCTTTCTGCAGGTAATGGTACACATTAAATTTCGTTTTACTATCGTACGTTTTGTATTAAAAGTATCGTATGTACGACGTACTCTAATGCGTAACACAGAGAAAAGTGATACATCCAAGAATCAGTAAAATCGAAAGAAATTGGAATACGTTTGAGTACTTATGCCTGTTCTTATTGAACGAGAGATGTTTGTTATATTACATGAACAACGCTCTTGGAATGAATTTTGAGACCCTCCACAAGAATCGTTGTTCACTCCTATAGCATTTGTGAAAAACACTTCGCTAAACGTCAGAAACATGATAAGACTGTAAGTTTTAAGTCCCATGGATCCAGTTAAAAGTAGAAACATATGTTAAATACCAAGACGAAATTCAATATAAAATATCATGTAGGAGAACAACTCACCAGCTGCAAAACAGCCTGTTCCGCCTACAAAGAAATCAAATAACACAAACTTACTTGCAATATAAATAATCAAGACCTACTGTAAACTACTGGCTTTTATTTAACATCAGTCTCATTTTGTTTGTTTACTCAGTTTTATTTAATGAGTCGCTTTGAATCAGTCTTCTAGATTCGCAGAAAGAGGATCAGCAACGTTTGGTCACACCATTATAGCTGACATCTAACAACTTAAAACTATTAGAAGGCTCGCGTAACTTTCAAAAGGACAAGTTTAGGTCAATTTAGCACTGTCGGATGTGACATGTTGCGTTTGTTTGCACACCCTGTTGCATGTTCTTGCGTCTTGCTGGCAGTTGTTGCGCAAAGTTTGAAACCGGTCAAACGTTTAGCTAGGCGCAAATAGAGGCAACAACTCCCAAGATTGCTGGGCCAGCAATATTGGGAGTTGTTGCGTCCGTTTGCACGTAGGTTAAGAGTTCATACCTCTTTTTCTGCCTGTTCCTGAATACAGAAATAAGAAAAACATAAATGAAGGTTAACAGAGAAGATGGCAAGTCTCAAGATAAGAGTGAACTGCGATTTCCATTACATACAGTCACTGTATTGTAATGAATTGGGCCAAAGGCGAATGATAACCGAAATACTAGTTGAACGCAATTTATATAAAGGAACACACGAACAGAAATAAAAGAACTGAAAAAAGGTGGGAAATGCAACTTAAAACAAGCAGAATATTGCTGAAGATTAAGAGTAGGTGAATCAGAAAATAAAAGAAAACAAACTACATTATCAAACTTACTTTGAGTAACTCCGCATCCTTGATTCTGTTCAGCATGGCTTCTTTTTCCTGTTTTCAATAAAGATAAAATAAATAGGATGGGTATAATTTAAAATATACGTATCTAGCTTAGAGATCGAGTATTAACTGTAATATCAAAAAGAATAAAACAAAAATACTTACCTTTTGAAAGTTGTCTTGAAACTCTTCATTCTGTTTTTTCAGGGCATTTGTTTTCATCATATACTACGAAAAAAAAGCCAACAGACCATACGTCAGAGTTAGGACACATGAAAGTGTCAAAATCTCTAGCGGCTGGAAAGGTTTGTTAGGCTACAAAATCAATGCTTTAGAGCTAAGAAATCTATCACAGAGTAACAACGTAATAAGCTCTGGTCATTACTGATGGCCGACCAATCAGAAAGAACAAATAAACAAAATAATGACAAAAGTCGCACCTTGTTTTTTAATTCTGCAAGCTCTAACTCTAACTTTTTCTGTCTTTCCTGTGCCTGGAATGATACAAAGAAGGTAAGGTGTAGTAAATGATAAACAACAAAAGAAATAACAGAATCTTACATTTGTCACCGGGTGTTTGAGAGGTCCATGTGAATACATGGATAAATAAAGTTGATACCTTAGCCTTGTAATCCTCTAACTTTCCAATGAGATCTTCTTTAGATATTGATTCCTGCAATAAAAAAGATGAATAAGTGCAATGTCACCAAATACACCATATTTCAAGATGGCGTCAAGCTATGTTATTCTTTTGTCTTTATGATACCTGGCCCTCGATGCCTCTAAATCTAAATCTAACATTGTGAAAGGCACCCACATGGGAAAATTAAATTGTGTATAGCGAACGGTCAGCGGCTATTTAGTCTTAATAATGGCTTTTACAGATTAAATCGTTGATGTCTTGGTCTCACATAAGGGAAGACTTAAGGCATTCTTTAAAAGAAGTGTTCTGAATCAATGTTAAGGGGAAGATGGTTCCACTCTGGCACCGTGCAAGCCAAGAATGATGCTCTTACAACTTGCTGTAAAACAACCTGCTTCAAATCAAGGGAAAATTTCTTTTCAATTCTGCCAAAGCCAAAGAAGGTAAGCAAAGAGGGTCAGAGTAATTGACATAAATATAAAAGAAGAGTAGTTTACCCCCATTTTGCAACAAGATGTACAAGCTCCTTGCTTTCTGGAGTAAATAAAGTAATTACCAATTCAATGTCCTCATGTTCTTCTTCTGGTACCGCCTCAAGCACGGATGGTTTCCTATCAGCTGTGACAGGGGCACTTAACTCAGTGTCACTCAAGTCTTCAGCTTCACTCTGAATCCCAACGTCCACCATCTCAACAGAGGTTGTAACTATAAAATGAAGGATAAGGAAATGATTTTCACCATAGCTACACACTTGTATGGCTCTAAAGGAATGGCTTTTCATGATAACACACGTCAAAAATGCAAGCAAGACTGCAGCATTACAGAGCTGGCTTGCAATGAGTCCGCAATAAAATAAAACAAAACATTCACATAGGCCAAGATGCTTAAAACAATCAGTTCAGAGCGTTTCCAATGCGTTGCAAATCTTTTAAGAAATGGTGATGTGAGGTTCGAGATAGAGAAGGATCGATCTCTTTTTTTTAATTATAACATCATAATAAATACGGTTTAAACGTAAAGGAACATGTTAATCCTAAATTGGAAACAAATTCTTATAACACATCCACTTCTTTTAGTTACACGTACCCGCTTCTAGTACCTTTTTTAGGAATTAAGTTACCTTGAACAAGTGTTGAGTCACTCTGTTTCTTTTCTGAACTACCCTCTCCTCCCACCGACTTCTCCAATGGTTCCACGACAGCGGGGGGCTTATCAGGAGACTTAGATTTGACAGGTTTATCAGACGTTTCTTTTGATGATTTCTCTTTCTTGTTCTTGTCATTTTTGGATTCCCTCCGAGAGAGAGATACTTTTCCTTGAATGCTATCACTAGTATTCTCTCGATTAGCTTCAGTAGATGGTGATGCTTGTGAACTTGGAGCCTTGGTGTTATTTTGTGGGGTTGATGCGTTATCACTTTGCTCTGACCCTGATCCTGCATCACTCTGCAAATGAACAAAATATGACAAAAGAAATAGTTTTAATAAATTCAATGCGTGGTCTTGATCCTCGCAGTGTTACAATTAGCTCAGTTGGAAAAGCGCTAGTGCATGGCTGGATGGCCGGACAGACCAAAACTTAAAGATCATCTGAGGGCGAAGGCATCGCCTTATACCTGAAAATAGAAATGACCGTCTATTCTCCAGATAAAGGGATGCAAAAACAGTGTTCTCAAGCAAGCTTTGAGACACAGCTAGAACATCGATGCCTTATAAAGACAGCTTTGGATGTGTCCATTTCAAAAGAGTATGCGTCAACCTACACGTACAGGAGTCAACCGAAACGGCATCCAATAAATGAAGAATATGACTGATGATGACGTTGACTGGAGAAAATCCTAAGCTATCAAGGATCACTGAAAGCTTTGATTTGGGAAATGAACTCTTTGAAGTGTTCACAAAGTATACAGGCTTTTTGGACCATTCTAGGAAGTGTAGTACAATGCAAAATAGCACCGTTGACTTTCTTGAACTCAATAAAGTCAACTAACGTACCGTTGAATTACTTTACAACTCGTATACTGTTTTCCTTTAACACACGTTCTTTGAACATTCATAGTTTTAATCGTTGTCTTAGTTGTCAAGTCTCAACAGAACAATCTTAACAGATCTTCAGAAAAGCACGCAAACTCAAGTCTTCAATCAAAAACGAAAATCTCCATTCCACAAGGAGTATACAATTTTACAGACTCATCATGTCAAACAAACGCTATTCTTAATGAACCAAGCAATTGATAACGTACCACTCAAGGGATATGCTAATACTTACCATGTTTCTACCCTTGTTCAAGAACCTGACAGCCTGCGCTGAAGATTTGAGGGACAATTTACGAGGGCCTTCTCCACCATCAGAACCCTCGGGTGAAAACAGACTGCTCCTTTTACTTGAGCCAGATTCAGCTACTAGTGAATTACGTTTGCTGGAATCCGACAACTCGGACTTGAGCTCTTCACTTTTTCTTCTCGCCTGTCAAAAGGAAAGTGTAATTACTTCGACAGTTGTTTGTAGAATTAACTGTACAGAAAGTGCGACATGCATGTCCAGCTAGCCACGCAACATCTCTCACGTACACAAAACTTGAGCGAACCACTGAACAACAAAACCCCCGAGATGTTAATATGAAATCCACACACACTATACTTTATTTCATACACATCATTTTGCCATCTCCGCCCGCAAATAGTAAAAGCTAGACGAGGCGGGCAGAGAAGAAAGGTCACAGCAGTCATAGATAATATTGTAAAGTAACTAAATAAACTGTGTGGATAAATAAGAATTACAGTCAGTGTATCTTCAGACTTGATCATTTCCTCCGGATGGTTCCCAAAGAGCGATACTATTATCTCTCTGTTGATAGTGACACTACACAAAGTATTTTTGTTACTGTAATTTGTCTTAAAGTTTTGAAGCCTTTGATTAAATGAACTACTGAATGTGGGAGTAGAAGTAAGGATGAGTGTTATGTGCAGCAGATTTCTTTAACACTGTTAGCCAAGTGAAAGACATGAAAAAACAAACAAAAACATGTGCACGGCTCCAAAGCAGGAAAACAGACTTTCTTGGTATTGTGTTTTAGCCAACCTACCACTTCAAGCGCTTTTTGCATCCTGCTAATCTCTACTTTGTGGTCATCTCTTAGCTGAGTAAGTTCTCTCTGATGGCTTCCTACAAGTTCTTTAACTTGAACGTCATAATGTTGCTTTAATTCTAGAACAGCATAAGTAGAAAGTTTACCAAAAAAGACCAAACTGTTTCTAAAATAGCAAAAAAAGCGATGAAATTTTCTAATATTATCACTCTACACTTAAAGTCAGACTAAAGGAAGAAAAGCTGTTTCACGTAAATCAAAAGGTTAGCGTTATTGTATGAAGCATTTAGTACAACTATTCCAAACCTTTGCTTCCTTATGTATACCTGTTCTTAAATCTGCTATGTACTGTTGTTGATCGCGGATTTTTTCCTCATAGATATCCTTTGATTTCTGAAAAAAAGAAGAAGAAATATTTACCGTTGACGATTATTAATTTGTTAATGACGGTAGTTTATGGAGACACTGTTGCTTGAGCTCTCAAAGACTATCAAATAATTTTATAGGAATCAAGCAATGATGCCTGCAGAAATTGGCTAAAATAATGACTACTTTATACTACAGGGAGAACAATTAAATTAAATTTGAAGAGGATCGTGATAATGGCAGTCATAAGTGCAACTTTTGTAAATGCAAAAAGAAAGCTTTATACAGGAAGGCTGACATTTTTCAGACTGATTTTTTTCAGGCTTTCTTTTAGCTACTGCAAAAGATAGGTTTATAACTGTGATGTGACTCTCACGTGACGCTATATATAAACTGCAGTGACGTTCCACAAATTCATCTCATGACTTTTAAGTTTAATTTAACTGTGATGTAATGTAGACTTCATTTGGTAAGAGTACATCTTTATTCTAAAGAGAGATGAGCATACAGTTGTGCAAGTTTAAGCTCTCTTGATAGGAAAAAAGTGTGAGATGATATGGACAGGGAGAGGAAAAGGAAAGATAAGAAAAGTAGGTGGAAAGCTTGCCCCACCCCCCAAGCCCAGGGGGGGGGGGGGGGGGGGGGACTCCGCATATGAAAGGGTTGGGGATGCTCGTCGGAAATTTTGAATTAAATCCCTAAAGGAGACCAATCTGGGCGTGGCCCAACGCTTTTTTGGACCCCTGAAAGTTATCATTTTGAACGTTGATTACATGACTCGAGTAAATAAAACGAATTGAAGATTCATAATTTTTTAATATTTCTTCAAGTGCAACCCTAAAAGAGACCTTTACGGCTAAATATAATGGTGTTTTGCCCAGAACACCCTAAACGAGACCAAAATCTGAAATTTACACCCCTAAGGGAGACGACAAGCATCCCCACCCCCTTCATATATGGAGTTCCTCTGGCCCCCAAAGCCCTTTTCCTTCTCTGTATGCCACAATAGACTCTAGCACTAGCCTATACGTGGCTAGAAAAGCCTAGCAATTGCCAGCTTGCTAAGAAACACTCCAAACAGTGGGTTATGACTGACTATTAAAATAGACTATTGTGCTGAAAAGTGAAAAAAAAAAATAAAGCAAAACTAACAACAAATATAATCCTTGAGGATGGTACTTCTGTTTGCTGTAGAATAAGGTTATTGTTAAATAATACATGTATTAGCAGTCTCAAGAAGCATTAACATTAAAAGAAAAGGAATATTTTATTCAAGTGGAGGCAAGATTTAAAACAATTTATCTTTATGATGTACATTGTAAGAATATAAATTTATCCATTACTTCAAAAATTACTGAAACAGGTGTAAAATTTTACTCATGATATGATAAAGAAGGCATGGGAAATAACTCTGTCTTAGGACATGCCTCAAAGACCAAGCAAAAGTAGAAACAGGCAGGATCAATGCTACCTTACTTGTCAGCTGCGAGGGTATGTCAGCCAGACCTTTACTTTCCAAGCCTTGAGTTGATCAAGGAAACATGTGTAACCTGTTTTATAGAGTATGCACACAGCAGCCATGTTGGAGGAGTAAAACAATAAAACGATTTCCTTTAAGAAAAAAATTTCATTTTCATTGTTTACTCCTGCAATATGGCCACCACGAACAGACTCTATAGTCTCATTTTGATTTTGCCTAATCGCTAAGGTACATGTATCAATTACCATAGCAATGAACATTAAACTTCGAACAAAGGTGAAAGGAATTTTTTTTCTTTTGGATACTAGCAGAGACTGATTATAAAGCTTAAGTCAAGAAATCCCATAACCTCTTCAATCAGGCTGCTTAATTTCATTATAGAAACAGGCAGCAAATAAATAATAGAAACAAGTTAAAAAAGAAATATAATAATATTGTTGTCATCATCATCACATTTTCTACACTTACAGTTTGTACTAAAAACAGTAAGGTTTGGGAACAGTACAATGTGTGCGAGTTACTTTTCGGGTGGAGAGAAGTGATGACTAATGTAAGACATATAGTCATTATTTAAGAACTGAAAAGGTGCATTGCTTTCTTGAAATAACTCAAAATCATTATTCATCATTACCTGGTTGTCCTCTCGTACTTTCTTGTGTTTTTCAAAATCCCTTTCTTGTTTGTCTTCTAGATGAGCTACACTAAGTTCCAAGTCAGCAATTGTCTAAAATGGACACACATACATGTGACATGATTTTGCAACATGAATTTCACAAAAACATTCCCGAAGTTGTATAAGTTTATATCACAGAGACTTAAAATGTAACAAAAACAAAATAATTAAGAATAAGGTCAAATTTTAACCCACTTGACTTTCAGCCCTGTAAGTAAGCCTAATTAAAATTAATGGCAGTTAACACTTCCATGTACCGTGCATGTACATGTACCTTGGCCCTGATAATTCTGGATATCACAAAAACCTCATTCAAATACATATTGTATATTGTTTATAACAAGTAAAATTTGTATTAACGTGGACACCTTCCCTACTCTCACCAGTTTACACTCAAACAAGGGTCCTCTAAATACACGAAATATTACAGAGGTGAGTGTCAGCTAAATACAGGGTATCCTGTTAACACTTGCAAAATCATGAACATCAGAAATATTTGACGAAATGTATAATTATTATGTTAGGCTGCCTGCAAATGGATGCAACATTGTTGACCAACAACTCCCAACATTGTTGGATGTTACATGTTGCATCCAATTGCACACCCTGTTGCATCCTGTTGGATGTTGTTGCGCAAAGTTTGAAACTGGTCAAACTTTTCAGCCAACAACTCCCAACATTTCTTTTGTTTCGTGATCGCCGAAGTGTAGCACAACAATGTTCGATCCGTTTGCACAGCTCTTCCAACGTTGTTGGGGCCGCGCACGCTCACTATGCATGGTTTACAAAGACTTATGGGTTGTATCCTTCCCACGATGCACTGCAGGTCCCAACATTGTTGGGAGTTGTTGCATCCATTTGCACACCACTGCCAACACGCACGCAACAACTCCCAACATTGTTGGCACAACATTGGGAGTTGTTGCATCCATTTGCACACCACTGCCAACACGCACGCAACAACTCCCAACATTGTTGGCGCAACATTGGGAGTTGTTGCATCCATTTGCACGCAGCCTTACAAGGAAAATGGTGAGAAGAAGTAAGAAAACTAAGACAACAAGCAGCAATGATAACCAGTTTGTGGTTTTATAGTGCGCTTATGATTTCTGAGCTGCAATATTTTAATTGGCCAATCTACAATACACAACCATCATCCTTGAAATATATCAGTTGTTGATTCTTTCGGCCATCCTTAGTTTGACAGGATACTAAAACTAGCAATGTTCTGCAGAGTGAAACTTTCACAGACAACATCCAAGACAGCCAAGAAAATGCAAAAACACAATCATGTAAGTCCAGTGTATAACCAAAAATCTCCACTGAATTTTAATGTTACATGAATGTCTCATACTCATCCAATCATTTCAGTTGAGGCAGTGGTGTCACTCTTTTGTCCCATACCTACATTGTATCTCAAAATTTTGCCTTCTGTATATGCCCAAAAAAATGGAAACTGAAGGCTGTAATTTGGACTTATAAGCAATATTTCACCATGGGTAGTTTTGCTTCTTAGTAGCCACATGGCCAGAAAAAATTTCGACTAGCTTCAAACAGCTTTTCTTTTTGGCAAAAGCTCAAGGGCAAGCTAAGTTGGTTAAAAATACAAAAGTGATTGGAAATGCAGTAACACTTAAAAATTTGGACCCACCCAGGTCTCATGTTTCATACTCCATACATACATCTTTTTTTTTCTTCAAATGACCTGCCCCCCTTTCCTGAGAGTCTGACATAGATAGAGAGGTTACAAAGGCATCAAAAACTACATGTACTATACATGCTTTAAAAAACAATAACATTTAAATCACCTTATGAGCTCTTTGAAGATCTGTTTCCTTTACAGCAATTTCAGTTTTAAGTTCCTTCACTGTCTCAGCTGCTTTCTATATACATAATGAATAAACAGGGAGTTGATGCTCACTAATTTCACCATGAATAAAAATAACTGCTCATGGTGAATCACACACAGCATTAATCAACTATGTTAAATAATAACTCCTGGATTAGATGGGGTTTAATGTATCAATATCCTTCTGGTACTAATTTTCATTAAATTAGACCACAATTAATAGATATTGTACTGAATGGACTGATCTAGAACTGAGCTTGGTTCTAAAATGCTACTAACTACATGTAAAGGGAATTAAAACAAATGAAGAAGAACAAGATTTCACAGAATAGTAAAGAGTTACCCTGCAAAACTATAAAATCACTTACTTTTGCGTTTTCACCTTGAACTTTAAGCCTGCGATAGATTGAATAAGGAATTTATAACATAAACCTCTGGTCTGTTAATCAACTTGTGTGTGCTGATATTTTTTACGGTAAAATGCTTTTCATAAATTCTGTTATACACTACATGTATCAGAAGTAAACAGGTACTAGTTAATGTAGACCAAGAATACCTTTCAATTTCTACTTGTTTCATTTCCATGGATTTGTACATTTGAGACATTTTCCCTTCACTGTCTTCAAGATCTGCAAGAATATCATTTCAGAAAAATTATTTCTACAACTTATACTTTTTTTATAATATATTAGTGCTGATGTACAGTTTCTGATGGGCACTGAAGAGCATACTTTGGTAAACTAGGAAATCTTAGTTTTTAATACAATTATACAATTTCATACAATTCATATGATTCATGCATCCTGGATTTTCAAGGTTTTTAGTCTTGAATTCCTTATAATTTCAGAGTACATGCAGCTTGGAAATGTAACTTAGATGCCTCAGGCTCCTGATTGCAAAAAATCCTACAGATAAAAATTCTACATGATGTAACAATAATAATCTAATAAATAATTTATTCACTTCTATAGTGCAAATTCATGAACTCAAAGTTTTCATAAATCCATGTTGGATATTCACTTCCCTTTGTACTTATGTCTTTTATTATCAAAAAACATGTAAATATAATGCTAGATAAGTGTTATAAATAATGCAAAAAAGTAATTGACAGCTAACTTTTATAACTCTTATCCACCTACCATTTTGAACTCTGATTAACTTTTCTGTCAGTGACATAATATCATGTTGGGATTGTTGAAGAGCTTTCTCAAGTTTCTTTTTTCCTCTGGAATGAAACCACCAACAGCAAAATAGTATCAGACAAAATCAAAGTAAACATTGATCATAAGGAACACTGGCAGTGTACAGTCATGTTTATTGTAGGGAACCTACTCATCCCTTAGAATACAAAACAAGTAAGTGCATGAACAATCAACAGTATCTACAGAACTTATATATTGCATGTACACGTAGTTGACAATCTGCTGTAAGATTTTGCTTTTACAAAGTTAAAAAAAGCTTTTTTATGCTTGCAGTTATAATTATTAAAACATGCAATCATGTACAGTGTAAAATACATGTACACACACAAATTCAAGTACAATGAAAGCTCAATCTACACATAAAACAAAATGAAGTGGCTTTTATGTACAGCAGCTGAGTTTGTACACAATCATCTAGCAAGGAATCATTTACACCACATTGTAGCATATGATTACTGCTATACAGTCTTTTTGGCACAACAAACCTTTTACAATGCAGTTCCTGTATGTTGGATTGGATTAGCTCTCACAAACCTTTTTTAATATTAGTTTATAACATGCTATCACAAAGGAACAAAATCTCCCCCTCAAAACCGTTATTTCCAATTTGGTAGCTATCTTCTAGTTGAAGTAAACCAAACTGATAATAGAAGCAGAATAAAACCCACTAAAGTGAACAATTACTTCCCTACAGTGATAAAATACAGTTGATCAAACACTATAGTTATTAATTAATTTGAACAAATAGACTATGAAGTGATAACTAACAGATATTAAATCACTCAAAAACTAACATACCCTTCATCAGCAGCTAAAGTAGGATGCAAACCTTGGGATTCAAAACCCTTGCGTTGTTAATTAACCAAATGGTTTGTTTATCAAGAAAACTGAAACCTGATAATCTGAAACCCGTGCTGACCACCCTTATGACCTCTTCCTTTCAAAGGGGGTTTTGTTTAACTGAAATCAGAATGCTCTCTTGAAAATGCCTAGCAACTGTTGTGAAATTATCATAAAAACAATAAACTTGAAATACTGTCATGAGATGACAACAAAGGAGCCAATTAATTACCATTGATTGTATGCATGCCATATCTTTCAACATTATTAAGTCAAAGCTTAATAAGTGTCTAGAATTCATTTAAATTGTAGTAATAATAATAGTATATCTTTGATGGCCATTCAAGTCTCCAACTGAGTTATATTTGTACATACTAACTAATGCCTTCAAAATTTGTTCCTTTGAAAATAAACAAACCCTAAAGTTTCACTGTGCTAGAAAATATTCAAGATCAAACATTATATTATCACAGTTTTTGAGAGCATTGTGTAATCGTCTGTGTTAATACAACTGACAATCATTCAAGTGTAAAGTTTCCTTTTCAAACATGTTAAGAATTCTGATGACTTACTTTTTGGTTTCTTTAGGATTCGCTAATTCAAGAGCTTTAATCACATCTTTTGAAACAGCTGCCAGTCTTTCAGTTGCTTTTTCTGCTTTATCCAGGGCTTCTCTGTTAAGTAAACAAAAAAAATTAACACTAACAGTAAATTCAAAACATTGTGTTAGGGAAAATACAGTGGATATTACCAATGTGTGTATGTAGTACATGCAGGTGAGTGGGGAGAACAGTAGGGGGTTGGGATAAGAGGAGTAGGGCTTGGGGGGGTTACTGTACATCACAGGAGGCCTTAGCTTCAAGAAAAGTGACACTGAAGCAGTATAAGCTCATGAGCAGAGATTTTCCAAAACAAAAATGCCATTTTAAGCTACAGTACAAGCATCTAAGCCACTTCTGGTCACCAAGTAACACATGTAGACACAAAGACGAACTATCCTCGCCTTTGTTAACATTTATGAGTTGAAGCTATATTTGATTTTATTTCATATTCTTAAAAGTTGTTCTTTTCTTCTCCTACATTTTGCCTCAAAATTGTTTCACAATCAAACACAAGGGAGCATAAGAGAATATTAAATTGTTAACAAAGTATGGTAAAAGTGGTTACTGAGTCAAAATTTTCATTTATTTTTTAATAGTGGTCAAAGTACAGTGTAGAAGAATTCTTCCATGTACAATCAAAATGCAATCTATGTTGCTGGGACCAGCTTAGGTAAGTGTATATATGTGCCTGCTGCATGAGGTGCATGTAGTTTAGTGGAGGTGTCAACTGACACATGGTTACATGTAAACATGTATGTACAACAATATTAATTTTACCGGACATTAGCACCAACATATTCAATATCAAAGTCTGGTGGTTCAACTTCAAAGTCCTCTTCTCCTCGCCCATTTTGAACAAAAAACTGAAAGGAAGATAGATTATATTTACAAAAGGAACAATCTATAGTAATTATCGCATAGCTGTACATTCAAGTGGTTACTTATGTAAATGCATATATTTACTGCAGTATTAACTGAAAATATGTAACAAACATTAATAAAAGTGAACATGTACCTCTTGTAACTGGGCTAAAAGCTGCAAAAGAATGAAGAATGATGTAGATTAGAAGTACAAAATTAAATAAAAGTGACCAAATCATCAGCAAGAGAGAGGGGGGTTTACATGTTAATTAAGTTTTAATTTGAGTCTGAGCTTTAATGTCAGCTGTAGCATAGTGAGCACATGAAGTTATCCTCTTACAGGCTCCATTCCCCAAACAATTGATAAAATCTGAATGTCAGCGCTTCAAAATACATTCAGCAACACCATACACAGTGTATTATACTGAAAATAACCTGTCTTGTTAAAATAATAATACACTGTACATGTATTGTATCTCACATCTAAAGGTGATGAGAAATAAGGTCCCAAGCCACCTGGAAAGTAGTGGAAGACTTCAAATGAGATGAAAATAGCTGAACTACTGCAGCCTTAAAAAATGACAAAGATACACTGTACATGTACTACTTAGTGGATGACAACTACTATAATTTAATTTATGAAGAATATCTGCTAGAATGAACATTCCTTCCTGTCCTGAAACTGCTAAGGGACACGGGTAACTAAATGGATTTTGAACACTAGAACTACACATAGAGTTGAGCAGGTTTTGAGCTTGGAAATATTTTGAATGAATTAACAAAAAGAATCCAATTCATAATTGCTAAATATTAACACAAACCCTTGCTCTACGGCCACAGAGGTTTTCAAATCCAACAATGAAAACAGCCACTTGTTGCTGATACTAAAAAGAAATAATATATTCACATGTGTATCAACTTAGTTGTTATTTAAACCAGCTAATGAACAAAACCATTCATCAACACTTGTCATCCCAGATGTCATGCATTGCAACTGGAATTTTGGTGTTTTGCTTGATACAATGGTCATCAGTCACTGTTAACAACAACAGTCCTAATCAGGACTACGATCACCCGGATGATCAAACTCAACCTACTTTTGAAATGACTCCTGGGTTCAAACCTTTCACAGTTTCACATACAATGCTAGTCACATACGATAGTCGTAAGTATAAAATCATACTGTCTAAGTCGGCCTTTAGCAAATCCAATTGCACTATCCAGGGGATAGAGATTTATCCAGTGGAAAAAAGTGTTTTCCACTTTTTGAACGACTGGGACTGGAAGATTTTTTGTGACAAATGAAATCAAAAACAAATTGCCAAAGGAGAGAGCCTAGGATTGAGAGCAGTCAAATGCACTTGCAAATCTCACTAACACATCAAGTTCTACATGATGTACACTGTCAGTATCAATATTGAATGCACTATACCTTTCTCTTGGCCACTGGGTCTGACAATATTATAAGAAGCTGAGTCTGGAAAAGACAAACAAACAAGGTCCTGAAAATGGATTTAAGGTGATTCCCTGGTTTTGCACTGTGCATCTCTTACTGCGCATAACAAGATGGCCTCCGTAAAAAAGAGCATGTGAAGTAACATTATTAAAATGAAGTTGACTGAAGAGAAACGCTATTGCAATGTTTGCTTGCGGTTGTTTCTTGCCGAGGTGAGACTCAATGTGTTGGTAATGTGCATAGCGTAAGCAGTACGTGTGTTGCTGAGTTTGACTTCCTCAGAGAGAACCTCGATAGTGGATGTTTAACTTGTGCTTACTCACTTTGATTTTTATTTAAACGCCTTCTTTATCACATTGTGTCCTAAATGTGATATCTCGATGTAAATTCTATAAAAATGGATTTTTTAATACTTTCTTCCCCCTTTTCACAAACATTCTATTTTGAAACTCACCCCAGTCCTCTCTCAAAAATCAGAGAAAATGCATTTGGTGCGCACTTTCTGCGGCTTTACCGTAAACACGAGTGCGGTGACCCCCATTTTTTATTTCATGATTTTAATAAGGACAGTGCTTCCTTTCGGTGAGAAAAAAATTGGCACAAATCTATGTTCCGTTTTTTGGCAATTTTACTACATAATTGTATGGATTGAGCTATCACAGGTCGAATAGCGCGTAAAGTAAAAAGAGGAGCATTAAAAGGCATTTTTCTGGTATGTAAGTGGATAAACAATACAATAAAGTCAAATTCTGTGTGATAGCACATGCATCATCAAAAAAATCTCTCTTTTTTGTCTAGTTTTGGACTGCGCATGGTTTTTGTCGAAGGGTTCAAAATAGCTATATTTGTCAGCATTGTGATGTCAAAATGAGCACCGTGACCCCCACTTTTTATTACTTATTATCATCTTCTTGATTTGTTACATCAGTGTACCAAGTTTCATTTACAATCTATGTTGGGTTCTTTTACTAAGGAATCACCTTAACCTTAAACTGCAATTATTAACAATATAGGTTTTGGCGACCAGAAATACATGTACTTTCTAATGATTGTTATGAAAAAAAAAATTATTATTATTCTTATTATAAACTATAATAATAAATTTATTTATTATTTATTATTATTTCTAAAAATCAGGAAAGTGTTCTTGTTTTTGTTCTTCTTCCTAGAAGCACCCATCTCTTTAGTGCTAAAATGTTTAAAATCGATATTCTGGATGATCATAAATTTTTTTGCTTTTCTTACTTTATACATGTAGATGAAGTTCAAGTCACTCATCATGCAAAGGGTTGTTGGAGAGAGGCTTTTGATTTAGTCCAGTTACTCTTATTCAAGGTGACTCAGTGAAGGGAATCCAAAGTAATAAAACCAGAAAATATTTACCGCAAACCAGCATTCCCCGAAGTTCCAGCGACTAGCAAAAGTTGCTAACTACATGTAGTTTTCAAGGAAGTGCTGGCTACTTAACTTGAAATAATACATCCATCAAACTTGTTTCTCACCAATTTACATGGTGAAATAGATCAAAATTGTATAGGAAAAAAAAGGGTGCCATCCTCATGGCTAATATTGCTTCCATGCAGTTTGCTAACAATGCACTGAATGATCTTTGCAGTAGTCCTGTGCCAAGCTCTTAGTCAGTGCAAATGAGCAAATTGAGTGGATGAACAGCGAAAAAGCAAGCAATGAAAATCAGTAGCTCTCATGCAACTTTTCTTGATCCACTTTCCCTACTATCTTGATGACTGGGAAAGCTTACTTTGCAGGAACCCCAAAATAAAAGTTTCTCATGGGAGGGGGGTACCATACCTACCCACACACGTGGTTTTACTGTATGAGAGGTGTTCTACTCTGTCACCATCTACTCTTAAAAATCACTTCTCCTTCAACTTTAACCCTTTAAGACCTGTTACAAACGTCACACTACTGCCATGCTAAGCTGGCTCAACGGTAGCTCAACTGTAGCACGACACTAGCACGACTTGGTTTCATACATTGAATTTAGTTCAGTCGAATGCCACGGCTGTTGACAAAAACAAAACACAAAAATAAAGATACAGTTTGGCAAACTTTTAAATGTATTCTAATGTATTTATGATTTATGAATTGAGTTTGGCATGGCAGTAGAGCAACATTTGAAAGCAATTTGTTTCAAACGTAGCGCTACTGCCATGCTAAAGTTGAATTTAATTCAGTCAATTTAGTTTGGCATAGCAGTAGCATGATGTTTGAAACGCACCTAAGCCTTGGATATCAACATGTTTATTCTCCTCCCTGCTGTCCATAATTATGGTTCTTGTTGCACCGTTTGAGCGACATTTCATCACTGCTGCTCCTCCCATCCCAGTAAGGAGAAATTTGATGCTGGTCACTATCTTGAGGCTTCACGGGTAAAAGAATGCTGCACTGTGACATACACCAATTATTCCCACAGAATACCCATAACGAGTGGTACCGGTATACCAGTATACTCAAAATCATTAGTTATTTTCAGGTAAAAGACACCCGTATTACCCTCAAGCCGGCTGGTCGACCCTTCTTACTTTTGTCAGTTGTAAAGTCTGTTTCCTGTTTTACATTTTCCAAGCAGCATGAAGATCGCGTGTAGAAAATCAAAATAAAGCCTTCCTTCCTGAGGTAGAGGAAGCCATGATGCGTTTCAGGGAAATAGAATGCTCAAATGAGCTTGTGATGAACATATTTAAAAAGCATCGTTCTGAGGTCAACTAGAGGCCATGTGTTGCCCTTTTAAGCGGTACGAAAACAACCTACACCAGGGACAAACAGTACGTTCGTGGCAGACATTGAAAACAAATACCTTTTCAAGTTACGAAAACAATAAAATGTTCTAAAACAAAAGAATATTTTCCCGAATTATGGCCTAAAAATTATGAACGCCTCTCGGGTCCCAAGAGGACGCCTTGCATAATGACAAAATGACTGCTGCGTATTGAAGCTGGGCTTATGCCTCGCGCTATGTCTGTAATCAAAGATTAAAAGCTAGTTCATGCTTATAATAAACGTTTCGGTATATTAGAAACAGTCCTTCCTACCATATCATCCACAAATTCCAGGGTCGCTTGTTCCCTTATAAATTCCTCAGCGATTCGTTCTACTTCTCTTTCATCAAGTTGATGTCCGGATAATTTTTCGCTGAGTTCGTAAGAGTCTATAGTCTAAGAAAAAAGACAGAGATTAAAAATAAGCTCACAAAAGGGTAAAAAAGAAAAAGGAGAAATAACGGCTGATCAAACTGCTTTTCTTACCCTTGTAACGCGTTCGTGTATGCGGGTCAATTCTTCCTGCGTTTCCACAACATGCCGGATCGCCTTCTTCCTCGCGTTGTCTTTGAGTATAGCGAGTGCAGGGGCATCGCCACGTTCGGAAAATTCCTCTACCTCCAACATTGTTTACTTCTATAAGTGACTAACCCATGACCTTAACAATTATTTCGCTATCTTGAAGGAAACCGATAAAAAATATTGACTCCGAAATATGCAGATTACCTTGACTCTGGGTTGCTATATAAACTGCTTGTATAAAATTCAAAATATGTTGAGATACGCCTCTCTAGGGAGGGGTGCGTGTAAAGTACCCACAATTCCTGTTACTCGAGCCACGCGCTTACTTACCTACAAGGAGATAAAAAAACACTGGCTACAGAGAAATAAATTAACGTAAATTGCTTGGTTTATTTAATTGTTTCAACTCATGACGACACTTGGATTAAGCCAGTTTTAAAGTTTAGAAAACTTTTTTTTTTCAACTGCATAAGCAGGCTCCTCTTTAGCTTGTATGTTTTGTTTTCCCAATAGAGTTTCCAAACATTTCTATGACATGTATTGGGAAAACAAAACCTACAAGCTAAAAGAGGTCTATTGCATTAAGTTGGTCATTAAATTGGTTCGAGATTGAAATGATGAATATATGAATTCAAAGTGGGAATTGCGATGCGAGTGAAGAAATAAATGCAAAGGAGATCATCAGAGTGTTGGCTTGCTAGCTCGGACAGCAGAGCACTGCATCCGTATCGCAGTGAAGTCAGGGTTCAACAAGCCTGAATCTTTTCAGGCTTTTTCGCAACTGCAGAAGTTGCATCTTTAACTGGAACGATCTTCTTTGCATTTATTTCGTCACTCCCGCAGTTCAAAGTATATGAAATTCATATGTTAAGTCATTTTAAAAACAACTTTCACCAAACGATCACCGCAACAAACTACAGTTGATCAGATAGCCTAGCACGCAGGCGTTTTTAGGGGAGCTTGTATTAAGGGGAGGGACGAATTCGAAATACTAGCTCCTCTAAAAATGCCTGTGTGTGAGGCTAATGATCAGATCCGCCGGACCTTTTTTCCAAATCGCACTTCACCGCTAAAGTGTATGTTTGGCTTATGCCCGATGATGTTAATTACCATTTATGGCACTGATATTGCGGCCGAATGTAGAACTAAATTATTACAACACAATACGAGGAACTAAAAATAACCAAGAGAACAGATCTAGAGAGCTGATTTACAAATGGGTCTCGGTAGCTATTATATTGGTACGATCATTAACGGTTAATATCACTTGAGGTTTTGTATCATTAACAGCTGATACTGGCTTAAGATACAAACATTGCGGGTGCATGGAAACCAAAGACACCCATAGAATACTCGGTTATGAATTGTACTGTTTTGTTATGTTGTGTTTGTCCGTTCCCTGTTTTATTTGTTATATTTTTTGCCAAAATAACCAGGTATCTGAGCTCGGAGTTCTTTATTTTGTATAAAAGCCAAATTGAACTGATCATGATCTTTGTCCAATGTGTGAGACTTTGGAATCCGCTTTCCAAAGTAAATGCAACACCTCTCGTCAAATCATGCACCACTTCACTCTCTTCACTGTGTGGCAGTCGGAGGATACAAGCTAAGTCAGCGTAATAAATACAAAAAGGGGTACCGGTAGCTACCGGTGGAATATATTTTGTAAAAAGGGAAAAATACGCCTAACTACAGCGAGCCACAAACAACAGAAAAACGAAAAAGAAAAAGTTATAGTTTGTTGTAAGTGGCTCGCCACAACAACAGTAATTCCTCACTATTGTTCTTGCAAGCCACTAATGACACAAACGACGATTACGGCATTTATAAGAATTCACAAATAATTTAAAAGAAAAAATGTGATATGTGACAAATTTAACATTTTAGTTACAACGTCAATGTGCACGGCCCGTGAAATTCTTAGATATTATGCAGCCAGTAATAGTTTCATTTTCGGCCGGCTTTATTTGTGTCGAGGCGCTTGTTGTTAGCCCGCACTTGTCAGAAAATTAATACCATCATCTGTTTTTCTCCACGTCCCAATGGTTGGCCTAGTGGAATTTAGGAAGGGTGAGATAGCCTATCCCTTGTCACCGCGGCTCAGCAAGCTCTGCAGTGCCGTACACGGAATGTTTAACCCTTTCACACAGTTTTTGCGTCAGCCCTCTTTGGTGAACAAGCAATACTCACCAAACAAATATTTGAATGCCTGACCTTTCAAAAACCCGAACGCTAAAATATTAATCGTCCTCAAAGTTTTTCCTGAAACTGTAACAAAAGTAACCAACGCAATGTGAACATCATATGGACCGCTATAGCGATCACAGGTTTACTTAAGGGCGCATTCTGGTTGTTTTTTGTGGAAATGATGCTGATTTGGAAGGAAATATATTAGGGTAGAAAAGGTATACACATAAACCAGTTAGTCTGCTAATGGGATCAGAGGCACCTTGTTTTGCTGGTGGACTATCTGCCGGTATTTGTCTACTATATACTGGTACAATTCGCATAAAACAGTAAATGTAACGCCACGTTCACTTGGGTGGATTGAAAATTTAAACCGGTAGCAAAATAAAGGTTTTATTGGTGACGATGAAAGAGAAACAAGACGTACTTGAAAGTCTTTCTGAAATGATTATGGTCACATCAGCATGTGAAGCTCGATAGCCGGCCAAATCCCCATCAACCGTTGAAGATGTCTTGAAACAGTTTCATGTCCAGTACGGAGCTGACTGGCTATCTGATGATGATTATATATCACATAAAAACGCCTTCATCTGGAAGCATTTACCTTGTCAACAGAGGAAATTGGAATTTTGATTATGTCCCGTCTTTTGACTAGGTTAATGTTCCCGGTTTCCAGAACAATCTTTTCAAGTGTAAATCCTGAAGCCCCACTCCAGTCAAGAAACGGTGGCCGGGAATGGTTTGGTTTCGTGGAGAAGGAGGCACGCTTGACTGATGACAACCAAATGGCGCGGGCGACTAATAATACAGAACCCGCAAAGTTTTGAGAGAAGAAAATGCGGGCTCCGCAGACACGCCACTTGGTTGTCATCAGTCAGAACTGAGTTCCTCCTTCGCTATTGCAGTGTTTACCACACAGTACCCGACGCATACTGACTAAACTTGTGATTTAGATTGAAACCTTGAAATAAAATGGTACATCGTAAGAGCAGCGTAGAAACTTAGTCTCTCCTTTGCTTTGCGTTGTTACCTTCCTTAATTTAGTGCTTCTACTTTCTTCAGCGGAAACCGAGATGAGTTTGAACATGTCTTTCCAAAAATCACGATGACCTATCTATGCATCTATCAATGTATGGCCGGTCGGGGTAGGCAGGGAGCGAGCATAGGTTGGGGGGTTGAGGATCTGACATTTTTCGAAAGTTTGATGTCAAGTTCCCTACCCACAGGCAAATCATTCCGTTCAAACGAAAAAATTTCCCTATCCCCGGCAGCATATTGCAATCAAATATCCCAAGGTTGGCATGGACCAAAGAAAGTTAAATGAGGCAACAATACTGGGCATAAAACTCTTTAATCTTATCTCTTAAGTTGCTAAATAATCAGAGGTACCTCTTTCCCGGGTTTACTCCCTATAATGGTCTACACCAAGAGGCCATGCCCGAAAGGGGTACCTTTTTTATGCTTCAGGTATATGAATTTCGCTAGTTGAAGTCCATGAAAGTTATGAAACGGTAAGAAAATCTGTCATTTCGGTCTGTATAAAGGCCCAAAAGGGTTAACAGAGGCATTTTATGGCTGTGAAAAAAGTCGCAAAAACGTTTTGTTTTTCAAAAAAACAGTGAATTTACGGAAGTTTAGTAAAGAGCCGGTGCAAATTTCTAAACCAAGGTATGTGAAAAGCATACCACTTGTAAATAAAAGGTATAAAAGGGGTACCTTTTCTTTGGTAAGGGTAAGGGTAAGGGTTTGGACCTGGGAGCGGAGCCTCTGCATATGGACTTTGTTGAGAACCCCTTTCCCCCCAATGGCCTTTCCCTTGCTCTACAAAATCTCCTACCTAGCGGAGAATTACACTGAACAGTAAACTAAATAGAAACTTCAGGAGATCTCATGAGAGTTTGTGTTTTGTGAGTTTTAAGTATATATATATTTTCTCGATAGTGACAATAGCTAAATAGAAACTATTTATCGCTTTTAAAGGCTGGAGTAAGCTTCAGTTTGAAACAAAACCTAATCTATCGCTTCTTCAGTTACATGGAGACTCAGTTCCTTGAGCTCGTTTCGGAGGTGCCACAGACTAAATCTTGCACCGTTTACTTTCAAAAAGCCTGAAACCATCTCAAGTTCGTCACAAGTTGCATTTCGACGACTCGCCACCTTCGGATTCTGTAGAAAGATCTTGAACATCTTACAAGGAAGAGGGTTCATTTCTGCTGTATTCTCTTCTGCTAGATCATGAACAGTGATCAATCCGCAGCTAGTGGGTACAGAAGTTACCTCAGGCCCAAAAGGTCCCTTCAGGGACAAAGCTTGGCTGCATAAATCTTGAATCCAGGAGTCACTGAGGTCTTCATGCTCTAGCTCAGCTGCAGCAATCACTTCTACGACTGGTTGCGGTTCCAGCATTCTGTTGATGTGAACAATCGCGTTAGAGGGAACGCATCCGGGTGGAAAGCTTACCTCTACTATAGATTGAGTAGCGTTATTTGAGGCAGCCGGTGGCTGTGGTGGACAAAAGTCGCTTTCATCATCTATCAGAGAGGATGCAGTGGTAGGTAAAACCTTCTGGCGTAATTTCGCTGCTTGGAAGAGTTTTTTGGGGGAAATTCTTGATCGGTTGCACTGGTGTGAAGAGGTATATGTAGATGCATCAGCATTTTGAGGCTCGTCAATCTCGTCAAACCATCGACATCTTTTGTGCAGCGTTTCGAGCAACTCTGGTTGCTGGTGGAGGCCAGGTTCACTGGGGGAAGAAACAGCTATATGACACTCTAGGTCTGCAGGCTCTTCGCTTTGATCTATGCAATACCAAACAGAGTCAGCTTTGTTCCAAGTTTGTTGAACTTCACGAATTGTTATCTGAGTGTTCTTTTTGTCATCTCCTTCTTCAAGAGGTTTGAATAAACCTTTATTGATGCCTGCCATATCGGGTGGAGCAATTTCAATTTTACTGAGTGACGAGCGAGGCAAAATGAAAACTAAGTTTGTCAGGAACCTGATCGAAATGATACAAAACATCCAAAGCGTGGAGAAAAAAAACAAAAACATCGCAAAAACATTTGATCGCGAAAACAAATATTGACAATTCTTCGGGGAGGGGGTGGTTTGTTACCACTCTTAATTTACAGCCTGTGTTTCTTTGTGTTGATCAATTGATCAATCAATTTTCAATTCAGACCTAACTTAGGCTTAAGTAGATTTCTAGGTAAAGTGTCTCGTATATGAAATCAATTTAGCGTTGAAATGGACAAGGTAACTACACCTCCTTTCGAGGGTAGCAACAGTGCATTCAAGCTTTTCAAAGATCGCCGGCCTTAACAACTCTTAATTAGTTAATTAGTGATTATGATGCATATGAAAAAAGTAGTATTGTGTTTATCCTACACTGGAAGATTGTTTTTTATGCCATGGTCGTTTAGCTCAGGGATGAATCATATCACGAATCATTTTCGCTTTGATGATACAAATCGATCGCTTTAGTCGATATGTCAAGCAATTAAACACTCAGCTGATCATGATGTTGTTTGAAATTGATAATTATTTCTGCTAATTAACCCAGGAAAACTCCAATGCAAATGTAATTAGAACGCTAGATTGTTCGTAAACCCATGGAAGTCCTCATAACACGTGGTATTTGGGATATTCTCCTCCTTGAGAAGATTAATGACAATGTTTTCATAGGCTAGGCCTAATAGGTCTTAAAACGGCAACGATTGATCGAAAATGCCGACGAGACACGTCAAAGAGAATGAACTGATTTTCACTTTAATTGAACAGGTCGACCTACAAACTACTTCACAAATTGGAAATTTACACGATTAAGGTATTTGACTACAAAGGAGATTCCTTTGATTTGTTGTTTTCAGGTGCAAATCAGTGTTGCTCTTTTATAAAGTGGAATATTTAATTAGTAAATTTACATGAGAAAGCAAAAAACGAAGTCAATTCTGGTGTTTGTAGCATACTGACTTCGTCGTGAAAATTGCCTACCCATCAATGAATTTTTAAATGTCATTATTCCTTCCAGTAGCAATATTTTTGAGAAATCTATCCCAGGAGGTGACCACTTTGAAACCCTATGATAATCACACAGTAATTAAGAAAATAAATTAGGTGCCCAATTAAACATTTCGCAATAACCTTTGGGATAACTGTATACATATTTCTAGTAGCTCTGCGTAGCAATATATTCAGCACTTGCAAGATGAAAAGGAGCAGTTCAAATAGCTGTGTTTCCACTCAGCTTAATGATTGTTTTGAATTGGCTGAGAGCTCTCTGGGCAGCAGTAACCATGGGTCAAATTCCGAAGATTCTCCACCATTAGCTGGAAGCAGTGTAGAGAGTAGGCAATCACGAGGTCAAGATGGAGTATTCAAAAGCCTGCGCAGGAAGCTCACTACGATTTCGCGACAGTCATCGAACTCTGTATCGGCAGTCGTTCCTTTCAACAGTGGATCCGAAGATGAAAAAGAAAAGAATCACATCTCAGTAGTACAAAAGGCACGAGCGCCACATTATCGATCCGTTCCACTCCCTAATGGCTTCATTCCATCAGAGGTGCTGATGATATTAGACCATCAAGATCAGTCCGTTTACTCCACCGAAGCCGGAAATGCAGCAGCTGCAATCAGATCTGAGAAACTAGGCAATCAAAGTCCAGCAGAGACAACTGAAGACGATGTGAATGGTACACCGTAATTTTTAGGGAGTTATTATAACTCCAAAAATGGAGTAAAAATTTTAGGTACAGGATAACCCCTTTTTTGGGGTTATTTTAACTCCTAATTTAACTCCGAATTTGGGGTCATTTTTACTCCTCAAAAAGAGTTCTTTTTACTCCCAGTCTTGGAGTTAAAATTACTCCGAAATGGGGTTACTTGTACTCCTTACAGGGGTTGTTTTTACTCTTTTTGGAGTTAATTTAACTCTGAAAGTGGAGTAAAAATTTTAGGTACAGGATAACTCCTTTTTTGGGGTTATTTTAACTCCTCAATATCTGGGGTCACTTTTACTCCTGAAAAAGAGTTCTTTAAACTCCTTTTTGGAGTTAAAATAACTCCACGAAAAATAACTCCACTGTAAGGAGTTAAATTAGCCCCACTAGAGGAGTTATTATAACTCCCTGAAAATTACAGTGTAACACTAGCATTTCAAGTGGGTTGCACAAAGTGAAAAAGGGTGTTTTGTATAATAACTGGGTCGATCCAAAATTTTAACATTTCTTCCGAGAGCGGTTGCTGAAAGAATTTTATGTATTAATTTATTTAACAAAGGAAAATCATTAATTAAATTTATAAGATAACTTTAATATAAACTTTTTTATTTATAAGCGGACCTAGGATAAGCACTGACCAATTTCCTAAACAAGCGCCAAAGGCGCAAGCTTATAGTGGGGTCCTCGAGCATGTTGCCACCGGAAAATTTTTATTTTTTACTCCCTTAAGTCCCCTTTCCTGGGCTTCTGAGTCATTCAGACAGGATAAAGACCCTAACTTTTGGTCTGGCCGGGGTTTAAACCCGTAACCTCCCGCTCAGCAGACCGCCGCTCTCCCATCTTAGCTAACCTGGTGGCAGTGTGAAGAGAAACCCGGGAGAGAAATCGTGAAAAAACCAAATCTATTGTGCTACACCAACCAATCAACGAGATTGTATCTATATAGCTAACAAATGTTCCGGTCCTCCATTTCTAATTTTTTTGGATCTGCCCCTGTAGACGATCTTTAGACCCAATTTTTTTGGCGAGTGTTTCGACGGATTAAAAAAATACCCTGGAACAGGTAAGCTTTAGTGAATTCAATTAATTGCAATTGAACAGTTGCTTGAGGCAGGTGTTTCAGGTGTTGAAAATCCACCCATACCTTACTCCATATCGTTACTGGCTTTATAAATTGGCCAAGATCTCTTACCCTAATCAGATAGTCACTTGATTAAAGAGCACCATAATTTTATTACGCGATTCAAGATAAATATTTCGAGTCTAGGGGGAAAATGAAACATGCCAATCACCAGAATGCTTAAACAGGCTTCCATTCTTGAATAAACTTTCACTGATCGAACTGACTATCTTTAGCTAAGCTGCCACACCAACGTTACGCTTACGATATCACGAAAATACAACAATTCGTAATACTCATGATCAGTGCAGAAAAGTAGTTATTCCAAAAAATAAACGAGTAAGGATTCCGCAATCTAAAGTACGAGTTCGCAGGCTCATAACTGTAACAACTGTGAATATAGTCACGGGCGAATTGAAATCATAAAAAAGATAAAAGCAATAACCTTACATTTATTTGTAAAATTATTTTTACAGCTTTTCACTTTGTTAAGAGAATTCTACAGTTGCAGCTAACTTGAAGATAACACAAACCACAAATTAAATCATACTAATGAATAATTTACTTGAATAAAGACGTCAAAATAATTGACCAAGAGAGGATAATGGGGACAGAGAAGGCATCCCCCATACACACCCTATTCCATAGGTAATTCGTCTCGAGTTATTTCTCATCCTCGGAGACCTAGGGGCATTCAGTCGGGTCGGGAGAAAAGGCGGGACGAAAGTTTTCATTACGGACGAAAGAGCCCCTGGGTACCGACTCTCACCGGACCATTTCCAAAAATTCAAGCGGATGCCGACTCCTGATTGGGCACCAAAAATGCTTTGTATTATTGTGCCCAATCGTCGAACACATCTCAATGAATTGTTTTTGTGTGTTCGTACATGAAGGCTATTGTCTCGATCACGGCTTGTCTAGCTCATGCACCAAAGAAATGCTCGCAGTCAGGAAACTTTCAGTTTGATATAAAATCCCCATCTGATCCAACTCGCTTACTTTGTCAATGCAAGCGAACTCTTCTGGAGCTGAATTTCTTTCAACTTTCAACCATATCCAAGTTCATGAAGAGAATGAATTTTGTTATTGTTTGTTTACGCCCTTCACGAAACGTGAAATTAGGCATTTTCACGGGTAGTCGTGCAGTTGACGGTAAATAAATGTACAAAAAAGTGTGATACACGTGCAAAGTTGTTGTTTTGCCTTGTCAAGCTATTACTTATTTGAATTCCTCATCGCCGCCGAATCTTCATTGTGATCCGTCAAAAACAGACTATTCTCGGGGCAAATTCAATTGCTCTTGCTGATAGTAACCCAAACGCTTTTTCAACTCATCGGTAGTTCCTTTGTTTCTGGCTAGGAAAGTAGAAAATAAAAGTTTCCCTTGTACGCGCAAGCTTGGTGAATGAACCTGGCAAGTGTGGCCAGACAACGTCGTGTACGAACTCACGAAAAGAACTCAAGAGAAACTGTTCGCCGATTGGACACAATAATACAAAGCATTTTTTGTGCCCAATCAGGAGCCGGTATCCGCTTGAATTTTTGGAAATAGTTCGGTGAGAGTCGGTACCCAGGGGCTCTTCCGCCCTTACTTGAAAACTTTTGTCCCGCCTTTCTTCCTGACCCGACTGACTGCCCCTGGGTCTCCGAGGATGGTTATTTCTAGAATCGGGATAAAGTTACCTCGCGCGCTGCGTGGATGTTTCGTGGACGTCTCGCATGACTAAACGCCGTGCAAAACATGTCGGGTGAAAGGCAATGAAAGCGTAAAGAGATCGAGAGCATTTCTGAATATTGAAGCGAAATGAGTAGGCGCTCACCTGGGAAAAGGGAATCGCTGGACTCTTTGACAACCCGTGAAATAAGTTTAACTCGAAGTTGTCGCAACCTCAGTGCTTTAATAAAATGAGAAATTTCGCCGGTCTATTGAAACCGGTCGTTTGTACAATATAGCAAGTAGGACGCCAAGTGTTATTTTTGTTGAATAATAAACGACTAATAAAAGAATAAATATCAAACCAGAAATTGCTCTCTTCAAACTGTAAATTATAAATGAGGGCGATACTTTTTTAATTTCCATTTCGCTGACACCGCTTTAGTAGAAATCTCTCTTTAGTCGTTTTCGTCGACAAAACGAATAGCAATATCGCTCTCCGCGTCTTGCGCCATTTTTTTCAGCGTCAATTCGTGAAGGACGTGCGGCTCTGAGCGTGGGTCATCCACGCGGAACACATTCGCGCTATGTGATTGGTTGTTGTCTAATCCCCCTTGGGATCTGTGGTCTTAAAAATAACTCGAGACGAATTACCTATGGAATAGGGTGTGTATGGGGGATCCCTTCTCTGTCCCCTTTATCCTCTCTTGAATTGAATTATGACTAGCCCAGGGACATTTTTTGCTTTTAGGTGGCCGTGGCCACCCTGTAGCAGTCCTATGTTTGTTTTTTTTTTTCCTGTTATTTTTACCTGTATCAAACGGCCACCCTGGGTCGAACTTGAAAAATTTTTGGGAGAATTTGTTTACCTTCCGGTAGAAATCTGTCATTGGTCGACATTGCTAAGTGCGATGCACAGGTCACAGGTTGGAAAATCGGCAAAAATGTCAAAGATGTCGTAGTGCTTGGGCTGGGCAGGCAGATTTTGGAAAACTCGATCTAAACAAAAGGAGGATAAATCACTTATCCTTCAACTATATTATCGCATCAAAAATGCGGACACCACATGATCAGTAGCCTGAGAAAACAGCCAACATTTGGCGACGCTACCACTGGTTTCCCCGCCAAATGACGTCTGAGAAACGAGTGCAGAAATTCCACACTGATGACGCGTCACTACCAAGATATGGGTAGTGCTTCTGATTGGTTGAGTCAAATTTCCCACGCGGCACGACCAATCAGAAGCACTACCCAGATCTGGGTAGTGACGCGTCATCAGAATGGAATTTTTGCACTCGCTTCTCAGACGTCATTTGGCAGGGAAACCAGTGGTAGCGTCGCCAAATGCCGGCTGTTTTCTCAGGCTACATGATCAGTTCATTTCAAAATGGATGCGGTAGTGGAGGAAGCGTGGCAAGCACCAATCTTTCGAAAATCAAACTTGTTATATTTGTACTGCCTAGATACCGAGTATGTTTTTGACCTGACTGTGACGAGTTTACCTTTCTTGAAGCTGAAATGTTGTTTTGAGCATGTGAGTTTTCCTCAATCTCTTTCGGAGAGGCGAATAGTTTTTTTCCCTAAAAGCGAGCTTCTGCTCGACAAAGTGAAAGATCTGATCGCGCCCTGTGTTGTCAGGATTAAATCCAGTGTAGTATTTAGGTAAGAAAAGTAAATCTACTGTTTGTCTTTGTTAAGAGTGATTTGTTATGCGACTATTTTAATGATAACGATTTGCAGATTCACCCAGATGAGGTGGAAGACGATGAAGAAGTTTTGCTGATATGGGATTTCGATGTGGACAATGTGCTTCTTTCTTTGACTGCCTCTCAGAGTGCAGTTAAAGCCAAATTTCTTCTTCAATGACTTCTATCCTTTCTATGGCTTATTATTTAGATCTACAAAGAGTGAAATGCGACTGCAGCATGTCGTCGCATCAAGGGAAGGTCTTGCTTGCATTTCCCACTTCTAAGAAAACCAAACTGCCATCTCATCATTGCAAAAGCTGTTGTTGACGGACAAGAGCGAAGAGGAAGACGACACGGAGGAAGAAATGGAACAAGAGCGAAAGATGGAACAAGAGGAGGAGTAGCAGATTTTATAGCCATTCGATTGACAGTCGTAAGCAAAAGAGCTCTCGAATTGATCGCACCCGAGAAGACATCTCGTGATGTCTCTGAAACTTTTACGTTAAAAGGTACGTAGTTCCTATCACGAGCATTTTCAAAATACTATTAGAAGCTGCCAGGAAAAAAAGGACTAGGAAAGAGACAGTAGTACCCGTGAAGTTAAGTTTTGAACCAGAGAACATTCAGGAGGTAAATCCCATACTTGTGCATGCCTGCCATGGAAATTTGTGGTAACCAATAGCCCATTTTCACGATGACAACATTTAACTACAACTCACGATCACAGAATTCATTTCGTTTTTGCACGGTAGGCATCGCAAGAGAAACACGCTAGCCCCAACAACACTTGGCTGGTTTCCATGGAGGGCGGGTTAACACATATAAAAACCTTATATATATTCCTTAACTAATACTAAAATTTCTTATGCTACTAGTACTACTATTTGTATTACATTTAAGTATATAAAAAGCTAACCACTAATAAGATACACAGCTTGTCAATACCCAACCATAACTGCCATAATCTAATAAGGCTTTTAAATGAAGAGATTGACCCAGCGAGCATTCGTGAGCTGGTTCCAAAGAATAGTACCGCTAAATTTGATACTTCTCTCGACAAACCCTCTTTTCGGTTAGTTGTAGATCTAGATCAGTAGCCGTTTCACGTAGATGGTAATTAGTCTGATCGACATTCCTTCTCTCAAAAGAGTTCCTTAGGCCGGGGGCGGTGTGATCATTTAATATTTAATTATGCATTAAAATTGACTTTGCACAACGCCGTCGATCATCAAGTGTTTGCCAAGAAACAGAGTCAATTAAGTCTGCAGAGCGAGTATCATGACTGGCACCTTTGAGAACTCTAGCAGCACGTGACTAAACTCGTTGCAGTTTATCTTTCAATAACTTGCCGCAGGTGTCCCACAAAGGGGAACAGTACTCAAAATATGGCTGAACTAAGCCCTTATAAACTGTTTCCAGAGTAGCTACGGGAACAAAATTTTTGATGCACCGCATGGCTCCTATACTCGCGCTAACCTTTTTACGGATCGTATCGACAGGACAGTCCCAGCTAAGCTTTTCATCTATGTGAACCCCCAGGCACTTATGTGCCCTAGTTCTCGATATAGGTTGATCATTTACCACAACAGGTTGCTCACTTATTTCATTGTTCAGACTGTAGGAGGACCCAATATACAAGAGTTTTGATTTAGAAGTTTATTCTTGATGAGCCACTTTCGGACTTGAGAGAGATCAGAATTAAGCTTCACGATAAGTTTGTTTGCATCGTGAGAGGAAGCAAAAGATTTGTGTATCATCCGCATAAATACAGGGAGTTGTTAATTTTAGACTCTCAGGCAAGTCCTTGATGTATGATAGAAACAAAAGTCGCCCTAGGATTGATCCCTGAGGGACTCCGCAAGTGATAATTTTCTTAGATGACAGCTGATCGTTGATAATGCATTGCTCTTCCCTGTTTGTTAGGTATGTTTTAAACCAGTTCAACTCCATACCAATGATACCAAAAAGTTCGTTCATGGTTGGTTATCGGGATGTCATGATTAATGGAATCAAAAGCTTTCTTGATGTCCAGAAATACGACACCATTAAGCAACAAACTGAAGCATTCTAGTAGTTGTAGTTAAATTGTCGTCATAGTGCAGTTGTACTATTGGCTACATCCCTGGGGTGAAAGTTTTCAAAGTTACACAACACATGCTATTAACAATAAGGAGATTACGAGCATGGAAATCACTTCTATCAGGTACAAGTGCACGAGAAAGATGCGATAGAATCGTGGCAATTTTAGCGCTAAGCATCATGGGATACTTAATTTATCCTCCTTTAGCTAAACAATAGAAATCACAGCGGTAACTGTCAGCGCTTGTCAGTGAGAACGTGATGAATTTGAAACACGATCAATTTGAAAAAAGAATTCAAAAAAACGCAATCTTTGCAGCCAAGCACTTTGTCTTCTTTGTCTGTGCCATCCTTCTGAAACTGGGAATGGAGAAAAACGATCCTTCGACAAATGGTCGGACGAGAAGAGAAAATGTTTTCTGGTATCTGGCCTTCTTCAGTTCTCAATGTGTCAAAGCAAAAACAATTAACTCCCACCTAATGCGACCCTCTTCGAGTCTTTTCCGTTTGCGGTTTCGAATTTTTGTGGTGTTTTAGCCGGCAAAGATGAAAACTTTCCCCAAGTGCGACGCATATCAATGTCATTTTATGCGATCCGTCATCACTATTGTACAAAGATACTGTCACTGATACTCGGCCGTTTAGTAAGATTTCTTGCAGAGTACTATTAAACAATGTTACGTATATTTTACCGTCGCTCTCCATTGTCAGCTTTTGTTTAATTGTGCGTACGGTGTACTTGAATACGCAAAAATACGGACTGCATATTTTGTAGTCTAAGTTGCTAGTTGGCACTGAACTTTGTTTACATTATTAATCGCTATAAAAGAGTGTTGATTGTTCTATTGTTTCCTTACATAAAGTGTTTTTGTATGATACAACATTAAAAAAGACACATTAGACCACGCCCAGTAAAGTCTGGTTTTCACTAGCGACGGAGTCGGAGTCGGAGTCGTAAGAGCGCTTATGACCTGGTGAAAATCAAAAATCGGAGTCGTACGCGTAGTCATAAGCGCGACGGAATCGGAGTCAGAAGAATCAGAACGTTTCCATTTCTTCCGACTCCGCTTACGACTCCGTCGCTTGCGTTCCGCTTATGATCTGGTGAAAACCAGATTGTCGGAGTCGGAGGCAGAAGCGGAAGGATAGACCAATCACAATGCACGTTCTCACGCTTTGTGATTGGTTTAGTTCTTCTGCTTCTGCTTCCGACGCGGACAATCTGATTTTCACTAGATCATAAACGTAAGCGACGGAGTCGTAAACGGAATCGGAACTCTGTTTTCACTAGATCACAAGCTCTACGCTTCTGATTACGACTCCGATTCCGTCGCTAGTGAAAACCAACCTTAAGTATTTCAGTGATCCTGTATTAAGAGGCCAGTTCCTCAAGTCCCGAGGCTGGCCGTTATTTCCCATCCAAAGACTGTTGCTAAAGCAATCAATATTTCATCCGTGATGGCTGTTTGTTCTATGGTTTGCAACCTTTACACGTAAAGCTTCACTGAGAAATTCCGCAGGACATTTTTGGTTGTGCTCAAATGCCGATGAGAGAATGACGACAAGCTCGGAAACACTCAGTCATCTACAGGTTGTTGGGAATTGGGTTGTATGCAGTCACATCACATGGATTAGGCTATAGCACCAGCCGCTTGGGGTTCATGAACGTAAACTCACAAGTATTTGTATTTCCCCCCTAAAAAATTCAGGAATATAAGTGAGTGAATCTTGATTATTTGTTTTTCTTAAAGCAAGGTTTGGAGAAGAGGATATGATTTGGGTTTGTACACGTAGAATATTAGGAAAACAAGGAACAATACCACACAATCGAGATAAACTTTGTTTATTCTTTCTCGAATGAAACAAAGAAAACCATTTTGTTCCTTACACATTGTTACACTTATTTTTCTAATCGGCGTCAACAAGAAAATAATCGAGTACAATTTTGGTTGTTCTTTTTGGAATGAAACAAACTAAGAAATCTTCAACTTTGTTTATTCTTCTCGAATGAATCAAAGGAAACTTCCTTCTATAATCGTTTGCGCTAACAACAGACTGAGTCAAGTACAACTTTGTTTATTCTTTGTCGAATGAAACAAAGAACCTTTTCTCTAATAATCTACGTAATCTGCGTTAACAAGAGAGAAATCGAATGTAACTTGGTTTATTCTTTTTAGAATGAAACAAAGAAACCTATTCTTCTCTAAATTATTTATCTAAGCTGCGTTAACAAAAGAATAATCGAGTTTAACTTTGTTTATTCTTCTCGAATGAATCAAAGGAAACTTCCTTCTATATATACTCGTTTGCGCTAACAACAGACTGAGTCAAGTACAACTTTGTTTATTCTTTGTCGAATGAAACAAAGAAACTTTTCTCTAATAATCTACGTAATCTGCGTTAACAAGAGAGAAATCGAATGTAACTTGGTTTATTCTTTTTAGAATGAAACAAAGAAACCTATTCTTCTCTAAATTATTTATCTAAGCTGCGTTAACAAAAGAATAATCGAGTTTAACTTTGTTTATTCTTTCTCGAATGAAACAATGAAACCTATTCCTTTTTAAACTATCTTTCAAATCCGCGTTAAAAAAAGAATAATCGAGTTTAACTTTGTTTATTCTTTTTCGAATGAAACAAAGAAATTTGCTCTTAAAAGAAAAAAACGGAGAAAACTCCACTACAACTTTGTTTATTCTTTCTTGAATGAAACAAAATTACTCTCCTAGTTTGCCAAACAAGGACTTATCAAGCTCAACTTTGTCTATCCCATCTTGAATGGAACAACAAAATACAAAACTCACCGAGCGCTAAAATTCGTTATAGCAGCAAAGCCGTTTCCAAAGTCACACTCTGCTTCAGTTCAGTTCAGTGAAGTTTGATTTAAACTTGACTTTGCTTATTCTTTCACTGAGAATCAACCAAAGTGCACTTAGCTACTTAGTTTATAACCTGACACTGAGTTTGCGAAGTTCACTGACTTTCTCGATGCACCATTTATCTTTGAGAGGGGGCGGGGGTGTGCCATTTTTTCGAGCACGAATATTTTCAACGGCTAATTTTTTCTGCATTGATTTTCTTGGCGATTCCCCTTGCCGAGTTTTTTTTGGGGGGCGATATTTTACCATTAGCATGATCGCAAAGGAAAAAGCATCTTTTTTTTCTTTTGACAAAGCGGTCTATTAAATTGCCCTCCTTCATCAAAATTTAAATGGTCCACCCCTTTGTGGAAAAAAAATCATGACTTCTGTCTTTTCACGTATGTTGATAAGGATTTGCTCTTATTACCTCAGCATTTTCTAGAAAAGTACTGTGAAACCTCGTAAATGAGACCGCCCAAGGTTCAAGAAAAGTTTCTTTGCAGCTGGTCAGCTACGTGGTACAAAAACGACAAGCTGGCACAAGACGAACAAAGAGCTCACATCATCTTCGTTGGTCTCCTCCCATAGCGTTTCTTTCGTCTCAGCCACATGGCATTTTTGTACCAAGTGACTGACCAACTGCAAAAGGCCAATATGGAAGTGACATTATTAACTTGGTTTTCACATAAGAAGTTGACTGAGTGAGTTTGTGATTGGTCAAAAGAATTTAGTTATAATAACGAGAAGGTCGTGTGAACGAGTTGATCTTAAAGCTGGTTTCCAATTTACTCTACTCAGAATTAGGCACGAGTGTTGGCAACAACTCACTTCTTTCCAATGGAAAAGCCCTGGCGAAGAAGCTGCACTGCCAAACAATTGAATGTTTAGCAGAAGCAGAAGCAGAGGGCGCTTTTTCAGTTGCAGGACGCTTAAGCCTTACTGCTGCATTGCTTTTATTCAAGCAAAGTTCCTGTGTGACAAAGTGTCGCAATGAAGGCCGAGATCATGGCAACCAATGATTGTAACTTGTTAATGTTGCCTCCTGCAGATGGACCGGTAGGTGTCGCAGGTGTCGTAGGGCAAGCATCTAAGGCCTCGAGGTCTTTTAGATAGTCGTCACCAAGCCATTTCTGGTAGGTGTTTTTTTCTCCAACATCAACCAGCTTCTTTGTTGAGTCTTTGAATAAGAGATCACTGCCATTATACTTGGATGAATTAAATAACTGGAACATGTTGAAATCAGTTTGATTGATTCCGTAGGTGTCAGAAGCAGCCAGCAATAGTCTTTTGTAGTTGGCATTGTTAATGTTTCCTCTTTTCATCATCACGGCGTGAGATGGAACTTGCGCGAGGTAACAATTGTCGTATGTCTCTGGAAAGGAAAATCACCACTTTTTACTAAATATATTACATCCATTTTGGGTTTCTAGAGGCATCTTACAATAGATTCTTGTAGTAAGCGTTGTTACCGACGGTTTGCAAATTTCCTCATCACTACATTGGATTAAACTTGAGCTAGACAACATTTGCTGTACGGATTTGAAAAACAAACCATCGTTTTTATATTCATATAATTAGATGGTCTGTAGAAACCAGTAGCCCCTTAGCTATAGCAATTGGCCGATTGCCTTTTGTAAAAGAAAGGGAACCACGATCATTCTAAATAAATACTCAAGAGAGTGATTTTACTTGGCCCGTGAAACAGATACTAACAACTAGTGCCAAATAGCCACAAGAAAACGAAAGAAGACAATGGAATTAGCGCATAATTTAGTAAGTAGTATTCTACTACTTATTTCACGGGTTAAGTCAAAATCACTCTAATTTCATTTCTGCTAGCTATACTTGCTCCTATGAATGACTAACGCCACAGACTTGTCATAAATAATAATATATATATTTAGCCAGGGCTACAAGCGAAGCCTCCGTTTAAATACTTATAATAAAAGCAATTAAGGTTAAACTAATAAACTCTAAGCCACCTTCAAATCCCTACTTAACTCAGTGGGAGCCTTCGGCATCAGTTTACCTTTTGAGGGGTGATTAACAAAAAATAAGGAGACTAAGCATCGAACGCCGCCGGCAACGGTAACGAGAACTGTAGAATAGCAACAAGTTTGATTTTCTTTGCTGTCACTTCACGACTACGACGCGAAAATGCCTAATTTTCACATTTTGTGAAGGACGTGAACACAAGACACCTACGTTCTTTTTTTTCCCCTGAACTTAGATACAGTCTTAGGCTGCGTGCAAACGGACGCAACAACCACGATTGTTGGCGCAACAATGTTGGAAGTTGTTGCTTGCGTGTTGGCAGCGGTCTGCAAACGGATGCAACAACTCCCAACAGTGTTGGGACCTGCAGTGCATCGTTGGAAGGATACAACCCATAAGTCTTTGTCAACCATGCGTAATGAGCGTGCGTGGCCCCAACAATGTTGGAAGAGCTGTGCAAATTGATCCAACATTGTTGCGCTACGCTTCTGCGATCACGGAACAAAAGAAATGTTGGGGGTTTTGGCTGAAAAGTTTGACCGGTTTCAAACTTTGCGCAACAACACGCAACAACATCCAACAACATGCAACAGGGTATGCAAACGGACGCAACATGTAACATCCAACAATGTTGGAAGTTGTTGCACACCAATGTTGCGTCCGTTTCACTCTGCCTTAGAAATCAACTCCACAAAATTTTGCCAATATTTGAAAGAGAAGGAATAAGCGCGATAAAGTTTGAAGCAGCGCGTATTTACTTTTTAAGTGACGTTTTCGTTGCTATCGCCGTCGTTGTTGAGTAAGCTTCTTAATATCCTGTAAACTCGCTGAAATGAAACACACTCTTCCACCAAGCTAAGCGTCGCATTTTTACAGCAAAAAA
>OZ037778.1:25433995-25461495 GCA_964035525.1 Porites cylindrica | reverse complement strand
ACCGCCACTGCAAAATAACTTGTGGTGGGGGTTCCACTCTCATAATCTTCACCAACAATGGGGACCATTTCATGCATCTTTCCTTAAAAGGCAAAGTCGCATAACAACTGTTAAAAAATCCCAAGAAGCAAGCACTAGGGTAAGGAAGAGCAAACGTTTTCTTTTCTTTCGTCAAATGAAAACACAAAAGCTTTCAAAAAGGACTAAATGCGACTTCCAGTGCTCATTGCCCCTCTGTCATTGGTCAGGTTGGTTTTCAGATCTGCCCGAGATCTGTGCGCGCTGTAGTCACTGTCGTTGCGCCGTCTTTGCTAAATCTGCCAATCGCGAACACATACAAATTAAACCTACTTACGCACTTGAGGGCTTAGAAAGACTAAAAGCAGCAGCAAAAAGAAGCAAGGCTGGTTTTACCGTTGGGAATATTATTTTTTTGCCAATATTTCGAAAGGCACGGCCCTTCTCTTTCAGGGTCTTACAAATGACTGCATTGTAGGTGAACTAGCTAAGACGTTACAATTTAAAATGAATGATAACGAGCAATATGATAGTATAATAACATGACGAAATAAAAAAAAGGAAAAAGTGAACGTTGATAGTATACGAAAACTAAGAACCCAAAACGTTACATAAAAAGAAATCTGAAATGCAAAAATCGTATACATCAAAAATGCACTTCCTAGGCTAAGCCAAGCGAAGGTAAAGCCCTTTGCAGGGTAAAGGAAGTATCTTTAATGAGGGTGTGAATGGGGTTAACCGACTAGCGACAAAGGGCAAAACATATTACTGACTACCGACAAAATGAGTAAAAAATTACCAACTACCGACAGGAAAAAAATATTAACCGACTACCGACATGGGCTGATATTATCAATATTTGTTTCCAGAAAAAAGAGCATTTTGCATTTGTTTTCTAGCCGTTGGAAGTAACCTCTTTAAATTTATGACTCATCAGATGGCCTAAGGGAAAGGATTTCCTTTTTTTTTGTTAATACAGGTACATTGCCACAGCCAATATCAAAATCACAAAGTCAGACCTTAAGATGCTTCCGACTTTATAAATTTTATTGAAAAGTCAAAGGCGAAAAAACCGAACGTTTCTTGTTTCGGTCCGAGAAATGCTTAGATTAATCCTCAAAGAAAATTTTTTCCCGTTTAATGGAAAGCACTATCATTACAAACCCACGGTACTGCGATGAGCAGAAAGACAGCAGTTTCCTTTCCAACTTTTTCATGGCATATATTGAAACACAAAGTTTAAGCAAAACCGTCTTTAAACCAACTGCTTGAAAACGCTACGTAGATGACATTTTTTCCCTATCGGACATAAGTAAACCAGACATCGTAGATTTCTTCGCGGAACAAGTAAACTTACATCACCCTACTATGAACTTCACGGCCGAAATGTCTGAAAATGAGACATTCTTTTTAGAAACGGTTGTATACCAAGGCACAACATTCAGCGAAAAAAACTCCTCTGAGGAAGTATTTCAGATTTCAAAAGCGCTTGATGGACAGAGGGTTGCCACACACAATTTTGAAAGCAAAATTGCTATTAGAAGTAAAACTCACAGAAAGGAAGGCAGCTCTCCTGAAGCAAAACAACAAGGAAGAAAAAGAAATATTGCCTTTCGTGGCAGAATACCAGCACTTAGTGTCTCTTATAAAAGAAGCTTTAATGAAAAAGTGGAATCTCATACAAAACCAACCACTACCTTACCAAAATTTAAAAGAACCACATAAAGTGCTTTTTCTTTGAGAAAGGAAATTTTTTGGAAAAGGACATACTTGTTAGAGCCAAAACATAAGAGGGATAGATGTGCAGCCTGTCACCCCTTGTAGTTTTTCACTAAAAATAATTTAAGTATCTAAAAGGGTAGAGTCCATTAATTAATTAATTAATTACTTTTTACTGTGTCCTGTAGTCGACAGGGAAACCAAGCTCGCATTTACAATAAAAGCTTTGGTGATTTTATCAGTACCATATTCATTTGGCAAACAATGGAAATAAACGATCATGTTGCATAAACAAACAAGAGTTAATGAACGGTTTAGGTGCAATCAAATGATACATTCTTACAAGTTTTACTATTTCCTTAGGGATCAAAGTCTTGAAAAGTGGGTGAAATACATAAAAAATATTAATAACTAACAAGCGTTTTTACTTATTAACTGAGATTTTCCGACAACCGACGAAAATCGAAAAGTTTAACCGACTACCGACAAAGATCGAAAATTTTAACCGACAACCGACAAGTGCACCCCCCTATTCAGACCGTCTTTAATTCTAAGCTATTCTCCGATCCCTCAGTATTGATCTCACACGGGAATCGAACCAAAAACAGTTTTGACATTGTCTGTGCTGCTTTTACTGTCCCTGTTACTAAGCTCTTTAATTCTGAGCTACCTTGTCTAAAAATGCCTGCTTACCTGCGATAAGGATTTCTCCGCCATCAAGATTAATTAGATCAGCTTGGCCATTCTGAATTTTTGCCATGCAGTCTACAGCCTTACTACCTTGAACACATGAAAACGTGGCCTCAGAAGCCAGTGTGGCTATGACGGTTTTAAAATCATTGCATTTTGATGTCTCCTCAGCTGAAATTGTGCACCATCGCATTTGAAAACCTTCACCAAGGCCTGTAAATATTAAAAAAGAGAAATTGCAGATTACAAAAATGCCATATCAACATTCATCGGCGTACGGTAAAAATTTTGTTGGGGGGGGGGGGGGGGGGGGTTTGAACATAATTTGCCCGAATGAAACTTGTCGGTCACAGGTGCACAAGATGATTCTTTCGTGACGTCTAGTTTTCTTCGCCATGCCGTGAGAGCACGGGCGTTCAAAGTAGTGCAAATATTTTCGGTAAATCGAGATGAACATTTCTAAAATACAAAACCATGAAGTGAGAGATAAAACGTACCCATTTGGGCTCTAAAAGAAGTGTGAAGAACGATTACTTCGACACCAGGATGGAGGTAACTTTATATAGAACAGGTAAAATGTCATGGAAACCATTTTGCGGGATGCGGGATGAAGACAAATAAATCAAGATATTAAATAATAAAATATTTTTTACCGTGTCTTTGCCCGAACAGTACATCAGTTTTGCCCGAATAATACTATTTTTTTTCCGACAGGGGGGGCTGCAGCTCCCCCAGCTCCCCCGCCCCGTACGCTGATGTCAACATTAAAAACAAAAATAATAGCAAGACATTCTAATAAAAATTTGTCACATTGCAATAGCGACCGACCGATCCCCGTGGTACGCTTATACTATATATCGAGAGAATGTCATTAGACGGCGACTTGTTGAATGACGTTGGCGTGACTCAAAACTTCTGGCTGACTGAGAAAATTATATGTAAATCAATGCTCACTGGTAAACAAGTTAATTTTCGACTCAAAGATGTCCTATTACTCCAAGAGAATTCAAAACTTGCAAGGTAATTAGAAGGTTCTTTAAAACGTCGACTCCCGTCGAGTTATCGGGAGTTTGAAGCCATAACCGGAAGTAAGGAAATAAGCAAATGGCTCGGAAGGAAAGGCAATTAAGCAACAAAGTATACAGGAATGGATACTGAATTTGAACTGGAGTGACAAAAAAGTAAAGAGAAAGAATTGACTCGGTTGTTTTGAAATAAATTCCCGGTTTTTTTCCGGACTTGTCACGCGCTTATAACATGGTCGAGTTACGGAGGGTAAGGCCCGGTTCAAACGTCGAATTTCACACGTGCTGAACTTACCACCGTTTTCCTTGATACGCGACTTTCCAAATCAAAACACCCGCTGAAACGTTTCCAAAATTCAATCATACTCGTCATACCATATATGGAAGTGTTGGACTGGGCCTGAAAATTTAAAATATGGCGGCCGGTCGAAGTTACATGTAAACATGGTGGCAAGTTATTCGTTAAATTTGCGTTGGCGAGTAGTGTATTTACTCGTTCAGGGATTTACTGTCGAACGTGTTGCTAGACTACTTCACGTAGGGAAGACGTTTGTAAAAAAGATTCGAAATCTTTACCAGAACACAAAAACAGTTCATTATCAATCACGACCGGGTAGAGTGAGAAATTTGGAAGGTAAGTAAGCTTACGATTTGAACTGAGGTTTTTGTAATCACTTCTCTAAATGAGCCTAATTGTATCAAACGAATACATAACCATTGTTTTTCTCACCTGGACTTAGCACAGGACGTGTTATTCATAAGAAGGGTAATGAAGCAATATCCAGAGATTTACGAGGATGAAATACAGGAATGGATACAGTTCGCACTGGGAAAGACAATTCACGTGTCCACGATCGCTAAGCTATTGAAGAAAATGGGCTTTACACGAAGAAAAGTACATATTGCGTGTCTTAGCTTTGAAAAAGAAGAAAAACAGTTTATCACGTCATTGAAGCACGGCAGACTATGAAGCACGTACAATCTGTCGAATCCGCCATCTTTCCGTCGGGTGTGGAGGTATTAACACTTCCATATATGGTATGACGTGTATGATTGACGGAAATTTTGGAAACGTTTCAGCGGGTGTTTCGATTTGAAAAGTCGCGTATCAAGGAAAACGGTGGTAACGCAAGAGTTAAATGCATGTGAAGTGCGACGTTTGAATAAATTAAATTCGACTGTTTAACCCTATTCAGACTGGGCTTTTTTGGTCAATCTGTGACTGGGGGGGGGGGGCTCCTCGGACCCCCCCCCCCCCCCCCTCTGTATCTCTGGAACCAATAATGCTAGGGTCATTAAATTCGGCACATGTGAAATTCGACGATTGAACTGGGCCTAAAATTGTATAGAATTGATCTGAAGGGAAACAAAAATTACATCGAGTTAACTAGACGTTCGAGTTATTATGGAGACCTTTAGCATCACGTGTTTCATGGGAAACTGCAAACCGCAAAATGACACGTGACCAGAGCCTTGCGATCACGTTTGCAGTTTGCAGTTCACGTTAGTGATTTACGGCAAGGTTTTTTGAACAAAAAATTGTACAGCCTTGCGTTTAAAGGTATGAACTAGCTTTTTACATCCGTTTGCGATGTGTTTGTTGGATTTTTGATCTCGAATCAATGAATTATTGCTGATTTTTGGACGATTAAAGTGATGCACTTCGACTTGATGAAGACAATATGGCGGCCCTAAACAATGAAGGCGTACAGTATGTTGCCCAGTATCCGGACGGTACCAGTATCCGGACACTTGAAACAAAAACTCAATTTTTGAAGCGCCCTTTTCAGTTCTCGGTAAACGAAGTATTTCGAATGAAAGCTGAACATTTCAGCTTTAAGATGAAAGTTTTGGCGATTTGAAAGCTTGCGAAACAGTCGCAGAAGACGGCGTTCTGTTCAGGTGAATAAACTTTTCATGGCTAATATTTACGCTGTTTACTGCGCAGTAAAGTTAGTGCTGCTCAGAAAAGGGAGGGTAGTGTGTGATATTTCAAAGAAACTGTTTTATTTTTAAAGTGAAGATACTTAAGGAAGTCAGGTTTTCAGAAAGTTTATAATTTCCTCTTGAAATTCGATTTGTTTGGAATAACGGAAGCCAGAAACATTCACTAAGTTTTGATGTCATGTGCCCAGTATCCGGACAGTTTTTTCTTTGCTGTACAGAATCGATGGATTAGCTGTGTACATTCTCCGGATAAGATTTATTTCATATCAGTAACTATAATTAAAGCTTAGGATATATTATATAGTCGTAAAATGTAACTCTACTCAACTCCGTATGGAAATTTTCTTCACTCATTCAGAGGCGACTTGATTTCGTGTGCGCCGCTTGTTTCGCGTGACTGCATTTTCTACATAGGTACATATAACTGAAAGCGTCCGAGTTGAACCTGGAATTCTCATACTTTCCCGAGTTGGGACTGCTAGAATGGGGTTGCAATGGTCTAAAAAATGTCACAAAGGGATTGACAGGTGTGAAAGAAGGAGGAATTAGAGCTAGAACTTGAAAAGAAGGCTTATTGTGGGGACTGAGCATGAAGAAATCAACACTGCAGGTCAGATTAAATAGGAGAGTGACCTTTGACCGTCGGGTTGAGGTCCCTTCCCCAAGCTTTTCTTTAAATAAAAAATGAAGAAAGAAAGTCGTTTGCAGATTGGCTAATTGAGCTTGCAAACTGCGGCTTCGGCATGTCCACGGATGCCTTCCGTAAATCAGTGAAAAAGTTCGTAGACAAAGAAGTGAGAAATTATACCATTTTTAAAACAGCCGCTCGCGTTCCCCACCATACCCCAGTCATTTGTTATGTTTTATTTCACGATGCTAGGTTATATTTTCGGAATCGATTGCCAGACTACTTTGCAAGTGCAAGAGAAGCTTATAAGTCGCTTGCCTGTCGAAATTTATGTACAATTACGTTGTTATTGTTGTGTCCGGATACTGGGCAACATAGGAGCTCTGCAAAAATATTAATTTCGCGATGGAAACAAAGGCAAAAAAGTTAAACTGTCTTTCTTCATATTAAGGACTAGATAGATTTTCCCTGGGCCAAATTTCAGAGCTCTTGCGATTAACAAAGGAAAGTTATTGCAATTTTAAACTGAAGTGTCCGGATACTGGGCAACATACTATAGTTCAAATCGATTTTATATTCCTTTCTGCCGTACTAACAAAAGAAAGTATTTTGTTCCAATCCAGTGTTAATTTTTTTTTTCTATGTTGTTACTGAATTTATAACTTAACTCATCAGCCTCTGTTTAGTTCCTGTTTTTAACATATCACTACGCAAATTTCATTTTATTTTGCTTATTTCTTTGAGACTGGGGAGCCCAGGCTTCATAAGCCTTCTGGTTTCTTCTGGGCTCCCTTGCAACCTTACAATTCCTATATGTATTCTTGTATTGTATGATATATTGGCCAAATAAAAGTGAACTGAACTGAACTGAACGCCTTGCTAAAAATGAAATCTCCGAAATAAAGTATGGGTTGCGCGCTCTAGTCTTGAATTGGGTTTGCTTTTTAGAAGAATAAGCTACTTCTTCATCATTTGGCGATGAGACCATTTCCCTTTAATGTTTACGCCAACTACCGTGTACGTGCCGAAACAACTTGTCACGCGCTCCGGTCACGCGCCGGACTCCAGGGCTTCAGGTCTGAGATAGGGTATCAAATTTTTGATCAGGTCTGAAATAGGGTAGGAAAATCACAGATTTTGGTCTGAAATAGGGTAAGGGTTTCAGGAAGCGTGCCGCACATCCCTATCCAATTTTTTCCCCCGGAATTTTCGGTTATATTTAGGACACAAAAGGGAGGTAATTGTGCCAGGCGTTCCTTGCGGAGACCGTGGAAACTGGGACCAAGAATCGTTGCGAGATCGAAGCTACGCATGTTTTGCGAAGAAAGCTTAGGAAAGGTTAAATTTAGAGCTTTTCCGAAACGTGTCGGTCCAAGAATTCTATCGCTTGAAAGCGTTGATTACTTTGGAACAAGTGAACATTACTGAGTGGTCGAAAAAAAAAAATAAGAATCTTAATAAGCAAAATTGCGATGGTTGGGTGTTGCAAACTTTCACTGTATGCAAATGAGTCTTGAAATCTCGGCAACGCGAACCTGCAAACGTGTAACTGCAAACTGCGGTTTGCGGTTTGCCTGATGCTAAAGGTCTTTGAGGGTTCGAGTTACCGAGGGTAAAATTACAGTAAATGTAAGAAGGAAATCCAGGGGAAATCGACTTTGGTTTGAGTTAGCGCGAGGTTCGAGTTATCTAGGATTCGAGTTATCGGGAGTCAACCGTATGTAAATCAATACTCACTGGTAAACAAGTTAATTTTTGACTTTAAGATGTCCTGTTACCCCAAAAGAATTCAAAACTTGCAAGGTAATTAGAAGATTCTTTTCGCCGCTGAAAAAAAAAAAAGACAAAACTTTTGCTTTCTAGCGAGTCACGCGAAAAACTTGTGATTGGAAAGATTGTAGCAGCTCAGGTTAATGACTACCCCGACCATAACGACTTGCATGAGACTTTTCAAAAAAAATATCGCAGTACTGAAACTGCTTTAGTTAGAGTACACAATGACATCCTCTGTGCGTTGGACAAAAAGAAAACGGTCATCCTGCTACTATTAGACCTATCAGCAGCTTTTGACACTGTAGATCATTGCATTCTACTCTCACGTTTGAAGACTCGATTTGGTTTTGAAGAGAAAATCTCAGCCTGATTTACGTCCAATCTATGTGGGCGTAGATAGTACGTTAAAGTTACAAGCCGCAAATCATCAATGCGTGATCTTCATCATAAGTTCCCGGGGGTTCTGTGCTGGGTCCATTGCTTTTTCTACTATTTACAAGTGCATCCAATTCCTCTTAAATACATTGAAAACATTTTTTACCCCATCCAGAGTACTTTTAGATCTCTAGAAATGCATTCTAAGCGGCGCTATTTTATTTTTGTATCTGTTCAGTCATCCTAGGGAAACTTGATATTTTCGAAATTACAAGGGCTTGGGCATTATTTTTTCCAAAAATGAGGTATTACGAAAAGTGAGACATTTTCTGATTCCTCTCTCCATCAAATTTTTGAATCCAAAAATTTTACGTTCCCTTTTTTTTACGAAAAAAGCCTAACTTGGAAAGTAGGTAGGTTAGGCAAAGGCGCTCACGAGCCAAAGGCCCACTCTTCCGGAGCTTATTTCCGGTTTCCGTGGCATGAAGCAAGCCTAGGAGTATTGCTACTCCCCCCCCGGACGGGATGCTAGTCCATAGCAGGGTTACCCCCCAGCAGTATGTCGCCAGTACCCATTCTGATACACCTGAACAGGAGGGCATTTTGTATGCGCATGCGTCAATATGGGCTGTTGAAGTGCCACAGAGGCATTTTCTGTGAATTGTTTACGTTCAGTACCAGCATTTGCAGGCTGTTTTCTGGACCTGAATGACGTGTATTGGGCGCTACGTTCCACAAACATGTTCTTTAAGGTATCGAGGTGTTTCTACGATGAAAGTGAGTTTATTGTAGCCCCGCTGTCGCCCTTGAGAGGACAGTCTTCCCTTTCGTAAAACAGTGCATCGAAGACAAGATGGCGGCTGAATGTTCTTACCACCTAACATTTCGCGCACATTTTTTGAGCAGGAGGAAAAGGTCAGTATGATAGTTTTTCGTTAAACAGTTATCCTATAGATACTCAATTCTTCTCAATAGTATAACTCTGAAATCGAACTTAATCGTTTCAGTAATACAGTGGTTAATTAAATGTCCATTCTGTCGTGAAACTGTTTTTCACCCTTTCTCTGGCTTGTTTATCTCGAAATCTTGCCTTTCTCCCCAGATTAAGTTAATGATTGATGAAACTAAGAATACTTCCGCCAATGAATGGCGCTTTGATGAAGGCTGTGAAAAATCGCCTTCTGTAGTAATTTTAGCTTCCTTCTCCGGTACGTCTTCGTTGAGAAATAAAATACACGCACTTAAACTATAAATTTTGATGAATATAATGATGCCAGTAAGATTGTGTTTTGAAAATAAGAATATTCTATCAATTAGTTATACAAAGGAAAAAAATTACAGCAATCGGTTCGAATTCTGATTTTTTCCACCTTATTTTGATGGTACACTGTTTGTTTACATTTCATTATGCAAATAAATATAACATTTTGGCGTTTTAAAGAAAATCTAGCCTAACTCCCCAACCCCAAAATAGCACGAAATGAAACGTTATCAATACACCGTTTAAATAAATCCTGGCTTTTGTTGCAAAAAAATCGCATTTATTACTAAATGATATCATTTTGTGGATACTACATTTGTTGATATGCTAATTTGTGAGACATTTCATTCAAGAAGGATGTTGACTGAGACCAGCTTCTCCTCTGTATTGAACCACATTCTTGTTTAATGCATCAGTTTCTGCTTGATAATTCTTTCATGATGTACAACTTACATAAGGGGTTCATCTAGATACAGTGAAAAGCTCTCGATAATAACAGACAAATTCATCCATCGATTTGTCTCATGTTTGTTGTCGCATCCCAGCTCATTTGGGTCCTTTAGCAGACGTATTTATTTTTTGAGGAAACAGCATTATATGCACCCCTTTAACAAACTTCCTATCTTATTGTGTTTAAACAGGCTTTGAAGGTGAACAACATCGTCAGTTAGATTTATGGAGTGATGGCCATTCTCCGTTTTGAATGGATCACTACTGTCATCAAATATAATTTAATAACAAGAAATCGATTGTGGAACACAGGAGCTGTTACTCAAGAGTCGCTTCAAAATAGTAGCTTAGGAAAAATCTCTGTATCTTTTAGAGTTAAAGAAAAATAAAAGTTCTGTTCGTTTTTTCGGAGTATGTGAATTCGTGTTGTCTGCAATTGAGCTTATGAAATGCTCAAGTGATCATGTTCTACGTAATCACTTGTAATTGTTTCTGTCTCAAACTCAATCAATTCTTTATTTCCTATAGAATATTTTTTATAAATTTTTTTGCGAAAACTTTCGAAAAGCTGTAAAAACCCCATATATTTCACGTTTTTATGGCATATATAAACGCTTGTCTTCGCGATCCGTCTAACATGAGACATCGCGCTAATAAAGAAACCTCGCGTGGTAATTTTTTTTTTTTTGCTTTTTGTCTTAAAGCAGCTGAACATTGCTACGATGCATTTCCTCCCTGATATGTAAAACCACGAGTTTGGAAATCAAACCATAAAAATGCATTGCTTTGCCAGTGAAAATCAGACTTATACAGGAACATGATTTTTTGGCGTTGAATCTTGAAAGTCTTTAAAAGGCCAAGAAAACCTACTGCTGAAAAATCTACAAGTGAAAACCCGCGTAGAAAACGTCTGATTTTTGTCATGGAGAATATGTTTTGCAGGAAAGTACGGTATTCAAAGCACCAACGAAATGGCTTTTTAAAGGACTGTATTAAACTCTACGCGCGAGTTTTCGATTTCCCGCCATCAGATTTGATGCGCCCACGCTATTGTTGTTCAGCGGATTCACGCATGCGCATGCAAAATGCCCTCCTGTTATACACCTGGGTGAAGAGAGACAAAGTGGAGTACAGTTCCTTGTCTAAGGAAACAACGCGACAGGCGAGGCTTGAACTCCAGCTAACCCCAGCTAACACCTCCAGGTCCAGAGTTCGAGGTGTTAACCGCTAGGCCACACACGCCTCCACTCCACTCCACAACTTGGGAAGTGAAATGTGAAAATTAAGCTTCAGAAAATCGTAAGGAATTTATCAGATAATCTTCGAAAATTGTACATGAATGGAGCGGTCATCCAGAAATTCTTAGGCGTGCTCAGGTAATAGAATGTTGTAGGTAATATTTGCTTCAGAACAGATATTTTTTCAGAAAACAGTCGTTGGGTACCCCTGTATACACCTCTCCCCCTAGCTGATATCATTCATAAACATAAGGTTAGTTTTATTTCTTGCCGACGATTGTCATATATTACATGACTCGTGAGAAACCGGAGTTATTAGTCTCCCGGGGTGGGGGGCGGGGGGGGGTAGTCCCTTGTATAGGCTATATAGGTATGTGCCGCTCTTATGCCGCGCCAAAGGGTATGTTTTTTTTTAGCCGTTTTGGTCTGAAATAGGGTATCAATGTCCACCATTTTGATCTGAAATAAAGTATGGGTTGCGCGCTCTAGTCTTGAATTGGGTTTGCTTTTTAGAAGAATAAGCTACTTCTTCATCATTTGGCGATGAGACCATTTCCCTTTTAATGTTTACGCCAACTACCGTGTACGTGCCGAAACAACTTGTCACGCGCTCCGGTCACGCGCCGGACTCCAGGGCTTCAGGTCTGAGATAGGGTATCAAATTTTTGATCAGGTCTGAAATAGGGTAGGAAAATCACAGATTTTGGTCTGAAATAGGGTAAGGGTTTCAGGAAGCGTGCCGCACATCCCTATCCAATTTTTTCCCCCGGAATTTTCGGTTATATTTAGGACACAAACGGGAGGTAATTGTGCCAGGCGTTCCTTGCGGAGACCGTGGAAACTGGGACCAAGAATCGTTGCGAGATCGAAGCTACGCATGTTTTGCGAAGAAAGCTTAGGAAAGGTTAAATTTAGAGCTTTTCCGAAACGTGTCGGTCCAAGAATTCTATCGCTTGAAAGCGTTGATTACTTTGGAACAAGTGAACATTACTGAGTGGTCGAAAAAAAAAAATAAGAATCTTAATAAGCAAAATTGCGATGGTTGGGTGTTGCAAACTTTCACTGTATGCAAATGAGTCTTGTGATAAGCATGCGATTTATTTTTGGCGATGATTGAAAGACGTGCCATGTAAATCCCTTTTTAGATATCTGGCAATGATGTAATTTCTCTGGAATCGAGGCCCTTGAATTTTCGTGTATTTATACACGCATATAGCGGCCTGCTCCCGGAGAGGTACTTCTGGTCGTCGCTAACACGCGTACTAAATCAATTCAGAAACAAATAAAAAGTATCAACGTCGATAAAGTAGGAAGAAAAAAAACCTTTAGCGAGTAAATCATGTTTCTTGTAGAATTAATCGCCTCTTCATTTCTCGATCTACTCTCCAAGCAGTCGAGACTTCTTCATCATCAAGGAATATCGGTGTTGAATTTGATTCGTTCATTTCTATGGAAAAACATGTCACCCTAATGTGCAAGTCTGGTTTTTACCATCTTTGCAACTTGATTAAAATAAGAAAATTGTTGGCTTCACACTAGAAGCGAAGTTAGTTTCAAGTAAGTTTTTGATTCAAGTGCACTTGCACTTCTGTAGAAAACATGGCTTCCATTTGTTGACAAAGTATGTTACTAGAAATAAAAGGTGTCAATCTCTCAGTTTATTTGAACCTTGGAACCGCTGCACGTGCACATGGTGTACATGGCTTCCATTTCTTATTGGTAAAGTGTGTTCTCAAGTGTTGCGTAGCCCATACTTGGCGGCGAACGTCGGCTTCTTTGAACTACGAACGTTTCCATGGTTACCAAGTAAAGTTGAAGTTGGTACATTTTACCCCTTCACACTCAAAGTAGGTTCCAAGTACACTTAGATTATACTTGAGAGTTCTAGTGTGAGGCCAACAAATATCTTATGCGCGAATCTGTTGAAACTTTGGTGTATGCTTTTGTCACCTCTCGTATTGACGACTGTAATGCGCTACTGTCAAGTTTGATTTACTAAAACGTGTGCTTCAAAATCAGTAAAAATTTCCAGCAATTCTGGTTTTATAGTAAAAATTGATATGTGATGTCCAGTTTTTGACGATTTTCGAAGTATTCCTTGTATTTGACTGTTAGCTAATAAAATAATTATACCTTTTTATACATTTTGTACCAAATATTACTCAGGTTGAAAAAGGAACCTTTTTATCATGTTCAATAAAACACAACAGGCGTAATTTTGATTTTCCGGTCATCGATTAAATATCGAAACTAGGTACCTTTTTTACTTTGCTTGCCGCACAGTAATTAAATCGAAATTTGATCCTTTTTCTTTTAGTCTCTGCGCTAATTTCATACCCTTTTTCATTTTTCCTGCCAATAAATATTACGTCATCCCAACCATCTCTTACTTGCGGGCGCGAGCAATGGAAACGTCTTCATTACCCAACGATTCCATGCGGCCGCTGTTCAAGCAAAGGGTTTTTTCTTGCATACGGACTGTATATTTCAACTGTAAGTACTTTACTTAATATACGAGCGAGCGACTAGAGTGCCTCCTCCTGATTTCCCCTTCTGGGCGAAATTCCTGCGGGGCAATAACTAGTAATAATAAACATTCCTAAACAGCGTTTGATATTGCTTTTGGAAGAAAATCATGTGAGTGCTTTGGAAGCCTTGCGTAACGAGGTAATCAGGCATTCGACTATGCCACAAATTCTTTTAGCTAGAGTCTTTGAGAGTAGTTAGGATATTCAGTTTCTAAAATGTTCATGCTTTTATGTATTTTTTAAATTCTAGCCGTCGTTGGACGGAAAATTAGCATACAACTTTTAAAACTGCAATCAGTACAATATCTGATTATGCTAAAGAAATATCAGTATGTTATGCCGATATTATGACTGGTGCTCGAGACTGATATGGGTTAATCTTTGTTTAAAAGTATGCCGGCATACTCCTATTTTCAAAAGATTTCACTTGCAAGGTCTTGTTGTCTGTCTCGTGTTCGTTACTGAATTTCCTTTTGCCTTGAAAGCGTTGTTTTTATTTTTAACATTATAACGTCACAGCTTTTGAGGAATTGTACTTACAATGTTCTCAGACAAGAATGTAGATTTTGCCTTCAGCCTGCCCTCTTTTGAATAAACTCTTACACCGAAAGTAGTAAAGCTCTATGTAAATGACATTTCTCCTTTGACAATTTTTCTTGGATTAGACAGGGCAGTTATTCCATTTGCAGTGTGCGTGGTTAACAATTTTAGCTTGCATTTGCGAGCACACTGAAAATGGAAGCTCAAATGTTGATAGCAACAATTTATGCCAACAAAAGGAACAAAAACAAAGCAAACAAACAAAGGAATGAAATAAACACAAGACCAGTCTGAACCAGACTCTCCATTTGTATCCAGTATTCACCAGGGGAAGGAAACAGGAGAGACTCTGAAAAAGAGTCCGCTCAGTACATGAACTGCGGAGAAGCTGTTTTCCAATGAAATTACTAACATATTCTTTTCCTAAGTGAATCAAAATCTGTCAGCATGGTCAGTCAGGTTTCATTGGAATTAGCTACTACTCTGCTTAGTAGTGTATTTCTACTTTCAAGAAGGGTATAACTCCTTATATGGAACTTTAGAACCTCTGGCCTAGCCCTGATGCGTAGGTCTTTCATTATGCCTTCAGGCATTTGCTCAGAAAGACCAATTCTTGCCACCACGCACTTAAGACATTGAATTTATTTTGCTAACCTTTGAATCTCGAGTAACAACTGCTTAATAAAATCAGAAACCACTCAATAAGGAATTTCAGCAACTTGAGATACTTAAAATGTCTAACATTTTTGTGGAATTTTCTCCTTTGGTAAGTATTTATGCCTTTTTCCGGTGCACAGTAAAAAGAGGAATGTCAGCCGTGAGAGTCTGGAAAAGTGTAGAATTTTGGATATTGTTTTATCGTAATAAGCCGTGTTGGTCCTTAGCGCCTAAGGATAATATAAATAATTTCATATTTGTGTGGAGACAGCTATTGTCAGTCTATAATGGCGGTATACATCACAGACGTCAAGGTGGTCATGCTGTTGAACAAGAACAAAAAAAACTAAACCATTTTTAAATAAACTAAACCCTTTTTTCATGTAAATTCTCTGAAAATGTTTTTTATTGTTTTGTCCATCGGCATGGCCGCCTTTCTCTTGTGGTTGAAAAAAGAGTAATCAATATTTTGCGTAAATGATTAGTTCTCGCCTCTTATGAGGCCACTTTTAGGCTAAGCCAACACAATACTGGATCGCTCATCATAACCGCATGGAAAGCTATTTGGTATCAGATTATGAACACCTGTTCATACCGCACCAAAAGGTGGCACAGAAACCTATCCAAATGTGACGATCCACTTTCAACATCGGTGCGGCGCAGCTTCGCTCTGTTACACAGAAATCTCGCCGCAATCACCGTTCTCATGTGTAAACAGAAGCTCAGCCTGCCAGAACTATATCTGGTCGCATGCAGGTGGTGACGTTTGTCTGCGACGTAGGCTAAGAAGCTACGCGGGCCATATTTGGAATACCCAGTGGGATCCTCTCCGGTGAAGGTTGATGAATAAAATACAATTCCAGAAGTAATATATTATGTATAGTATAGCTAAGTATCACATTTCATATGAGTGTCTCAAGTGTAAAAGAACTCTGAAAGAATAAAAACAAAAATGAAAGGAAAGTAAAAGGTGAAAGACATTGGCATTTTTCTCTTTTAGCCACCTTCAGGCAAAAATCATCGAAGGTTCTAGTTCATTCGACTTTATGCCGCATGCTTTGACTTTAGTCTATCCAGGTCTATCACGATATCAGCGGATTAAATATAGCATTCCCCTCCGTTTTTGTTGTGATTTAGCAAAGTTATTTCCTTCTTCCGTTACATGAAGGCATGGTTATCAGAGTTGTGGCACTATCGACTATTCGGTGATCCGATTCCAAAGTATTCATTTTTCAGTTAGTTTAAGTTACCGTAAGCGAACCAAGCGTCTAGGGTTACATACTCAGCAGAAGTGGAAACTTTCAGTAATAAGAAAAAGCGAAATCGATACATTAAGAAGTGCAATGTCGAAATGGATAATGATCGATGAACTAAGACGGCAGAATGTGAAGGAATTCAAGATCATGTTCATGCCTACCAAACCAATATTTGCTTATAATCAGGAGCAGCTTCATAATGATTTCAAGTTCAACTTACCCATGGCCAGGAACAAGAAAACGCTCAGAAATGTAAGAGATGAAGTAGACATGTTGCTCGCAGTTCAACAACGGATCAAGCAAAGGGTGTGTGAGCAGCTCGCCTAATATCAAACTTATTGTTTCAGCAACCTTTTTAAAGCTTCAAATTTGCATTTTTGACATTGCGTAGTGAATCTAATAAACCGTAGCCTACGTGGCGTGCAGGCGTTTAATAACGCGAGGGTAATGGGGGGTACGCTCACGCCCAGAAGCATATAGTCCTTCTGTCACGCCTTAATAGGCTCGGTTTTCGCCGCTCAGTTTTGGATCGGGTCTTGTTCTCTTGGACTGGGTTTTGTCGGGGAAGGAGCACGGGCTTACTTCCAAGTAGCGGCTGGAAATCGAGCCATAAAGCCTTCATGCCCGCCCACACAAGTTAAACAAACCGGAACTTGGATTTGGGCATTTGAAATTGCACGCATGCGACAGGCAGTCAGTCCTTGCTCCTTGCAGGAGCCCACTTCTTGTAGTTAATATATAGATCTATATTTTTCTATAGTACACGTACACCGCTTTCTTTAGGTCTCTTTGATGCAAAGTTTTTACTTTATTTCATCTGCATTAGCATGCCCAATTATATTGAGGCACGCATACACATCTGTCCAAAACAATGCAAGGCACAAAACAATGCCAAACGTAACAATGAACTTGAAAACATTTTTTTAGAAAGATGGAAGATATTTAACTGGCTTCGCGAAAAGAAAGCTACAAGATTTATGTTACAAGAAGTTAATCGTATTGAAAAAAGAACTCATTTGTGGAAAGCAGAATGGGGTTTCGAAATGCCGTTTTTCGCTCTTATGAAAACCTTAAGGCAGGGATTTGTTTTCTTTTCATTTATAAATTCCCTTGTAGGGGAGGTTCTGCTTCATCAAAACCAATAAAAAACTGCTGACGCTCGCAGTAAAATCCCGCGTGTAAGAACCTAGTGGTTTAAGGTAGCTCGACCCAGTATTTTAAACAAATTGATCTTTACTGTAAAACCCACTATAACACATGTATTACGCATAGACCATAGTTAGTTGTTGTGGAATGGTTAAGGAGCCCGTCAGACTCTTTTGTTATATGTTTTTGTTAGCTTTTTTGGACCTGACCGTGCACAACGTTCAATAGCATTCCAATAAGTTTCTACTTAATGACCAACAGAAATAACCCATTAATTTATTCTGTCTCAATTTGTGAACAAAGAACAAAGGATTGTGCTCGGTCAGGGGGCTTCCAACATAACCTTCAGCTCCGTTGTTTTCAACTTTGATGTTTGCCGGCTTTCCTAACCAGTCTCACCTACTAACTATGACATAGACTAAACTTTATTATGATAATATTTTTTGGGCGATCGGAATAAATATCGCGTGACAATGACGTCGCAATAATTTTAGCTCTAAGTCGAATTTCTACCCTTATCGGCATTTTCTTTGGAAATGCTTTACGCTACCTATACTTTGGGTGCTTGTCTTCTGTTGTACGAAGTTTCACAAAAATCTATAGGAGGAATTTCGAGATATCTTGGAATTTCTACAAAAAGGTTATAAATTATGCATGACCTGAAGGCTGGGCTTAATGCGGACAAATTTGCTACCTTTCGGAGGTTTTCGAAAAGTTTTTATCACTCATTCGTTTTGTAAATGACCTTTATACGCTCTACAACCAGCTATTAAAACGTAAGTACACTAACGCGATTTCGAAAAAACATGAAAACATGTCAATCAGTAAAACGCACTGCTGAGCTCTTTTTGTAATTTCTAAGACTACTATCACAAAAACAGCGACTAAACCAAAATTCGTCGATAGATTTTCTTTAAAAAATTTCAGTGCTGCAATTAATCAGTGTACTGTAAAATACCCTAATTTCGTGTCCATTGAAAACTTTTGAAGTTGTCTAACGCGCGTAGGCGCAAAATTGTGTAAATATTGAAACGATGTCATAGATCTTGCTAAGTTTTTGCTTTGAGAATTCCTATTGTTTCGAGTTTAGCCCTCTGAAATCTTTCCGAAATATGTCAATGCTGTAGAATGGGAGAAAGAATGAGACAATCGGAGGGCAACCAAGCGCGGTAAATTCTGTCGTGCTGCATGGGTATTTGATGTTGTGCTAAACTCGAGACAATAGGAAATCCCAGAGCAAAAACTTAGCCAGATCTATGACATCGCTTCAATATTTACTCAATGTTTTGCCTACGTTAGACACCTCAAAAAATTTGTGAAACTTCGCACAACAGAAGGCAAGCACCCAAAGTATAGTTAGCGTAAATCATTTCCAAATAAAATGCCGATAAGGGCAGAAATTCGACTTTGAGCTTAAATTATTGTGACGTCATTGTCACGTGATAATTATTCCGATCGCCCAAAAAACAATATCATGATAAAGTTTAGTCTATGTGTAGTGCATGTGTTATAATGGGACTTACGTAATAGATCACAAACGTGAGTGCGAGGTTTTCGTCAGGGGTTCCAAACACCGAGAAACGGATGAAAGCACGACTCCGAAGCCGGAGTGCTTTTATCGTTTCCAGGTGTTTGGAACCCCTGATGAAAACCAAAGCACGAGTTTTTCGAGCTGGCTTCTCAAACTAGTGTGAGAATTTAGTGGAATTATTTCCGAAAAATAGGTAGTTAGAAGACGTGCTCAATAGGCTATTGTTTGTTTCTTATTCGTGGTAAATGAAATGAATATTTAATAAATATGCGGCCATGCTGGCGATTTTTTTAGTAGATCTCCTCAGTTAACATTACGGCGCGTGATGGAGGTCGAGTCCGGATCAGAACGATTTCGCGTTTCTAAAGCTTCTTTTCAAGAAAATGTTCTGGTGAATGACGCCGTTCCAGCGTCAACTAAGCATAAAAACAAGAGGGCTGTGCGCATTTTTGCCGAATGGCAGAGGTTAAGAGAGGTTCAAGTTCCGGTATTAGATTGTGGTGGTCTCTTCAAGGACTACGATTTACACAAGGTTACCGCCTTGAGCGAAGATATTGCCGCCGGGATGGATGCTCTGTCGCTGAAGTATTGGTTGTCAAAATTCGTGATGGAGGTAGCTAAAAAGTCCGGTGGAAGATACCCTCCCAAGACTGTTTATGGTATCATTAGTGCGCTCAAGCGTTATTTGGAGGAGAAAAATGGATCCGAAGTTTTGAATCCTCCGGACGCTACAAAAGGTAATTGACAACTTTCAGACCGCATTGTTCAGAATTTTAAAATGCACTGTTTTGGGAATTGAATTTGGTGTGTTGTTTTTCGAAGGTTTGTCCGTTCCGACGTTGCTTAGATGCCGACATGAAGGATGGAGTTCGAGAAGGGCTTCACATTAAGTGCAAGAAGGAGGAGAAGGAGTTTGTGAGCGAGCAAGAAGAAGCAACATTCTGGGGGAAGAAATTGCTGGGAACTACATCAGCTAAGTCGTCATTGAACACCATCTATTTCTACAACGGAAAAGTTGAAAGACTAATATGTTGCCCTTTTGTTGTTGTAAGTAATGATTGAAGCGGCAAATATACTGTATTTAGTATTAAGACTGATTAAAATTCAAGTTTCTTGATCAGTGTCTTGATCAGTTTTGAAGTAATCGAATGTGTCTTGATCGCTATGTTCATTGGGTATCAAAATACATGCACTTGACTCAATTGATGCGAGCTGATTGGGTCATCAGCACATGAATAATTAATGATTTTGAGAAAGTAAAGATGAATTTAAAAGATGAATAGGTTCACGGTTCAGCGCATGCTCATTTATCAAAATGCTGTTTTTCTGCCGCGACATGCTGTATCGTCTATGCAATATGATCATGTCATCATGATGTCAAAGAACCAATCGGCACACTCCCCTGGCAGTCACTTGATCAACTTATGTGCAAATAACTGTAAATTATTCAACCATGGAATAAAACCTTCGGGTCAACAATAAATTCAACGCTGGTAGTGTTGGCATAATCCACTAATTTTTTCTGCGATTTTAGCACTCCTGCATCCTAGTTCAGGTTACTCTGAAATACACTTCTACTTTGAAATACACTCTTGAGATCGCTGAAATACATGTGAGTGGAATTATTAACCGATAGAATAATAAAAAATGGAAAAAAAGTAATTTAATTAATGAGCATGCGCTTAAACGTGAACCTGTCCCTTAAAGTATAAGAGATTCCAAGATGGAAGGTGTCGCTACAAAACAACTGGGTCGAGACACCTTAAGACCCCACCGGCAAAAATTTGACATTTTAATAACAAAAATATATGAACTTGTTTGACTTGTTTAGCCATAGCTATCAAAGTGGAATGGTTGACTCCTTTGTCATATGTTTTTGTTAGCTTTTTTGGACCTGATCGTGCACAATGTTCATAGCATTCCTATCATTTTGAACTTAATACTGACCAATAGAAACATCGCATTAATTTATTCAGTCACAATTTGTGAACAAAAAACAAAGGATTGTGCACTGTCAGGGAGCTTCCAACATAAACTACAACACCGTTGTTTTCAGCTTTGATGTTTGCCGGCTTTCACAGCCAGTCTCCTCTACTAGGGGCCTGTTTACATGGAGGTTGGGGACCCCAGGTAGGTGAGGTAACCTGCTTACGTGGGGTAACCCGTTTGTCCATATAATCTCTCATTTTGTTTACATGATAGGTGGGGTGACCCGCCATATTTTACCTCATCTACTTGGGGTCCCCCACCTCCATGTAAACAGGCCCTAACTATGGTTTAGCCAAGCAAAATCAAGCAGTTTCTTAAATGCTGCAACACAGTTCATTAATTATGAATGAGTGATTTTACTTAATAATGCCGCGAGGGACATCTATCTTTGAAAAAGTTCATAAGGGAAATTTTTGCTTGTGTTACACTTTTGAAACGCTTATATCTCGGCTGTTTTACTGGCAATTTAGATAAAATTTTACAGAGACATTGTGGAATGATGATATGGAAATTTAGGTGGGTTGTTTTTTATCTGGTAGATCGCTCTTTAAGGCAGTTCTTTGAGCCACAGTTGTACCAAATTGGGAAATCGTGATTTTGTGTCCAAGTTTGTGGAAAGAATAGAAGACAGTACTGTGCTGTGATTTTATTAATAAATGATCGGTCGAAACCTCTAGTATAGAGCAGATTTTTCAATTTGAAGTTTGCCAGAAACATATAATCGTTGAAATGAGCAAAATCTGTCTTCCCTGAAATTGACGTCTTGTCTTTTTATCAAACTCGTCACTCTTAAAAGAATGACCCTACAGTCTACCAAGTTTACCCCTCTGCAGTACCAGCTTGTGAGGTTTTGTATCTGCTCTGAATTCTTGAACACAAAATTGTCAGAAAAGTCACATTTTTAGATGCCCGAAGGTGAACCGACTAAATCAAGAGCTCCAAGCAAGATATGTCTTAAAACAATAAAAAATTCCAACAGGCAAATAAGACAGCTATACGCGTATGTTGCAAATGTGTAAAACGTGTAATAATTCATCATCTGATTACACTTGAGCCCCACTGAATCTGGCTGGTTTAAGCAACATAGTGATCGTTTATTCCACCTTTTTTACCAATATAGTACCAATAACATCACTTATTATGAAAGCTTTCATTGTACATAAGAATGTGTTTTTCCTGTTGATTGCATTGTTGATTACAGGACTGTAATAAGAGTATGCGACGTCAACCGCCACCACGGGAGGTGGGAAGGGAGAGACTTCTAAGTGACTTCCACTGAACTTCGTTAAACTGGCCGAGAAGCGGGCAATTCTAAGCGAAGGCCACAATGCATCATGCCATATGCACGCAGGCTCGATTATGTATACAGTAACTGAATAGTCACCAACTCCCCACTTAACGTTAAAACTGCTCTCGAGCTCCACATACTGTTTTTTCAGTCGTTCAAAGTCGAATTGTAATAAGTTATTTTCGGCTATTGTCTTGTTTTTCTTTCACTGAGGCAAATAAAACGTTTTCCTTGTTACCAGCGTAACGTTTTACCAACGTATGCTATTTTTACAAGTAGTCTTCTGCACATCATGGTCACCTTCAATGCCTTGTTATCAAGTTCTAAAACCTTTGATCTCATATTCTGAATCTTTCCAAGTGGGCATTATTAAAAACGCGTATTAAAATCCCAACAGCCTGAAAAATTGGTCATTGATTCTGCTATCTGTTTATTTTAATTTACTGACGTCATAATGAACTCCGATTTCTTTCGCCTCTCCCTAACAAGTTAAAAGGTCCATTGTACCTCATGTTAGGCACAGATTTGAAACATGGCAGTGGCTGGGCTTTAAGTTAAGTTTTATTTCTTGAGTAAATAAGAAGATTATTAACGACAGTTTTACTTTTATACTTAGCTAACTCTATGCTATAGTTTACTTATATTTAAATCTTAAGTTAATAAATCAGCCCTTTGCAGTACTGCCAGCCTTGCACTCAGTTTTGTTCTACTCAACACGACGGCATGTTTGTTCCAAAGTTAGAAAAAAAAAAAAAACATTTTCAAGTCTTAATTGAGTGTAACTTGAACAATGAATTGAAGCAAACTAAAGACCGTAATCTCTATTAAATACTGAAAGGAGTTAGGCTTAATAGCAGCGGCCTGAAAGTGAGCTCAAGGCTGTGACTCGGAGAATAAGACAAGAGTTGGGAGAAGAAAAGAAAAACTGACTTCATTGGGTTACACAATTGGTAAACCAGTAGTTTTCATTGTGGCACACATTGTTCGGAGGCAAACCAATTGGTTATTTACAAGATTTAAAAGCGTGACTCGGGACCGCTGAGAACAAATCCAGCTAGCGGTCAGAGTAGGACTTAAGCTCGGGGTCTTTGGATTCTAATTCCCAGCAGCAGCAGCATTTCATACCAAAACACATTTTGTATCAATCATTATTTTTTTTTAATTTCAAAAGTAAGAAACGGCTACAGCTGGGCTCTATTTTCAGATGTCACACAATATACATAAGTTTAAAACACTACAGGCATCATAGAGGACAGTTATAAACTAGAATTGACTTGTCGTCAGACACTGAAACAATCTTAGATCCAGTTGCGTTGTACTTCACTCCCCAAACCTGCAGTCGATACGAATTGAATAAAATGGTCAATTATTTGAAAGCCCTCCAAAAATCCATGTTAATCTTGTAACAACTTGATAATTATACCTGATCACTGTGTTGGTAAAACGTCTGAACGCACTGTCTTGACCCTGCATCCCAGACTTTTACAGTCTTGTCACTGGAACTTAAAAGAAAACGGAGAAAACAGATCCAAAAATATTGAGAAAACAATATATATATGTTCATTTAATACTCACACGAACCTGACGTCTCGGACTACAATCAAACCCTGACGGACACTGGGATTCGACTGTACTGGTATTTGGTTTCTCGAGCGATGGCTCTTCAATTACTTCACTTATATTAATATCAACCTGTTTTGAGTTGAATGTCGTTAAACCATAACAAAAAATCATTGCTTTGCCTGATCCGAAATAATACACACAGTTTACAGACCCCATTATCGCTACTGCGCTTTTGACTGATAAAAAAAGCATGCAATTTCATTTGGTGTTGCCTCCACAAAGATTAAACTACTGACAACGGAGGGCCTGTCGCCACTTGCCAGGGATGCGTTTTCGACGGCTGTGAATGGACAGTCCAGAATAAAGCAGTTGGAGCCACGGAAGTGTATGACATGACGAAATCACTCAACCCAAAGATTATTGCCCGCAAAAACAAACGGGTTCTGGTTTTCAGTCATATCCATGCTGCATACTAAGAAGTTTTCTTGACATTTGTTCAAGTTTAGCTGATTTTGTAAGAATCTGAGTAAAAACAATAAGAATTCTTAGAATGACGAGGATGTAACCTGCGTAGAAGTCGCCGGTTTCTTTGTTTTTTTAGGGGGGAGGGAGAAATTTCGAGGACGCGCGCAAAACTAGCCGAAAAACTAACCGGCGCCTGCCACGCAAGCTAACGAACTTGTAAGTTTGACAGCAAGCACGGTGACTTCATCTTTTTATCGCATTCTCTGTGATGGTTTACGCATGGCTACCCACTGTGCTAAGCAGGAATATAATTTGTAGAGTACATCCTTTTCAGAGGAAGCGGGGTTCTAATAAAATGCATTAGTGTCCATAAGGCCTTGTAAGAAATAGAAACAAAAGCACCTACCGTAAATCCTACTCTCTTACCCCGCCCCCTCCCCAGCACGTTTGAGGGGGAGGGTGCTTTATAGAGAGGGGGCTTAATTATTTTACCGAAATGGGGCAGCATACTGCTTTTTCAAACAACCATAAGGTGGTGTCAATTCCGCATAAAGAACTAAAACAAAAAGTGGAAATGCTCAAGCACATAACCTTAAGGGTCTTGTAACCAAAGATAAAAACAAATCCGAGCTTCCAGCATATGAATAGACCATACCGGATAAGTGAAAAATAAGGAGGGAGGGGAGGGGACTTACAAGAGAAGGTGGGTCAATAACTTTCTTCCCCTGAGAAGGGGCTTAACGGGGGATAATTCACAGTAGCTAGTGACAGGCGAAGCAATATTCGCGCACGCAGATCACGAGAAAAAAGCGAGAAAACGAAGAAATGGAAAACAAAGCATACCTTGAAACGAAGTGCGTGTTGTCTGGACAAAAGGAAACTCCCAGAACCCAGGAGCCATGGCCAGAGAGAGTTCCAGCCAAGTTAGCGTGTTGTCTGTATAAAAAGGAAGGAAAGAGAAAGCACACAACAGCCAGGACAAATAAAAGAGCAAGTCATTCAAATCTAGATATGGCGGTCAACTGTAATGGAAATTCAACCATCCGGGATTTGAGTAAGTAGAGACCTTTGGATTCGAGGACGAAGACGACTACGAAGACGAGATTCGACATAGATTTTTTTTTCAGAATTCTCAAAAAATAGACACCCTGGAAGGCCTCAGTTTACTTTTTTACACCACAAAAGTTAACACGGTAGTTCTTATTGAAGGAGGTAAAGCCCTCTCCCGATCGCAAAATGATAAAACTTCTAACATTTGATTCACTTGTTTCCGCCGCTACGACAATGAAGACGGCTATCACGTTTCCCCGCCAAAATGACACTGGTTCACGCACGCGCACTGACTAAGTATTGATAAAACTTGAGAAAATCTTGCTCTCGTAGTCGTACTCGTCTTAGAATCAAAAGCTCTCTAACAGACCATGTCACGGTGTTCGACGCCATCTTCACGAGTAGGCAAACGCGTGAGAAATTACAGTGTTTGTATGAGAATCTAATGTCGAATAATTTCCGTAGAACGGCTGTTCTGAAAAAAATATCAATTGTAAACTAAAGCTTCACTCCTAAGGATTCTACTGAAAAAAATTGAGGGCGTTACATGCGCTAGAAGACCCAGAACCACTTTTAAAATTTTCTATACATTTGTCTGTAAGAAAGTCCCGGGAAAAATTACAGACAAGTAAATGGAAAATCTAAAGCAAGCCTCTGGAGAAATTTAAGTACGGGTACGCCCCCCGAAATTTTTTAACGCATTCCTTTGTTTGTAGGTTTAGTTTACAATTAATATTTTTTTCAGAACAGCCGTTTTCTCATACAAACACTGTAATTTCTCACACGTTTGCCTAATCGTCAAGATGGCGTCGAAAACCGTGACAAGGTCTATATATGAACACTGTGAGCCCAGTCAGGTCGCAAACTGGCGTTCAGTGCAAAGTTACCTAAGCAAAACAAAAGTTACTTCAACAGTAACTGTAATAAGGTAACTGCATAAAATGTGGTTCATGACCGGAGGTAGAGGTATAAACGGAGGAAGAGTTGAATGGTACACATCATACATCTTGATATGGTTATCATCAGAAGCAGTAATCAACAGCTGGGAGTCAGGCGAGAATGTTAAAGATCTGATGGGCATGGCATGACCTACGGATACAAAACATAAACTATGTTTTGACTTACAGTAGCTAATGCATCCCTGAACGAATCTCCTAGCCCGAGTGGCAAGCCTTCCCGTGCGAGTAAAGCACAAGGGTTAAAGCAAAATACTTCTGTACCAGGAAGCACTAACCGAATGATTTTTTGATTGGGTGGTTTGTGCAGCCATAGCATTAAACTTGAAAAGGTTGGTCCAACTTTTTCAAGTTTCAATCTGTGTCCATCCATGCCATCCGTTGCAATAAGCGATAGGAAACAGTTTCAATTCCTAAATATAGTCTTCAATAGCAAAACTAGACTATCATTTTTGGAATTCAATTGATGCGAGAAACGTTTTAGCCTTTTAAAAACATAGCAAAAAGCGTGGCCTAGCCCCTTTAAGGCCAGAGCTACACAGAATTGATAAACTCTTCTATCGAACGTAGATATCGCTCCACAAGGTCAGGAAATTTTACAGAGGTTTGTATCAGGGTGGGGAGCACGGACTTGTCCCTCATCATACGGCAAAGTCTTTAAAATTCCACGACTTTGCGGAGCTATATCCTCGTTAGTTTTCAACAATTGACTTTCAAACTTGGCAACTTAACTGATTTTAAGGCGTTCTTTCCAGTCGTGTTGACGGATTTTCGTTAACTGTTTGCAGTCAAAAGTTGAAAAAACCGTGGAAGGATCTAGGCAAACATCTAACAAGTTCCCGAAAACCGTCAGGGATAGTAAGCTCTACTGCGTGAATTAAGATAGCAGAGAGAGAGGGGGGAGGGTGGAGGCTGGGGGAATCATTCCTTCCCCTTACTCTACCCCTCTTAGGTGAAATATTCTTTAGTGCGGTACTGCTTGTTACGTATGTTAGTCAAGGATATAAACACAAAAAACCTCTTTTTCCTCATTATTACACAAAACACTTTCAGCATTGTTAAAAGTATACAAGATGCAAGTATAGCCTTGTCAAAGAATGCCGTCAAGTTCCATTAGTTTTCCTATAGCTGAGCTAGCTACGACCCCGATCAGGTCATTACAGGTCTGCATTGATTCTTGCATGTAAAGCAGGAAGCTCTTCTTTTTTCCCCAAACTTACAACATGTTTAACTACATTATATTTTATATGACATGACAAAGCTACAATTACTACAACAGGTGAAAATTATCAAGTTCTTTATCAGCAATCTAGCATAACGGATGTAACTCACCTTCTAAAGTGTGCAGTAATTTTCCTGTTGTCAAATCAAAAATATTTATTATTCCATCAATGGCTCCACATGCAA
>OZ037778.1:25321495-25428995 GCA_964035525.1 Porites cylindrica | reverse complement strand
AGATTGTAAATTTTGGTCGCCAACTTATTTTATATATAACTTACACAAGAACACGATTTTATACGTTACTTTGCATGCAAGAAAAGTCACAACTGAAGAGCGAAAACAATTAGAAACAACACGAGTAACACCTAGTTATAAAGCTACCATTGTCCTCAGGTGTTATGTCTCTGGTGTGAAGGTGATGGTTGTCTCCATAGTCATTTTAAATGAAGCGAAGCATAAAACGTTTTAAGTCAGTGGTTTTCATTCTGAGACAAAAACGGGTCCTTGCGTATTTGCTCTTTGCTACTTCTATGAAATGCCGTTATTTATTTTCGACTTGCTTTCCTCGACACCTTTCACTGCCGACAAACAACGCCATGCTTGGCCCAGACCTCTACACAACCACATTGCTCATACCAGTCTCCGACCGGGAGGAAATGGGCTTAGTGCAGTTTTTAGGGCCTTGGTTTCATTTTAGACAGAACGTTTTAGAAAAATAAAACCTAAAATATTGCGGGAGTTACGGTGAGTTGTATACTAGCTACCATATCCGATTGATTTCCTTATATAAAGATTTAAAAACAAAAGTTGTGTCGTGGTTTTCTTTAGTCATTGGACAAAACGAGAGTCGCGAGCTGGCGACCAGTTCTGAAAATTTAGTCCCCAGTGCCCTTATGCCCCCCTCTAAATTGTATAACAGCTGAGGCCCTCTTAGGCTGGGGGTGCATACTGTATGTCCCTAGTCTGAATTTCAAATAAAGTCATTTCGCATTTTGAAGAGTTGGCCATGCCCCTGTCAGTATTTAACCCATCTTTATCTCGTTTGTCGCCATTTGATCTAGTTTTATGTCGCTGTTTCAAGCCCATGTTGCTTAATGTCAGAATTTTACCCTAACATGGCCTCATAACAACCATTAATTTTTAAATCAGAGCCGTTTCATTAATGCTGAAAAAAAGTTAAGTAAAGAATGGAAATGGGAGCCCTGTGGGATAAGTTTTCCTTCTAACACTAACCATCTCCAGCACTTGACCATGTCATCAACTGCACCAGTTACAATATTTTCTGTCCCGTCCTTGTCACTTGTTCCCCAAGAAACTGTCCAAATACTATCTTCATGAGCTACAGGAAAATTTATTAGGAAGAAAAATTAAATTAAGATAGATATACATCCTTGATAATAATACATGCTGTCTTAGATAAACACGGGCAGGGAGGAGGTTAGGGGAGATTAAGACAGAATCCATTAGGAAATTGAGTAATTTTCATTTTCAGAGGACAAAACCTTGCACCACAATAATTTCAAGCATATTGCATTCTTTCTTACACTTTTCTAGGGCTATAAAATTAATGTAATAAGTTGCAAGAAAATTTCATGGAGTTATCGAAAAGCTTGATATGGGAGCCCAAGAAAGCAAAACTTTAAAAGCTTCAAATTTCACACAATGAAGTCTTGCGCATGATGATTTTACCTGCATTTTCTCAATTCCTATGAAATTTGTCATTTTTTTCCTTGGGCTCCCATAAGAAATTTATATTGTCTTCAGTGTTACTAGAGGTAACTAATAAAGCCCTTGAAAAGTGTAAAATAGAATGCAATAATGCTTAAAATATTCTGGTAAAAGATTTTTGTCCACTGAAAATTCCTGATGGATTCGATCTTAACTCTTGGATGGGGGTGCCGCGACTGCCCCTATGTACAGTGAATGGCAAAGACATGGATGCTTTTGTATTACCATTTTCTTGCTTGAAACATACATTGTACTGCGACTGCAAAAAGAACAAAAACCACAACATAATTAAACGTCACACTGCCAGATTATTTCTTGGCCTATTAACTCTTGGCCATCATGACAATGATTAGATTTTGCTTCTCTCTTTACTTAGATTTTTTCCTTAATGCAAGGATCCTTTTTTGCTGGAAAGTACATGAACGGTGATTTTCTACGAGGATACAGAAATTTGTTACTTCTATTTAACCCATTAATTAGGCACGCATCAAAGGGACTGGCACTTTGATACAACTCAAAAGTTTTGAGTTGTATCAAAGTGCCAGTCCCTTTGATGCGTGCAATGCTCTTACATGAAAATCATTCATTATACATGCTAAACTGATATAAGAATCTAAGAAGAAACAAAAATTAAAAGAGCAGATGTAAAAATGGTTATTATAACTTCCTACCATGGCTTTAAATCAGACAAGGCAAATCATAAGAAGAGATTGTGGAGGAGAGTCACGTAGCATGCAGCTCAAACAGCCGCCATGTTTAATTATGGGCTCAAGTGAGTGAGTCAGCGTTCATCTTCGAAGCGCACACTCAGAAAGCTCTACGCTCCGCTCAGAAGATTCAAGATGTCGTTTGCCGGTAGGACACTCAACATTTTTGGCCGATCTGCCACTCGTGTACGTTCTAATGCTGTACAACGTTTACGTGCAGAGTTTGCAGAAGGACCAGGGAACGTAAGTAGTTCATTCCCTCTCTTGCTTTTGTTTCAAAGGGAGCTAAAATGTTATCATCATAAAGGTGAAGGTGACATGTAATGCACCTATCAATGGTTTGCCCCAGGATGGGGGGGCCGGGCAACCCACGGGAAATTTGACATTTTCAGGTTTTCAAATGTCAATTTCCCCACCCTTGGGTCTCCATTGTAAGTCAAATTCCCACCCCTGAGGACCACAGACCTTCATAGTAAGTTAAACGAAATGATAGGCACTCACAACAAGTTTATTGCAGCACTCCTCCAGGGTAGAATTATTAAAAAATTGACATAGAAAGTATCAAAAAATAAGATTATTTAATAAAGCACTACTTGTCATTGTTTGGTGAGATTTGGCACAGGTTTCTGGATTCATCCTCTATGTCACGCCTGGAATAGGTCGTATTCCGCTTTCATCCAACTGATGTTTGTAACTGAGGTCCACAATTGACCAGAATTTCATTTAATTTAACATTTGGAGTATACTAGTAAATCTATAAACACAGAGAGTATCGAAAACTTGAGGCAGGGCGGCATCCTCTGAAGACAGGTAAGCAGGAAGTAAAGTTTGATCTAAATGAGCTCTTGTGCGAATATTTCTTCTCAAAGCTGAAGGAAAAATATCTTTTGTTATTAGAACTTTAAAGACAGAGCACTGATGGGCTTAAAAAACAACATTTTTGCTTAAAATAAAGCAACACGATGCTCCTAATATTTCGTTCAGCCATCCTCGGACGCGGGAAACTCGCTCAAATGACGTCTGGGTATTTTCCAACATGGCGGACCACTCACTCATTCCCAGGTCCTCTCCACTTTTCAAGATGGCGGTCGAGTCAAATTTCCCACCCTGGGACCGTTGTGGATGTCAAAATCCCCACCTACGTGCGCTTTACGAAGTCTAATTCCCGTGGGTTGCCCGGCCCCCCCATCCTGGGGCAAACCATTGATAGGTGCATAATGGCCACGATCCTTAGACTGCTGATATTGTAAACGACGTTACAGATTACTCAGGCAGAACAAAGGTAGATAGAATATAGCTAGTGTATTTTTCATATAGTATTGCTGAATTCCCTCGATTCGTAAACGCTGTGATGGTATTTTTGCGCTTGTACTCCGCTAGAAACACACCGTTGCATCATGGTTTGGAAAAAGTTTTGATGGTGTCTGAAAAAAAAATTAACTATTGCTGTACGCTTGAAAAGAATTCATAAAGTAAGAAAACACTTGGCTGGGCTCGAAAATTTAAATGAGATAAGTCACCTTTTGGTGAAGTTAATTTTTTATCTCAGGTAGTTTTTATTTTTCCTTTGGTTCAACTTCATTAGCATACATTACCCAGGGGTATCAATAAAAATAACTGAAGTATCCAGCAGGTTTGAATAGAGTAATGGACTGTATCAAAAGAGGGCCATTAGTCGTTGGGGGGACTAAATTGAAGACAAAAGAGCAGGTTTTTCATTCAAGAAAATGTAACTTTCATCTAATTTTTGATTTATCAGTCACAATCAATCCCTACAAGCAATGAACAAGTGATGAAAAGTAAATTACGTACTTTTGCACGTTAACAAATTCTGCGTAAACCTACATGTACAAAGAAACTTGTGAAAATTGACTGAAATTTAGCGTTTACATGACTAAAGCATAACGTAAAACCAGTGCGCCTTTATATAAACACATCATACATGTAATTCAACCTCATTCCCAGGGTTCTCTCCTACCCGCCCTATGGAGCGAGAGAGAGAGAGACCCTGGAAAACGCTGGTCACGTGTCTCCAGAACAAAATTAATTCTGAGGGAGGAGTCCTTGGTCTCACATTTTTTGTCTGGTTTATTCGCAATGTTCACGCAGTAATCGCAACAGGTAAATAGATTTGCTAACCCTTCTACAACTATAACTGAAACTAAGGGAAATTTCTGCCTAAACAAAACTATCAGATAAACAAGTGAAATACGGGAGAAGGAATCAAAAACTAGCGTTGTCGCTTGTTTAACCGATGACACCAATCGCTAAAAATCTACGATCTTGGGTTATACACAAGCAAATTAATTTTTTCAAGGTATAATCCCTGTATGTTGAACTGTTATATTCAAAGTTTCAATGTTTGTCTGACAGTGGCTAGTAATCGGGCCAAATAAACCTACACCATTTGCGGTCTTAGCGGTTCAGCGTGACAAAAGCCCGGAACAAAACATGGCAGTTACATTGAGAGCAAGGATTCAGTTGATACATTTACGATCAGAGTAATATTTTAGATCAAGTGACTTCATGGAAAGCTATAGCCTAAAATGTCAGCATTATCCACCCCCTAACCTTTGTTATGATGCGGCAATAGAAAAGTGGTAAATAGATCAAAGGTAAAAATAATTACCGTATTTATTCGATTAACCGCCCTGGGCGCTTATTAAATTTTTGGACCTTGAGAGTGGGCGCTTATTCGAGGTGGGCGCTTATTCGAGGCTGGGCGCTTATTAAATTTTCAACACTTCAGCAAGTGCAGTATGTTTATTTTGCAACAAAACAGTAAATAGTAAAAACAAAACGCGAAGATGTAACAAAGCAAGGTTTCTGTAAAATACTCTGAAGAAAACTCCGTCTTCGGCGAAGTCTCTTATTAGTACTTATTCAATTTTGGTTGGGGGGGGGGGTGTGAGGGGCAAGGGGGTAGGGTGGGGTGGGCGCTTATTCGAGGCTGGGCGCTTATTAACTTTTTCTGCCTTTAGGATGGGCGCTTATTCGAGGTGGGCGCTAATTCGAGGTTGGACGCTTATTCGAATAAATACGGTATATACCAACACAACATGGAAGACAACAGGAAATAGTATAAACAGAGACAAAACAGACAACATTACCTTCCAAGCGAAAAGCTTTCTTGTTTATAGTCCATATGAAAACTTTATTTTTAAAGGCACATGTGGCTCAGTGATTTCTAAAAATCCTATAAAGCATACCTAAACACCCAGAAAATTAATAAGGAACAATAAACGGTTGGCAGTTGTCCAAGATGAGCCATATCACAGTTTTTAACAAAGAAGCTTACAGCTATCCTAATAATTATAAACGACGACAATAATAAAAAAATAAAAAAAGAGCCTCAGCTAAAAATATTTTTTTCAAGATTCTCTTTACCTCTTTCCAATTGAAGAATAGCTAACAATTGGCCTGACTGTCCAGGCCACATATTCTCTCTTCCTGTTGCTTCAAGGTCTGTGAGAACAGCAACGCTTGATACATTTTTTCGTCGCCCTGCATAACATTTGTTTTCTAAAGTGGCCTCCACAACATAGAAACGGCAATTCAAATCTAGCGCGTTTCAGTATGAATACTACTACCAGGATACCTAAATTAATTTTGACTGCAGAAACGGTGAATCCTGCGCGATTTCCATTGCATGTGCCAAATGAAAGCATCGCTGATAAACATCCGTTTAACATCCAGATATTCTGCAGGGAGTTGCGATTTCGCTGTCAAAGGATTTTGTGTATTATTTGCGGCGTTCAAGATCAGGTCAGGTACACAGTTTCATGGCTGCACTGACCTGTCGACACTCTGTAAAGACAAATCTCACACTTACCTGCCCCTCCCCCAAATCGTCTGTTTGTAAATCTCCCAGTTTCTGGGAGGCACATGACCAGCGTTTTCCAGGGTCTCTCTCTCTCTCGCTCCATAGGGCGGGTAGGAGAGAACCCTTGGAACAAGGTTGATCATAAATACACTGTCAGATTTTACAATATATTTTTTGTTTACACAGTTGTTCAAACTAGTTCCTTCTTTCTAGAAAAAAGAGTAGCCGACGCGTTTCTTCGGCCATTAGTGCTTATTGAAACCCCTGGGCCCAGTTGTTTGAAGGCCGATTAGTACTTAACCCGGGTTTCTCTTTCTTGTGTTCAAAAGCGTTTTCTCGGATAATTTTCTCTGTTATATTTAGAGCTTTCAATCATCAACTTGGAGACAAAAAGAATTAAAACTGAAATGCTTTTTAAGCTTCCAATTTTGAATTCAAATCTCGCACTAACCCTAGGTTAACTAAACCCGGCTTTGAACAACTCAGCCCTGATTACTATACCCAAAAACAATAGAAAAACAAAAATTACCCGAGATAAAAAATTAACTACAACACGTACATGCTGATCCAAATTTTCTCAGTTACACACACAGTCCTGCGATATTCAATAAAGCTGATATTCCAGAAAGACCTACCTTAACAGTCTTTGACAAAAAAGGTTGGGACACTTCCACGGAACGCTATTATTTTCCTTCTTGCTCCTCCGCTTTCTCTCCCAATGTTGTTTATCACAGTTAAGTTAGCAAATCTTCTAGTCCAACAGTTGGTTGGCAGGAAGACAGTAAAGTGTCCCAACAATTTTGACTGAGATTGTAGCTTTCACCTGTAAAATTAAACATATCAGAAGTCTCCCCGGCGTTTTACTTCTCCCCTCCATTGAATGTTTTCTTTTGCAGATACTTTCTGTCAGTACTTTGTCAAAACTTTCAGCATCGAATAAACAGAGTATTATCCCCCTTATGTTTGTCCTTACATAAACAACATAGCTGGATATAATGTTAATATTTTTCAGAAAATTGTATTTATAGCACAAAGAAGTTAGATTTTGTGAGATGAGATTTCACAATAATGTAGACAAAGTCCAAGTATATTTATGATATAAAATGATGTAACTGCAAGCATTTTCGTGAACTAAATAAGGTGAAAGAACGTGTGATTTTGTAATAGTCACTTAATTTAGATACAATACAATGGGAACTTTTACTGTATGTGTGATTGAGTAAGTCAAAATACTACGTAATGTAAGGATAGACTATCCTTACATTATGCAGTATTTTGATATTAATCACACATACAGTAAGAGTTCCCATTGTATTGTGTGTACTTAGAATGTGTTAGTTCTATTTCTAGTTCTTGCCTTGATCGATGAATTATGTGTGAGAACTGTACATTGCAATAGATTGTTGGATTGGATTAAATCATGTTGTTACATCGTTAAGATACAGTCCATTTGATTTGCTTCAACCAGCGAGCGGCGTTATAAGAATTCCCGCAACACACTGTAGTTGTCTTATAAGGTACATTTCCATTTGCAGAATATGCCTTTCCAAACAAAGAACAAGCCAAGACTTCTGGCAACAATGATTCTGTATCTAGGAACCATGTTCACATTGCCATTTATTGCTGTGAGATTCCAGATGGCCAAACAGAGTGGAAAGTAGGATGAGGCTTAGCTGCAAGAACTGCTGGAACTCAAGTTGTTCAAACTTTCTGTTCACTTTGATAATGGAACTTTTTTGCAGTTTTAGTGTATATTAATTTCTTGTTATTTGGTGAGGCTGTTAAACTGTTCATTGGTTGAACTATTTTTGTGTGTAAAATGGGAATTTTAAAAGCTGGCATTTTCTTGGAATGTATGAAATAAACAGTTTGAATATTGTAAGCTTGTGTCAAAGTAATCTGACATGATGGACACTGATGTCCACTCTTTGTTAAAATGCTTATATCTTACAGGTCAAAATTAACTTCAGGTTAAAATTTTTCTTAACCACAGTTGATTCTCAATTTCCCTTGTCTCCTAGCCCTAATTCATGAATATTTATTAGGGCCAGAAGACAAAGAAAATTGAGAATCAACCTTGGATATTAAATTTTAACCTGAATTTTATTTTGACCTGTAACATATACAAGCTGAATGATGAACAATGCACACTCAAAAATGCTTCATGGACATTCCTCCCTTTATTTATTATTTATTAAGGTTAGGTTGTTATGCAGTAAGGTTAAAAGGATACCAAAGACTAGGCTCCAGTTTTCCAAAAGGTGGACAATGCTATCCACTGGATAAATCTCTACTCAGTCAATAAGGCAATATTGGCTTCCTTAATACTTATCTGCTGGATAGTGATTTATTCGGGGGGTAGCACTATCCAACGTTTGAAGGCACTGTTAATAATAACTCTTCTAACTTTTCCCAGTCAAAGCCTTATAGTTGGAGCCTCCAGCTGCTCCAGTAAACAAGCACCTCTCGTAAGCAACCAAGACCACTTTTTGGGATGACTGTTTTAAATTTTCCTTTGCCTTTTTTTAAACCTCTTCTAAGCGACGACCTGATACAATGGTCTGGTCTTTGTGATCGCTGTATGCACTACAATGTATGCTGCTCAGAGAATGAGAACTTTTACAAACAACATGGATTTACATAAAATGAAAATTGCATGCAATACATTCTCTCCAAAAAGATTGTGTCTGGACTACTCATTGTAAAATCTGTAAAATGTACAGTAAAAGATCTCCTGTGGTTTGAGTCTTGTAAGCAACCACTAACTCTTTGCATTTTGGGTGGTCACTTATGGGAGGTTTGACTGTAGCATTGTAGCGCATTAAAATCAAAGCAGATAAGGACACTACAGTAACTGACTTGAAAAACATCATAAAGGAGCAAAATTTGCATGAGCAGTACAAAACACAGTAGACATTGACTGTTTATTATTCAGTGCCTGCAAATACATGTAACAGCAAAGATTTCTACCTGTATGCTTCTATCATTTATGGTGAATGCAACAACAAAATTAATTGACAATTCCTGTGTGATCTTTAGGTTAGGCTTTAAGCATCACTGGTGAAAATATTTTCATGAATTTTTCCTGTTCCTCATTAGACAAAAATGAATGTGAAAAACAGAATGGTTCAAAAGTAAAGTGTTCAATATTCTTCCTTTAGAAGCCTGTATAGCTGGCAGTTTCACTGGAGCAGTGTAAAGTAAATGTTTTTGTGGAAAGCTAACCTGAGATCAGGCCCAATTTGAGCGGTTCTCATACATTCTCTCTAACGGCTATCGCTGAAATTGCCCGCCAGAATGTAATTTTCAAAGGGAAACGAAAATAGAGCCTGATCTCAGGTTAGTGGAAAGCCTCAAGAGAACTTCTCCCCATTTTGCTCATTCTTGTGGCTTCACTAGGGATGAAGTAAGTAAATGAAACTGCCACCTATGCAGGTTGTTCCATTAGGCTTTCAGTTCTTCTAGTTGCATAAGATGTTTCTTAGGACTGAAAAGGTCAAGAGAAGGTTCACATAGTCAAAGATTTGGTCTTTGTCTAATCTTCTTTCAACAAAGCACCTTGCTTGAAGGACCATTGAGAGATATTAAGGCATGTTAGAAAAAGAATCTAATCCACATCAGATAAACCTTGAAGCAAGAGCCAAAACTTTTGAGTACTTATCTTGCCTTCTTCGTAATATTGTAGGAACTGGCCCCTTGATGCGTGTTCCAAGGGGAGCAAGGTTCTCATCAACAAGAACAATGCAGTTGTTATCATATCTTGGAACCGTGTGATGTTTTGTCTTTCTGGTGCCAATAACAATGGCTTTGTTTGTCTTTCCAGCAACTGCAACTCGAATTACATCTCCTGGATCAGCAGTCTTTCTTTTTCTGTAAAATCCTATTAAGTATGGTTGGCGATTCTTCTTGACTCGCTGACCAAGGGCACTGTTATCAATAACCTTGAAGTTTGTAAGTAATGAGATGCTTCTTTTTTGAATAAAACCAAAGAAAAGTAAAGAGGACTCAGGCCACAGCTTCTTCCCTATGAACAACAAATAAAAACATGTGACATGCATGTATGATGGGCTAAACCATAAGGTAACATCCCTGTGAGGCTTTGCCTGTTTCAGGTGGTGACCAGTATGGTGAACACTTCTGTAGGAGGATGGACATCCCTGCATAGAGGAACGCTCTGTATAATGGGCCCACTGTAAGGTTGACACCCTTGAAAGCTAGACCCCCTATTAAGATGAAAGCCTGGCCTTCCCAAAAAGGTACTACCATTGATGGCCTATGCAGCAGGGACGAGTACCCTTTCAGGCTTTAAATGTATTTAAGGGCTCAGGAGTTTACTAGTAAGTTGAAGTTTTTAAAGGGTAGGATTTAATGAGTTTATTTTTTTGAAACGCCAGGTAAGTCCGTCATTTACATATTAAAAAGGGCCCCTGCCATAAGGTGAGCTATGTAATTAGGTAAGTTTTGGTTAACCAATCTTTTCTAATATTGCTTGATGTTCTCTAGCAATTTTGATATTTTAAGTAACACCTCATTTCTAGCATATAATTTAGAAAAAGTATTATGATGAAGTGCATTTTTATTAACTAGTTGAAGATAACTTTCACAGGTACAAATTGGGCTGCTTGAAGCAGCATATGAAGCAAAATTTCTGTAGTCACGGCATGAGTAATCGGAAGCCCTACCAAGATCTGGGTAGTGACACATCATCCGTATGGAAGATTTCATATTTCTGCACTTGCTCCTCAGACGTCATTTTGGAGAGAAACAGTAATGGCATTGTAAAATGCTGGCTGTTTTCCCGGGCTTTTGCACTTGTTTCTTATCACATTGCTAAGAAATGACCCATCCCTCCCCCCAAAAGTCAAATGATCTTTCCCACTGAGAGAGGGATGGAGTATGAAATGACTTCAGGTTACATTAATTAATCAGTGTACCAATTTGTCTTTCAACACAGATCTTGATTGGATTTTGCCAAAGGCAGTCCCATTAAAAGTATGTGGAAGTGATACCTTCTCTGACAGAAATGGTACATTATGTAAGAGCTGGATCCTGGGACAGCCTTTTCATATAACATTTTCTTGAGTATCTCCCCCTTAGGTACAAGGTAAGGTAGATAACCCAGTGAGATGGACATTTGAGAAAGGAACATAATTATCTTTATGACTGATACCCTTGTGAGATGGATGCCCCTGAGAGGTGGACAAAGTACTCCAATTCAGTAGATATGGTAATCTTGTACTGTATGGTGGATACTTTGTGGTTCAATTCTATTTTATCCTTGGTTTAAATTTTATTTCCCTTTGTTTTAAACTCATTATTAGCAGAGCTCCACGCCCAGCCGCTTCGTGCCGCGCGTTGGCAGAGCCCCATAGCTAATGAAATGTGGTAATCTACCCATCCAAGAAAATTTGGTAATCACGTGACCGTACACCGAGCGACCGACCGCCCGCCCGATCGCACCACAGGCATACCAATATAAAATAACTCAGTCAACAGGTATGGCAACCCAAATGCAACCCAAGGTTTTATTTGGAAGGAAATCACATGGTCGCCCGGACTTTAAGAAAGAAAAAACAACAACAAAGTTGTGTCTTTTCTGGCGTTATTTTTTATGTTTACACTAACATGGATAACAGAGAAAGAGCTAGAGCGAGTTATTGCAAACAAAGGAGACGAATTTCGTAGGAAGAAAAACATGGAAATTCAAAGCAGCGGTGAGAAAATGAGAAATGCTAGCGGCCAGAAAGGTGAAAATGAGCAGCAGTAAAAAATAAAAGAGAACATGAACACAGCAAACAAAATATTGGGTAAGCACATACAACAGTTCCTCCATAAAAATAATGTGTAACTAGGAAGTTTGATGTTTTAGTCGTGCAAAACAGCGTGGTAATCGTGCAAAACAACAGCAAGGGAAAGACAAAAAAGCGTGCTTCATGTGCAAATTTGTTTTTTGCGAATTAGAAGAAAAAGTGTGCTGCACGTGCATTTTGTTTTTTTGCTAATAATTAGCAAAAAAACACAATCTAATTATTAGATCTATTAGTCTTGAAGCCATTTTCATTGTCGTCCCCATTTAGCATTACATGATTTAATTTTTTTTGTTTACCCATATTATTAACCAGAGCTTCGCTTTTAGCCCTGGCTTAATGTACATATTATACATTACCATATCCTAAAACAAAGGGAAATACATTTTTTAACAAGGGTAAAATTGCATCACAGCAGGTACACTATAAAGATTGAAGTACAAAACCATAGCTATAACCCGTGAGTTCAATGTGGTTGGATCTCTGAAAAGATCTGAATTTGTAAAAGAGACATGTACAACAGTACTGTAGAAACAATAGGAAACTGATCTTTATGGTGAAGAGAAATTCAAAACCAAATAAAACAGGTAAGGTAAACTAAAGCCAACAGTCTTGATCTTAGTTTGTTTCATCTTCTTCTCTTTGCCGTAAGGATCACTTTGCTGCTACAATTCTAAGATTATAATGGACAGCCCTATCGGAGGGTAGATAACTCCGTATGGAGATGTTAGATGGACCCCTTTCCGTAGTGGATCTGTGTGGTTGTAAGAAGGTGGTCACCCCTGCAGAAAGGTGACACCCCAGTAAAGCAGACACCCCTAGGCCTGAAAAGTGAACATCTCTGTACAGCAAACTCTAATATTTAAATTACACACCCCAGTAACCGGCTTAACTGCAGAATACCCTGCCACTTTAACACAACCACAGGAAATTGTCTTGTGGAATCGTTCGATGCAATTCAAAAGACGAATTTTAAACGGCACATGAATTAGCATAAAATCATTACTGAAATTACAATTGGTTATTTGACTATGCCATTTCCTGTGAACCCCTAAAGATAGTTGGATAGGTGGATATGCAGATACTCAATCACTACGTATCCGCGTATCCACTTTGTCACTACGTATCTGCGTATCCACAAAAGTAAATATCTTTCAAATAATAGTCCCTACGTATCCGAGTATCCACTCCGATATACAATTAAGACAGCATATAGTATGTCGCTAGCAAGGTAGGAAAGTTAAGCGCATGAAAGGGATAACTGCGTATCCACGTATCCAATTCTCTCAGGGATAGAGCTTCGAAGTGGCAGGGTATTCTGCAGTTACTCTCAGTACCATTTTGTGAAATCGGTTTAAATTACGTACCGGTAGCATGTATATTCGAAATTTGCTGTGATGAGGTGAAAACCGCACTGGACCCTGATGCAATGTTAAACTGACCAAAAGAAATTAATAAACAAGTAACAATATAAGTATACTAGAAAGAATCAAAGATCAGAGTCCGGAAATGTGAAAACATCTCTTACCAAGCTCTTTATAATCCCATTAGAGTGGAACGCTTTCTTCGCGGTCCTGGATATGGACGCCGCCATGTTTGCTTTAATCAAATGCAGCGGGTGGACTGGAACTACAGTAAATCGCAAATACAGTTCAAAATGGTGGACTCGAGCTCGAGCGTCGTGATTTAGGTACGCAAGCGTTTTAAAAGATGTTTAAAAAAAAAGATGACTAAAGTGAAAGTGGTTTGAATATGAACGATCTCAGCGGCATTAAAATGCAAAAAGAAGAAGGAAACAGAGACTCCTTTAAGATAAACAACCTTCCCCAAGTTGTATTCTTAAGCATTCTGTCGTACTTGGACCTGAAAGATTTGGGACGAGCGTCTTGCGTTTCCAAGCACTGGTATAACTCAACTCTGGATCCCTGCCTATGGAGGAAATTGAAACTTCAAAAAAGGCATAAGGTAGACGACGAGGTTCTTGTTCGAATTACGAACCATGGATCAGCTGTCTCGGTGCTGGATGTTTCGGAATGCCGGAGTATAACTGAGGAAGGACTCCTCAAAGCTTTGTTGCAGTGCAAGTGTCTAGTGGATTTAAGTGTTGTTAGGTGTGTTGCTGTAACTGATAAAATTTTGTCGGTAATTGGACAGTCATGCCGGAATATCAGGTCACTAGATATAAGCTTGTGTCGTGTCACAGACACTGGAGTTAAAGAGGTAAGGCGCGGGGTATGAAAATACTTGATACAATGTCTCAGTACAAAGACAGGCCGATACAGATTGCACTACACCGCCTGTGTATGTGAAAATAAACCTATATCACATAAATTATGCTTGCTATGCAGGTGATCATGCTTGTCACATTGTAAAAACAGGCAGAGATGCAAACCTCTGTTGCAGCTGTAGATCTGGCCCCAGTTATTCAAAAGGTGGATAGCGCTATCCAACGAATAAATCACTATCCAGTGGATAACGCAATTAGTTTTTGTATTACTTATCCATTGGTTAGAGATTTATCTGGAGGATAGTGCTATCCAACGTTTGAACAACCAGGACCTGAAATCTGGAGGTTGACTCTCTTGCATAGCAGGGGTTAGGATAAGGGGTAAAGGGTAGGGAGTGAAGGGTTCTGGGTAGAGGTTGAACAGTAAGAGGTGAGAGGTAAGTGAGGGGTAAGTAGACTGTTCACAGTCACGCCTTTCCTGATTGTGTTCGGCAACTTTTGAGCAACTTTTGGTGTTTGGAACAACTTTTTGCAGTTCCAGCAACCTCAGGCAGATTTTGCCTTTCTGAGCAACTTTTGAGCAAAATGTAGGTTTAGAGCACTTATCAAGCTTGAAAACATCAACGATTTCATAGGAAACTTCAATTTTCTTTTTTACTTTTTTAAAAAATTCTTTGTAAAAATTTTTGTAATTTTTTTTTGTAATTTTGTAATTTGTTTTTTCTTGACTGATGTTAGTAATTATTGTGAAGAGCAAAAAATAAAGCTTTTAATAAATATATAGACAAATTTAGGTGGCAACTTTTGAAATTTAGGTAGCAACTTTTGGCATTCCAGTGAGCAACTTTCCAACCTTTTTACGAGCACAATCGGGAAAGGCCTATTCACAGTTCCCTATTTTTCTGTGAGACCGTCCAGATACAGCGAGTCTTACCGTTAATGGCAGCCATCTTGATTTTCGAATGTATGGAGATGGCGTGCATCGGGGAGAGGTGGGGGGAGAAAAATAGAGGGACTGCGATAACATCACTGCAGCTCGCATTCACGGAGCGCGTTGTACCAGCAACACAGGCGTTTAATTGGTCATTAGTCAATGGATGTTAATTTGTGTTGACAATGGGTTTAGTTTAAGTTGCCGACACTGACAAGTTGTACCCTTTGATAATACCACCATAAGGCACTTCTTGCGCAAACACACTAAGGATTTTTTGGTATTTTGCATATGAATCACTTAAGCCAACATACTTTTGAAGCAGCCTGGCTAGGACAATGTTGTAACACAGTTTCTCCCAAACGAATTGAAATTTAACGCTACGCTGAGGCAAAAAAGACAACCTGTTAGAAAAGCCTGGCTTTTTATCGGGAGGTTTAACCGTTTTAATCTGTGATGAAGCGAGCATTCTTAGCGCTTTGATTAGGAAAATGTTTCACCCGTGCATGTTTGCTGATTTTATTTGGAGGAATGTCCCAGAAACTGTATAAAATCGCTGTTTTGAAAACAGATATTCATAAACACGCGAAATCGATGCCAAATGTGTGTGGCACATTTTTCATCGCCAGCAGAGTTTCTTAATTAATGAATGGTAAAAGGCATGAAATTCCTATCACACCTCCTGAACGCAAGCTGCAGTGATGTTATTACAGCCCCTCTATTTTTCTCGCTTCCTCCAACAACCCCTGCCCCCTAAGCAGTATTGACATTCATCCAAGGTGGCTGCCTGCAATGCAAAACGCTCCATCTCGACCATCTTATGGGAAAATAGGGGACCGTGAACAGTCTAAGGGGTAAGAGGTAGGAGGTGAGATTTTGTAATAAAAGTATAAAAAATAGGAATATAAAAGATACGTTACTAATTCTCAACAGCAATAAGTCAAAACAAACAAAAAAAATTAAAAATTAATCTAATCTAGATTTGGCCTTAGTTTTAAGTAAGTTCTGATCTTCTTGATTGTTGATAGAGCTGCGAAAAGCACAATGACACGGTGCTAGTCACGTGACCAGTCCATTTGAATCCACACACCAAGGAACTTGTGTGAGGTGACTCTATTTAACACTTTTCCATTTGCGCTTATCTGGGGCAATTGTACTTGTAATTTTTGCACTCACTCTTGACATCATTTGCTTCAAAATCTTTTTTGCATTAAGCAAGTGAGTTGAAATAATAAAATTATTGCTCAACCAGTCTTCAAGGATTCGCATGGTGTTATTCAATTCTCCAACGTTAGCTTCCAGACCTGAAGGGGCGCAGTGCTTTATGAGGGTCGTGTCGTCTGCATATTAAAAAAGCCATGCAGTCATGGTTATTGTTCAGATCAGTTTGCAAACAAATTAAATAAGGCTGGCCCCAAGATCAAACCCTGTGGTACCCTTAATTTCACGTTAATCAGCTCGAATGTTTTATCAAGACACTTGTGCAAAGTGTTGTCTTTCATGCACGTAACTTAAAATCCAGTGTAAAAGAGCTTTGGGAAGCCTATTTTGTTCCTTTTTTCAAGAATCCTGGTGTGATCAACCGTGTTGAACGTTTTTGAGTAATCTGCAAATATACCCATAGTGACTTTGCCTTGCACCTGGGGTGACTGGTGGTGAAACCTTTGAAAATCTTTTACATATTGCTCTAACAAGAATAATTCACACATTCTGCAATTTTATTGTGCAATACGTGGGTTATTTGCCAGTTTCTATAGCTTCTTCATAGCAGGAAAAAAACAGCTTGGTACAGTTTGAATGCAGCAGAGAAGCACCTCATGCAACAGACAAAAAAATTATATTGTATTTAGCTATGGGTATTCCTGTCCAATCTGTTCTCCATTTTATATTAAGGTATGTCTGTTAGAAAACTGATGTCACTTTTTGCAGTAAAAGCAATATTATTTTCCTTTTTAACTGCTGTTATCATAGGTATCTGTTTTTAAAACTCTGTGCAGTTGTGACTTACATAATCTTAGAGCAGAATGCTTAGCCATATATAAAGTGCATAGGATTAAGGTTTTAACTTACACAATTTTTTCGTGGATATTCAGGGTTAATATTAGCCTTATAGAACTATGGAATAATAAAACTATGGAGTGGGTGGTTATCAGAGATAATGCAAACCTTTAAATCAATTGGACACAAAAGGCTTGAAAGTTAAGTTAACTTTGTCATTTTTTTTCACCAGGTAACTCTCAAACTAAGTTGTTAGTTTTGTGTATTTTGATATCTACCATTATCTAAAGCTGTTTTACTACCTAAATTTGTTTTCAGCTCTGTGAAGGCTGCGTCCAGTTAGAGAAATTGACTATGGACCAGTGTCGCTCACTGACCAGTAACAGTTTGCTTTCAGTGGCTCAGAACTGTCCAAACCTCACATTCATCTCAGTTGAGTATAATGATAAAATTGGAGATGATGGAGTCCATGAACTTGTGCACAGGTGTCCCTTGCTTGAAAGACTTCATCTCAACTCAAGCGGGATTACTTCACAGACAGCACTGTTTGTTGCCCAGTGTTGTAGGAATATCATACTTCTGGATCTTCGCTACTGCTCTAGTCTCACAGATGATGAAGTTAAAGAAGTAGTCAATGGATGCCCATATCTCCAGATTTTGAACTTAAGTCTCTGTTCTCATGTGACTGACAAGGCATTGGACTATATAATTACACGTTGTGCCTCTCTGCGCAGTTTATATTTGGTACACTGCAAAATAACTGACACTGGTGAGGTTATGTGCCACTTTAGTCATCTAGGTCTAGCCACTGCTTTAAAACTGCCGACTTGTTGACAAAGGTGACATTAAACTTGTAATGTTTTACCTTGTTTGGGGGGAGGGGTTGCATAGAAGGCGGTAAGTCATAGATCATTGCCTTCATAGCTAGTGGTTCTGTTGGAGTGTGTTGAAGAAAACTTTGTTCATGTTGAAGAAATAGTGAACCAGTTAAGTGGCAGGCTTCTCATTTAACTACCTTAGACACGAATAACAGGGGTTTCAATAAGGGCCGAGCACGGGGCAAATTGGCCTGCTGTGAATGTGACTTTGCCCAGCTGCTTAACTTCTCAACAAGAACTTTTTTTAATACAAGGAACGATCAAAAATAGTTTAAAATAAACTATGCAATCGTGCCCTTTTCTTGATGAAGTCTTCTCAAATGTCAAATGTACTATACCGTCGAATTTCCACTTTATCACAAGTGGCATGAAATGCCCTCGTTTGCTACATGCTAAAAACAAGAATCGCCCCATAATGCGTTTTGAAAAGAACTGTACTCCATAAAAGACCATCTGAAATGACTCAATAAGATTGTGAACTAATTTGTGTGGTGGATATTGGTATCAAATCATGACTAAATTGTCTACAAAAGTTATCTTTATTTGGTGGTTAAAACACATTTTCTGCAACTTCAGAATGCAGGAAAACACATCTCTGCAACTGTAGAATTTCAAAATTTTCCTGGGGAGCATACCTCTGGATCCCCCTAGGGGGGCAAGGCCCAAAGGACCTTTCCAATTCTTTGCCAAGGTGTCAAACCCAGTTGCCCTCCTGTTCAAAACCTTAATGAAACCCCTGAATAAACTCTCTTTCAGCACACTCCAAACAACCTGCCTGCTACATAGGCTCTAATATGAGTGCTAACTCTGGAAGGAGTGATACGCATCATCTGTTTTGAAAGTAGTGGGTAGCTTGGGTTTAGACTGGCTTTGAGATTCTTCTTAATTGCACAGTACTGTTATGACATAGCATGCAAAGAATGAGGAGGTCTGATGGATAAATATGTATTTCACTAAGTAAACGTTCCTTAAAAATAACCTGCTGCCTCGATCTTTTTGATAATAATTGCCATCTAACTAAACTTCAGAAACCGATTCTTTCCTCAGGGCTGGAGGCTTTTAAGCGCTGTGTCTGTAAGTTAGAGAGACTAGATATAAGTTGGTGTCAAAAGGTTACAGACCAAGGAGTTCATGCAGTTCTTGAGGGATGCCGTCACCTCAAGCATTTAGGTCAGTACCCTTTAGTAGAACCTTGTGGAGCATTTTGTGAATATGGCTGTTCCTTTAAAGTTATGAATTCATTACCCATAATAATGACAGCTAATTAAATCCACAGGGCAGAGTACAAAACCCTTCTTTAAGGGTGCTTACATCTTTTTTGAGTGCGTTCTTGTTCAAGCGAAGCGCTAACCACATGTTGTATACTAGAGCTAGAGTATAATCAGCTCGGGGATCAGTCACACAGGAAAGAAGAAACACACAACTTGAGTAAGGATCGCTGATTTTCATTTAAATCCTTTCACTTTCGTTGGTTATATTACAGAAACAATGGTTTTTTCCCCATACATAACCTTATATTTTGAAGATTATGCAATAATACCGATGGTCATATTTCGAACTTGGGCCACCTGTGCATTTACCGGTAAAGACCAGAAAAAATGAAGCCTTTTCTTTCGTTTCAGGGTTGGTAAGATGTGATCTTGTCCGAGAGGAGACAGTCATGCGGCTGAATCAACAATTTCCGCAGGTTTTCTTGAGTACAGTGTTAACAGAAATGAACCGTGTGTGCAATAGAGCTGAGCTGGCGTCTCTGCCGGGGACATAGTTAATAACGGGGGGTGACAGCTCTAACAAGGGCTGTTTCGGGAGAAAAACAAATTTATTCCGGGAATCTGGAGATTTTGCCGGGAATCGGGAAACCTGGAAAATTTTTCGGGAAATATGAGGTATTTTCGGGACATTGAACAAAGATTTGATATTACATGTTATCAAACAATATGTATACAGTGACATGCACCCTGTGCCGATACGCTGTATTCTATGTATTTTGACACTTGAAAACGGCTTAACTCCCCGTGATATGAAAAGACCAATCAGAAACGTTTCCAACTAAAATAGCATGAAGTTCGAGTGCGATTGACCACGTGCAATCCCCAGCGGATTGACACAAGAACCGTACCGGTGCAAGGCAGATACTATCAATTCACACCAGATCCCATCATACATTAGTTCAGGGGTATTTTTAAGCTGCATGTTAATGATGAGTTTTAAGAGCACATTCCACTGATTGCATACTGGAAAACTTGAAAAATTACGTTAGAAGTACGTAAGAAAAAAACGAAACTCATTTAACTTTGTTAAACGGACATGAGGCCATAAAAAGTAGTATGTCTGTGAAGACTCTTTAATCATCCTGATCTCGTTGGGGACCTTCCGATTTTGCTCGAAAATCCCGAATCCCGATCGATATGCGTTCGGGATAGGAAAATTCCAGATTTCGACAGTTGTTCTGAAATTTTCAAATGAATTCTTATGATATTCATACATCATACAATGACACCACACAGAGTATACTTAGCTGAAAGTGATTTCCAGAGCAATTTCAAAAACCGCACAACTTGTATAAAATATATCGACTACTTCTACGCGAGGTCACGCCAATAAAAATAAGCATAAAAAGGACAATTGATTTAGAGAACATTTTGGACAGAATTTGTCCTCTCAGAACACTAGAAATGGCGTTTCAGAGCACCAAGATTTCAAAATTTCGGCTAGGGGAGCATGCCCCCAGACCCCCCTTGTGGTTGGCCCCTTCAGCGCTCGCCTGATTCGTCGGTGATTAAAAAACAAAAAAACACGATTTTATATACTTAAAAAGTTTGACAGCCTTTCTGTGTTAACATGATACCCTCTAACGAAAAATAACTACGTTTAGATAATTAACAAGTTACATAATTAACAAGAAGCTGCTAATCAAAATTTTAATTTTAATTGTTAAAACAATTTTGGGAAGTTAAACATTTATGGGGAATGCCACCGAAAAATTCGGGAGGGTGGACGAAATTTCCGGGAGGACATTAAGTTATTCATAGGACTGCCCAAACAGCCTTTGTTAGAGTTGTCACCCCCCGTGTTAATAAGCAGTGTTTATTGGGAAAACGAATACATGTAGTTCATTTAGACCAACTTATGCCCTAATCACACAAACTGAACATGTTTAATTAAACTGGGTTTTTAAAAAACAGACACGGAAAAGTGGAATACGGGTTTTTGCATGGGATTTTTGTAATTTGCACTACATTTGCAGTCAACGTGAGCTAGTAAGCAGCTTTTACTAATGAAAGACGTTTAAACCGTGTTTAACTAAACACCCTTTAAACACATTTTAAGCTTTGGTGTAATTGGGCATAAGGTTCGTCTAAGTAAAGGCACACTTCGATATTGGTCGCCACGTTTCATTCTCTTACTGACATTTTGTATTAACTATTATTAAGCGGTGGCATCAACGCATTCTGGTGGCTGTGTGTACTTGGTACATTTCGACTCTCACAACTGCGTTGTGGTTGCATTGTTTAGATCCGGGTAATCCCAGTATCCATGTCCAGTAGAACCTCGATTTAACGAAGGGGTGAGGGACTGACAAACTTTGTTCGCTATAACGAGTTTTCGTTTTAACGAGGTTCTTTTTAATATATTTTACTATTATTCAGTGGTAAAGAAAATCGTTCGTTATATCGTGGACTTTGTTATATGGAGGTTCCACTGTACAAGTTATTGTCACAATTTCAGAGACTGACACTACTTAGACTGCGGGCAGTCTCTTATTACTATTACTTTTTTAGCCACAAAAGATCGAGAGCAGTAGAGAAATATTTAAAATTTGCTGCTTTTTACTTCTTAAACTTTGCCTGATTATGCCATGGAAGTTTCAGGCTTTGTCGGACGTCCGGCGGCATGCATGTCAACTGGAAAAGTTTTTATTATTATTCGAGAGGGGTTGTTTGAATTTTTTTCAGGAAAATGCGTGAAAAACAGCAGGGAAGCTTTGGTCCCGTCCACATGTAAGTTTTTGTTTGAAAAAGGATTTTTTTTCCTCCAGTTTGGCCTGCCGTCTACACGTATCCGGTAAAAACGGTCACCGAAAACGTTTGTTTTCAAGAACGCTCTCCAAAGTAGAGATTTTTGACGACGCCGTTTTGCTGTACTCGTGTGGATGGATGGAAACGGAGGTTCATGAAAACGATGACGTCACGGTGATGGATACCAGTTAATGCGCATGCTTTTGTGAAAACGGAGAACACAATTTCCGTTTTCAAACAAACACGAATACGTGAGGACGGAGCCTTGGTAGAGAGCGACACATTCTTACGTTAGTACAATGGAACCTCCATGTGCGACCACCTACCATCTGTTCCCACTTATCCAAAACACCAAAACTTTCCCAGTGAAAGGCTTACGGTTGGAACCTTTATTAAACGACCACCTCCTGTAAGCGACCGCGACCACTTTTTGGGCCCGAAAGTTTAATGATTTGCTGTAGTTTTGAACCTCTTGTAAGCGACCAAATGACGCGTTCCCTATCTCTATGTTCGCTGTGTGCAATGTTCTAACTAGAATAGACGAAGAATTTTAGTAACAACATGGACCTACACATGGCTTAACTTACAAAGTGTATGCAATAAATTATCTTCCATAAAGTGGATGGCCCGGATCTCTTCTTGGAAGAGGCCCCCTGTGGTTCGATTCTTGCATGTAATTAAAGCGACCACTGAGTCTTTACATTTTGGGTGGTCGCCCCGGGGGGGGGGGGGGGGGGGTACTGCCATATATGGGCTATATAGGTATGTGCCGCTGTGAAGGGTATGGTTTTCAAGCAGTTTACTCTAGGATAGGGTATATAAATCAGAGCGTTTGGCTCTATAATAGGGTATCATTTTTCAGGAAACTGATCAGTTGGTTGAAGATTTTATCTAGACTAGGTACACAGCTACTCTAGGATAGGGGGACTTGGGGAGTTTACTCTAGTATAGGGTAGCAAAATTCAGCTGAACTAGCTCTGGTAAAGGTTAAGGGTTCCAGGCTCCCAGCGGCACATCCCCACCCAGAAATTCCTAAAGTGCCCCCCCCCCCCCCCCCCCCCCCGGGGTGGTCGCTTACGGGAGGTTCGACTGTGTAGCAAAATAAATTATGGTTCAATACTTGCGTGTACATATCAAAGTGATAAAAGTAGCGAGGAGCAAAACGATTTTGTTAGTAAAAGTGCTGGTTCCTATAATGATAATTTTCTCTTTGTGAATAAATAATGTCCTTCGCTCCTCTGATTTGCTTCATCAACCATCACACCTGCTGGCGCTGAGTGAGAGAGAAAAGAGCTTAAAGGTGATGTTGCACGAGACGATTCGCAACGACGATTTTCAGCGTTGCAACATTGTTAATTTGTGCTGTTTCAAACCTCATCGCTCTTGTTCCAACTCTCTTAATTTGTCAAATGTTGGCCATTTGTTTAGGATATGAATTCTAAAGGATTGTATCCAAGTGCACAAGAAGAAAAGGGAAACGGTTGTCTTGTGTTCACGTTCTCCATAAAACGTGAAATTAGCAAGTTTCACGTCGTAGTCGTGCATTGACGGCAAAGAAATGTACCATAAAGCGTGCTGCACGTGCAAAATAGTTGTTTTGCTTATCTAAACCTATTGCTCTTTTGCCGTTCTCGTTGCCATCGCCGACGTCGTTGCTTAAGCTCCCTTTTTCAAAAATGCGTTGGTGTGAGCTCACTGTGTTTGTGAAACAAAACAATTGCTGGTTTTGAAGGTCGGCAAACATCAAGGCAGTATATGTTGGGAGCTTACTGACTGTGCGCAATCTTTTTTATTTTCATCCTTACAAATATTGTTAAAATAAATGTTTGTGCCGTTTCCATTGGTCAGTGAGTTGTAAAAAAAATAGTTTAAAATGATAGGAATGCTAATAAACATTGTGCATAAAAGCTTAAGGCCCGGTTCAGGCGCCCAACTTTTCATGAGCCGGACCTAATACAATGCATAAGTACATGAAAGGTTCGGCGTCTGAATCAATTAGGAACGCTTGTTTCAATTTGGAACGGCTCAAGCAGTTCTTCCCGCCTAGCCCGGCCGTGAATTTCGGCTGGAGTGGGTTTGATTCAGGCCCTGTCAACACGTATCCGTATTCGTTTGAAAACGCAATTTTTTTTCTCGTTTTCAAAAACACTCGCGTCCACTCGTAGCGTTTTCGCATCGTTTTCGCCCTTCCACACGTATACGGTGAATCGATTTGAAAACGACAACTTACCTGACTGCGTATGCTTGACGCGTGACGTGTTCGCTATTAGGAGCCCGCGAAATAATAAATTGGCGCCATCTTTGAATTTTGTTTGGTGTGGGTTTATATTGTTGTGACGTTCTTCAAAGTCGCAGAAACAGTTTAAAATGTCAAAATCAGGGCAAAACAAAGTCAAACTAAAGGGAGGTCCAATCTTCCGCCTCTTGACACCGGTAGCGGAAGTAACCTGATAATGTTCTGCCGCCTCCTGGAATAATCAGCTTGAAGAATTAACAAAGCTAAATTTGCTTGAAAACAAGAAATTAGGTTAGAAATAAGCCAAAGTATAAAAGACAAGAAAGAGAAGCGCTCGTCCGCCATCTTGAATAAGTTTCTTATATTGCGCGGAGTGGATTTGAACTGATAGTGTGTCCTCAGCGTTTTCGAAAAGTTCCGTTTTGTCTGTCCACACTTATACGCGAAAACAGCGTTTTCAAAAAGTTCCACTCTAGAGAGCGTTTTCGAAAAGTTCCGTTTTCATCTGTCCGCACGTACACGCGAAAACAGCGTTTTCAACAAGTTCCACTCTGGAGAGCGTTTTCGAAAAGTTCCGTTTTCATTGATCGTTTTCTTCGGATACGTGTGGACGGAAGCCGTATCCGTAAAGAAAATGTTACCTGTTCAAATGAAAACGGATACGTGTGGACAGGTGTCGAACGATTATAAATGTCCCGAACGTAATGCACAAATTACTATAACGTATTTTGCAAGCAGTTTGACCGAAACAAACATCTTTCTCCTATTGAATTTTGTTCATCTAGAATTAAGATCAGCGTCTGCGTCAATTCAGCCGATCTAAATAATTTGGGTCGGCCTTAATTCAAATTAAGTTCGGCTCATGAAGTTCGGCGTCTGAACCGGGCCTAACAAAAACATAGAACAAACAAGTTTGACGGGAAGCGCGATGTTTGTTGTGCGCGTTTTTCTGACGCAAAGTTCGGACAGTTCTTCGCCGCTATCTTCGGCGAATCTTTTCCTTTTATCTCTGGCAAAATAAAAATATTAAATAAATATAATATAAAATAAACCAAAAGTGAATAACTCAATGACACAATAAAAAAAGAAAAAAAAGTCTCGTCAAAAGATTCCTTTTCAAATGACAAAGCATAAACGGGTACAAATGTTTTATTTCAAAGTAATTATTGTAAGGTTGAATCTACGTAGACTCGATGCTTTGCAATAAAATCACACAGCTTAATGATAAAACTCTAAAAATCTATTTTTTCAATCGGCGTTGACGATAGTTTAAGAACGGAGTTTTAACAGTTTACGTTGTCTGCACATTGAAAAATCGTGCTAGAATAATTGAGTCAGTCTAAAACCATAAAATAAAATGGTTCTCTATTACTGATGCTGTGCAATTTCATAATGCTCTTCACTTAGAAGCTTAAGGTCTCGGTAAATGAAAATTTTAGTACATTGCTCGATTTTTATTTTTTTTTATTTTTGGCATGAGTGGATCCTAAATTTTATTTTGGCAGAAAAAGAAAATCAGAAAGTGCTTTTTAACCCTTCTAAAATGAGCCTTTTCTGAGCTAACCAGCCAAGCGTGGACTAAATCTTTGCGTGCGCTAAATCTTTAGAGCTGATTTTCTCTCACTCTATTTTAGACGCAAAAATCAAAATTCTCCGACCTCCAGTCGGGACAGGTTTTAAGCTAATTTAGTCTTTTAGCTTTAATTTGATATATAACTTGCCTTTGTAGCGAAAATACTCGCGCGACTAGAATTTTTTTCTGTGGGCACCTCGTTTTCCTTTACCGAGACCTTAAATTACTGACTTTTACTGTTATTTCTATAGGAGAATTAAAGTTTGCCGTTAATTGTCGTGCAGTGCCGAAAGCACCGGAAAATGTGATCGTAAATAACTTGTAAAATAACATAAACATTTGAAAAGAGTACCGAACAAATATGTGTCGGGACTGAAAAACATAATGTTTGTTGCTGTTGTTGCTTTATGAAGATAAACTTATGTTAACTATACGCAAAAGAATAAACGAATACTTGGGTCATAAGGAAGTTATAATTAGTTCTGCTGTACAGCTCAAAGAAATTCAACAAAAATATTTAGCAGCTCCTTGAATACACTATCGTGCAGTTTCTTTTCCCAAATTTTTAGTTTTATTTTTTTTTTGTCTGGAAAAATAAAGCATCGTTTCGAATGACATCAGGAACTCTGTAATTTGGAGCCTAATATCTTGAACTAGATGCCAGCGAGATAAAATAGGTGTAATAGCCAGAAATGAAAGCTGGAGGAGAGTAAAGAATTTTACCCGCTACCGCTATAATTAATTATAATTGTGTAAACCTATCTCCCTGCTTGCTATCATATTAGCAAGTCATAATGTTCTAATGTACGAGGCGCTTTAATATTTCAGTCAGTACTAGTGACCCATGGGTTTTCTTCCGCATGGATAAGTATGTGTAATCAAATGGTGACGAGTGAAATTAGGGAATAATTTCACGCGCGTTTTGTCCAAATCTTAATAATTTTCCTCGCCTAAAAGGCTCGGGAAATTATTAGGATTTGGACAAAACACAAGTGAAATTATTCCCTAATTTCACGAGTATACCATTTGATTACCTATTAATATCATGGGTGACGAATTACGTTAGCAATTTTGGATTTTTGACATGTTTATCCCGGATCGTATATCGATCGAGAACTCCACTCTCTCAAATGTTTAGACCTTAAATTTGGCTTATAAAGTTCAGAATTTTTCAGACTTTTTCGGCAAAATACCTATTAGAATCCTTCTTCATGTGCTCTTTCGTGTGGTCAGGTTTTCTGAAGCGTCTTTTTGTGCCCTGACATCTTAATTCACGGCATTTTAAAACTTCGTCGCCATCTTGACACTGAGACGTACGGAAGGTTGCCATGGCAATTTTGTAATTTCACATGTGAAATTACAAATTAACGCTGAAATTTCGCGCCAAAATTAAGGAGTAATTCGTCACCTGTGATATTAATGTAAATACATATAGAAGATCTACGAAATGTCAGAACACTGAAATTCAACAGTCATAAAGCGCCGTGAATAGTTAGTGCGGTTCAGTTTCAGTTTCCGGCTGGTTTTCAGATCACGAGGTAGATCCCTCCATAGCTATCTTGAGCTTCGACTGAAACAAAAAAGAAAGAAACTGTCAGTATCAACAGATCACTACATCATGTGATCAGCCCAATTTCTTCATGATCCTGAGACACTGCTTCTGCCTCGGTTGTTCAAACGTTGGACATAAATAAATCACTATCCAGTGGATAACTAACGAAAATCCTCTATTAAGCCCCGCCCCCCCTCCCGGGCTTATTTATTTCAAACACATTTGAGGGGGGGAGGGGAGGGGTAGGCTTAATAGAGACGGGTGGCTTATTTGAGAAGGGGGCGGCTTATCAAATTCAGCAAAGTTCCTGGTATCAGTTCTCCATAAAGAACTAGAATACAGAGAGAAAAAGCTCAAGTACAAGAAGGTGGAAGTCATGCAGTCAAGGATCAAAAACAAATCCGAACTTCTAGTTGGTTAATAAACTAACTCGGATTAGTCCACACGAACTTTTACAGTCGTGATTAATTAAAAAGTCCAACATTTATTAGTCTGTAAGAATGAGAGGGGGGCGTAAAAGAGAGGGGAGGCTTAGTAGAACATTTACTGTATTAGGGAAACCAATTGCCCAATCCACTAGATAAAGATTTATGTTGCAGATAGCGTTATCGACCTTTCGAACAACTGGGCCCTTGAAGTATTGAAGCAGAAGAGGTTTCGGGAAGGGTTAAAGGATCCGACCCCTCAAATTCACTGCACTGTTTTACGTAACGTCACTTAACTGATGACAGCTTTGATAATAGAGCGCAAGTATGGAGAAATGTTGGCTGTTTACCAACGTACCAATCAATACAGGAAAATGTATACACCACACCAGTGCGAAGCCCTTCAGGAAAAGCATCTTTCACGCTGAACAAATTTACGATTTTGAACTTAGCGAAAACTAGCGCGACATCGATAGGTTTACTAAAAGGGTTTGCGAGCTCGCCGTCGCGTCTCCTATTTTGTCCAATAACCAAGAAACGAGAAGTGCAAATGCAAGGTATTTTTGAATTCTACTTTTGATAGTAAAGAGAACAGACCGCACCACAAAATACACAGAACGTTTTCCACTTTTAGATTGCAATATAGTGCAATACCCAACGGGAAACTAGTGTAAAGTTGCCAACGATTTTAAACAGGAGGAAAAGGGCGAGACAAAATACTTCTTACCTTTTGGACTTTTTAAGAATTCCTTTTAGTGGTTTTTTGCTCTTTTCGCTGGTGGGTTCTTTCAAGCGACTCTTGTGAAGTACATGAGAGAGTAAGCTCTCCTCTTTAGCCTGTTTAAGATCTTTCTCAAACTTGTCCAGCGCGCTTAAATGTTGTGCTTGTAAGTATAAGCTTTGCTCCATCGCGTATCGAAGCCTTTTCTCGAATTCTTCAACCCGCTTTTTTTCGTCCACCGGGGAAGGAGCGTGCTTGCTCGGAGTGGAACAATGCGCAGATTCCTTTGTGCGGTTTTCGTTGGTTGTTCCTTTCTTAGCGCCTCTCTCTAGGATGTGGCTAAATAAACAAGAATAGAAACATCTTAGGCTGCACTTACTATGTATACTGAAGGAGGAGCATAGGATATTTTTCAAAATGGGTATTATTTTTTCATATCCTTACCACATCATACAGAATTTTCTGACATCCCCCTCTTAACAAAAGTGACAACCCCCAACTTGATTAGCAACGAAAAATACCGGCAATGTAACGGTCATTGGTGCAGAGATACATCTAAAGTAGAGTATTAGAGAAAAAGGTAACAAAAGGGTTATAAATGTAGGCGTTTCTGCCAATTTTTATTTTCCTTTACCCAGTATTTTGTATTGTTTGTTTAATATTTATAACCATTGAAACGAAGGCAGCGACTGTGACAGCTCCGACATGATTATCTCGGGTTTCCGAGTCCTAACATAAAGCAACCAATCCCATCAGATGTTACTATGATGTGTGAAATGAAATTTGCTTAGAAAGCAAGAATATTTCATGATAACCTTAGTCGAATCTGATCCTCTTCTGCCAGTTTATTAGACAACAGAGGGGTCCCCTCTTGCGGTTCTGCGCTCGTCGGATCTGGACTTTTCTCATCGCCAGCATCGCTATCAAACATTACGTCAACAGTGAAGTAGATGGACACAAGAAAACAGAAGCCTCCAAACAGAAGAAGAACCTAAAATACAACGCATTAGGGAAAATAACTTTTTTCGTTTGATGATTCGTAAAGCACACATTATAAAAAAAGAAATGATGAAAAAACATTGAAAAAAGAACGAGAACTAATTTTGTGCTCCCGTATACTCGTTTTCCCAAATTACAATAATTTTTCTATCAATTTACTTACGTGACGTCGTGTCAAAGTGCTCTTTTATATAAACCACACTCAACCCATAGTCTTATGATTTACTCTGACTCAGGGCCAGAGCTAGAAACTTCAGCTGCTTAATCCCTTTTGCGGTGGCCGTTCCAATCAATTCAGGAAATATAAATTCCCAGTGAGATCGGCCTTCTTTCACTTGACTTGTTGGAAAATCACGAAAGTTTGCAATGATTCACACTAGGGTATTTAGCAGAAGCAAAAATGAGTTATTTTTAATTTAGCCCTTAACTGACATCGTTGTTATGCTGGAAATCTGCAGTATTTGCCGCTTAGAAATAAAATGAAAATAAGACACACCTTGAGGGTCCTCTCGGAAACCACGTCCTGAGGGGTGTAGAGTGGGGGTCTGGGCGGGCACGGTGGCGTGTCATCACTATGGAGGTACTTGCCACTCGCCGCTTCTTCAACAAGTCTGGAAACATAACACCACGTTTATTAATCAGTTTGTACACTCTACATTCCTCATTTCAGTCAGATAGTCGAACAAGTTTGCTACAAAAACAAGCTCGGTAAGACTGCAAGAAAGAGATAGCCGGACTAAACACGAAAACAAGCTGATCAAGAATGGAAAGAGGAACAAGCCGAGAGAAAACTGGTCCACCATTTATTTCCTACTATGACTGCGGCTATGTACAAAAGAAAAGGCTTTTTCAAAGTTGACGCTCTGCCAGAATCTTGTTGAACTTTTTCGTGTGGGTGGGTGTGTGGAATTTTTCGCAGTTTTTGAAGAAGTGTTATCTTGTTGCGCAGTATTGAAAAATTGTAAAAAAGCAGGAGACTCAGTCACTGGCGAGAGATGAAAATATATTCTAAAAAATTATTTTATGTTCCTGCTTCTGCTTTCAGAGTTGAACAAAATCCCATGAAACGAAAGAGAAAGGAGCTGAGAGTTTTGACTGAGTTATTTACTCCCGTTTTAATAATCTCCCCTTCTCCAGTTTCCCCCGGTCCGTATTAGCTACCTGATAGTGTCATAAATGGCTGCCTCATAATTCATTTATATAAAGTGGCTGTACCATCAAATGACACAACACTGAGTTACGAGGTTTAAAAAAATCAATAATAAAAAGCACTGTAATTAGGAACTAGTTTAGAAATAACAAAAATAGTTTTGTTGTGTCACACCTCTGTTTCTTATGAATTTTTTCAGGAGTCATGGACGATCCATAAAACGTTAGCTTCCAATCTTTTAAGTACCCTCGGCTATCATCAAACCCTGTAATGAGAAAAATTAACATAGAACAAACGTTACACATATTTTGAGTTTTATTTCCTCTGTTCACCGTAATTGTTAGGGAGTTATTGTAACTCCAAAAATGGAGTAAAAATTTTAGGTACAGGATAACCCCTTTTTTGGGGTTATTTTAACTCCTAATTTAACTCCGAATTTGGGGTCATTTTTACTCCTGAAAAAGAGTTCTTTTTACTCCCAGTCTTGGAGTTAAAATTACTCCGAAATGGGGTTACTTGTACTCCTTACAGGGGTTGTTTTCACTCTTTTTGGAGTTAATTTAACTCTGAAAGTGGAGTAAAAATTTTAGGTACAGGATAACTCCTTTTTTGAGGTTATTTTAACTCCTCAAAATCTGTGGTCACTTTTACTCCTGAAAAAGAGTTCTTTAAACTCCTTTTTGGAGTTAAAATAACTCCACGAAAAATAACTCCACTGTAAGGAGTTAAATTAGCCCCACTAGAGGAGTTATTATAACTCCCTGAAAATTACAGTGTTCCATATGTTTTTGGCGCAAGATTTTTTCCTCTATGGATTAGTTCATTTTGGACTTAATAGCTTTTTAACACGCCCATCAAAATTAAAATGGCTGGATGACCATAACATTCGTCGAAAATAAAAACCATTAGAGTGAACAGGAAAGGAAATAAGTAAGTGCAATGTTGCACTACAAGAAAACGAATCAATTGCCTACCATTGTCGACAACTATAAGCTGCCAAGTTCCTTGTGGCTTTTCTCCCCAGCATCGCACGGTAGAAAATGTCCAGTCCACAAAGCCGTCTGATGATCTGCGCAGGTAATTAGTGAAGGGAAGGAAACAGTAACAGACAGAGGAAAATGCACACGTTTGTTTTGTTCGACTTTTTCGTTGCTCGCAAATTTAAAATATCAAGATAACTTGGGGCCATGGAAGGTACTTTATTCTCAAGTAACACAACATGGGGCTCTACACCCGAAATTACAGCATTTTACGAGCTTATCGGAACTAAACATGTTTTAACCCGGGAAACTACCCAGCCTAAACTGTACAAGCCTGCTCCACTTTACAGTGTATAGTATATTCTAAAAATTTTCAAGTTTGTTGATGAATAGTCAATCGCAAGGCACCACCACACGCGTTTGTTGTTGGAAACTGGAAGACAGATAAAGGAGAGAGCCTTTCACGTCATTCACGTCTTGCGCGTGCTTTGAGCGCATTCCCAACTCACTTCTTAACCAAGCGGGTTAGAAGCGGTTGTCACGACACCCAGTCGGAGCCGCTGAACCAAAAACAAAGATAAAACTCTGGCTAACGCAACAAACAGAAGAATGAACAAGAAGTCAATTAAAGCTGAAGCAAATTCAGGCGGCCGTCAATTGAACGCAGCAAAATCCTAGCGAGAAGGTTGCAAAAAAAAAGTTGTAAACTGTTGTGGTTTCACTTCTGATTGGTCGGGAGAGTGACATGAGAATTGTCAGTCATTTACGTAGCGTAGGAAAGCTCAATACACAATTAAAAACTTCTGTAACATCGGGAGTCTGATTCACCTGTCGAGTTGCCGGGCTGTTGCCAGTTTGGACGTTGTTCCTTCAGCAGATACTAAACTAACCATTAAATTACCACGATGATGGTGCTGTAGGTTCACCTTAGAAAATGAAACAAGAGATTAACTTAACAAAAACGAGCTTTATTTACATGACTATCACGACCATAAGAATTAACAGTACTGCAAAAGCGAAAATAATAATTATAATAATAATAATAAAACTTTATTTGTGTTTTTGAATGTACAACTGTAAATCTCGCTACGTATAGGCAATTTACAATTGGCTGCTTGAGATTGAATTACTTGAAAAAAAATCAAAATTGCATTAAGTCTGGGCTATCTCAATTCCTGTTTCTACAAAAAAAGATGCAATCTTATAAGTAAGGGTTTTCAAAAACTTAACACAGTAAAAATCACGGATTAAAAACGACGTTTCGACCGATCTTCGGTCATTTTCAAGTAAGTAAGAAGTTCAGAGAATTAGCACATATATGTGTAAGGTGTAAAAATACGTTAAGAACTTATACAATGTTTGAAAATGTAAAAGAATGAAGTAAAGCATGCAGAGAAAGGACAACAATAGAATATAATTAAAAGAGCTATTTAGCTATCATTTTTTTGATTATATAATGTTGCTGCTTTTTGTCAATGCCAATGTCATTCATCATGTGCAAGAACGTGGAGCATTCGTGGGAGAAAACGCCAAAGGAGCTCATGGATAGGTTTACAAATTTCGCACATTTGTAATTTCTACTCATTTCTTTGATCAAGTTCAGATATTTTTCTCTTTCACGCAATGCATTGTTATTAAGGTTAGACTCGAGACCAACTGTCCATTCTAGAACATATAGGCACTTGGACTGGATTAGGAAAAGAAGATCTGGACGATAATTTTCACCAGTACACTCTTTTTTTTTAAATAAGAATGTTGTTTTTCCGGCCCAGGCTGAATATTCTTATTTTTCTGCCGATTTTAGGCTGAAAATATTCTTGTATTATTCTTAAATTATAGCTTATGACATTTCCTTTTTAGAATTTATCGGGGTATCAATTACAAGTGTTCTGTGCTGAATACTGTACATATGTATTACATGTACCGTTCATCGAACTGTCATTAGCGTTGAACATTTTGCTGTAATTACTGAGGGATTCAGAAAACCATTAACATTGGCATAGAGTGAATAGTGAACATTAATTACGGGTTGAAGTGACTTGGCGATGAAGTTAAGGATTGAGTCGTGTCTCCAGGTGAAGTGATCAAGGTATTGTTGACAACCAATAATAATAATTAACACAATACATGTGTTCAGCCATAACCATACTTCACCAAACGGCAAACTGCAGACTCAAGTTGGGAATGTCTCAAAATAGAAAATGAGCGGATAAAAATAGTGTGAAACAACTCTTATGGATGAAGATAACGTGAAACTACGTTTTTTTGCAGAAGAAAAGAACAGTAAAAGACATGAAAAGAGAAAACTTGTTCACGTGGTACATACTCACCTCTGCCGTTTGCCTTAAGCGTTATTCTAAATCTCCCTATATAAATAAGTCATTATACTTACTGTAACTGTTACGTGTTCTAAAGTTACAACTTCTGTAACCTTGTCTTTCGAAACTGTAAATAAACAAAATTAGCATTAACGGGGTTACCTTACGAAAATAAGACTGGGTTTTCATCATCACAGCACTTTCGTTCGGAAAATGAACCACAGCCATTTTGTATCGACTGTTCAACTTGCGATCCATATCGATTGTGATGATATGATTACAAGCGAAGGGGGCACGGATACCTCAAAGTTTCAGGGGAATCGAGCCCGTTTCTGCTTTTTGACCGGTTGGACGCTTAGTTTCATTGCGAGGACTCATGAACAGCTCTGTCGGATTATCCGAGAGTGATGAAGGAACGCCCTGTTATTATTCATTAAAATTATTTCCCCGTTTCTGATTGGAAAATATTGTGATATGTGAAAAATGAAGTCAAGTGTGCAGCAAAAATTGCCAGATTATTGAAAAGTTAACCAAGAAGACCTGGGGACGAAGTTGTGAGTCCAAAAAAGGCGGAATATTTCACTCGCTTCACGAGGAAGAAATAGGCGAACTATTGGCTAACTGAGAAGAAAAACATAGCAAGAACAGTAAGAAGACAACTCGACGGACGACGTCTACTATTTGGGAAATATTTGCAGAACTGAACAACCCTTTATCCCCTAAACGTGCCGATAAACATGCATTATCGAAGATGAACTTAACATCGATGGAGGTAAGCATGTTTTAGCTTGTTTTTAACCTAGGAGTTATTTTTAATGACAAGGCTTCGGCAGATAACACCCTCCGAGATCTCCATAATTCTTCAGATGATACTTAGCTTTATTCAATAATTGTTCAGTATATTCCTGTACATACCGTAATATTTTTCTATGAGTTGATTGCTTGATGGTGGAATTTGTTTCCCTACGTGAATAACAGGGGTTGACCAAGATGTCATCCATGGAACTGCTTCCCATACCTATAGACAGCATATAAACGTTTTCTAATCATAGCACTACTACAGACAATTCAGTTTGGAATGCAATTCAGTTATTTCTCTCTTCAGTTTTTTTTTTATGGACGGTGTGACAACTCAGATGAAAACCACTACGCAGTATTGCTCACCCTGGTGTAAATGTTTGTTCGTTGGTTGGTTGGTTTGTCAAATTAAAATATGCTGTATAGACCAGTTCCAGTGTACAGAGAAAGAGTGACCCTCCTATAGAAAGCTCTTTAGAAGAATTTGCTTGTATCAACCAGTGTTCATTATGTTACCCACCCTAACTCTCGAGTCTAAAAATGTTCAAATACGTCTAATCGACTGACACTTTCTTATAGTTATGTTTATTACACTGTACAATTAATGTAGCTCTTAGTATCATTCTGTTAACAAAATCCTAGACTGCAAATCACTAAGCCGTAGTATCGAGTGTTCACATTTCTAGTCATTTTTTTATCCTAGCGAGCCCGTTGGTAAAACACGGCGTATTTCCCAGTTCTTGACTCGTCCCTATTGTTATCCTTTGAGGATTTTGATCAAGACGGATAATTTGAGAGAGACTTACCGAATGTGAATAGCCTATGTTTTGCATTAACTGCCACGTAGCCACTATTTTGTCTATTACTGCTGATTAAGATTCAGATCTGCATCAGTATCACTGTCGCTATACCTTAGCAGTGTTGACCAGGCGCCATGAGTCCAGAAGTCCAAATCCATATTTATGACTATGATGATATCCTGCCCCATTTGTATAATAATCATTATCGTCTACATCGTGCTGAAGAAAAAAGTAAAAAAGTAACTCTCTTTTGTAGGGGGTGTCATGAATGAGGTTAACAGTGAAGAGTATGGCCACGACTTAAAGCTTATAAAAGAAACGAAATACCAACTGACCATTGTATAAAAAGATGTCGTTTTTATAGCGTATACGGTTTGAAGAAGTCAAATTTTGAACTTTCTTTTCTACAAACATTCGTTTTGTTTCGTTCATTTCTAGCACCGCGTGGACCGTGTGAGGGATGCGTGATATTAGTCCGCGGGCTTACTGGTCGAAGGGAGAACTCCTCGTGACCATCCGCTGACCATAGAGCCAAAGGACTATGGGTACGAGATTGGAGTAGCTAGAGAAAGCGAAACATGGGGGCACGTGGAAAAACACCTCCTGCGTGGACATTAAACTTCTTTTTTACCTCTACGCGCAACTCCTCGCTAGAGGCAGGAAACACTCGCTCTACCATCCCTAGGATCTATTCCTAATCTAACTTCGTGCCCGACCCAGTTAGAAACACATCATCTTCAATATACATCGTGGGTGTCCTGTGCAGTTAGTGTTACACATTTGTTTCGGATCACGCATAATACTTAAAATACCCTCGTACCTTAACGGAAGAAATGGCAATGATGTGTTGAACATCTCTCCAGGAAAGACAAGGTCTGAAAAAGGAACAAATTAGTAAGTTCTTCAGTATCAGTGGGACGCCTTTCAGCAATACAACCGCTTGTTCCATGAGAGTCTGTAGACACGTTGGATTTAGACTACTCAACTGGCGTTGATTAAACTTGTAAAGCTCTCATCTCATTTCTCCTCACCTTATTGTCACATTTAATTTCGCGAGTACTAAATTTCGTGAAAAATAATGAGCCATATTTCGCGATTTTTAGGGTTTTTCTGAGAAATTTTAGGGATTTTAGGGGATGTTTAGATTTCGCGTAATCAAATTTCGGGATTTTTCCCTAATCGCGAGAATCGCGAGATTTAATACTCGCGAAATTAAGTGAGAATAAGGTGCTTTGTCACAACAAGAATGATTCTTAAGAGTTACTAACGATTGTTAACCAAATGTCTCCCGGCAGACGTGGACCAGTTAGTGAAAATACACCGACACCACTGAAAAGAGTGCCTATATCTTAGTACAATTGTCAAATTTGAAAGTGATTCGATAAAAACTAACGAAGACGTAGCTCCTCAAAGTCGTGAAATTTTACAAGACGTTTGTCTGGTGGGCGGCACAAACTTATCCCCCCCCCTCCCCCACTCCCTCCCCCACCACATACCCTCGGTACCAGAGGGGTTTTTTTCGTCGCTATTAAATTCCTGATAGTTCTTCGATCGCGTAAGACGTATCACTTTAAAGTGTGGAAAGTGATACGTCTTACGCGTTTACTAATGTCACATAACTCCTTCCAGCGGTGTCCTCGGATTTTGCTAACTAAGTTTTATCAATAGCTGAAAAAAAAAACCGTTGAAAGCTCTGTTACTTATAGTACGATATGGAGAATCGTTAAGGAGGAAACTCATCATCGGATAATCAGGGTAAGTCAGTCGGGATGTCAAAACAGAGCTAAGCAAACCGTTTCCCCGTCCGAACAGCTGACTGACAGTACCTGCATCTCCGAGAATGGGATGGGTTGTGATAAACCTAAGTTATTACCCGCGACCTTCAAGAGTTGGTGCGTTTTCCAGGAAGGTTCCAAACCTGCATGTTCTGCTGCAAGCTGATTTTAAGATATCACGATAATTGTGTGCGTTTGTCCTTTCAGAGTTAAGAGTGACGTGAGTGTCAGGAGCTTGCATTTGGCAGGTGCTGAACGTTAATCTTACCTGGCTTGTAGCATTAATGCTATCATTCCAGCAGCTAATGGCGCTGCAGCAGAAGTTCCTGTGTGTTTGTCAGTACATCCGGTACCAGTGCCAAGTCTCCAGTCAGTTGTTACCTGGACGACAACAGAGGACAGTAAAAAAAGAAAACAAATTGGCTTGCCAAAACATTAACAGAAAAAAAAGATTCTGCAAAGTAAGGAGAACTAGTAGTTAAAGAGACGGTACAGGATCACAAGATGGAAATCATTTTGTGACCGAGACTTACTCAAGAGAGGAGTGCTGTGTCTCCCCGTCATTAAACTAATTACACAGCACAGGAGGCGAATAGCAAGGCTATGCATACTCTACAAAACACCGAACAACTAAGTAAAAATTACCATTCAGTAGTAGGGCTTCAGCAAAGATAAGCCTCGTTGGTGGATTCCCTTTGGATTCCCTCGCATAAAGTGGATTCCCTTTATTAATATGTATAAGTGTCTTCCTCCATATATAATGAAGTGGATTGGTTTACTAATGAGTGTCACTCTACTTCAATAGAAACAATAGACTTGCTTAGACTTGCCCGGGCTCTTTTAACCCTGATTGGATAGTAAACAATCTATTATGTGTTTAACATAAAAGCGGGCTCTCCGTTCAGCATTTTATTATTGTCACAAACTCCAGTAAATAATATTTTTGAGCGGATAGCTTCCAAACATACTAGTCAACGGTCCGAAAACAGTACTCGACTTAGAACTATTCACTGTGACCAAAGATAAATATTTTTATTCTACAAAACCATTGATTCTGTTTTGTCAATATAATTCAACCTTCAAACGTTTCTAGACTGTGGTATCGAGCGTTAACCATTAACAGGTTGGCCTTTTTCCTTTTAGACCTGTATCATACGAAACAAAACGAACGCAAGCGAACTGTATTTTATTATTCATCGCAAACTAATTTAATATACACCGAGCCAACATGAACGCTTGTCGCATAAATTATCCACGGGAATCAACTCAATTATATATAAACAATGGTGGGATTAATACGCGCGTACTACAACCAGAGTACACCTTTGTTTCGGTTAAAAAATACATTTATTGATAACAAAACCATCAAAGTGTTACAACAATAGATGAATAGACAGAGTTCCAGCTTAGTTTTCGGGAACAGTTTGTTTGACAAACAATCGATTGAGTAAGAATTTCCGCTTATCGATGGCAAGTTCTGTCGATTCCAGCCAGTCATATCCTTCCGTGTCTTTGAGATCTTGGCGGGTTTCCATCACTTTTCGGAATGTCGGATCTTTCTTCATTGCATGCATCCACTGTAAAAACTCTAAGAACACTTTTCTCAATTCCTTTCTATATACTGGAAGCAAAGCATTTTCAGCTTTAATGCGGGCCACTTCAGGCGAGTCTCCGTTTTGTTCATACTCGTTGATCAGAGCTTCGAGCTGGGCTTCGTGGCGATTACAAACTTCATTTTGAATGCGTGACCAAGGATCTACATGCTCCTCCTCCTCCTCTCCGGAAGAGTCCATTTCTTCGCTAGATTGAGAACTTTGAGATGATTGTTCGCTTTCTTGTGAGCTTTCAATATCGTCGTCATCATCTTCAAAATTTCCATATCCTTTTTGAACGAAATGATTATAATTGCTGAACATTGTGATCCGAACTGCACGAGGTTTAAGAACTGACTGAATCAGAAACAGCGCCTTACTTCTTTTATAGCTATCGATGGAGGCACGGCTGCAAAGCACAACGGAACTCTATGAACTTTCATTGTACCCCTCCTGTACCCCTCCTGTACCCTTCCTGTACCCCTCCTGTACCCCTCCTGTACCCTTCCTGTACCCCTACTGTACCCCTCCTGTACCCTTCCTGTACCCCTACTGTACCCCTCCTATACCCCTACTGTACCCTTCCTGTACCCCTACTGTACCCCTCCTGTACCCCTCCTGTACCCTTCCTGTACCCCTCCTGTACCCCTACTGTACCCCTACTGTACCCTTCCTGTACCCCTACTGTACCCTTCCTGTACCCTTCCTGTACCCCTCCTGTACCCTTCCTGTACCCTTCCTGTACCCCTCCTGTACCCCTACTGTACCCCTACTGTACCCTTCCTGTACCCCTACTGTACCCTTCCTGTACCCTTCCTGTACCCCTCCTGTACCCCTACTGTACCCTTCCTGTACCCCTACTGTACCCTTCCTGTACCCCTCCTGTACCCCTCCTGTACCCCTGAATTCTCTTAAGTACTCCCCACCATTGTAAAATAACTATATATTAAATGATTCTGTTAACTGTGAGTCATTTTTCATAAGCAGTCATGCCTCGAATGTTTCCTCGAATTTGTCCGCTATGTGGCAAACCTGGTGTGTCCAACTTGAGTTCTCATCTTGAAATTGTCCATGACTTAACCGGGCTAAGACGAACACGACTCTTAAAAGAGGCTAAGGTTTCTTGGGAATCAAAAAGAGAATATATTTCTACAAGCGTCGACTTACCTCGTTGTTCATCTAGTTCCACGAGAAAAATATGTGAACCAAGAAAAAGAAGAAGACCAGTAAACGAAACGCCGAAAACTTCTTCTACTGCAAAGAAGGTAAAGCTTTCCCATGATGTTTCCTTGGCAACCGAGCCTTATCCAGATTTTATGTTTCGCCATAAGTTCTCACTCCTTGTGGTTGGACCAAGTCAATCAGGGAAAACAGTTTTCGTAGAACAGATTCTAACGAGACATCGTATTGTCTACGAAACCAACAAGCCCCGTCGCATTTTATGGTATTACAGTCAGTGGCAAGATAGATACGAAGCTTTGAAATCAGCGATCGGAAAGGACATTAAATTTTTTCGTGGCCTTCCCACATTTCAAGAAGATCTGCGAGAAATTGACCCAAAATACAACAACGTTATCATCTTTGATGATCTAATGGCAGAAGCGATCGAAAGCCCCATCGTTTCTCGGTTGTTTACCCAAGGTCGCCATAGAAATGCCAGCGTCATACTGCTCCTTCAGAATATGTTCCCCAAGGGAAAATTTAACACCGATATCAGTCGGAATGCACAGTACATGGCTCTTTTCCGAAGTCCTAGCGATCGGAAACAAATCGGAATTGTTGCTGAGCGTATGTTTGATAAGAATCGCCAACGATTCATGACAGCTTATTATCAGGAAACAGAGAGGCCTTACGGTTACATCTTTGTAGATAATAAACCGGACACGGCGGCAAATAAGCAGGTGTTGAGCGACATCTTTGGCTCTTGTCGAGTTTACCCAAGTATCAACAAAACCTTAAAACCAGAGGGAGAGGTGGAATCGATCCCCCCAAAGGATCTTATTGTGCCCCCGAAATATGGTGAAGCTAAATCATCTACGCGTAAACCGAAACCGTTTGATCTGGATTGGTGTGGGATGACCTGGTCCGCCTTGCAGAATTATTTACATGGAGCGCCCTATCTCAAAGCTATTCCAGAAGGGTTTGGCCTTTGCGAGATGTACACGAGCACTCGAAATGCTGTTAACCCTTATACCCCCACAGTCATGTTTGCATCTGAAAATTACTGGCCCGTCAAAATAAAACATTATTCCAACGGCAAAAGAAAGTGGATTTATATACACGAAGACGAACCAAGTGTCCAAGCATTTCTTCAAGAAACGAAAGCAATCGAAAGAGCTAGAGGGAGAGGCACTTTCTAGGCTTTAATCATTTGCTCACCATATTGTAATCCTTTTTCTTAAGTTGTTGAGTTACTACAATAAATGTATTTTTGCTTTGTAAGATTCGAAGAAATAAAAGCTTTTAAGATGTTCACCCAAGCGCATTCACGCTATTGTTTATATATAATTGAGTTGATTCCCGTGGATAATTTATGCGACAAGTGTTCATGTTGGCTCAGTGTATATTAAATTAGTTTGCGATGAATAATAAAATACAGTTCGCTTGCGTTCGTTTTGTTTCGTATGATACAGGTCTAAAAGGAAAAAGGCCAACCTGTTAATGGTTAACGCTCGATACCACAGTCTAGAAACGTTTGAAGGTTGAATTATATTGACAAAACAGAATCAATGGTTTTGTAGAATAAAAATATTTATCTTTGGTCACAGTGAATAGTTCTAAGTCGAGTACTGTTTTCGGACCGTTGACTAGTATGTTTGGAAGCTATCCGCTCAAATATATTATTTACTGGAGTTTGTGACAATAATAAAATGCTGAACGGAGAGCCCGCTTTTATGTTAAACACATAATAGATTGTTTACTATCCAATCAGGGTTAAAAGAGCCCGGGCAAGTCTAGGCAAGCCTATTGTTCCTATTGTAGTAGAGTGACGCTCATTAGTAAACCTATCCACTTCACTATATATGGAGGAAGACACTTATACATATTAATAAAGGGAATCCACTTTATGCGAGGGAATCCAAAGGGAATCCACCAACGAGGCTTATCTTTGCTGAAGCCCTACTACTCCATTCCGACCTATGTCCAGCACCAGCAACTCCAATAGACCAGCCATCCCCATCCACTAAACTCCACCCCAAGCAACAAGCTTTTGGCCAAGAACGATAAAAAATTGAACAGTTTGGATGTGGAAATTATACAATCGAACTCAATTCACTGTTCAAACGAGCTCTGGGCTCCGCTCTAACGATTGGGACCAAGTGTTAATGTTAGTTTAGGGGAGGGGTAGATGGGCAGTTTCCCAGGATCCTAAATTGATCCAAAGGTTGTTGAGATCCAGAAATATTGCTACCATGGTAACCTGACGTCACACTTCTCCTCTGTTCTGTCCTTAAAATAATATCAATCTTTAGCGGGTCGAATTCGAAAATCTCCCCGTCAACAACAAAACTTCATCTTTTAAACCACATAACGGCAACCATTTTGTTATCAACAGAGTACATAAAACCGAATTTAATCCATAAATCGAGGTGATCTGATCAACGCAAGTTCCGACTTGGCATTTTATTACTAACTAGTTTCGTACCGCACAACATGTGCGGCACTTCTCTGATATATATCGCTCTTACTATGTTTCTCTGCATGCCTTGGCCACTACTGTAGGTAACTGCAAGCATTGCCGCACAATGCTCTGCATAATACGGCATATCACCTAACTCATCCACAGCACCTAACGAAAACAAAGAAAACAACAAACGATTCACATCATACAACAGATATCCAATAATCATTCACTTCTTTGGGAGATTGTTGAGCTTTCAATGGGTGGGCAAGGCATCCTCACGAGCCTCAAGCAAACTAGCGAGACAATTTACACACAATAATCAAAACTTAGGTAGCCACAGATTTGTTGGATAGTTCTTAAAAAGAAAGGTGATTTTTTCCATCGACTAAATTTTCTTTGAACCAGTGAAAATTAAGCACTTTCTTTTGTTCTCAGGCGTCGTATTTTAAGGGCAAGATTTTGTCTTTTAAAAAGGTGTTACTGCGACCCAAAAGAGTCACAGTTGTCGCCGGCGTCTACAAGGTACCACAGTATTCACGGCTTGTTTTATTGCCTTTAACAATACGGTCTTTGACTAGTACCACTCATGGCTAATAATGTACTGTGATACTAGGACTGGCTGTGATACTGTCATGTAATACTGTCCTACTGTGATACTAGAGCAGGCTTGAGATGTCGGGAAACAGAAGCGTGGAAACAAAAGAAGTGAAAATTCTCTTCCTTGAAGACAACTGTGTCCGCTTACCGGCAGAGTATACAAGGGTGAGGTTTAACTCTTCCACCCCCACAGTAAATGGTCGAGTCTTATAATAAGGTGGTTCTACCTTTTGAGTCCGTGTACAAAATCCTATGGTGTGACCATTCAAATGAAACCTCTCTAACAGCACTTTTACATCGGTACCATCAGTTTTATCGCATTTGAAAACAAATAATTTAGAACTTTTGTCGAATTTTGACTTTGGTAACTTCTGGGAGTTAAAGGGTTAAACTTCATAAGCGTGACGTCACTAGAAACTGTCAGTACATGTAGTAGCTCCTTACAGTTCTACCACTCACCTATTGTAACGGTGTAAATAGAGTTTGCGTATCCATCAAAGTTGCAATTATCCTTAAAATGACCTCCATTACCAGACGCCACTACAAAAATGCTGCCATAACCCCTCCTCCCAGCCAGGACCCCATGAGCAAGGGCAGCCTGAAAGCGAATCCACAGCAAAAAAAAATCAAAACTCACACAAATCCAGAGTTTCAGCACAACTGGACATAATTTTGTGTGCAGTTATCACCACACATTCAGCATACGACTCCCCGGTTAAGCCTTCATTGTTGTCGCGTTCTTTGACTATTCATACCTAAAGTTGATCATGAAGGTTCATTAGAGTAAAAAGATGAGTTAGTAACCTGTGCTAACTGATGGGGTCCATCAACTGTTTTTCCATTGTCATCAGGTCCCCAGCTGAAAAAAAAACAACAACAACAACAACAGATGTGGGACTTGAGAAATACTACCATAAATTTGCACCAATTTGTTCTAAAAACCAACTGATCACCGTGAAAAGAGTAAATGGAAGTTGCTTGCTCCTGTTTGTGTTGCTACCTTTTTTGCTAATTATTTTGCTACTTTTTTTAAGCAACCTTCTTGATTAGGCTTCTCCCTAAACTCATTATATAAGAGGTCATAACCAACTAATAAAATCCATAATATCAAAGGCGACAAAGTACCGGACTGGGTACTCCTTAATTTTAGCGCGAAATTTCAGAGTTAACTTATACTTTCACATGTGAAATAGCAAAATTGCTAACTTAAAAGCAACAGTTCGAGTGTTGCAGTTCCAAGATGGTGTTAAGGTTTAAAAATGTTATGAAGACGGTCTATGGATTAGAAGATGCCGTAGAAAACCTAAATGCACGAAAGACGACCATTTTTAACAACAAGAAGGATTCTACAAGTAGTTCGTCAAACATATCAGAAAATTGAACTAATGCCAAAATTTAAGCTCTCAACTTTTCAGTGTCTGGAGTTCTCGATACCATAAACAAGCCTAAAAACCACGATTGTGAGCGTAATTTGTGACCCATGATATTAATGCAGCGCAATCAAATGTATAGAAGTGAAATTAAGATTACTGGAAAAATTTCACCTACATTTTGTCATAAGTCTAACAATTTCGTAAAAATTTGGACAAAACGCGCCTGAAATTATTTTCTAATTTCACTCGTTGCCATTTGATGACACATAAACAGAAAACCAGGTTGGTTAAAAAAAATTCAAGTTTGCCAGCCGGAGTTGAGAGGTTAAAACAAGAGGTAACGTATCTGCCAGAACAAAATAAATTGGCCATTGTTTAGAGGTGGCTGTAATTAGCAAAGGTAAGGGTGTCGAGGCTGTACAGGCCTAGTTTTAGAATAAGAAATTCAAGGAAAATTCACTTAATCTGTTATAGTTTCTTGACATAACTTGCCTCCAGGATGCCCAGTTTTCAATGTTTGGTTAAAATACTGAGAAGTAATTTTATTGAATAGCGAGACATGACTTAACTGTCATGTTACCATGGACACTGACCTACAGCTGTAGATGTCATTGATATCCATCTTACTGTTAAATGCCATGGCCTCGAGACTGTCAGTCATTGGTCCATCTAAGATTCGCACCCCTGATTAAAATAAATTATCAATCTGTGTCAGTAACAAGGCCCTGATTGGGTAAAATTCTGTCAAGCGACATAAGACAAATGAAATGGCAGCAAACAACGTAAAGGTAGGTTGAAAACTGCAACAGCGACGAGAACAACCGCGATAAGTATTAAGTAAAACGCCAACAGGGACATGGCTTCCTCTTCGATACAGGAAATGAACGGTCTTGGAATTCAGACTCTCCCTTGAGGAACCCTGCCCAGTAACTGAAGAAAGCTTTGTAAGTCAGCTCACATGAAAATTCTTTACCTGACACTTTTGCACCATATGCCACACCCACGGCACAATATGTGTTAGGAACAGCAGCAATTTCACCAGCACACCTGTCAGGAAAACAGTGACAAAAAAGACTTAGAATTCTTACAGGACAATTCTTTCTTACCTACCTACATACCTCGCCTCTTCGCGCTCCAGTTATGCATAAGGCCCACACACTTCTCCGCCTGCTATCTTGAAAAGTGTGTCTGATTTCAGTAATGATCATAATTTTCACCGGGATGGCACATTAACAGATTACCCAACTCCCAACCTGTAGTGCCAGGGGTTACAATTCACCTGGCCTTTCAGCAGCACGGTGGGAGCTACCACAGACCAAGGTCCTAACATGTATGGTTTCCAGAGTTATCAAGGCACAGAAACCCCTTAGTTTTTGTGAATATTTCGATTTAAGAAATACATCCCACAATAATATATTGTGCTAATCATTTGCAAGGCATGTGATGGCAGTGGTGAGGATAGTTTAACAAGTTGCGAAAATGCTTCTCACAGTGATGGTCCAAGTCATACTAAAAGATAGTGAAATTCCTTCCATTAGTGAGGATGAGCAAATCATTGAAAAAAATGTGTTCAAACTAATTTTACATAGCATGGTTTATAACAGTAATGTAAAAAAATTAATCCCAATTGGCAGAAGGCGGACCAGTTTCAGCACTGTTCAAAACTCCATTACCATTTCTACAACTGTTCAATGGGAACAGTCAGGGCAGTGCTTGAACTCGGGGCTCACGTTTTTCGGTAATTTCTAGGCCATGCTGCCTCCCCTATTTCAATCCCTAGCAATGTTCATTTCCTTCACAATTAACTTCTGTTAGTCTGATTTTGTACGATATAGTTTAAGAGTTTCACTTTAGAAGTTAATCTCATTTTTTCAACGAAAATATTAATTTGTTATATTAGTATTTACCAGTCGGAGACTAAATGTTTGACATAAAAATATCCTTTTAAAAAGTGGAAATACATGGTAGCAATGGTAATATAATTTTGCGATTTTAACTGTCTTCACATATTTCAATATGACTGGTCATTACACAAGGAACATTCCTGATATATTTCAGGTACTAAAGGTTTTCTTAATTTGCCATTTTTTAAAATTGATGGTATTCATAACTACATGAATAGTATTTAAGTTGTATGTTACTACCTTGTACCATGATGGTTCAAGCCTGCCTCATCAGCTCTTGGCATGGGATCATCATCATTAGAGTTTATATCCCAGCTACCTTCTGAACACTAAGATCATCATTAAAAAGTGAATGACTTTTTAGTTTTCAATTTATTGAGAACTTGTTTTATTCATACATGATTTACTTGACTAACAACATTAAAACAGCTGGGGTCGGTTATTTAAACGAAGTCTAACTTTACAGGTCGCGGTTTAAGAAATCATTGACCACCAGATCTTTTATTTTAAGGGATTTAGAAAATAAGTGCTTTTCCAGACCACGTTATATGCTTTATTCAAATTGATCACGAAAAGTGGTGTTTAGATAAAAGCGTTGGGTAAACTGAAAATCGCTTAGAACGCTGTTTTGCTAAACGCGGGAGGCTGATCACCTGTTACAGACATTTAGAGTTACGTTACGTGTTACGCCATGATATCACGTGATTATATCATGTGGCGTTGTTGTAGGACTCGGACTGGTAGAGTTTAGACTTTTGGAACTTGACTCGAGATTCGTCGAGATAGTTTTGCTTTAATTGTTCCTGTTTAACGGAATAGAATCAACATTTTGGTCCTTCGGTAACCGGATATTCGCACTAGTGTAATAATTGGACTGTAATCGGAACCAGTACTGTGGAATTTGCAAGGGACTCGTTCGACCTTGGAAACATTCAAGGGAAGGCTATCGAGAAAATTGGAGGAATTATGAAGGGAAAAATAGAACAGTTAAAAAAGGAAAGAAGAACTCTTAAGACAAGTAATACGAAGCGTCGGAACGAATTAGCGGCGGAATTATCGACAAAATCGCCAAACAAGGAAATCTCACGGAAAAATTACAGGACATTGACAAGCGACGGGATGAATTATTATTAATAGAGATTTGTACCGCGCAGTTCAAATTGTTGGATCTGTTGGACTTGCTTCAAACTTCGTAAGGAGAAAATAAGCAAGCTTCGCTGGCAGCTTCAACAGGTGATGAAGCGGATAAAATGATAGATCGTGGGGATAACGAGAGAAAGGAAGCTCGGCTTTTCTTATCGCAAAGTAACAGCAAGGAAAGCAAAGGAAATGTTAACAACACAATCAAGAGCGGCACATTTGAGAGCACACATGGCAAAGATGGTCATGTGGTCAATGCAAATTAACAGCTTGAGCGGATTCGAATCCCGAAGTTTTTGGGCGACAATGAAAGAATATCAGTTGTGGTGGGGAGTGTTTTCCAGTTGTGCGGATGAAACGAATTTGCCAGCTCAGTTTAAAATGTTGCGGCCTGAAAGTTGTTTAGAAGTAGAGACGGCTGAAACGGTGAAAGAACTGGATTACTCGGATCATGTGTACGAAGCGGCCACGGCAAGGTTGAATCGAAAGTATGGAGGAAACAGGCAACAGGTTCAAGCCCATATCGATGAGCTATGTACTACTACTTAGCCAGTACTACCGATGGATTAAAGAAAAGAGAAGCATGGAGTCTCTTACCGAGCTGCGCCACTGGGTTACTGAAGAAGCTGAGTACCAGCATCAGAAATTGAGCATGGTTTGTCCTGTGTTGGAAATGCACGAGGAAAGAGCTCAACCAACTCTTCGGGATCGCAGAAGGGAAACGTGATCGTCCCTGTAACGTGTGCAACCAAAAACACCCAATTTGGAAATGTGATGTATTCGAGGGAATGTAACATAAAAAGAAGTGGAAGACGAAGAAACTTGGACTGTGCTACCGCTGCTAGGGGAAAGGGCACCTTGGTGTCTCATCTGCTTGGAGCAGAGAGTGTGGAATTGCACCGACGCAAGGACAGATCCCGTTGGTTACTTCATGAAGAGAAAGTAGCTCCTGGGTCCATGGAGGTGAAGGCTGACACATCTGTGACGAAGGAAAACAAGTCCAGCACGTATGAAAGAGTGCAAGAAGATGAACAGGAGAGTATTGCCTTGCGTACTGTTCTGGTCATTCTGAAACACGAGGACAGACGTTTGCAAATTAATTGTCTCTTGGACGAAGGCAGTGATACGTTGTATGTTAATGAAAATGTGATACAGAAACTGGGGTTGGATGGTAGGAAAGAGAAAGTAATTATCAATGTTGCTAATGGTCAGAAGGTCAGTCAGGTGTCAGCAACCTTGGATATTGGTTTGGAGAGCTTAGATAGTCGGATGAATACAAACATTGTAGCGAAGACATGAAATAACATCTGTGGTGGGATGAAACCCCTGGCTGCAAATCAAAGACCAGTGGAAAAATTTGAGGGACATTCCCTTTCCTACACTTGAAAAAAGGAGTAAAATCGATGATCTTATCGGTTCAGATTATAACAACCTCCTGTTTGCTGTGAAAGAGGTTCATGGAGGCGACATGAACCTAGGGTCAGACTGTGTCCATTGGGGTGGACAGCAATTGCTACCATTGGTACGTCTGAGGGCCTTGGGGCAATTAACACTAGCTACCTGAACACCTATCACATACTGCAGTCAGAGTGTAGTGCTGGAGATCTGAACTATCTGCTGAAACAATTTTGGAGCCTTAAGGCCATTGGGATCACACCGCAGCAACCACTTTCCCCTGAAGAGAAACTTGCCTTGATAACGTGAACGAGTCAATCAGGTTTGATGGTGAGAGATATGAAGTTGCTGTGCCTTAGGGCCTCTTCATATGAGCCCGGTTGACCGGGCTGGCTCGGTTACCGGGATGAATTTCGTCTTGGGTTCATATGAGAAATTTCAGCCCGGTTTCCGAGATGAGAAAAGGTCAAAGATCCTGGGGACGAGTTCTGGCGCCAAATTCGGGAAACAAAACAACCATAGCGAAACACAAAAATTTTAACTTTCGGGCCTATCTTAGCATCGGTAACTCTTAAAGCTGTATCACTACAGTTAAATGGTATGCTTATGATGTGGAAAATACAGCAGGCAATGCAAGACTATGCCATCCGGACCGCCAGAATTCATCCCGCCGTTCATCCCGGTAACCGGGATGAAGTATTCATATGGCAAAATTTCCAGCCCGCTTACCGAGATCTCGGTTGGAAAAAGCCAAGATCTCGGGAACCGAGCCAGCCCGCCCTCTCATATGAACACATCGAACATTTTTCAAAGGATTTAGAGGTGAGGCGAGATCTCGGAAACCGAGCCAGCCCGGTCAACCGGGCTCATATGAAGAGGCCCTTAGAAACATGAAAGACCAAATTACAACCAAACCGACAGATGGCAGAGACGCGCCTTCACACAGTCGTGAAAAAAAAGTTAATGCATGATAAGAAGCTGGCACAGGCTTACCAACCAGTGGTTGAAGAGTACTTAAGTAAAGGATATATCCGAGAAGTCCCAGTGGATGAGCCAAAACCACCATCAGAATGGTTCCTTCCACATTTCCCTGTGGTAAGACCAGAGAAGGCCACAACCAAAGTTCGGGTTGTTTTTGACGGCTCAGCTCAGCAAAACAGAAAGAGCTTGAACAGTGAATCATAAAGTTATATTGTATGTGGACGTTTTAGTTAAGTTTAGAAAGGAGCCAGTTGCCTTGGCTGGCGATGTTAGCCAAATGTATCACCAGATCCTTGCAGACCAGTGGACAGGAACCTTCATAGATTCTTGTACAAGTCCTTGGGCAGTGAGGATACAGCAAAGGTTTATGATTTTAAGAGGTTTGTTTTTAGAGGGTGTGGGTGTTTTGTGGGTGAGGGTGTTTTGCGTCCAGTTTGCTTGCCAGACTTCACAAGGAGAATTACCCATTGGCAGCTAATGCAGTTCTAGAACACTTTTACATGGACGATCTGATGCCATTGGCACCTACGGTGGATGAGGCGAAAGAAACAACAAATCAGCTTACCGAACTGGACGACTCTGCTGGTTCTCACATCCGCAAATGGATCTCAAATGAACCGGATGTAATTGCTGACGTTGCGGAAGAAGAAAGGGCTTCTGATGTAGACTTAGAAAAGAGAGCATTACCAACAACTAAGACCCTGGGTGTCCTGTGGGTCCCAACAGATTATTAAATTTTCTTTAGACACTTATTACAGTTACATGGATTCGAATTCACCAAGAGGAATGTTTTGAAGCGAACAGAAACATTTTAAGACCCATTAGGCTTCTTATTACCTTATGTAGTCAGGTCGAAGTTGCCAATTCCAAAGGCTTGGTTGGGAGCACGGGATTGAGATGAACTGTTGCTGTCACATCATCAGCGAGAATGGACAAAGTGGTTTCGAGAATTGGAAGACCTTGAACTTGTAAAAATCCCAAAGTGTTTGAAACACCCAAGTCCTAAGGTGGAAGAACTGAGCGTTCATACATTCAGTGACGCGTCAGAGAACCCATATGCAGCGGTAGTTTACGCACATCATGTTTATGAGGGTGAGAGCAATACTGCTCAATTGATTATGTCGAAGTCTAGGCTTGCATCATTGAAAGCAGTGAGCATCCCCAGATTAGAGCTTCTAGGAGCACTCATCGGATTACGATTTACAAGACAAGTTTGCTCTGCACTGAAGACACCTACAAATGGAGGGACCTATTTGGTGGACATTATGAATGTGGGGTACTGGATCCAAGGTCAGAGCAGAGAGTATTATAAAAGCCGTTCATAGCCCATCGTTGGTCAGAGAAGAGAGTATATGCCGTTCATAGCCCATCGTGTTGGGGAAATTCATGAGTTCTCTGCTCCTAATCAATGTCGCTATGTTCCTTGTTACTTTGGAACAAGAGGCCTGACAGTGAAAGAATTAATACAGACCGACTTACGGTGGAATGGGCTCGAATTTCTGAAGAGGTCAAAACAAGACTGACCAGAGTGCAAGTTTGACAAGCCAACTTCAACACAGAACCTTCAACTTACAGGAGCAAAAGAAACAGGAACAAAGGAGGCTACCACTTACCAAATAACTAAAGAAGGTAGAGAAACTGCTAATGTTGAAGACGTGTGGCGATTGAACCCCTTAAGATACTCGAAATGGTGCCGAGTCAAAACGAAAGGAGAATTGGAAATTGGGTGTGTTGATTTACAGACAGTTGTAGGAAACCAGCTGAGCAGAGAGAGAAAGGTGAACTGAAGCCATTGGAGCTTCAAAACGCTGAAGAATTTATCATTCGGGAGGTTCAGTCTAAAGTGTACTCAGCAAAGATAGAGTCATTGACAATGAACAAGGAAATACAAGGAGGAAGTACATTGGCACCGTTCAATCCAGTATTAGTAAATGGCATTTTGAGGTCCAACACCAGACTACAAGTACGACATGCGGACGATCTCAAACATGATGAAAAGTGTCCAATCATCCTGCCTAAGAGGAATCACGTCACACGACTGATCGTCAAGTACTACCACGAACTAGAGGGTCATCAGATGGGGCTCAACTATACAATTAATCATGTACATGAGAAATACTTAGTGGTCCATGATCGTGAACAAGTGAAAAGAGTCACGAGAGAATATTTTGAGTGTGCGAGACGATTTAGATCAAAGCTAGTTCACCAGCAAGTGGCGCCGTTATTAAAGATTAGACTGCAGCAATCCTCCGGATCTTTCGAGAGCTGTGCAGTTGACTATGGAGGACCTTTTTTAACCAAACAAGGACTTGAAAGAGTGCGAGCTACGCGCTATTTATGTTTGTTCCTCTGTTCGAAACCCCATTGTTGCCACTTAGAGATGGCATCGTCTTTCGACATTGATACATTTCTTAACGCGTTTGTCGGATTGACTGCGCAGAGAACGAACTTGAGCGCATCGAGGGAACTGCAAGGTCTGGTCGCTGCTATGGACCAAGACAAGATATAACGGATGATCTCCAATAGGGGAATGAGTTGGAAATGGAATCCACCTGCTCCGCCACATTTTGGCGGACCCTTTGAACCTATGATCAAGTTAGCAAAGCGAGCTATCTTTGTAGTAACCAGTGATGCAGAAGTTAATGATGAGCAGTTGTAGACAATCTGCCCCGGGGGAGAAGGTCTGTTGAATTCGAGACCTTTAACAGGTGTGAGTGACGACCCTAACGGCGACCGCGTCTTGACTCCAAACCACTTTCTGATGGGACAGATGGGAGGCGATTTTGTACCGGAGAGTGTGGACACCGAGCCATTCAACCTCCGAAAGTGCTGGAGAAGAGTTCAAGGCTTCACAAGACATGGGTGCAAACGATGGATGAAAGAATTCTTACCACAGATCGGATCAAGACAGAGAAGGTACTTCCGTAATGACAATTTGCAGGTTGGAGATGTTGTCGTTGTTATTGATCCCGGTATAGTGCGGTAACAGTGGGATGCTAGGCGCATCGAGCAGACATACCCTGGCCCTGACGGCCATGTGCGAGTGGTGGACGCATGAGTTAATGGCGAGACTCTAAAGCGACCAAAAACTAGAATCTTTCTGCTGGAGATTAGAGACACCAAAGCGTACTCAGATTAATGTGTAACAAGAACAGTTCGGAGAAATATGACCTTTAAGCTAAGGATGATTTGCAGTTAAAATGTATTGCAATTTCAACTTCCCTGTAATTCAGGAGAGGAAGAAATGTTATAGACATTTAGAGATGCGTTAAGGGTTACGCCATGATATCACGCGATTATATCATGTGACATTATTGTAGGACTCGCACTTGTAGAGTTTAGACTTTTGGAACTTGACTCGAGATTCGAATACAATCAACAACTCCTTAAATACAGTGGAACCCCGCTATAACGAAGACCCCGTTATAACGAAAACCATCTGAAAGCCCGGCAGAATTACAGTAAAACAGGTGGAAACGAACTCCGCTATAACGAATAGATTTTGACGGTCTCAACGCACATTTACCCCGCTGTGACGAACATTTGTCCGGTCGCTCGCAGCAGTCAGCGAAAAAGACAGATTTGAGTAGAAATCACAGCTTGTTTTTTTATTGAAAGTGTTTTTGAATTTGATGTCTTGATTGTCAGCGCTTTACACTCACAGTTTACAGTATCAAATGAATAAAAATGATGTTTTCTGCGTGCAGTATTGAATTCTTGGTAATTGTCATTTATTAAAATACCCCGCTATAACGAATATTTTTGCTGTTAACCAGATAATTCGTTATAACGGGGTCTTCGCTATAACGAACACCCCACTATAAGGAACAATTTTTTCGGTACCGTGGCACTTCGTTATAGCGGGGATTCCACTGTAATTGGCCCATGGGTGTCCGACGGTTAATTTTTAATTAATATTATAACTATATTAATATATGATTTTATTATCATAATACCTGAGTTAATCATCATCATCATCATCGCCTTCATGGTTATCATCATTATCAATATAAGCTAAATTAATATTCATTTTTATTGTGGCACAATTGCTTATAAAATTTATTTTAATTTGTTTACTTCATTTCAATTACTGTTGATGTTAATTCCCAGTACTTGATGGTTTATCTCTAAGCACATGAATAGATGATCAATAAAAAATTACTTGGTACATTACTCCAAGCTCACTTAGCAAACAGAATTTCACACTTTATTAAAGTAAAATGTTAGGTCACATTCGTTTAGGGCCATCATGATCAATGCACAAATGTTTTAGCCTGTACTGTAAACAACTTGCCAGAATAACAAATGAACTTATTTTACTATTTGTTTTAATCAAGGATGACATTTTGAATGAGGATTATCTCAGTTAAAAGTTTTACTGTCACAATAATGAAATTTCCTGTTGTTTGAACATATGAAAGATAAACATGTTCTAGCTGCATGCAACCATGGCTATAAGATGTTTGGCTGCCTCTCACTTTTCTTTCTTAATAACAGTATATAGAATATTGTAACTAAAACACTCACATAGTTATCAAGAATATCTGGATTGGTCCACTCCACACCTAGAACAAAGAGAATTTTTTTCTTTTTTTAATACATTATTAATAAGGCCAAGCTAATGGATTGTTCCCTGCCCTCCCTAAGTGTTACACCTTAATGTGCAGTAGTGGGGAAGATTGTGTGCCTTGATGACCCTGGAAGCTACTCAAGTTGGGACCTCGGTTCCTGGTGGCTTCAGCCGTGCTGGACAGGTTTTGGGTTAAAGACAAGACGAATTGCAACACCCAGCCCCCCAGGTCGGGGATTGAGTCATGGATTAATGTTCCATCCCGTAAAAAAAAATTAATAATTACTACTCAAAGCAGACACACTTTGATCAAGACGGCAGTTAGGTTGGAGGAAAAGGGTGGAGGCCTTTAATATGGGCAATGGAGCATGAAGAGGCAAGGTACAGTAAGTAATGTTCTCTGCACTACTCTGTATTAACAATGTTACAAAGAAAATGGATACCCTAATACTTTTATTTTTTTCCTATTGCTAACAGAGCAATTAGGAATACAACCAACTTGTAAAAACACTTAATTTTTCTGGTTTGAAAGAAAGAGGAAAGTTATTTCCTTCAACCAGTGGCATAATGACACATATATCCCAAAGCAAGTCATTTACAAAAACTAAAAATTGGCAGAAAGGGCAGAAAATTATTAGTAAATTGCTATAATGAAAAAAAAATTATATTACTGACCATCATCGATCACTGAAACAACTACTCCACTTCCTGTAATATTGCTTTCCCAGACGCCAGTAACATTGATGTCATGTCCAATGAACCTCAAATTGTCCTGTCATAATATTAAGCAATTAATTAGAAGAATGACTTTACGTACATGTATGCAACTTAACAGGTAAGGGAGGCATTACAGTTTGAAACAACAAAAGAACTTCACCCCTAGCAAAATTTTATCTTGAAAAATGACCATTATTACTAAATAACTTATCACAGTAACAGTTAGTAATTACTAGTAGTTGGTTTCATAAATAATCATAGTTGTACATGTAAGCTGGTTCTATAGAAGAGTGTGACCCCATTAATACAGCCACCCAAGGCTCATGAAAATTTGGTTTTTAAGTGGTTATATTAAAAGAAATTGCATCATGTTATGGTACTAAAATATTTTAAACAACTATATAATAATAAATAAAATTGTATTCAGACTATCATTCTGCTGGCTATCTGGCACATAACAGCTTTGCCTGAATGCTTATTTTCATGTACATGTATACTTTACAAATATTTGTCAATTATTTGTAAGTGTTTGTCTCATTTTCCAATAACTTTGTCTCAACAGGAAGTTTGCAGGTCATGTTACAGTCAAACCAGGTCAAGCGTTCCCGTCGCTGACGAACTAATGAATTCATTCACGGAAAAATGATTTCGTTTGTTGATTCAATAATCCATTCATAAAATGAACAATCCAATAGTCATATTTAGCCTCGATTCCATAATCGAGTGCTGATTCGATTACTGTTTTTTGAAAAATTACACTTTCCACAAGTTGACCTCAGAATTTTGTTTTTTCCTCTTTTTTTTCTGAGAGTCGAGTGCTGGCGAGTTCTGAAGTTCAAACCCAAACAAACTGTTACATGTACACCAGTTTGCTGCCAATAATCAGTGCAACAGACCTAGGCCTGACCTCTTAGAAAACACGACGGTCAAACTGAGGTCAGTGTATGTGCGGTGATTGGTGGATTTCGATCCTCGGCCTTTGTCGGTTTCTTTGCGTTTGCGGTTTGTCTATTCTAGCTGTTATTTTGATTAAAGGCAATGAAAAACGCAATCGTAAACGGCGGGAAGCAAATACGATTGAACACAACGGACAAGAATAAAGAACAGGTAGATTTTGTTCATAAACCAAATCAACATTTGATTATTGAATCGAGGTACAATTTGACCATTGGATTATTCATTTTATGAATGGATTATTGAATCAACAAACGAAATCATTTTACCATTAATGAATTCATTAGTTTGTTAGCGACGGGAACGCTTGACCTGGTTTGACTGTAATGAAGGTACAACTGCACAGACAAGTAGAACTGGTAGTCATAATAACAGGATGGTCGATCATATCAACAAGGTTTTCTGAAATAGCATATTAAAATTAGGTAAACTGTAACTTTTCAGCCGTATCTCTCAAAAGTAGCAATTACAATGGCAGTCAAAATTTAGAAGGATTTGTACAAGAAACAACTTTTGCCACCTAGTCATGTTTGAAAGGTTCTCCATACAAATCCTTGTAAATTTCGACATTTTCAAACTGTTGTGAAATATCTCCTTAAGTATTATGGGGCTCAAATCTCCTTTTAACTCATAACAGCCACTTTGAACCCTTAAAAGCTTAAGGGAAAGATTTAACGACAGTTTAAAAATTTCAGAATTCACAAGGAGTTGAGTGGAAAACAATTTAAGCGTGACTGGGTGGCAAGAGTTGTTTTTCTCATTCAATACCTTCTAATTTTTGGCGGCCATTGCAATCGCTACTTTTGAGATATACGAGGCCCTTCCAGGGTAAATTCCGACAAGCGACTTGGCCCATAAAGTACCGACAGCACGTAAAATGAAATCACAACAAGAGACAACCTCCCTTGGCCAAATTGCGACAGTGACCGCAAAGGCGACAATAAGCGACAAGCATTTATAAACACCGACACGAGACGATTTAAAATTCAGACGGGCGACATGGGACCCCCCCTGGCAGGGCCTTATATACGGCTGACAATTTACTGGCAACCTTATTTAAATAAGCTCTTTCAGCTCGTGCTAACTAAATTTTTTGAAAGCAAACTGCTTTAGTGTTTACCGAAAGTTGATCATGTGTTCGACTATGGGCAAAAGGCCTATTGCAGTAAGTTAACATGGTAATAGCTCAACCCATTGAATGAATCAGCTCTTATAAATTGTTTTCAGTACCCTTTCTGGGTAGGATCATGCGTTAAGAGTTAGTTGAATACGCTTAATTGTACAGAAGGGTTCTCTGAAATATAATGTTATTCAAATATTAACTATATTAACCAGTATTCAATGACCTGAGAATAGAGGTCATAATACTGATCTATTTTTGACAGGAAATCAGGTGAGCTTGAGGAACAAGAAAAAGGACCAGAAAATCATGTCATGAATATGTGTTTCTAATTTCTGTGCTCTAGTTTCACATGATATGCACCAATCAGGAAATTCATGGAGAAAACCAAGCATACATGGTTATGAAAATGGTATTGGGCACCAGCCTCCTATGCCCAATAATGCCTCACCCAGCTAATTTGGACCCAAAAAGGCATCACACTGATAACTTGGGATCCATTGCACATCATGGAAACCCTTTTTGCCACCCTGTATATAGTGTTCTTTATTTTGGTTAATTTTAAGAAGCAAAATTACATGTAGAATCAGATTGATCATTTGCCCTTACTTTTCATATTGTTACTGCAAAGTCAAACTGCCAGATCTTTTCATTACACCTCATAAAAAGTGGTCCTGTCTTCTTTAATTTATCCTGCTACGGGTTCAAGTCATGAATTTCTTTTGTTTACCATATTATATTATTATCTCTTTGGGTCACATCTCAGTTAATATATTGTCGTATATATAAAGACCTGAACTAAAAATACTCGGTAGAATAATTAATTTTACAACAAAGTTAAGTCTACAAAAAAAAAAAAAAACCAGTTAGGTTCAATACAACGAGAATTGTAGTTGGTTTCAATTTAAGATAGTAGAATAATAAATTATTAATTAATAATATGGAATTGAGCGACTCTAATTCTTACCAAATGCCACTGACTAGGAAAATATTGATCTTTAAACTGAAGGCTTCGCTTGTGACGCATCCGTACAACTTCCTGCCTTGACCACTCAATTTTAGGATGATTTGCTAAATGTTGCGTTATAATATCTTGCATTTTACCAAGTTCTTTTATCCCGCTTTGATTGAAGAAAGTATTATGTATGAGCAGGTAGTGTCCTACAAGACCACCAATTTGGCCGCGGTTTACGAGGCCCGCCTCGCTCGCGATATGATCTGCTATTAAATCAAGCTTTGTTATGTTCAAATAATGTTCCACAGGTATTCGGATAGCCCATGATGGTGAAAAACTTGAAGAGTTCAGTCTTGTTTTACCGATAAATCCTTCGCTGTATCTTAACCAGCCAAATGTGAACAAGACAAAAACATACCGGTAGAAAAACATCAAAAGCCGCCATTCCGCCAGCTTAATGAGCATAACAAGTCACTAAGAAACTAGATGAGAGATTCCCTCGCATTTCAAGGATGACAGCCTAGAAAACGAAGGAAAAATGTATCAGCATGCGGCGATTCCCCTGTTCTTTTTCCGCCATGTCTTCACGTACAGGTAACCAGGCCTGCCTTTGTTTGAGAGAAACCGGAAGTCATCCAAAGAATCTCAAAACAGTTTGTCCTCACAGACTTCTGGGTAACTTCAAATATGGCGGACGTAAACGGATGATGATATGAGATGAGGCAATTTTTTCGTCGATTTTCTTCGTACATAGCGATGAGTTCCTACGAAGTAAAGCACAATGTGAAAGGACGTGAATTTTTTATAGCCCTCGATAAAGGTTTGTCCATCTGTTCTTTTTAACGGTTACGGGTTCACCGGCATATGAGTTTTTTAGTTAACCAGGGGCCCGTATTAAAACGTGTTTTATGTTTGCCGTGTTTACATTTAAGATCGAGGTTTCAATAGTTTTAAAACTGATACAAAAAAATCATGTATCGGTTAAATCAAAGCACGAATCAGCGTACCCCACACATGCACTCTCCCCTCTTGCCAAAAAGCAGCATCATGTAACAAGTAAAGGATTACACAAGCTTTTCTCTGTCTGCAGACTCGCATTCAAGAGCACAAAAAAGCTACATCAAAAGAGTAATATGGCCCCTTTCTTGATTTTCTTGAGGTGGTGGTGGGGGGAAGGGTAGGGAGTTAGGAGTGGGGCCGGGCATTTGATTATGAGCATCCTGATGGAAGCCTTCCACTAGGTTTTTTTAGGCAAGGCTTTGCTCTAAGAAAAAATAAAGGGAGCCCAGTGCTCTGAACATGTGAAATCCAGGATGCCCAGTATATGATTTCTATGGGAAAACTAAGATTTTCTAGTTGCTTTGGAGCAAAAGCTAGATGCCAGGGGCCACCAGGCACTGCTAAAGCACAGCTTTGCTTTAAGTGGTCGCAAATTCAACATTTCTTTTGCCTTTACAAACATTCTCCCACACCCTCTAAAGTCTTATGTGAAACGCACATGAGGAAAGTGCATTTCATTGAGAAATGGTGCCTAATGAAAATGAAAAGCATCAGCCGTAAAATGGGGGTGGGGGGTCCCATGACTATCTGCATGCTCACGAAGGATGCTGAAGCATGTTGTGTCCTTCTTCTCTCTGAATGAAGTGTTAGCTTATTGTTTCCATGATTCAAAGATAATTTAACTAAAGCAAATCAATACCTTGTCTTCTGACAAGATGACTTATTAGGAACTGCAGTTACTCAAAATGTAAATTATTTTGACTTTATAAAATATTTTAAGGATTTAAGCCATTGGAATGTATAAAATGTAAGAGAGGAACGACTTTTCTTTTTTCTTTTTCTTTTTTTTTTGTTTCATTTTATTTAATTTGTATGAAAGCATCATTCTTTCATGTGAATTTTTTGGCATTCAGAAGGAAAAAAACTTCAAAGAAATGTTTCATTTACAATCACTGCAATAAGTATCTATTTTGCTTCACTCACACTTAGATGCAAATCACCCTTCCAAAACAATCAAGATGTTTCACCAATGTCAACCTACAAATAATAGGATACATTTGATTGACAGAATACTTTGCTTTTAGTATTGATATGTTTCAATAGGCGCAATTCTGTGATGGCTATGAATTTCCCAACGGAATATCAAAGCAACCTGAAGTTGAATATATTACTAGACAGTGCAAAGACAGTAGAGTATCTGCACATGGCAAAATGCTCTGCTAAATTTCCTTTCATCACTTATGCAGTTTGGTATTTAAATGTGGAGAAGAAATATCATTTATACTCTAAAGAACGCCCGAGACAGATTTCTGACCATTTTTACCTTAAGTTAAGTTGGTACTGACAATATACGGTAATTGCTGTGGAGCGACCGAAGGGAGCGAGCAGTAACATAATCAGGATTTAAAGGAAATATATAAGGGGCGACGAATTCTCGAATTCATCACTTTTTACCACAATGCATTGCATTTAACCACACTTTTTACCACAATGCATTGCATTTAACCAGAGTGCATTGCGCCACGAACAACTCAAATATAAACACGGGGAAGTTCGGTGGGTGAGAGAGTGCATCGTTCGCTGCTCAGACTTAGAGTTTTCTTTGTGGCAAATTTTCTACAGCACGGTTAGAGGTCTTAACGAATTTTAAGACACGCGGGAGTCTTTCAGATGAGTACGATGGTTAACTTGGGGATTGGATTTCAATTCAAGAGCCTTTTTGACTCGTCCAGGTGTTAAACCTGACGAGAAGATGAGCATTTGCTCTTCGACTCCGCAACACAGGAGATATACAAATTCCAGCTTGCTAGTAGGTGATGTGAAAGAAATGTGATGAGAAAATGTCATGCAATGCTATTCTTAAGAAACTGTATGAGCCGAAAATGGATGTGATTTTGACCATTCGCTTCAAAATAACAGCGGAAATCAAGATAACAAACATATGTTTTGTGTCCTACTTTGCAGACGAGGACGTTTATCGGCATTTTGAAAAGCATAATTATGTTCTTTCATTCATTTATTGCCATGGAATATGCGTTTACATTGTTTTTTCACTGTTAATAGCTCGGTTAATGCGGCTAGCGATCGTCTTGCCGGTGGAAGTTTCATGGAAAAGGAATAAAATGAAAGACTTTTCCTTAAAATTACGTAATCAGTCTCTGTGGTGTAGTGGTTAGGAGTAGCCGCGGCAAGTCGAAGGTGCTGGGTTCGAGTCCTACTGAATTATTTATTCCTTCTTTCTTTTTTTTTTGCCGTTTTTTTGTGTTGTTGTTTTCTATAAATATATAGCTAAATAACTTAAGAAAAGTATTGTGTTTCTAGAGAAAATATCGTGCACCGTATATTAAATATATGGATAAACGATCTGAATTTCTATTATTTCCTACAATTTATTGTGGGAAAACCAGAGTTGATAACCAGTTCTTTATATAGACTGATAGTAATTATTCTAGTACTTTCCAACATGTAAATAGGACATTCAATGTTATTTTTGATTCTTTTAAGTCTCACGGCCTAACTAATGTACATGCCAGTATCAACAGAATGCGCCGCAGCGTTACTATCTTTTAGATACCCTAGTGTTAATGTTCTAAATGATAATTGTGCATTTTTTATCTTAGGAAAGGCTGTATTGTTGTATGAAAATGAAGGACACAATACCATAAATATGTATCACACCCAAGTACCAACTGAATTGAGAGGACGTGGAATCGCTGGACAGTTGGCTAAAGTAAGTAGTGTTCTAAAGCTCCAGGCTGTAATCGTAGAAACCTTGGGACAGACTCCTTTTATTCAGAGGAGTTTTGAAATAGTTTTGTAGATTATGGTAAAGTTATTTTTCCTTTCTCATTTCTGAGGGGAAAGCAGACAGTATGACATTTTTCCACCTTTAAAAACATTTGCCAGTCACTTTCTGTTACGAAAAGTTGTCTTGCGAGAGTAGTGTGACATTGTAGAAGCTTCTTGAAAGTTCATAGTTTGTTTATTTTAGTACCTTGTATAAGCATTTCTAAAGCGGTATATTTTGTAATCTTTCTATAATTGGACTATTTGCAAAGTTCTAATTTTATTGTGAAAGTATATAAGTAGACGAGTCCAAGCAAGGTTTTAACTAGTTTTCACAAGCGAAAAGAGTTAAAAGTTGGTTGTGTTTAGTAAAGTGTGGCTGAAACAGTGTTTATTCAAGTTGGCGGAGACCATTTAAGTTTCTCAAGTTATGTGCAGTTGTAGAGTTGTACTTACTGGAAACTACTTTCCTATTTGGCAGGAATAAATTTTCTTGTTGCTGTTCCGACACCCTGCGTTCAGTTTAGTTTGCAAGCTACCCCTCCTCTTAAAGATTACTCATGTAACGCTTTCCTATTTACTTAAGGCTTATACTAATGACATCAACATTATTATTTTGCTTTAGGCAGCTCTGGATTATGCTGTAAATGAAGATGCCAAGGTCAAATTGACATGTACATATTTGCAGAAATACGTAAATGACCATCCTTCTCCAGACTACACATCTCGCGTTGTAGCACCTTAACATACGTGTATAATTTAACTTTGGAGATACAACTTTGGATGAACTGTTAAAAATGGCAAAATGTTCCTTGCTTTAAGACTTTAATTTGCGTACTACTTTGTACAGGCTTGATATAAATTTAATATGTTGCTGAACTGTTAGCACCCTTCAAATTTGATTGTTGGCATTTGAACCTTTGGTCGGCTCACATGACCATTCTGAGCACCAGATTTGGCCATACGTTTGCCTTTCTCTCTCGTTTAGGAAGCCAAAAACCACCGTTTGTGGTTCAATGATCATGTATGCTTGAGGAAGAACTTTTCAGCGCATGGCTTTCAACAACAACAACAACATCTTTCCCTGAAACACGATAATTTTACAGCGTAGCTGATGTAGTCGTGTATATGACTCAAACTGAATAAATAGGAGTAACCAAAAGAGACTAAAAACATTTACCCAGCTGACTTGGGAAGAAATAATTTACATTACAGGTTTCTATCTACAGTTTTCAGTTTACAATGTGTCAATTTTTACATTTCTATTCACAATAATTACATCTAGGTTAACCTTTGCTTCGCCCTGATCTCAACTCTCTACCACAGGCTCAGTAGTAGAAACTGTTCCAGGTTGAACAGGAAGGAAATGCATGGATCTTAGAATGTTTCTGGGAAATTGCCCACTTACCCCCCCCCCCCCCCTCCCCCCCCCAGCCAACATTAACACTTACTTCTCACTTAAGACAAAATTCTGGCTTAGGGGAAGGGTCGGTGGGCAGTTTCCCAGAAACGTATAATGATCCGCAATTTTCAGTGTATGACTTGATTAGCTCAATCACATGAGTGTCATATTTGAGTTCATTATCCAACTCAACACCTAAGCATCTGGGAGATGCAACTTGCTTTGCGGTATTACCGTAAAATTCCGAAAATAAGCCTTGGGGCTTATATTTTTCAAAGGCCCTTTTTGAGGGGCTTATCTGCAGAGGGAAATTTGCGTTTCAAAATCAATTGGGCAAGCCTTATAGTTAGAAGTAAACTTACCGTTTTTGCTTTTTTCTTTGCATTTGAGGGCAATTTTCCAAGCACAAGACATTTGGAGGGGCGATTTAACGAAGGGTTTTTGTGTTACTGGGTCAGGGGGCTTATATTTGGAGGGGCTTATACATAGAGGGGCTTATTTTTGGAATTTTACAGTACCTCCAAGTTTCTGCAGAACCAATCATACAACTTTTCCAGGATAGTGTTTAGCTTCTCAGCTTCCTTGTCAAGCGAGGCTGCAGTTGCGTATAAAGTGTCCTCCGCATAAATTTGTAAGACACCTTCACCTTCAGCTATATGAAGAAAAGTGAAAATATTGTAGGACCCACCACCGATCCTTGAGGAACCCCATACTTCATAAACTTCCTCTCTGATTTGTAGCCATTAACAACTGTTGCCTGAGAACGGTATGTCATGTAGTCTCTAATCCATGACCATAGGCCTTGTACCTTTTGTAAGAGGAGAGAATGAGATACGGTATCAAAGGCCTTCTAAAAGTCTTCAAATACCACACCTACTAAGAGACTGTTATCAAGTGCTTGCCTCCAATCTTCAGTCATCCCGATTGGCAGACGTTCAGTTGAATGGCCTTTCTTGTACGCCCATTGATTGATTGCTCGGGTCATTTTCACGAATATGTGATGTAACTGTAGCGGCGATACAAGACCCCATGATCTTACCACGCACACAGAGAACTGAGATGGGGCGGTAATTCAGTTTATCTGTTTCATCATTGCTCTTGTGTAATGAGAAGACGTTAGAATTAAAGGAACGGTTCTTGGATGACGCGCTTGAGGTAAAGACTGACAGTAGTGATGGGACGAGAGCGTTTCCTGCCAGCTTAAGCAACCTGGGATGGGTGTGACTCCATCGGGACCACTCGACATGTCGGGTTGCAGTTTCTTCAACGCTTTTTGGATGATGTCTGGTGTTATCTCCATGTGCATGATAGTGGGTGTTACTATAGTGGCGTACGTTTTCAGGTCTACATTGAAGATGGTTAGTTCCCTTGCAAGCTTTTAGCCAGTGGTGGAAAAGTGTTCATTTAGGATGTCTGGTTTCCCTCGGTCAGATGTTACCAGAACTCCCTCACGATTCCTGATGGCCATTAACGGAGTCCAGGGGTTGTAACAGGTTGCTTTTTTAATAAGCTTCCAATAGGATTTAAAGTCCTTGACTTGGTCAAACAGATCAGAGTAGTATGAGTACTTCGCTCTTCTGACTTCCTCTGTAACCCAATTTCTCAATCCTCGATATTGGGTCCACAGTTCATCATTCTTGGTCTTCTGTGCTTTCAACAGGGTTTTATACCGCAGATTCATCAGGTGGCGTATCTGAGGCGTGACCCAGGAAAGGGACTGGCTTCTTATCTTCACTTATCTTCTCGGTGCGTGCCTGTCACAGTCTCGATGTCTTTGAATATGGTCACCCATGCCCAATAACTGTCATCAGGATCATCAAAAACAGAACACACAGACCACGGCGCGTTTTCCATATCACGGATAAATTTTAACTGATTAAACCTTTTTAAGGTGCGACCTTAAACAAATTTGGCGGGGGGGGAGCGGTCTCCTAAGCTTTGTCTGCAAACAGCCATATATCAGCTTGTGGCCAGAAATACCTATCTCCAGTTTAATAGTTTTCTTTATCAGTTCCACTTTGCTGCTATTACCAGACCTACAGAGTCGACGAGTCCTCTGTCACTCTCGTGGGTTCATTGTTCATGACAGGGTAGCTGAATTGAAGTAAGGACTTTTGCAGCGTTCCGCCCAAAACAGAGAAGATGATGTCTCCTTGATGTTCAGAAAAATCCGAAGATAAATACATTTTTGTATTTCCACCATAGTTTATCAAGGGTCTGATGGAAAAGGTTCGAAGAAGTCGTAAATCTCCTGGGGGCCACACGATTTGAGGACGTTAACGCTAGTCTTTTCATTTCAGGGATACATCGCAGGTATACATCTCAGGTATACATCTCAGGTATTGCTTGACCTATAACTAAAAGCTTTACAAAATGCCCTTTGGACTAAGCAATGCTCCGTAATCATTTCAGCGATTAGTTTCGGTATTTCCGCCTCACCTTTTCACATTAAAAGTTGGTGAAAGAATAAAGAATATTGCCGAGAAATGGAATCAAAATGTACTAAAGTTAACTTTTGTAATACAGAAACGTGTAAAATCTACCACTGTATAACAAAAATGTGCATTATTACTACAGCTGCAGTGTCTTGCCCCTATTTGACTGACGCCTTGGATACTAAGCAATTCGTCATTCATTTGTCGCATGCTGCAGAAAGGATCCAAATATTTTTCTTTTTGAAGGAAGGTAAAGTTCTATTCTTCGTAGTAAATGGGTATCACGTTCCATTTCGAGAAAGTTCCCGCAAAAGTTAGAAAAATAATGATTAACAGCGATAAGATTTAGAGAAACCAGGGCTAAAACATCAAACACCGTAAGGTTTAAAAATGCGATTCATATATCCACCCTGTGCACAAAGAAAAAAGTTTTGTTGAAAGAAGCTTTAATTGCGAATGCATGGCGTAAATGAAAGCAAAATCAACATCAACAAAGTGTTATTAAGTATGGTAAAGAAAATGAAAGTTCTCTTTTCGACATTGACCGACGGTTCGCATGGTTAAGTTGTCCTTTGTCAAGCGATCAATGTAACTTGAACTTGTGAGTAAACGAAGAGGATGATGAACTACATGGACGTTACTAAGCTATGACCATGTAGAAATTTTATTTCTAAGGACAGGTTTCAGGTAACCAACGACTACATGAAGGTTTTTAAACATTCCCAGAAATGGCCTTGAACAGCGTGATCCCACGGATAGTCAAGAACTGTTTTTGCCGAACCGACCGACCAACTTTGAAGGAACAAAGAGCGCTGGGAAACGAAATCCTTTATCGGCATGGCGTAGCTACTGGGCCTCAACTACGTTTTCTTGTTCGGGGTGTTGCAAGGGGACAGAAAAGTAAGAGAGAAATTACTGTTATACAAACAAGAAAAATGAAACTGTTGGTTTTAAAAACTGACCTTAAACGTTTTATACCTTTCGGTAGTCACACAACCCCGGAATTTTTAAGATGGTTTGCATTCGAAAAATGTTTCACCAGTTGTTCTGGAGGTTGAAAGTGCTAGAAAAAAAGTTGAATTCCACTTTAAATGTTCTTCAACTTAACCTTAAGCATGGGGATATAGCCTGCAAATACATGCGTTTCTCCTTGCTCCTCGCCGCAAGAGACGTTTCGCGTGGGAGACGTTTGCGATTCGGCCGGGAAACGTCACTAGTGGCGTTAGATTATATGGGAATATTGCCATTATAATAGTAATGAAAACCATGAAAAATATCTACGTACTATGCTAACGTAAAAAGGAACTAAGAGGAGTCCCTCATCAGACTAGAGGGCTGTGTTACAGATGTAAATCTCGAGAAAATGAATTATTATTAAAGCAGTTTAAACGATAAGAACAGCAAAAGGAGCGTACGAATTAAGCTTTATTTGCCCTTCCAAACCGTCTCCTCCCCATTCTCCAAACGGCTTCGCAGCTCCTCTGCCAAAACTTTGCTCGCGCGAAAGATCCCGCCGGCTACGCAGTCAGTCATAACAGTATAAACAAAAACGTAAAATCAGCAATCCGTTTCCAATTTATAGATCAGCAACTGCGGTGAGATGCTCAAACATCGCAGAAAGTTATGAAACTGCTTCACACACCGAAGCCAACTCAATGACTATATTTTAATGCTTCCTTTTCAAAATGATATCTTGTATTTTTCTAGCATTCCATCTATTAAAACAACGTTATAAATTATCTATATTTTTGATATGTATAGGGACATGTTCTAACATTCGTACTATGGTTTGATAACTTGATAAATAGACCATATAGGCTTCATATGGACAGACTCGTCTGCCCTGACTATTTCACTCACCATTTCATTTTCAGATAAAACTTTCAAATAATAATATCGTCTTATATGTTTGCCGTTAAATTTTCTAATACCGTAAAATCCCGAAAATAAGCACTGGGGCTTATATTTTTCAAAGGCCCTTTTTGATGGGCTTATTCTTGGAGGGGCTTATCTACAGAGGGAAATTTGCGTTTCAAAATCGATTGGGATAGCCTTAAAGTTGGAAGTAAATTTACCGTTTTTGCTTTGTTTTACTTTGCATTTGAGGGTAATTTTCCAAGTACAAGCCCTTGGGGGGCTTATATTTGGAGGGGCGATTTAACGGAGGGCTTTTTGCGTTACCAGTTTGGGGGGCTTATTTTTGGAGGGGCTTATCCAGGGAGGGGCTTATTTTCGGAATTTTACGGTATTCTGTTATTTAGAGCGACTACGTCACGCTATTTTAGGGAACTGTCTTTCGTTAGTAAACATCAAATTGGAAAATGTCAATGTACGTTTCAGTGACAAATCACGTCCGCAGAACAACGATATGATTCTCAGCAATATACAAGAAACTTTCACTTTCAAAAACTCCTGAAACTTAAAAAGGTCGGACCAGCATTTTCAGTTTTTCATTAACGTTTTCGAATTCTCTACTGACTTGAATTCCAACAGTCACGTCTTTTAAAGGGACAGGTTCACGGTTAAGCGCATGCTCATTAATCAAATTAAGTTTTTGAGATTTATTATTAATTCTATCGGTTAATAATACATGTATCTCAGCGATCTCACAGTGTATTTCAAAGTAGAAGTGTATTTCAGAGTAACCTGACGTAGCATGGACGACTACCAAAATCGCAGAAAAAAATCAGCGGATTATGCCAACACTACCAACGTTGAATTTATTATTGACCCGAAGGTTTTATTCCATGGTTGATTAATTTACAGCTATTTGCAAATATTTAAGTTGATGAAGTGCAAGTGACTGTCTGGGGAGTGTGCAGATTGGTTCTTTGACAACATTATGACATTATCGTATTGCTTGCGTAGACGATACAGCATGTCCCGGCAACAAAACAACATTTTGGTAAATGAGCATGCACTGAACCGTGAACCTTTCCTTTTAACAGTTATTAGTGGTTGTCGTGAGACTGAAGCCACTTTTTTATGCCGAAACTGCCTAAAATTTCGTAACATATAGCCCCTTCAAAAGTAGTAATTTTACTTAAGACGAAAGTGTAATATAACTTTTTTTCACAATTGGTGGCAAATTTAGGTACTCTTTTGTGTGTCTGTTTTTTTTTTTTTAATATTCATTTGTGCTAATGACAACTGGCTCTCGATGCCTAAAGTTAAAAATTATTTTGAATTGATGAAATCAATGCAAAGAGGGCTAATTAACGGAAATATAACGGAAAAGTAATATTGCCACCATTTTGGAAAAACGGTGTATCCTTGCTTACTATTTGCCTAAGTAGACAAAGAGAACTTAAGCACTTTACACATAATACAGTATCTACTGAGTTGAAAACTCTATGTTATACATACCTTATACTTGTGCAATAAATATGGCCGTATTAACTGTATAGCATAACGCGCATCGTCAGCATAAAATTTTATCGCAAATTTTCTGACTTTGTGTAATTGTACTCATATATTCAGGTAAGATATTTACATTCATGTATGTTGTGTTCACACCATCAACATACCTTTAGAGTGCATATGTTCTTGAACGGAGCACATTTCCTGTTAAAGTGTTTCGGTTTGAAATTTTAACGTCGCATTAGCCGTTAATCTCTTGGAATTTCCGTTATGACATTTTTTCCACATGAGTAAGAATATGATTGTAAACTCATAAAGACTTCTGGGTTGCTTCCGTCTATACCTGACAGAGGGATATTTTCATCAAAGAATTTAGATAATTTAGGAAACGATCTCTACATTTCTTCCACACATTAGGTCGCACACTAGGCGACTTCTTGCTTAACAACATAAATTGGTTGCTTTCTTCCCCCCCCCCCCCCCCCCCCCCCTCGGCCTTTATTGTCTCTTTGCAAACAGGTTTAAACTCACAAACAAACCTAAAACCGAAGACCTCCTACTTCTATACCCTGCTCTTATAATAAACATTAATTTTGTTCTAAGTTTTCTTATAAACCTATACTGATACATATATGTAATGATAACGACGCATTTTCTTCAGTACGATATTTCCAGATCCATTGTATATAACTTTATATTTATTAATCTTTGAGATATAGCATTTTTTGATCTGTATGCACCTGTATTCAACATGGAACTGGTAACAAGTACAGCTACCGTTTTTCAGGGAGAAGAGCACCTAAGGCTAATTGATCTCCTTGTAATTCCCCCATACCATGTGGGGCAATCTGATAAAGCAAAAATAGCTAAAATACTATGACATAATTTAAAAATGTACGGTAAGGATAAAACAGTAAAAGAAATGAACGAGAACCTATTCTCACGAGCATAGACATAGAAATACTAATTAGACAACGTCCTCTTATCTCAATGGTGAAACTATTTGACTTTGCAGCAGTTATGAGAATTCGTTGTCCGCTCTGGGAAGTCACATGACTGTAATGTAAAGCCGTCTACAAAATCAAAATCCCCATGATCTCCATCCAACACCTAGGAATTTCAAAAAGTGTATGTAAATGCCATTCGTGGCAAAGGTCAATCAGCAAAATTCACTTCATGCGGGACAAGCGAGATGAAGACGGAATTACCTTAGCCTGAGTGGCAGGGGTCAAACGCGGCGGGGGAGGGGGGAGGGGTGGGGGAGAAAAAACAGCTAGTCCCTTTTTCTCTTTCCCTTTCCTCCCCTACTTATTTTGACGCCTGCCAAGCAGGCTAGAATTAGCTCCGTCGATATAGCGGTGCCGTGTAGAGCGGGAGGTTGCGGGTTCGATTCCCAACCAGGGTCTAGTACACCTGTAAGATATCTGAGCGACAAGGTACTGCCTTTGGCCGTTTTTAAAATCGGCTAGGCGTCAGCCATGTGGCTCGGATGACCACGTAAAAAAGGCGGTTAGGGAAAGTATGAAACGTTGTATCGGCCAGGGTGGCTCGGGTAGGCGAGTGACCCTTCTACCCAGGACAGCTTTTCTCCATATAAACGGGGTTTGGTTTCTAATCGCTTCTAATGTAGTAGAAACATTTTCGTATGAACCTTAAAAATGGTTTCAGCGGAAAGTGTTCGTTATTTGTTCTATCAGCCAATGGATGAAAAGATCAAAACACGGACTCTTCGTTTTCCCGCCAAAGAAAACCCTAATATGGAGAAGGCATTGTTCCATTGACCAATCGTGTTGCAGTATGACGTGAAGGTGAAGTATCGGTTGATTTCTAGAAAGTTCTCAGGCATGACGTTTTTTCTCCCGAGTGTTCGCTTAACCAACCAAAAGCCACTCGCGTTTGTATCCGTTCGATAAACCAATCAAATCGCTCTATTTCCGTTCGTTTGTTGTTTCTGTTTTGTTCGCGCGTTTTCATTTCAAGGTCATAGGAAAATCGCTCTATACTATACGCTGTCTTTGTGACAAACAAAGGAAGTTTTCGTGATTTCAAGGTGCGTTAACAAGCGTTTTCGTCACATATTCCGCGGCTCTTACACGATAATTCTACTTATGACAAAAGTAGTACCTTCTTTCACAAAATAGAAAGGAGAAAACTGAAACTAATTCATAAGTGGAAGGGAATTTCATAATCATCGGCTGTAGTCTTCAAAGAACATCTTTCTTATTTCACGTGCTTCAAAGAGCAATAATTTTATTTCGAGCGGTACTGGGCGTATTCAAAGGTGTCAGTTATTGATAGTTTGACAGTTTAGAGAGGCATTTATTTCGGTGTTTCTTTCTTTAAATGAATACTATCTCAAAGAAACATAATATACACGACTCTGGAGATAATGTGGAGGATTTTCAACTTACTAGGTTAGGGTGATTTGCATACTTCATGCTTTTCGCCAGCTCTTCAAACACCTATAAGTAAAAGTTAAGCGTAGACGTCTCATGTTTACCACTCACACGTAAATCAAGTACAAGTAGATTTCAAATCTCTAACAAATGTCCCGAAAATAACCAATTCAGCAGTCGTTGGCAATTGTCGCTTAAGCTAAGCTGGTGGTTTCTTGGTGTTGCGGATCTCCAAATGACGTCACCTTTAGACCGTTTTGTGTTTCTCACTATCATAAGGTTCAAGTTTTTATTCAACCTTTACAAATACTCATTTCGGCAAACGAATGCAAAATGTCTGTCGGTTTGTCAGTACCGACAAATTCACTGACATCTTTTAAGTTAATTAAGCGACAGTTCAACTGACATAAACCGACAACTGACAGATTTTGTCGGTTTGTCAGTACCGACAAATTCACTGACAACTTTTAACTTAATTAAGCAAGGGTTCAACTGACATGAACCGACAAACCGACAACTGACAAATTTTGTCGGTTTGTCAGTACCGACAAATTTACTGACAAATTTTGACTTAATTAAGCAAGGATTCAACTGACATGAACCGACAAACCGACAACTGACAAATTTTGTCGGTTTGTCAGTACCGACAAATTCACTGACAAATTTTGACTTAATTAAGCAAGGGTTAAACTGACATGAACCGACAAACCGACAACTGACATATTTTGTCGGTTTGTCAGTACCGACAAATTGACTGACAAATTTTGACTTAATTAAGCTAGGGTTCAACTGACATGAACCGACAAACCGACAACTGACAAATTTTGTCGGTTTGTCAGTACCGACAAATTGACTGACAAATTTTGACTTAATTAAGCTAGGGTTCAACTGACATGAACCGACAAACCGACAACTGACAAATTTTGTCGGTTTGTCAGTACCGACAAATTCACTGACAAATTTTGACTTAATTAAGCGAGAGTTCAACTGACATGAACCGACAAACCGACAACTGACAAATTTTGTCGGTTTATCAGTACCGACAAATTCACTGACAAATTTTGACTTAATTAAGCGAGAGTTCAACTGACATGAACCGACAAACCGACAACTGACAAATTTTAGTTCCTGAAATGAAGAAGAGATGTGTTGTGGCCGCATCTCAAGTCTTGAAAACGATTTTAACAATTAAGCCCATATGTATCAGTTAACGCTTTGGTGACGGCCAGCGAGAAACGAAAAAAAGATATTTTCACCCTTTCCCCTCTTGAACTGATTTGTGTCTATCATAAGAATGGCTAACAATGAGGTTTGCAACACAGAGGGCATATTTCCGACTAAAGGGATGTAATTAAACATGTTTTTCGCAGAAGCGCACAAACCAAAATTGGAACTTTTTTTAGAAACTATTTCGATCTTTCTCAGTCTCGCTCTCTGTATTTTTTTCTTTGCCTTCCTTCTTCATAAACTGTTTCATTGCCCACTTTATCTTCTTTCTTTTGCATTGAATTGAGGCTGGATATTTTTTAGTAAAAGGGCAATTTTAATCTTCAAATATTAGTGCAGGTAAACAGCTAAATTGACGGTGGATTTTCTCCCAAAATGTTACTTTTCTTAATCTTCTTAGTGAGTGCAACTCTATTAGGATTGCTCAGAATATCCTGAGAACGAGGCATCGATGGAAAGATATATATTTGATGACGTTGTTACTTAGCAACTTATTAGGTAAAAGTGAAAGCTATTACATGTAAAGTGGGTACGGTCAGTGAAAATATGCATACTTTCATATGGAGGGAAAACAACCAAAGGCAAAGGGCCAGTAAAGGAAAAACGGAAATTCACGCATGATGTTGCAGGCACGATACGAGTTTAATAATTTCATCTGTATACAGTATCATGTCCATGCCTTTCACATGAATTTTGGGACCAAAAGCAATGTGAAACCACCATGATAGGGCCTAGGAGCACAATCCACAAAACTCAACAATATATAATACATTTCAAGTGTAAATCTCCAATCATCTTTATAGCTTTATAGTATTATTGTAGATCTAATAATCTGATTTTGCGTTTAATTCTAAATGAATGTGCATGCCTAAATTTCAATTTTAACCATTCAATTACGGCGTACAATGGCAAGTATATGACATACCGGGTGTCAGATCAAGTATCAGTATTAATATAACGGTAGCCTGCGTAGCATGGCGGTTTTGTCGAGCGAGGCGCACGAGCGGCAAAGCCAGGAAAACGCGAAATCTGCGCGCGGAGCGCGCGTGAACGAGCGTTGAAGCTACCCCAATTTCCTCGAGGTTTGCGCTCCCAACCAAAACCACCATGCTACGCAGGCTACCGTTATATTAATACTGATACTTGATTTGACACCCGGTATGTCATATACTTGCCATTGTACGCCGCAATTGAATGATTAAAATTGAAATTTAGGCATGCACATTCATTTAGAATGAAACGCAAAATCAGATTATTAGATCTACAATAATACTATAAAGCTATAAAGATGATTGGAGATTTACACTTGAAATGTATTATATATTGTTGAGTTTTGTGGATTGTGCTCCTAGGCCTTATGGTCGTTTCACATTGCTTTTGGTCCCAAAATTCATGTGAAAGGCATGGATATGATACTGTATACAGATGAGATTATTAAACTCGTATCGTGCCTGCAACATCATGCGTGTATTTCCGTTTTTCCTTTACTGGCCCTTTGCCTTTGGTAGTTTTCCTTTCATATGAAAGTATGCATATTTTCACTACCCGTAACCACTTTAATAGCTTTTACTTAAACCTAATAAGTTACTAAGTAACAACGTCATCAAATATATATCTTTCCGTCGATGCCTCGTTCTCAGGATATTATGAGCAATCCTAATAGAGTTACACTCACAAAGAAAATTCCTTTCGACGCCTGCCACGCAGGCTAAGAAAATTAAGAAAAGTAACATTTTGGGAGAAAATCCACTGTCAATTTAACCGTTTACCTGCAGTTATCTTTGAAGATTAAAATTGCGCCTTTACTAAAAATTAGCCAGCCTCAATTCAATGCAAAAGAAAGAAGATAAAGTGGGCAATAAAACAGTTTATCAAGAAGGAAGGCAAAGGAAAAATACATCGAGCGAGACTTAGCGTGCGAGCAAGCTCTCCTATTTGGGCGAGGGAAGCGAGCCTCGCGAGAACACGCGAGCGAGGGCCCGAGAAGAGGAGAGTTTGCAATGATCTCTCGGGTGGGAAAGTAATGTAATTACTGTAATGTAATGTAATTAGTTATTTTCCAATTTTCAACAAAATTTGTCGTTGTTGTTGTCTCATAAATTTTCATTTCCACCCCGGAAACCCCGGGAATCCGCAAAGTGTGAAAACGGTCACCGCGAACGTCCCGCCCACGGTCGCTCCGATTAGACAAGTGACAACCGTCTGTCAACTTTAGACAGCCGAGGGCGCGTAGAATTATTTACTTATAAAACGCGTTCGCAGCAGCATCAAAACAATGTTTTTAATCACTGAAGATATGCTTGTTTTTCCACGCGGACATCGAACTTCAACGTGTCTGCTCGGATGAGAACTCAATACTTTGATTCTCGTTTCGTTTACTTTTGAAAAGTCGTCCATACTGCAGTGTAGAAGACTACTCCCCGTCGCAATCACCAACAAAAACATTATATATTTGTCCGTTCCGGAACTGGAGAATAGCGTTTTCCTGGACTTGGTTCTCTTAAGTTGTATTCCAGTTGCTACCAACTCTTTCTCTTGTCGTTCTTTACAGTCAAGCTACACACCTACAATGTCAAGTACATGTTTCTGACTTTAACTACCCAGTGGAATTCAATCGGGTGAAGAAACCGACGTTGGAAGGCAGCGCTTGAACCGGGAGCTTGAATCTCTCTTCATTTTCACTCTTCTCGTTTTCAGAACTAAACAAGGCGCTTGAAGTGACAAACGAATGCAGCTGATGAAGGGTTTTCATTTTCCTTCCACAAGAACTATAAACTCAGTCCGACTTATCCTCGGCTCGCAATATTCTCTTTGCAAGATACTAAATCAAACGAGCCCCCTCGTCTGCTTTGAGGGCTGAAACAAGTTTTCGGTACCAATCTGATCCCCCTGAGAACCAAACTTGTCACGCTGACGAAGGAGGTGCCAGCTTGGCCTGTTATCAATCGACTTTGTTTTCCGGAACGTCATTTTTCAGCCAATTGTATTTTTCTTCGTCTGGGCGAAGTGCCAATGAAATTTTATGAGAGATCGTTGCAAGCTCTCCTTTCCTCTGCCCCTCGCAGATTCGCCGCTCGCTCGCGCTCGCAGGCTAAGCGAGACTGAGAAAGATCGAAATAGATCCTAAAAAAAGTTCCAATTTTTGTTTATGCGCTTCTGCGAAAAAAATTTTTATAGTAATTTTTCTGTTTAATTTCATCCCTTTAGTCGGAAATATGCCCTCATGTATAGCAAACCTCATTGTTAGCCATTCTTATGATAGTCAAAAATCAGTTCAAGAAGGAAAATGGTGAAAACATCTTTTCTTCGTTTCTCGCTGGCCGTCACCAAACTGTTAACTGATACATAGGGGCTTAATTGAAACGTTTTCAATACTTGAGATGCGGTTCATGTCAGTTGAACTCTCGCTTAATTAAGTCAAAATTTGTCAGTGAATTTGTCGGTACTGACAAACCGACAAAATTTGTCAGTTGTCGGTTTGTCGGTTCATGTCAGTTGAACTCTCGCTTAATTAAGTCAAAATTTGTCAGTGAATTTGTCGGTACTGACAAACCGACAAAATTTGTCAGTTGTCGGTTTGTCGGTTCATGTCAGTTGAACTCTCGCTTAATTAAGTCAAAATTTGTCAGTCAATTTGTCGGTACTGACAAACCGACAAAATTTGTCAGTTGTCGGTTTGTCGGTTCATGTCAGTTCAATTGAACCCTAGCTTAATTAAGTCAAAATTTGTCAGTCAATTTGTCGGTACTGACAAACCGACAAAATTTGTCAGTTGTCGGTTTGTCGGTTCATGTCAGTTGAACCCTAGCTTAATTAAGTCAAAATTTGTCAGTCAATTTGTCGGTACTGACAAACCGACAAAATTTGTCAGTTGTCGGTTCATGTCAGTTGAACCCTAGCTTAATTAAGTCAAAATTTGTCAGTGAATTTGTCGGTACTGACAAACCGACAAAATTTGTCAGTTGTCGGTTTGTCGATTCATGTCAGTTGAACTCTTGCTTAATTAAGTCAAAATTTGTCAGTGAATTTGTCGGTACTGACAAACCGACAAAATTTGTCAGTTGTCGGTTTGTCGGTTCATGTCAGTTGAACTCTTGCTTAATCAAGTCAAAATTTGTCAGTGAATTTGTCGGTACTGACAAACCGACAGACATTTTGCATTCGTTTGCCGAAATGAGTATTTGTAAAGGTTGAATAAATACTTGAACCTTATGATAGTGAGAAACACAAAACAGGCTAAAGGTGACGTCATTTGGTGATCCGCAACACCAAGAAACCACCTTTCCTAGAGTCAAACATTGATGGCATGCACGTATTATACAGTAAATGTTAACAACAATTAACAATTAAATTTTACTACCAATAACGCGTGGGAGTGTTTATATCCACAGCTTTTCATCGTGTTGTCGCAGTCCTTTCTTTCTCGCGCATAACCTTCCTTTCCTCAGACGCCCTCATACTGTGGATGTATTGAGGTCGAGAAAGTTGAAATATTCGGCAACAGGGAAAACAGCCAATAAAATAGCTGGGGTAGAGGCCTTTCACTGAATGAAGGTGTTGGATCATGAAATGCCCACTGGCACCTCCCCTAACCCAACCTTGACACGAACTTCCCACTGATGTGGTGACTAGTTTGCCAAAGACTTGTACTGATTTTAGAAAATGAGGAACTGAGATTCCCACCAACCTCTCCCCTAACCCAACGTCAGCACCTCCTTCCTACTTATGGCAAAATGTTGAGTTAAAGTAGGGGTAGGTGGGTAGTTTCCCAAAGTCTTTGAAAAGTTGAATAGTAAGAGGGAAGGGTAGACTTTCTCAAAGACCGTCACCGGTTTCTGCTGTTCAGGTGTTAGGCACATGTAGTGTGCATAATTTTATATTTTTACATTTATAAGATACAGGTATATCACGTTTGCTTCGACAGAAACAGATAATCTTTTGAAAGAAAAGCTACTAATAAATGCTCTTAGAGAAATCGATTTTTTTAAATATATACGAAGCTCTCTGCATACAGGGAGTCCACTAAATATGGAGTCAGCTGAACCATTTATGAAAATAACAACTTGAAAACAAACAAACGAATACTTAATAGTTACCTCTTGAACGTTTTCTTTTGTTTTTGCACTTGTTTCATAAAACTTCAAACCCAGCTGCCTCGCAAACTGTGTGAAGAAAAAACAATATATTCCAGCACAGGTAGCCAAAGCTCTATCAGTCTATTGACCTTTGAAACGTTATCCCAGAGCGTCGAGATGACATTTCGCAAAAACGAAAATATGAGGATTTGTACGCGCAGAAAATATGTAATTCTCATGGTAAAATAAATAACGTTACAATTATTCTTTAGTTTTTCAATAAATATCGCTAACCTTAAGTCAATTGTTTGTCTTTTTTCGTTTTCTGCTGGTATCGGGTCGATTTGGGGCCATTTCATGAGGTTTCAGTTTCAACAGCTGTTATATAACTGCCATTGATAAGCAAAGGGACACTACTTCATGTGTTCGAAATTGTTGTGCAGTCTCATTGCTTAAATTCGTACCGAAACGACCGGTTTCCGTATTTGGCACATGTACTAATCTACAATCTGACTAAGCTATAGTCTAGTCCCTCTTTAAGCAATCTGCAAGTATATACGCATAACATTTGGATCTACCACGTTACTCCCGGAATTGAATGGACATAAAGAGTTCCGCCACTTACGTTTCACACCGAGAAAACGAGGTTTTCAAGATAGTTATTACATCTTTGAGTTTAAGTAGAGAGGGCAAGGTTTCAATTCAAGCGGAACGGCTATTGACGGTTTACTCGGGCCAAATCCTATCCACGGGTAACGTTTATTGGCTTCTGAAAGGGTGGCTTTTAGTCGGCAAAAAAACATTTAACTCGTAACAAACACGTAGTCCAAAACTGCAAAAACTATTTTCCTGACACGAATTTTGAGAGAAACGTGACTTTTGAAGTAAGCGTTCCGTACAGCGAAATTTTCTGACTAAAGCGCGCATACCGACTAAGAGTTACAGTAAAAGAATTATCGACTTTTTGAACCACGTCCTGTAGAAGTGAATTTTGCTGCGCTTACCTCCTGCCCAGCTTGAGTGTCTACCTGCCATCTATGTTTCTCAAAATCAGACTTGTTGCCAACTATAACGACTTCTTCATACATGAGATCATGCTGTAACATTAAACGACAAATAAACAGTATTGCAGTAACCGTTCTTGATTGATCCTAATACTTGTCTCCTTTCTACTCACAATTTTTATCATAATATCATAGGTGACATTTCAGCGTTAATATGTAATTTCACATGTGAAATGACAAAATTGCGATGGCAACCTTCCGTACGTCTCAGTGTCAAGACGGCGACGAAGTTTTAAAATGCCGTGAATGAATATGTCAGAGCACAAAAAGACGCTTCAGAAAACCTGACCACACGAAAGAGAACATCAAGAAGGATTCTAATAGGTATTTTATCGAAAAATTCTGAAAATTCTGACCTTAAGACATTAAGGTCTAAGCATTTGAGAGAGTGGAGTTCTCCATCGATACGATCCAGGATAAACACATCAAAAATTCGCGATTGCTAACGTAATTCGTTACCCATGATGTTAATGGGTAATCAAATGGTATACGCGTGAAATTAGCAAATAATCTCATGCGCGTTTTTTCCAAACGCTGATAATTTCCCGAGCCTTTAGGCACCATTTGATTACACATACTTATCACTATCATTATTATTATTATTATTATTATAATTATTATTATTATAACTATAATTATTATTACTACTATTATCATTACAGCAAGGAGCCCAAAAGTGTGACCGCTTTTGATTTATTCACATTCTTTTGAAAAGATTTAATCCAATCAGAAGCCAGCTGAAAACTGTCCTCGACTTCTGATTGGTTAATGTCTGCATGAAAGAATGTGAGTTAATTAAAGGAAATCACACTTTTGAGCTCCTTGCTGTAAGTTAGCTATTTACAAGGCTAAAAATGTATATTTAAACAGATAAAATCCAAACATTTCCGACACTATCTGATCATCGGGGTAAGAAAATACCATCCGCTAATGGCATCTTTTATATCCTTAGGTAATTTATGCCGATGGGAAAAGTTTCGCAACGTGGGAGTTAACTTGCCTATTCAAGCTACAATAGGCTTCAGTTGTTGAATCATTAGACCTTCCAAGATTCTTCCCTGATGGAATGATTTGGCTCTGAAGAGTGTGCCCCAACTAAATTATTATTATTATTTTTTTTCATGCTTTAGGAGGTAAGGGGTACTTAATCAACATATACCTTATTCATTGCATTCACCCAGTACTGAAGTTGATCAAAAGAGCCAATATTTGTGATGTCATACACTAGCAATATGCCCTGTAATGAAACAATGATTGGTTAAACCGATCATATCCTTTGATATGCTAACTAACAGAATGTCAATTGTTAATATCCTCTTTTACAATAATTTTTGGACTGACCGATGGCAACTTATCGACAATGTATTCTTTTCATATAAACTGGGCGGGTTGCCTATTTATATTTTGCTTTCCGTTTTCTTTACGTACTTACTCCTGGCTTCATCTTCTTGTTTGTGTACCAACGCTTACACTTAACAGGTATCATTAAGTGACTAGTGTCTAACTCCAAAACCATACTGGCACTTACTTACTTGTAACTTGAGTGTTTACTATGTACATATATTTAACTTATTTCTGAACCCTGTAACAAATTTATATGTTTTAAAATATTTGCCTTGTACGTTTGAAATGTGAATGTATCGTATCGTATCGTATCGTATGGCATGGATGAGTGGTCAGTACCTAAACCGGCTCCCCCATCAGCTCTATGCTCGTGAGGAGGGTGAAGGACGAAACGCAAAACCGGCGAATGAGCTCGTTATTAGCCAACAGTCAGCATCCTGGTGCTGTGAATTGCAAAGGGCACAGCTGAACAGACTCAGACCTGGTGGGCATCCACTGCATCCTGCTTTATATCCAGTGGTCTCGATTATGTCCTGCTGTTGGGCCCAGATAACTCAGAACCAGAGACCGAGGCTGACAACACTGTGAACCTCTACCCTACTTGAATCTTATTCACGGGCAAGTCAAGACAAAACCTTCCCCCCAAATCATTTAAGCCCTGTGGCGATGGGGGAGTGGCGAAGAAGCAGGTGTGAATTAACTGAGAGCTTTTGTCACAGAACCTTCACACATGCAGCAGTAGGTTGCTCTCTACAAGACTAAAGTAGCAGTGCCGTTCGGCATCCCCAGGGTGTCTGAACAGTTCACTTTAGCCCTCTGCTCACCTCCATGGCCTGAGGAAAGGGCAAGAAAAGACGCCCCAAACATAGGCTTGTCACTCCACCTTGGCTTGCTTAGCAAGGTAGGAGGGAATGCCATCTATGCAGTCAAAATTACAAGTTTAAAAAAATTTGACATCACTAACCATTGGCACATGGAACGTGTGTATGCTCATAGACAGCATCAAAGCTGACCTGAGAGACAGACAGCACTTACTGCAAGAGAACTCGGCAGGGGCAACATTCATATCGCTGCACTGAGTGAGAACACGTTATCAAATAAAAATTCGTCTGGTTACACCTTTTTTGGAGCGGTCGCAACAGTGAAGAACGTCGTGAAGTGGGAGAGGGTTTTTCTCTCAGAAATGATGCGATCGGTAAGCGTACCAACCTTTCCAAAAGATTCAATGATTACCTCATGACTCCACGCCACCATTATCAGTGCATATGCACCAACAATGACGAATCCAGGAGACCAATGATAAATTCCACGAGCATTTGGAAAACATCATTGAAGGCATACCAAAAGAGGACAAAAAGTCGTTGTTCCTGGAGACTTTAAATTAAATGCTAGAGTGTGCACTTACTACAAGACCTGTGAGGGAGTCATTAGGAGGAAAATGCGAAGGTAACATACTATTACTTTTGAAGACAGTATATGCTATCGACAGGAGAAGAGATAGGCAGGACGTTACAGTGACAAAAGCAACTTGCGACGCAGACTGCTAAACTCATGACGACTAATCTCAAAACTCAACGTGCACATCCTGCTCAGGTGGCACTCACATGAGAAAACGACGAACAAGCTGCAAAAAAGCCACCAAGTTAGAATGGCATTCCATCCAACTTCTGCAAAGAAAAGGACAATAAGCTAAGCCAGCTCGACCTAGGAGCAAATGGAGTAGAGAAAGACAGGGTAAGGCTCAGAGGTACAGCTTACCACACTGCATTCACTTATCTTGATGGGAATACAGGCAAACATCAAGACTGGTTTGATGAGAACGATGAGGAAATCTAAAAGCTGCTAGATGAGAAGCGTGTACAGACAAAGCTCAGAGAGAAGCAGGACACCTGCTTAGCAAAAAATGAGATTCAACACTACTGTCTAAATGGACAGCAACAACATTTGACACTCCTATGATGCCCTGAAGACCATCTATGGACCTCAGTCCTCTGGCACATCACTATTACTTAGAGCTCACAGGACATCTCTACTCACTGAGAAGAATACCATCCTGGTCACACAAGTGGAACATTACAACAGTGTCCTAAATAGGCCCTCTTTCATCAATGTTCAAGCTATTGTACGTTACCTCAAGAGGAGATCAACAATTCCTTGTCAGAGCCAACCATAGAATCAGATATTCCGAAAGCGATCAATTCCCTTTCCAATGGAAAGGTATGTGGACCAGATTTCATCTCTGCTGAAGTCTTCAAGGAAGGAGGGCCAGTCCTATTTCCAAGTTCACCAAGCTTTTACAATCCACTTGGCAGTAGGAGGTCATTTCTCAAAAACCCAAAGATGCCTCCATTGTTTATCTCTACAAGAGAAAAGGGAACAGGCAATTATGCGACAATCACCAAGGGATTTTACTGCTAGTCATCACTGGCAAGATCCATGCAAGAGTCCTCCTCAACCGCTTTATTCAGTGTTTGGAAGAGAGCCACCTGTCTGTTCACATGTGTGCCCTTAATGCTGCCACTAAGACCGTGATGCAGCTGAGCATAGACTGATTTTCTACCGCTTGCGACAACTTTGGGCTTTCAATTAGTACCAAGAAAACTGGCATTCTATACCAGCCAGTTCTGTAGAAGATGTTTGTAGTACCAGCCATCACTGTCAAAGAGGAAACCCTCAAGGTTATTGACAAGTTCATGTACCTACACAGCATACTTTCTCGACCTGCCATCATCAACAAAGATGCCAACTCATGCAGTGCCAAGGTAAGATCTGCTTCCAAATGACTTTGTGAAAGTGTTTGGGAAAAGAGAGGCATCCAACTGACAATGACACTAAAGGTGTACAGGGCAGCCGTACTGTCCTCACTACTGTATACCTGTGAGACATGGACAGTCTATAAACACCATGCCAAAAACTTAACTGCTTACACCTGTACTGCCTCAGAGAACTGTTGAGGTTCACCAAGCATGATAAAGTCCCTGACACTGGGGTCCTCTTTATAGCTGGCTTGCTACGTGTTCATGCTCTGTTCAAAGAGCCCACGTTAGGAGGGCTGGCCATCTCATAGTGATGTTGAAATCTGGGTGATTCTGGCATTTGACTGACCGGGCGCCTTGTCCTTTCGAGCAGAACAAAATAGCAGAGGCTCACAGGAAACCTGAGGTACACATGTCTAAAGTAATCTCCTTGCCACCTACCCAAGAAATTCACCAGTGTCCTAAATTCAGCAGTCGAGAGCTTTATGAGTGCTTATTGGATTATTTGATCAGTCTTATCATATGGTATGGTATGGTATTGTAGAACAACCAGTCACAAGGAACATTCACAGAGCTGCATAAATTCTGAATTAGTGGCAGCTATAGCCTGTGGTACATGCAGAAAAGAACATGAGGACACTCACATCATTGATCTACTTCAAGGTTGTGTTACATTTACAAGAGGTTACCTCAGTTGTGAGGTGTTTCACCCTCCCACAATGTCATACTTGTACCATGAGAGAGTACAGAGAAAATACTGGTTTCTTTTTTAACATGGCAGAATTAACCATGACCAGATGAAATTTGATTCCAAACACGTGGGTTAAACATGTTCACAATACTGAGTTTGGTAAGACATGCTAGTGTTCATGTGAAAATTCTTACCTTTGTCCCCCTAAAATGCAATGAAGTTAATGTTCTAAATCTTTCTTGCCCCGCTGTATCCCTGAAATTGTGGAAAAAACACAACTAATAAAATTATCAAAGTTTGCTCGGAAAGAACCCATAAAATTATGGTTACAACAATCAGTTGTTAACAATATGTTCTGCATGGTTTCATTGTAAGAAAACATATGCACGCTACCTGAAGAGAAATTAAGAAATAGCCAGAATAGTTTCTTTGATTTCCTAATCTTCAGAATCTTCTAACTTCAAAATTTTTTTGTGTACTACATAAACCATCAAGTCCGGCTTACAAAACCTCTCTGTGATCTTCAAGAAGTTCAAAGTGGTTGTGGAGTGGAAATTCCTAGTTAAAATTGTTATGAAGGGTTGGTGAAGGTGTTTAAAATTTTCAGTCCATTTGACATTAAATTTTGTGATGCTTTATTTTGCATAATTAGTATGTTAAGGAATCTGGAAAATAAACTGGCCTAAATGTTTCCAAATGTACCATTTTTTTTTACCTACAACACATCTTTATAATATAACGTGGCAGTCTTCTACTACGTAGAAGGACGGAGTTAACCATCCTCGAAACCTCAGCAATAGTCAAAGGGTAATAAATTTCTCAGTATTTGCAATAACCTAACACAGCAGAGATGTACCTACCATATCTGTAATTGGACCCGCACTCCATCCACAATGGTTATGACACTCGCAAAATCAATCCCTGAAAATACTTTTTGTTTAGTTTTAGCTTTTAGCTAAGAGTGTGACAGTTTATTGAAGTTTTCCTTAACAAAAAGTAACTGTTTACAACTACGTAAGTAAAAGCTCTTTGGCCTTCCATTGTATGGTTCAATTTTTTCTTATTTGAGCCTAACCGCCTATCAATAGTTAGATATGTTTTGGGTTAATGGAACCAGCTTATGTTGGTTTAGGCTAGCATGACTAAATAAAGTTAATCCTATCTTCTTATCTTATATACTTATCTTAGTTTCTTTTGTCTCCTATGAATGATTATGACTAGGAAACAAAGAAAGTTCTGAATCAAGATTGCATGGTATTAGTTTAACCTGAGAACATTTATTTTGCCTACAACAGATATTCTTGGGACCAGGCACAGGTGCATACTTTTAAATGAAGGGAGTCCTCTAATGATAAGTAATAATTATTATTAAATATCAAGCACTACAAGGAGCCAAGATAAAAGGTTTGATTTACTGTTAACTTTTGAGGTACACTGTCTATAATGACAGAACTACACTGGCACAACCATTTAAAGTACATCCTTCAAGAGTTGCACTGGATTTTTGTCTGGATTTGTTTTATTGTATGCTCAAATGAACTTGAAAATGGCATCTGTGACTGCTTACAAGAGTTTTCTGCTCATGAAAGATTAAAAATGCCGTGTTCTTGGTAAAATTGATAGGCCGCAGTGAGATGTCTCTTATAGAAGGTGTCTGCTTATGGAAACTTTTCATCAATAGGGTATCATAAAAGCTGTGCAAAACAAGTCAAAATAGCCCCATTTCTTTTCTCTAGCCACACTAACATAAAAAGTTAAATGAACAGTCCTAAACAGAAGATGGAGAGATTTTGACCTCTTAGGAGATTAGATGCATAAGGAGAGTATACACACTGTATATGGCTCTATAGTGACTGGACATGTTAATGTTGGGGAAATTGCACAGCTTGGCAACACTGTACCTGCTTATAACAGAAAGGGGCCAATCCCAGCTGGGTCACTGACTCTTTTCACTGGAAACTTAGGCAGGAAAATCTACTGGTACATGTATGTTATTCATATCAATATTATACATTGCACTTTAATACTATCTGTTTTCTCATTGGCTAAGAGTCTACAGTTGATTTCGGAGATAGCACAACCTAAGATAACTTTGTTATGATCCTTATCTGCTAGCAGATGACTGACTAATCTGTAGTTTGCATACACGAGCAAAATATAATAATGAACGATTTCCAAAACCATTGTCAATTCAGTTCCTTGTGACAATGTGTTTGCTGTTATTTTCTTAAACAAAGGAATTGGTTTGTGTGATATCTTTAATAATCAAAATCTTGGTAAATGGTTTCTGCCTTGGCCTTTGGCTGGGCTGATAACACTTACCCCAACCTTGATTATTCTGGATATCACAAAAACGTTATCCAATTATTGTTTATAATCTTCACCTTTCAAAACCTGTTGCTGAGAAGGTATCATTTAATGCAGCACATTTTTGTCACAGGTACAGGATGCAAATACATGTATTTTACGGTTCCTGGTTTTATAAGGAGTCACAAGAAAACTTGCACTTACCAACAGTAGACAAAAGGGATGGAGTAAAAGCTTCATTTGGTTTAGAATAACTTTTGATCAGGGAGGTCTTGCCAACACCAGATTCTCCAATGAGCAGGACTTTGTAAGAGATGTCATAGTCTTTGGAACGTGATGACATGACTCTGTTTGCCGCACAAATCTATGTGTCATTGACTGGCTAAAACAGCAGCCACATAAAACCTCATAATATTTCTGAGTTGAACCCAAAACCTGAAAAGTAGTACGATAAAAATAATAATGAGTTCAATTATTATGCCTTTAGGCCCGGTTTAGATGCTGAACTTTTCATGAGCCGAACCTAATTCGAATTAAGGCCAACCCAAATTATTTAGACCAGCTGAATTGATTCAGACGCCGATCTTAATTGCAGCTGAACCAAGTTCAAAAGGTGAAAAATGCTCATTTCATTCAATTCGCTTACAAAATAATTATGTTACATTAATTTATGCATTAGGTTTGGTACATGAAAAGTCCAGCTTGTGATTTAAGCTGTTCCAAAGTTCCAAAGTTGGTATAAAGGCAAAATTCCTGGCTGGGCTAGGCAAAAAGAATGACTGAGCTTTTCAAATTGAATCAGGCGTTCGTAATTGATTCAGATGCCAAACTTTTCATGTACTTAATTCAATGTATTAGGTTCAGCTCATGAAAAGTTCGGCGTCGGAACCAGGCCTTAATTCAAATAATTTTTTAGGAATTCCTGAAAGAAAAATTCTTCACAATTTTTTGACAGGATTCCTCCTCTCCAAAAGTTTGTGGGGTCAGGAGCGTAAAAATGGCTGTGTCAGGCCGTGGGCAAAGCAACTTTATAATTTTGTCACATGTGAGGATCGCAAGTGGAGTGTGATTTCGCTTTGGTCATAAATCTTTCTTTCTATCGGTTTGGTATCTGCAGTTGCCTAGCAACAAACCATAATGAATTATTTCATGTATACTTCACATCATAAACAAACTATAAAAGACGCCACTCAGCATGACATCATCGTGCACTTTGGGTTTCCAGACAACACAACTGGTTAGCCACCAACTAGGGCTAATTTTATTCATCCTCTAGCTGTTTATGTACTGTAAGTTGGTGAATCACAAAGTATTTCTGAGGCAAATAACAGCGGGCTGCAAACACAGTGCCCGATTCGACAAGTGGCTGGAAATCCTTGCCGTGGAAGAATTTACATCAAAAAAATGGCAACCTGAACTTCAGCGAGAGCAGTAATGACGAGTGCGTTCATTGAGTGGCCGTCATAAAGCCCCAGAGTGAATAAACACGGAAATAATGCAAAATGGCTCTGAAATACTTGTTTAAGCTATTTTTCCTCAATTGTATCTTTGAATTCATGATAAATACAGCACCACAAGGTTCAAACAGTGTGAATGGCAGAGGATAGTAATTTTGTAATGGCCACGTGGCCCTGTGGTCTGAGGCCTCACTTTTTGCACTGGAGTAAGTTGGGCCAAGTTGAAGGTTCAAATCCCGACGGTGGAATTTGCAGCTTTTTTTGCGGTTTTTTTCTTTCATCTTATTTTTACCCTTTGGTTTGTTTCCGTTTATTCTTACTGCGGACCCTTTAAAGCTTCGCGAGATTTTTGCGATAACGTATTTCTAGTATTAGTTTATAACGACAGAACTTAATTCTTTAGCATCTGTAAGTTGTGTTACATCATATATCACAACATTCACAGCAGTTACGAAGAAAGGGTAGATTAGATGGTCAGTAAACTAGATTACCTGATTTGTCATTGGCCTGAAATTGGCCTAGAGAAATTTCCTGCAAGCTTAAGCGTGTAAACCGAGCTGCAAACTTATTAACAGGCAGATTAACACACTTCGCCTTTTGCTGCTTTTAACAGTGACTTGTCATTTGCATGTTCGATGCCCTTTTGTAAGCCTACAACTCGACCAACTGTTTTTGCAATCAAGGTTTCTGTTTCTAACAGCTATGAGTATTTATAGCTATTTACAGTGCGTAAGCTGTTCACGTGCAACTCAGGTGTCGTGATACAGAAGTGAGGACCAAACACCTAAAACAGCCTGGCGACAGACCAGAGAAAAAAATAATCTGGAAACTTGGTGGCTGGTAACAATACACCTGGTAAATAGAAAAAAAAAAAGAATAAAAAAAAGCGAAATGGCAACTCACTGACAGTACCGCTGCCTCGCCTCGTTGAACGTTGAAGCTGGAACTGACTGAGGACAGCACTTCCTCTTCATTTATGACTATTTGTTGTTTCCTGGAAGCCTTTTTCCTTCCCACAATTCAACTGTACTAGTTCCGGGAATTCGCAAGATTAGAAGAAAAGGAACTGAACATTGCTGGAGGCTGTCGAAATCTGCGATTTCTCTGGCAAACTTAAGAACATGCCACCCCCAGACTGTACTGCAAAAGTTGTAATGATTGGAGACAGTGGAGTTGGAAAATCCAAGATCCTTTCAAGTTATAATGGAGAAAGGTTCAATCCCACCTACATGCAAACACGAGGTGACTTTCGGAAAAAATTGCGTAGTAATTTTAGAAGAGCTATATGTAACCATGGCCATTTGATGTTTCTTTTTGACAGAGAGACAAATCAGAAAGTCAAGAGTGCAAGTTGGACGTCGATCTGTAGAACTGCAAATATGGTAATTAAGGAGAAGTAAGATTGCATAGTAAATTATTATGATTTGAACAACGTCGACAAAAATACTTCCGGTAGTCTCCAACTTTACCAAATATTTCTTGATTGAACTTTTGACGCCACTGATCTCTTTTGTCCCAAACTGATCGGGCCAATAAATGTTTGTTGCTTTATCAGTTTGAGTTTGCACCAGTGCAGGCTTCTAGCTTTGTAGCCACACTTCAAGAGGTTTTTATAATCATCGTTTGCCCTAAAACAGTTACATTTTTTGTCTACACTGTGACAGATAGCTCAACTTTTAGGTGGGGGGCGGGGAGGGGGGGGAGGGGGGGGAGGGGGAATGGAGTGTTTCAGGTGTTGCTGGGGTTGTAGCTGTCGTGCCTCTATGGTTGGAGGCTAAATTGTGAGACCGTGAGTTGTTGGCCCAAACTGTGAGAGTTGCAGGGTCTGGATATTCATTCAGGAGGAATTACTATTTTACTCTGGAATTACTATTTTACCTTGTAGCAGAATTGGAATTGAATAAAGAATTGAATTGAATTGGATTGAATTGGAATTGATATCCTGTTTTCAAAAACATGATTTTCAAATCTTTAATGGGGAGGGGGTGGGGGGTGGTTGTCAGAATCTGAATGTTGCTAAAATTTGGCTAAACGTCAGAATCATTTCTTCCTCATTATTGGGTGGGAATGAGTGCATGTTTCAAGGCAGAGGGTACTTTTGCATGTCAGTATTTATTGTAGCCTCCCCGCAGACGTCCCTTGGGGTTCGTTTGTCACGCATTCATTTTTCCCCCACGGACGTCTGCTAAACAGAGCCGACTTTTACGTTCTGGATTGTTTGAATAAGCCAATAAGCGGTTAGTTGTTGTGTCACGATCAGCCAATCACGCGCCGTGATATAAGTGATGTCTCTGGTATTCTCAAGTGAATTATTTATTTTCACGGCTATCTTCTACGTGAGACGACTCAAACGTTTTGAAGAAATCGCAGAAACGATGCAATAAAGCTGCAGTCAGCTGTATATTTTTTTCGGAAGTTGTGACTATAAAATAATCTGCTTTTCTTTGAAAGACTTCAGATAACAGTCTCCCACACGAGCGCGGAGCGGTTTTCAGCGCGGTCGAAAACAATAATTACTATTAACTCTGTAAATATTCGAAGTATTAAGAAAAGAGAACTTGTAAACGTGTATAGGGAAGATATTCAAAGCATTCTTCGAAAACAAAGGCCGTTTCCTTTTTTGCGAAATGTAATTCCACCAAGGTCATGGGTCGCGAACCAAGGACCAGTACGCAAAATTTGGTTATATTTTTTCAAGAGTCGGTAAAACAAAAAATTCGAAGTCTACAGCAATGCGTTTCCAACGGCAGAAAAACGTTTATCTGAAAACTTGTTCTGCAAAAAGGCACGTCCTCCCATTGCGTTCTATTTATTCACAAGCTAAGTAAACATGACCAAGGTGCCACCGAGTCCAAACTTCAAGCTAGAACGACAAATTAACCTACCTGTCAACAAACTTTAATCTCGCTCCTTCAAAGAAAGAAAGAAAGAAAGAATGAATGCTTATAATCAATAAAACATTGAACCTTTCATTGTTCATTGTATTTTATTTCTCGACGAAATATTTAATCATGCTCGGGAAAGTCGCCAACCAAGGACCACATACTAACTGTACAAGTCACTCGCTAACATTTCCTCCACCGATCGATCTTCAACCAAGCTTCTGGGCTTCCGTAAACAACAGAGGAAGTCCCTCTTTCGACAACCCTCATATTCTCTTTGCTAATATCACTGAGCGTTACAGCAGGAATACCAATATTTTCCAGCTTTGTAGATTGATCTTTCAAGATTTACCAGGGGAGAAACAACATCAACAGTAATGTCCAGTAGTTCCACGCAATATGTCGCAAACAAGCAACAAAGCTTGAGAGATAAGGGATTTCCCAAATCCCGTCGGCAAATTTATGAACTCATCGGTCTTCGCTATAAAATTTGCAGGATAGCTTCTCTCTGATACTTGTTTAACTCTGTATTAGTTACAAATTTCTCGCACACTCGATCAAAAGCCTCACTGATCGTGCGAATCTTAAGAAGCTGCTCGGGTTACGTTTTACAAAAATCCGTAAACGGCCTGTGATTGGTGAACGTAAAAGTCGGCTCTGTTTAGCAGACGTCCGTGGGGGAGAAATGAATGCGTGACAAACGAACCACAAAGGACGTCTGCGGGGAGGCTATATTTATTGTGGAGAGGTACTATTCTCTGCTCACAGAATGGTAATGAATATTTCCTAACCATTAGGGATACACCTGGCAATCCCCTTTGTAGAACAATAACAGCAGCATACATGCGGGAGGATGTTCAGGTAATGAATCATTTTGTATTACCGGTATTTTAAGGCTCATGTTAGTCCACAAAACATCAACTGCATGTTCCAGCCATACAGTGAAACCCCTAACGTACACTGTAACCATGTGGAGACTTGAATTATTATAAGATGCTTTATATTGGGTTCCAGGTGTTCCATTCATCCCAGAGAAGTCAATCGATAAAAAAAATTGGTATTGACAAGAAATGGTAGCAATCAATTAAGAGATTTTTGATTGATAACAGAAATCAGTGAAAATTGCATGATAAACTAAATTGCTGTGTCACATCGATATTAGCGATTTTCATGAAACAAGAAAATGAGAAATGTGGAAACTATTACACATACAAGTTTCTCTCTAAAACCCTTTATTTTGTACATAAATCACAATTAGTTCTCACCTTACAAGATTTCCTAGCCTGAATCTCAGACATCCCTTCGAGTCGAAAGGATGGTTATCAATCGATAAAACATTACTTGGTTGCTACTAATTTTTGTCGATACCGATTTTTATCGATATTGATTACCTTGAGATGTAACTACACCCAAAACTGCACCAATGTTTAATATTCGTCTCACTCGCATAAGCAGCGAGACTTATAATCTGCAGGTCGTTTCTTTTCCTTCGTATTTAGTACACAAAGCGACGGTTGTGGTCCCAGGTTTCCAAGTGGTGACTGTGGAAACTGGCAATAAGAATCGTGATGACTTTCATGGTATGCAAATGAGACCGGTGATGCATGAGCATGTGGTTTATTTTTGGTGATGATTGAGGTGATGTGTGTAGTTCATCACGTTCTAGTATGGATTTTTGGCAATGATGTAATTTCCTCTGAATCACCCTTGATTTTTGTGTATTCATACACACGTAGTCGGACGTAAAAATATTATACCGGAGGAAATCCTGTTTCATGCTGTATTGAGGCATTACGTTTCTCACAATAGACACAATTACTTGAACTCTGCAATTAAATAGATTCGACATTGCAGATTCGCTTTGTTGTATGTATTTAATTGATAGATTTTCGCAGTTTTTAAGATGTGAAGTCGCATTGCACTTTATAAATACTTGAGATATCAATGATTTTTAACCTTCAACCTCTAGACGCAACTGCCACTACTCATCTGACATTACGTATGTGTCATAGATGTGTTTATAAGTGTAGAATTGTACTTGACTGTCACGCAGTTTACTGCAACACTTCATCGGGCAATGGAAACTGGCTAGTCTACAAATTGAACTAGTCTATTTGTTTTCGAAGTTCTCTAGTATGGAAAATGTGTATTTGTTTTTCATACTGATGTCTTCATTGATGTTTCCATGATGTCATACAGCTGTAGATTTGCAAGGTCTCTATCTTTGCCTCGTGGTATTGCCTTTGATTGTGGAATATTGTTGAAATTACAGCATTATTGCCTGGACATCATTGGAAATTTTCACTTTAGATTTATAAACTGTAATGACTGAACTATAATCTTTTCCTGGTTTTTAGTTGAGTCTGACTATTGTATCTACCATAAGGCAGTCAGTAGTTTGTACCCAATGCCTAGCTGCACACTCAGGCTCCTGAAGAATTTATTTCCTCCTCATTTCTTATCTAATCTCCAAGCAACCTCGAGTTAACGCTTTAAGACTGTCTTGTTTCTTATCTAATCTCCAAGCAAGCAAGACTTACTTGATAAATGCTTTTTAGGGAAAGTTCATTTAATATGACAAGGGGGGGGGGGGGGGGATGAAGATATTGAAACTCGAAGCTTGAAATTTTAGCAGCCCCCCTCGCTAGCAGTTCAATTTTTTAGGAGCCCCCTCCTTGGTAGTCAAAAAAATTTCAGAGCCCTCCCCCCCCCCCCCCCCCTCTCCTCCTTCAATTCCTTTGCTCCCCTGAAAAAAGATTGCTAGACTGTATTAAATATATTTACCGTTATTGTCTTCAATTGTTTATACTATGACAAACTTGAGATACAGTTGTGATACAATTTTCTAAAGCATTTTGGGATGAACTAGCCTCCCACGCAGGCGTTTTTAGGGGAGCTCGTATTTCTTCCCTCCCCACAAACGCCTGCTCAACGGAAAACAACATTCCTTTCCCAAGCTTAGCCAATCACATTGTACTTTCCAAATTCTGGAAAGTTGACCTTGACCGCAAGGTAATCTGATAATTACTCGATCTGCATTAAACACTGGGAAAGCTTTCTGACCTGCAATAAATGTTAGATTCAGAGCGGCAAAAATAAGTTTTAGTCAAAATTCAGAATACTCCGTGCACTGCATAACCTTAGCGAAGGAAAGAAAAGAAGGAAAACGGTAACTCTAAGGTCACGTTCAGTCGTGTTTAGCCTGTCAACACTTCATTGCACAATTGTTGATTGGTCACCTACCACGCAAATAAAACAGTGAGAAAGGAATGTTGTTTTCCGTTGAGCAGGCGTTTGTGGGGAGGGAAGAAATACGAGCTCCCCTAAAAACACCTGCGTGGGAGGCTAGGGATGAACGAGAGTGTAATAATTACTGAGACTACATTTGTTATATCTGTAAACCACGTGATATAGCTGAGTTGCACAGGTCATTAAATTGTTGAGTTGAAAACCATCCGATCTGTATGATGATGTCATGGGTTGGTTTTGAAGTATACAAATTTTCGGAGCCCCCCCTCCTAGCGCAACAATTTTTTCAGAGCCCCCCCTTCGGGTGTCTAAAAATTTTCGGAGCCCCCCCTCAATATCTTCATCCCCCCCTTGTCATATTAAATGAACTTTCCCTTAGAGCATTTCTTGTTTTGAAAGGGTGGTTAAGGTCTAAATCTTAAAAAAACTGGGCGCTTACAAACCTGGCCAGTATCAGATATCAGAAGATTTTAAATTTGTCATTCATGTTGTTTAAAAACACACATTGATTCCTTTCTGATACTAAATTTCTTTGTATTATTTTAATCTTTAGGGAGTGATAATTGTGTTTGATGTTACCAAGGATGAAACTTATTATAATGTACAACATTGGCTTAAAACTGTAAATCAGGTAAGTGCTGACAGATGAGTAATATTAAAATAATACCATCCAAAAGTTATTGTCTGAAATGTTAGCCATCTCATCCTCTTAACCCAGGGCAGTGGGGGGGCGGGGTTGTGGAGCAGGGGAGAGAGACATCTGAAACTCGAGCATTATAGTGCTGTCCGTTGACATCATCTACATCTCTGAATTTATGGTAGGTTCTGATTTTTATTTCTGAGTTAGAAAACCTTTTATTTATTTATTTAATTTATTATTATTATTATTATTATTATTATTATTATTATAAACAATATTTATTGCAACATTTGCTCTTAAAGAGCCTAAAGGGCCCTCATCTTGAGAGTTTAATTATGCTGTTGACTTTCAATATTTTAAAAATACAAATGCACGTGCAAGATCAAACACGCACACTCATAAAAAAGCAAAAGAATAAAAAGAAAAAACAAAACAAAAAATAAAATAAATAGATATTAAAAAAACACACACAGCAACTAACAGGAACGATTTAATGGCAAAATAAAAGACTTGGCAAGCTGAAACAACCTAATGTTAATTTGAAAATCAGCAGTAGAAATACCATTTATTCATAGCCAATCGATTTTTTTCTTATCTGAAGCACAATGCCATCTATATCCAAGTAATTGTGCAACGGAGGTAAACAACTTTTCACGCATGAGAGCAGCAAAACTTGGGCATTATAGGAAATAATGTTTCACATCTTTAGTAGATGAATCGCAAAGAGCACAGGCAGATAAAGGACAGCAATTTTTCTTAAAAAGGTGATAATTTAAGGCACTAAAATTAAGTCTCAAACAAGTGTGAAAAATTGACCCTGAGCGATCCCCAATATAAAAAAAAGATAGATGCGGGATGGAAAATGCATGAATTTTAAAAGGTTGTGCTTGAAGATACCTGGATAAGACAATTGTGTCTCTAATGGAAGACTGTTCCACTCTTGAATTGATGAAAAGAGAAAAGATTTTTTGTGCCTTTCAGTACAAACGAAGGGTAAGCAGAGATTATCGGTAGAACGGAGACTATAACTAGATCTTGCAGAAACAAAATAAGGACATAAATCGCATTAAGGTGGGGCTAGCTTAAATTATATACCATTGTGTACATCAAACTGAGTTTATGATTTTTTCTTCTAACACTAAGTTCGACCCAAGATAAGTTTATTTAATATAGATATCCTGTTTGTCCCTTTTAAAGCACCGGTTACAACTGTTGCGCCCTCTATTTGTAAGCTTTATAAAAAATATATATATACCATCAGATTCAGAACATCCATCCCAAACCACATCAGCATATTCTAAGGATGAACACACCAAGGATTTGAATAAAACTTCAAGTGTATGATGGCTCAATTGTATTTCAATGGCTTTAGGAGGTTTAATTTTTTGGAAGCTTTCTGATGAGTTTTTAATATACAGTCGAACCTCTCTAATACGGACACCGAAGGGACAGAGCAAAGCTTGTCCGTATTAGAGAGGTGTCCGTTGTATAGAGGTCATGAATATTACGTCACTTTAAAGGCTCCATTGATGGTATTAAGTGTTCTTTAAGTCAAAATTGGCCCAAACGGCAAATATGGCAAACTATAATACAGTTTCCGCACAGTAACATAATAGAACAGTAACAAGTGTAGCGAACACTAACAGGTAGAAAAAGGAAAGCAACAACTGGAGAGTCTTCAAAGAATAAGAAATCTTGATGATAAATGGCAATGACATGTCGATAGTATAATTTTTACCGATTGAAAACATGATACTGTTATCGTATGAACAATGAGACAATTGATTACACTCTGATATGTAACAACAAACAGGAAATCGTGTTGAATTAAAGAACTGTCATCATTGAAGTGTCCGTAATGAAGAGGTTCAGTTTGTATGAATTTTCTCTCTGGGGCCGAGATTTCGTGTCCGTTGTCCGTATTATAGAGGGTCCGTATTATAGAGGTTATTTTGACAAAGAATGTATAGGCATTTTCCCGGGACCAAGTGAACTGTCCGTATTAGAGAGATGTCCGTAAGGAGAGGTTCGACTGTATGTGCTCGCCAAGATAAGTTAGAAGACAAGGTTAAACTAAGATGTTCATAAACTGTCACATCCTCAATAATACTATTGTTCAAAACCAAAGGGGGTGCAAATTAAAGGCTTGTCTCTTTTTGCCAAGTCTTAGATTCATTCATAGTCACCAACCACCGTTTAGCCCAATCGGATATTAATTTTGATGTCAAGTCATGATTAGAAGCGCAATCACTAGGAGACTGAACTTTTTCCAGCAAAAAACGATCATCAGCAAATAAAAAAACAGCGAGAAGAGATCATGACTGGTAGGTCATTAATGTAAATGAAAAACAATAATGGACCTAAGACCGATCCCTGGGGGACACGAGCCTTGATATTATGCCAACCAGAATTATGCACTCCTTCGGTTATCTCTCTTTGTTTACAACAAGAAAGATAACTTATAAACCAGTTTAACAAATTCCCCTCAACTCCAATGCTTCTTAACTTGGCTATCAGACTGCGATACCACACGATCACGTTTTCAAACAGCTTTACAGATCTGACCAGTCATTCATGGTTTGTTGCGAAGTCAACAGATGTTGGGTATGAAAGACTCAACTGTACTTAACAATATAGAAAAAAATCTTTGATAAATGACAACAATATCAAAGAGCGAAGCATCAAAAACATCATTCCAATCTGCATTTGATAAAGTGCCATTTAATCCATCGAGATCAATATCATCAAAATTGCGGATCTCTCTGGTAAAAGATTTGGGCTTTTGTTTGCGACAATTTAAATTTGCATAGATAATACAGTGATAACTGTTGGCTGTCGGCTTAGAGTACCAGAAGAAACAAAAAAGCCAGGCGAGTCTGATATGATAAGGTCAAGAATGGACTTCCCAGACCGAGTAAAGACTCAAAAAAGGCCTTTCCTCATTTGCTGGTTGATTGGGTGGACGAGAACAAACTTCGCAAAGAAAAACAAAATTCTTGACACTGCATTGAACCTATTTAGAGGAGTTCTAGCCCATCAGAGTATTCAAACTCAACACGTCTTTTAACTGCAATGTGATCTTCGGCATAAATTGCCACACCTCCTCTGAGTTTCCTGACCCTATCTTTCCTCGAGGGTAAACTATAACCAGGAATGAGAATATAGAGTCATTAGATAAGCTAGAATTCAACCACGTTTCTGAAAGTGCCAAAACATCAAATCCATACGAACAAGCCAAAAGAGAAATTTCACTCAGCTTATCATTAACATTAAATGAGCGATTGAAAAGTTGATACTGTTGGGCCCAGGATTAGGATGAACTGAACCTGACGCCAATAATAGAATACTAAGGCTCAACATTTAAACCAAAAGAATAACAAGGAAGGAATAAAATTGGGAGCAAAATAACAATGCGACACAAAGTAAACTTAAAACGATTAAAAAGCCCAATTGCTGCCCTGTACTGATCTAGACTAACCTCCATCAATAAAAATAGTGCATTTTAAAGAGCTTACCTCCCGCTGCACAAAACACATAGCAACCAAAGGACTGAATACTATACGTAATAAACATCGTACATTGAAACCTGTATTAAGCGGACACCCTCTAATAAGCGGATAGTAGCCGAAGTCCCCAAATTTATTTTCCTTATTTACTTAATATGAAACCTTCATTAAGCGGAAACCTCTATTAAGCATACTCAGACACCTACATGTAAAAGTACCTGAAATGGTCATTTCTATTGTTGCAACCTGTATTAAACGGACACTTGTGATTAAATTCCACCACCCAACTTCCCAGACACCAGAAATGGGAAAGATTGCCACCCACAAATGAAAGGGAATTTGAAACGCACTTCTGGTAATTCGTTGAGTTCACTGGGTGCCCAGAACAAGGATATTGACATTGCTTCACAAACGTTATTACTGGTAACTGAGGTTAAATAATGTCTGTGACACATGCAGGCTACATGGTCTAGGCAAAAAGAAAAGAGGGAAAACCTCTATTGTTCAAGCTATTTCTAAGGTCGCATTTCACACTATCACGAGCTTATGATCGAGTTGTGTTTAAACCTGTTTCAAACTTGAAAAGTTGAATGATCCTGTACACTAATTCTGGAGGCTTTTCCGTCAAGTTTTACAGCACACAAACACAGAACACTTCACACATATGCATGCTGCTGTTCATGGTTCCGTCCATGACTCGTGGCTGCCATCTTGCTAAGAAATCGAAATTTATGCAAAAATGCCTAAATTATAAGTAGCTAACGTCACTGGGCAACATTATATGATTCTTGGAATTCAGGTGACTCTCTTTCCTACGCCCCCCATGGGTTAGGGGTGGAGACACCTGACATATCTGTCTACAAAAACTTATTTTGATTTCATTTTGATCTGGCTTGGACTGCAGATGGTGTATTGGCTAACTACAATGTGCATGAGTATTTTTTTTGAAGTCAGTCATTACTAAGCATATGAACAACTGTTAACCTTTAAAATGTTGCATGTAAAAGTTAGAGTACATAAAATTATTTTTTTTTTGTCTTTAAACTATGAATCATGACTCACTTTTGTTCTCATAGTACGCAACAAGAACAAGCAAGTATAGAACCCCTTTGTTTCAATTGACTATTGAAAAACAATTCACTCCTTTGTACAAACAGGAGTTAACCTGCTGAACAGGTGCTATTTCTTCATTTTTTTTTCAGGCGAGCACGAGGCAGGCATGCATGTCCAGAGTGCAAGAAAACATGAGCACATGCAACAGATCACAGGAAGGCACCTCAGTCCACTGTTGCTTGTGTCTTGCACTCCATGTCCGCCTGGTGCTTACCTGAAAAACTTGAAAAAAAAGCGCCTATTCTGCAGGCTACCCAGGATTTTTCATTTTTGTTGTCCACAAATCAGTAAGGACAGAAATAGATGATTAAATAATTTGAAAGTTACGTAACATGTATTGGAATCCCAACTGGCCAGTAACAAAACATGGCACTCAACAAGCATGGCAATGGAGTTGAACTCTGGACTTGGAGAAATCCAGTGAACTGTGGATTCTAGGCCTTCAGATTGCAAATCCAGCACTCTTAAACCACCCAGCCAGACCACCCGTATCTGTTCAAAATGTTCAGTAAAATAAAACTTATTTTGTTCAGTAAAATGGTGTAAAAATTGCCTCATAGCATTCGACAAATTGACTGAAATTATTTCATGATGACACGCAGCTGAGTTTCTTGACTCTAGCGGATCATTGGTGATTACCAGTTAAAATAATCAATAATTCAATGATCTGTATTACTATTCTGCCAGTTTTGAAAGTAAAACTCTTCCAATAATTTTTTTTAGTATGCTGCTGGAAGAGAGCATGAAAATTGCAATTTTGTATTTGTTGGAAATAAAAATGATGACAAGCTAGGGAGGAAAGTACAAATTGAATCTGGAGAGCAGGTATTTTTTCCAAAAGCCTAATTTTGTTCTATTTAGTAAGGAATAAGAGTGATATTCTGGTTTTGCTAAACCTTTTCTCTTTACAAGACATACACACGCATATTTTTTGAGGGGAGGGGGGTTGAGGGAATTAGTGTACTTTGCTCATACTGCTCGTTATAGTGAAAGGATTGTGTTCAAAAGAACCACAATCTGATTTGCAGATTGGCTGTTGAGGTCTACTGAAAGAGATAAAAACAGTTATTAATGCAAAGCAGCCATCTTGAAGTCAAAACTTCCCACTTGGCCAATTACAAACATGTATTAGGTCACGCACATCAAAAGTACCGGTATTGTTTTCCTGAATTTGTTCATTGTTGGATTCAATTGTTGTAAAAATTCTGTATTTTTTTGGAAACTGAACTAGCCAGAGTCCGAGACGACTGCTTTCTTAGTAAGTTAGTGGAAAAACGCTTTTTCTCCCTGCCTCTCTCAACCGACCTTCAAGTTGTTCTTCTTGGCCCTCTTTACCAGATTTCTTCTTCTCTTTGTTGCGCCTTTAATTACAGGCTGTAAATTGTTTTGTTAGATGCTCTTTAAAGCGTGATGAAATAAGACCATTGAGAAATATTTGAGATAGTTTGTTCATAGCTCAGTAAAGCTAGTTCCATAGCTTGCAACTTGTTTCAAGAAGAGGATGAGTCTAGGTGCAAAGTATGCAAGTACTTGAAAAAGAAGTGTAAATGATGTTGATTACATTATCCAGATCCATTTTATGACTTGTCTTATTAACCTTTTTCTACAGTTAGCGAAACAACATAGTGGAGTGTATGTTGATACAAGTGCGAAGACAAAAGAAAATATACATAAGGTAAAAAAAAAGGGGGGGGGTGGTTAGAAAGGTGTTTGACTGATACTTTAGACTGTATTGGCTCGCGATTTTGGGTGGTCTCTTACGGGAGTTTCGACTGTTATGGTATACAATAGGTGCTCACAATATTTCGACTGTGATTTCTTTTTTAAAGCTCTAGCTGTAGACATTTATCCACGCGGAAAGACGCTATTTTTTCTTTGTAAAGCAAAGGAAATAGAAAGCGTAGCACATATTTAGGCTACATTGGTTCTGGAGAATTTGGGTAGAATTTTTAGGATACACATGCATCAACTATATTGACAACAGGAGACCATTGGGCTATCTTTTTTTCTTAAACACAGCGACAACAAGATGATGCAGTAAATTAAACGTCCTACAGTTCTTTATTTTGTTTAACTTGAGGTGACGAAGTACCACCCTTCTAAAATCTGTTTCGAAGAAAATCGTCTTCCTTGGAGACCTGAGTACACATCGTTTCTGGTTTTCAACGTTCTATCTTCTAAACCAACAATATTTACTGGTATTAAAAATCGAATCTTTATTTCTGTCGACTTATTCCGCGACTTATTTTTCGAACCTACATAACTTTTGTACGGCCTTATAATTTCAAATCGTGGAAATCCGGCAATGCTAAACTCTAGCTGAACCTAGTTGATTTTGGGATAGTAATAAAGATGCTTCTTTCGACGACATTTTAGAAAAGGTCCCTTAGAGGTACCGGGAAACTTAAAAGATAGCCGTTTTGGATTTTATCACCCTCTCTCACTTTAAAGAGGAATCCGGAACTTCCGTCGTCCTAACCAGGAACCAGGCTCCGCAGTTGGGAAATTAAAAAGGCGAAGAAAATCGGAGAGGGCGAAAGCCGAGCGGTAGTCTGAGGAGGGGATTGTCCCCTTCTGCAGTCCACCACTCGATTAGCATCACTCGCTGATTTTGCTGTTTCATCCCGTTTTTGCCTTTTCCCCCCACTACGGAGCCTGGTGCCAGGCTACCGTCTTCCTTTTAAGCTGGCTGGCAGGCTATTTAACGAGGGGAATCACTGCCTGCGGGCGTATTATTTATTCAGGTTTTATAAGGTACATCACCTAACTCTTACTCCTTTCGTATGAACCTTATTTTCTATTAACTCCCTTTTCACAGATATTCCAAACAATGGCAGAATTAATATTGGGTGAAACTGGAGAACAGGTGAGAAATAGTGTATTTTTACTGTTTCGTTATCCTTTTTACGGGTAAATTCCAAAGAAATCTACGTGTTCTCTGTTAGTGTTGTCGAAGATGATTGATGGGCAAGAACATTTCTCTTACAATACCCGTAAACTGCTACTTATAAACCCTTTGCTTAAACATCTTTGCAAGGGGTTTTAAGAGGGCTTACAAAGGGACAGGCTTACAACAGGAATAGAAAAAGGGCTTTGAAATGAGCTATGACAGTGCTGATCAAAATGTGCAGGCGTGTGTGGCCTAGAGGTTAACACCTCGAACTCCGGATCTGGAGGTCCGGTGTTCAAGCCTCGCCCGTCGCGTTGTTTCCTTAGACAAGGAACTTTACTCCACTAGCACTCTACTTTGTCTCTCTTCACCCAGGTGCATAAATGGGTACCAGCAACATACTGCTGAGGGGTACCCCTGCGATGGACTAACATCCCGTCCAGGGGGGAGTAGCAATACCCCTAGGTACTTCGTACTAGGGAAACCGGGATAAGCTCTGGCCGTTTTGGCCTTTGGATTGTGTCCGCCTTTATTTTTTACCTAGCGCTGATCAAGATACGTTATGCATTTACTGGTTTTTAATTAAGGATTAAAACGTCATAATAAATCGAATTCATTTCAATACATTTTTAGAACACAATTAGAGGAGGGGGGGTTATAATCGGATGTATTTTTTTGTTTATGGGGTGCTTATTAAGTGGCGGGGGGGGGGGGGGTGTAGGACGGCTTGTGAGCGGTAGTTTACGGTATATACAGTCAACTCTCGCCTTGCGGACACCCCGCAATAACAGACTCCCCGATAATACGGACAGTAGCTAAAATCCCAGCCAAAAATAAATTACAGACGTTTGACTGAAATAAACTCCCGCTATTACGGACACTAGCTAATGAGGACACTAACTCGAGGTCCCTACAGTCTCCGCTATAAAGGGAATTGACTGTATTCGGATATTCGTTGCACTCATTGACAGTAGACGAGCGTGTGGGAGGTGCCTGCGACAGCAAGCCGAGGCTGGTGGGTTTTAAAAGTGGACATACTTTAATAGCGAATAATTTAACAAATGGCTCGTTGAATAGGGAGCAGAGAACTTCGAGATCGAGTGTAACGTGTTGAGCAATGCAAGCGAAATAACCGTATTTCAACAAGGGCGCTGAAAAGTCCCCTGAAAAGGCCCGGCCGGCGAGGCTATGCAACCACTTCAAATGATTAAAACGAAAGCCTGCTGAACTCTTGTTAAAAGTTACATGATCATGTAACGGCCTTTAACCACGTCCCAACTTACAAGTTTTCCTTGCGGGAATGGCACCTGTTATTAGTAATTTCCTACGATTAAGGCATACCGTAAACTACCTCTCATAAGCCCTGGGCTTTCACATCTTCGTAAGGGGGTTTTAGGAGGGCTTATATCCGAGGGGGCTTATTACTGGAATAGTAAAATGAATAAATTTTCAAGAAGGCCTCGGAGTCGCCCCGTGCAAGGGAATATGGATTTCTGGAAGCGGAGGAATTCTTGCTTTTGGAATCGGGAATCCGGGAAAATTTTTTCATGTGGAGTCCGGAATCGTGGGCTTTACTGAGAACCCGGAATACATCTCAATGAATCTGGAACCCTACTAACGTTGGACTTGAACCCGGAATCCAAGTTCCACTGACAGAGAATCCGGAATCCACTGCGTGTAATCCAGAATCCAGGACTATCTTGGATTCCCTTATATTATATGGAATGCCTCGGAGCGAAGGAAACCTATATCTAGAAAAAGACGTTTTCAGAGGCGTCATCCTTATGACAGACTTTTTTAAAACTAAGGGGAATTTCAGCATGACCTGCTTACAGAGGAGGTGTTACTCGTCTTTTCCTCTCATCTTCGTCTTTTACACTTTGATGTTTTTGTGTTTTTATTTTGCAGCCTAATACACCCAGTGGAACTAATGAACCTGGTGATGTGGACGGTGAAAGACAAAATAAACCGTTTGCATGTTCTGTTTTATGATGAAACTCGTTTTAATATATCTTAAATTCGCCAATCCATTGTTTTGAACTGACTATTAATAATTATTTTCAGTGACCACAATAATGAGCTGCTGGTTCCAAAACAATGAAAAACTGCAGTAAAATCGGATAATGCCTACGCTCCTCATCTATCTCAGTGAAAAATATCGACTTCGCACTACGCGCTCGGTCATCGTGGTTAACAAGGCTTGAAGCTCAGGCATTATCCTATATAAAAAACAAAGATATTTTGGGTCAATTTAGGTTTCTGGGAAACTGTCCACCTACCCCTCCCCTAAGCTAACATTACACTTACTTCTCACTTTGGGCAAAATGATGGCTTAGGGGAGGAGTAGCTGGGCAGTTTCCCGGAAATCTAAATTGATCCGATATTTTCAATGTTAAAACACAATAGATCAATTTATCCGATTCTCAAGTGAAGGCGAGTAAGGTACTATTGGAATACAAGAATAGTCAGAATAGTGACAATTGGTGAAGCCTTGCGTTTGATTGGCTGTGGCGAGGTTTTGATCACCAGCCTAATGTATCTATGCCCTGAACGCAAACAATTGAAATTAAGCTCTTCCGCTCGGAAGTCAAGAGACAAAACTCTCAATGTTATTTTAAGTGAATTGTATTTGTAATGCAACACGACAAACCTTTTGGTAATTTGCTAGTCAAGTGATTTGAACGTGTTATAAACAGATTAAGTGAAGTGTATAACTCTAATAAAAACAGAACAGTTGGTGGAAGCTTAAGTTTGCACTGTGAAGACGCCTTCGTGCAGACTGCAAGGAAAAATGTCGTTTATTTTCACGACACCATGGCTAGTTTGAAATGCTGGGGTTGCGTAGTAGCGAGAGTCAAAGAGTGCTAGAGATTTTTTGAGGGTAATCAAGAGAAGCGTCTTTAATAGGGACCTTGAGCAACTACGACTATGGCGGTAGTGAAAACATCACTAAAAAAATGAATGTGTCCTTTCAAACTTTATCGCGTCTAATTGGAACTGCGCAATTCGTCAAATGTAGACGACTTTTCCTGGAGTTGAATTCTAGCCTGTAAAAAGACGTTGTTTTATTGTTGTTTTCGTTCTTTTCAAAAACATCGGCGAGCGAAACGATCGCGAGAAAGAAAAATAAAGAACGTGCCGTCTATTTTCTCCTTCCCCCACCACTACCCCCTTGCGTTGGCTGTCAATAAATCCCCTGAGGTTTATATTCTATCACCCGCGCTCGACAGACTTTGAAGGGAAAATAGAGGGTCTGTGAACAGGGTAGTTGGATTCTTAAGGGCTTTATCCATGTTCCAAATAGAGAAAGGAAAATTTGTCGTTTTATGTCCACGCCCTCTATAAAACGTCGCATTGGGAGGTTTCACGTCGTAGTCGTGAAAAATGTACTAGAAATGTACTAAAAGGCGTGATGCACGTGCAGAGCTGTTGTTTTGGTCATAGAACCAATTGTTTATTGACGTTGTTGTAGTCGTCGTCGTCGTAGTTGCTTAAGGTCCCTATTAACTGTATGCTGCGATCAAGCTCTCTCAAGCGGGAATGACATTAACGTTTTCTGAACCCCTAACCCCCTGTCGATCCCCTCCACAGCTTGCTTGTAGTCCTTTAATAGTGACTGTATCTAAGGGTGGGAGGGTTCCGTTCGCACACTTGAAAATTCAGAAGGACGTTGCTTATTTCCCTTTGTGACACCTTTTCTCCACGTTTTTTTGCGCGCTCGGATTTCCTCTAGTAAGTTCTCTCTCCGCGCGCCCTTCGTGCAGACTTCTGCGTCCAACGTGAAAGAATTGGACTGGTTTGATAATGCGCTTGCGTTAATAGTAGTTCTGTACACCACAGAAGTAAACGCAATTTTTTAAGGACTTTTATTTCTGAAAAACAATATGACAGTTAGCCTTTTTCAGCATCCTCATTCATTGCAATGATCATACCTGTGGCCAACCTGTAGCCTCTGTTGTAAAGGATCAAAGATTGGTTTGTGTCAGTTTCCAAGTGCGGTAGGTGTCTTTTCCCTAATAATTATATGCTATTTCCTGTGTAAAAACAGGGCCAAATCATCGGCAAAACCCGATTCTTCTGAGGGACCTCAGGATACCACGATCATTTGAGCTCTGTATGAGGGTTTTGCCGTGAAGGTTGTCTATAATGGTCAGACGTCCACACACCGTTGGGCAGGAGAACGATCACACAAGGTTGCCTCCTTTCCATCCTCCAGCGGGAAGTCATTCTCGACCCAACTGACTTCCCCTGGGTCTCCGAAGATGCCCGCTGTCCCATGCAACCTTGTTCCCAGGGACTGGTAGGAGAGAAGCCCTGGGAACGAGGTTGGCACCCTTGCTGTTTGTGGTTACTCTGGACTGGATGGTAATCGGACTGATAAGGGCATCTTAGAGCTTGGCCACCTTGAATTCCTTTATTGGGATAATCTAGCTTGCAAAGGGACAGACGGCTTTCCCTCTTTAGTCTCGCTTGCTTGAGCAAAAGCGAGACTCTTCAAATGTAATCGTTTTTTTTTTTCGTCGGTAGGACCTAGTTTGTAGGCCCCGCGTTCCTAGCGAAGACCGTGGAAACCGGGGATAAGAATCGTGACGACTTTCATTGTATGGAAATGAGTCTCGTGATGAGAATGCAGTTTATTTCGGCGATGACTGAAATGACGCATGTAAGTTTGGCACTGACGTAATTTTCCTCGAATGGAGCCCCTTGATTTTCGTGTAATTATGCACGACATGCAGGCACATCCCCAAGCAGGATGAGAAAATATTATAGCGGGGAAATCCTCAGGATTTTGTGGCTTTTTAAGGCGTTACGTTTCTCAGAATATTGTCGCAATTACAGGAAATGTACGGTTAAATAGATTCACTTTGTTTTATGTATTTAAGTGATAGATTTGCGCAGTTGTTACGATGTGAAGTCGTGTTGCACTTCATAAATACTTGAGATACGAAGTATCCACTGTCACGTAATTTTTACGTGCGCACGTGCGTAAAATTTGCGTTCGCAAATAAAATAAAGGCAATGTATGAAAGGCTGCACGTACAATTATGTAAGCGTAAAAGTAGAAACTCGCTTAATTTGACGTTTAATCTCAATAGTTTATGTCTTACCTCTATTTGATTTAGTGATTAAAATTTACGTGCGTTAACGTGCAGAGCCAAAAAAAAAAAGAATAATCGAGTCGAAATAATAGTCGAAAAAAAAAAGAATAATCTTAATGAGCAAAACTTCAAGGTTTACTGGAAAATCAGGATCGAGGATCGAGGATCGAAAAATCAGGGATCAAGGATCGGTTAAAAAGAACTTGAAAATAAAATAAATAAGTAAATCGCGGATCAGTGATGATGTTGGCCGCAGACTGTAGATAAATTTCACAGAACATAACCCCGTTCGCTGTACTGAACGCTAAATTCAAGTAAACTAATCCGAGTCTGTCTGAGTCAGTGATTGTTTTGACGAGAAAGTGAAATTTTCCGGGAAAATGAAACGCTTTATCCTGGTGATACTGTAATACAAGAAAAAACCTTTAACAGTTTTTCATTTTTAAGTGTACATTTGCTTTCAGTACTCCTTATTTTTCTTGTAATTGTTGTATGCACGACCCCACCAGCAATGCTGATCTTTTTATCCTGCCATAAACTAAGGTTCTTACCTACCCACCTACCTACCTACCGTCCGTCCGTCCGTCCGTCCATCCATCCATCCATCCATCCATCTCTCTGTCTGTCTGTCTGTCTGTCTGTCTATCTGCCTATCTATCTATCTATCTATCTATCTATCTATCTATC
>OZ037778.1:25298995-25318995 GCA_964035525.1 Porites cylindrica | reverse complement strand
TCACGTACATCTACCTTTTGGCTAGCATGCACTGAGTATAGACTAGTCCCTTATCTCCCTTCATGTGAACAACACTAGGTTTAACATACATAAAGCCACAAAGTTCACTACACTCAGTACCTTTCACGGACATTTCCACAACGGGAATAATCCAGGTAAGCCCTTCTGTACTACCCTTTTACGTTTTGCTCCAGCATACTTAGGCTACTATCGGTACGTGCACAATCACATCTGTGTTCTTTCCTGTAATGATCCTCTACTTCTCATATGCGGGTAGAATTAAACAGAGGGTCCTTTGCTGTAGTAAATTTATAATCATGTTTGGTTCGAGCGACCTGTTCATTGAACAATCGCTTGCACTTGCTGAGTGTCGGCTCCATAAGTTTAGCTTCAGTGCATGGCAGAAATAATGCATCCTTTCCTTACTAAGTTTAGACAGATTCTCTGAGGGAATATTGATCAATATTTCTTCGAAAAAGATTGCTTTCGTTCGAGCTTTTACTTTAACTAACCGCCATTTTGAAACTGGACTTTTTAAAAAGTCCGGGAAAATCCGGTAGTGCCAGGCCCCCGCCCGGTATGAAATTGGGCATCTAATAGTAATCTTTAAGAAGCCTTCCGTCATACAACTTCCAATACAACTAATAAGTGCAGGAGTTGTGTGATGCCCGTCGCTTATTTTTAACCATATTTTAGCTTATTTTCTCCAGTTCTTCTACGAAGAACAAAATATATGATTGTCCCGAAGAAAATGGTAAGATACCTTTTCTAGACTGCTTGGTCACTCTCGCGACGACAACAAACTAAAAACGACTATTTACAGAAAACCGACACATACCGACCGATTACTAGACCAGTCTTCGTACAACCCGACCTCTCACAAGGCTACTACCATCCGGACTCTGACGAGACGAGCGCAACTAGTTTGCGACTCACCTGACAGCCTACAAGACGAGACTGATTATCTGAACAACGTTTTTAGTAAGAACAATTACAACACGGACTTTCTTAGACGGAACACTCACAGTAACACTGATTCTCTCAGACCAACTCTGGCCCTGTTACGACGGCGACTATACCGTGCATCAGAGGCACCTCTGAAACTATTGCACGTATATTACAACCTTACAATATACGTGTTGCGCACAAACCGATAACCACTTTACGGCGACTGCTTACTAATGTCAAGGACAAAGACAAACCGGAGGACAGACAGGGAGCAGTATACAAGATCAAATACTGCGACTGCCAGGCTTCTTACATTGGTGAAACCGGTAGAAACCTAAGCACGCGACTGACCGAACACAAACGCGCGACCAGGAATGGTGACGTCAACAATCACATTGCTGAGCACCATTTAAAGACGAAACATCAAATTGACTGGGACTCTGCGACATGTATAACGTACTCTACAGACTACTATCAACGTCTTACTTTAGAAAGCTGGTTTACTAACTTAGAACAAACGCCACTGAATCGTAGCCAACAGTTACCAGCGGGGGTACAAACGACTTATTGACGAGATCAAGCAAAACTAACTAGGAGAGAACAACTGCCAGCTGGAGAACTGACTATTTGACTACCAATAGACGACTGTTTAACTGTGACAATAGACGGATCGAAACGCACCAATCACTGATTACGAGTCTTCATAGCCAATAAATAACATCATGGCTTAACTGACAGACGGCCAATAACATCGCGACATAATTGACCAATCAGGTCAATAACCAGAGTATAATACCATCTACTGACGTGATACAACTCACTTTGACTCTGAAGATGACTGCCGCACAGGTTGTGGAAACGTCAGTCACTGTCAACAACAACAGTCCTATTCAGGACTACGTTCACCCGGACGATGAAACTCAACCTTTTGAAATGACTCCTGGGTTCAAACCTTTCACAGAAATTAAAGCATTGCATGCTGTTTTGTATTTGACTGCCTCCTAAGAATGGAACTGCATGTTTCCCGTTTAAACTCTTTTCAACGATTTCACCATAAAAAACAATGGGAAGTAACAAAGCTGCCTAAGGTGAAACTGGATTTTGCGCGCCGTAGTTTTTATTTTTAGGTGCCTCAATTCACTGCCATTAAATTTAGGAAACATTAATTCTAAAGTGTTACTTAGGAAAGCCTTGGACGATTTTTACTTGTAACTTTTATGTTTTTCTTTTTATATATTTTGGATATTCTTTAGTAATTTTTATTACTTGTAACTTTTTGGAAATCAATGTTCCCTTGTTCTCCATTATAACCCAACAGTTACCTTTTTCCCTAAAAGTCATGTAAGATATCCCTTCACGTTCCCTAAAAGTAAATGGCCATGTTTGCTTCTTGTCCAAAACCCCCTGGAAGACCCTCAAAGTTGTGCTTTAGTAAAAAAAGAGATTGTAAAGCCAGAACCCTACTTGTAGCTTTCTCTCCCGGCGTCACGCAATGCTTTGTGTGCCCGCGCGCTTTTTGTATGTAGCAAACTTCCCCCTTACGACCCCTCCTGGGAAATAATCTTGTTCATTTCCTCTGCTGCATCTGCATGGACAAGTGTTTGCATAAATATTTATGAGAAAGACCGGATCCTATGAAATACAAAGAAAAGATGTGAAGTATTGCAAAATGGGTGCCGAAATAGAGTTGCATCGTCTGGTGGATTTGGCGCTGCGTTCGCCAGACGCGGGTGTTGTGAACTTCAACCACCTTCACACGCTTCTACACGCCATTTTGAACCACATAGGTTTGAGCTACGATGCGCTCAGCGGAGAGATCAATACCAAACTTGCTGCTCCTACAAACGAAGCAAATGTTAAAAGTACCAAAACTGAGCAGTCGGAAGCGGAAGATGAGGCGAGCAAAGGAGAAGTTCGTTCAAAGCGACCTGACAAATCTTCGGAGCTGGGGACAGCTCTCTCCGAGTCTGAAAGAAGCAACGGCAGCAGGTTAGGTTAATCTTTTTGTTTGTGACAAATTTTGTTAAACATCACTTGTTCGAATATGCAAATAATCTAAGCTGTTAAAGTGTTGTTGATATGATATGCTGTTGCAAAGCTAAGCGAGTAACAACAGTTAGTTCTTTAATGCTTTTCACACTTCATAAGTTTTTCACTGTTCTTTTGTCCAAAGAATCATGCTTTTCACAACGAATGTCCTAGCTACGAAACATGCTCGTTTTTCTCCATTGCCGGCCAGTGTTAATTATGTGGAGAAGTGTGCTTTTGACAAATTGTAGGTGGCTATTGTCATGAATTATTTAAGTACTCGCCGACTTTGCTGTTTCTGAAGGCTTCTTAAAGAACGTGGCTTATTGTCCCCCTTACTCTTTATGTCAAATAGAGGTTCTCTAGTTCGCAATTGCAAGAAATTACATTATATTCTTCTACGGATTCGACTAATTGTATGTTTTATTGATTGTCCACAATTACCTAAAGATACCTCGATCCTGTTCGCTTTGTTTTGCCTCAGGGCTAGCTTAAAATGTAAGGGACCTATCATTATTTAAACACCATGAAATGCTCTTTGAAATGCATCAGTCAAATTTATTTTAAATTTGTCTTGTTATGTCAATTGAAATTTTATCTCCAGTTAGTTATTGAGCAAGAAAAAACGAAAACGCAAGATTTGCTAGTGTTGTCATTCACAGCTTCCGTCACTGTGGAAACGCAAGAATATTGAAATTTAAAACCCGATATTGATGCGTCTGCCGCGCAGTTAAATTCACCTGTATAAGCCCTCGTAGTTTTTCATAGACTGTCGAAGTTTCTTTTCAATACAGAGTAATTTACTGGGCGGACTTCGACGTTGTCTCTCTAAAAATAATCCGCTTAACGCCCCAGGAATGAGAAGATACACTGTACTTGCAAATTATAGCTTTATAAGTCTTGTCTTTCTTTGTGGAGTCGTCCCATCTCTGTTTGCCCATATTTCTCTTTTTTCAAAGTACTGTGTCAAATTGTTTCAATCCTCTCAGAGGTAAAAAAAATGAGGTTTTTAAAATGTAAGGTTTTATTTTTTTGGCAGAATTGATCATTAATAGAAAAGATATTGGCATTTTTTTGCTGTGGGCATTGAAGACGTAGCCTGCGTGTAGACGATAACTAAACTTTAATTTCGTCTGCGCGAAGGTTATGAGGACGTGATGATGAGTTTTAAAAAATATATTAGTTATTTTATTTATTTAAAGGAAAAGTAAACACAATCAAGGTGTACTGCTAAATGCATTGTCATCACATGCCTTCCATACATACCCTCAGAAAAAAAGGTCAGTGTAGAATGTAGACTGTGAACCACAGACCAGCTGAACATATTAGAAATACGTGTATCGCAGAAACACGCGAAGCTTGGGGGTGGGTGGCCTGAAAAATGTTAGAGATGGGATCCTGATAATAAAATGGAGACTGCAGACTAAGAATAAATGGCAAAGCAGGTGAAATGTAGACATCATGTTGAATTGATAGAATGGAAAATTAAACCTCACTCACACAGTTCATGCTTTTTAGTAATTTACTTTAATCTGTTTAACAAGGGGAGAGTCATTTGCAACATATGTGTATACAATCATCGGTCCTCTTATCTACCCTTTAGAAGTTTTTATTGTTCTAAAGCTTATAAAACAAAAAAAACCGAACTGGCAAATATGATGGATATACGAGTATGCAGCAAGAAAGCAAACATTTGAAAATTCACCTCGGGCCACTCCTCTGCTACCAACCTGTATCAGGGCAGATTCAGAAATTTCAGAGCTCAATACGATGCTATTATTTTATTGGTTAAAGAACTCTGTAAGCATCTGTCCAAAACCTAACATTTGGTGATGCTACCACTGCTTTCCCCGCCAAATGACGTCTGAGAAACAATTGCAGAAATTCCATACTGATGACGCGTCACTACCCAAATCTGGGTAGTACTTCTGATTGGTTGTGCTGCATGGGAAATTTGATTCAACCAGTCAGAAGCACTACCCAGATCTGGGTAGTGACATGTGATCAATATGGAATTTCTGTACTCATTTCTCAGGCATCATTTGGCAGGGAAACCAGAGGCAGCGTTGCCAAATGTCGGCTGTTTTCTCAGGCTACCCCTCCCCTAGCCCCCCTCTAAATCCCTGCTTGTGTATAATGACTTCTTCACTTTTTCGTCTTAAACCTTTGCTACATTTTTTATCAGTTTACAGAAAAGGCAAGAAAACCTTGAGCAAAAAGTTCACGAACTAGAGAAGAGATTGAAGATTCTTGACAACCCACCTTCCAATCAGTTTATTATTGAGCAGGCACAACAATCAAAACATTTAAATCAAGATGAAGATGTCACTCAAACTACACTTTCTGGGTTGTGGCAGTTTATGAAATTTAACAAGCGACTTCAGGCTACAGAAGAGGCTATTGACAGAGTAATGACTATTTTGAATGAGTTTCTTGGGACTGATGGAAAGACGATAACTAGCCTGAAAAGTGATGTGGAAGATGTTGCGAATGAATTGAAAAATCTCAAAGAGAGCATTCTTGGTCAAACAAAGTCAGTGGATGGTAATCTGGGACAGAAGCCATCCACTGGAGCTTTCATTGAAGGAGATGCCATGTTACGAATAAATTCGATAGAGAAAGAACTGGGTAGTAGATTTGTAACAAAGGATGAGTTGTCAGTGTATGTGAAATGGCCTGCACTGGAAGAAGCTTTGAATGTTAAGAAAACAGACCTTGAGAGGGAAAATAGAGTAGCAACTGGTGCAGTCTCTCTGCATCCAGAGGAGACACCAGTAAAGGACCCTGATCATAATAATAATGAAATTGAAGAAGAAGTTGATGGTACAGAGTCAGATGGTCGGCCACGATCTGCTCCTCTGCCGCCAACACTTCAGACACCAATACCAGCGCCAGAACACCCTAAGACTGCCTTTACAAGAAGTACACAGGTCCGTGAGCTTATATTTAAGCATAATTACAATTTTGCCCAGCTAAACATACCCCCCATAAACTAATAATTAATGAATTTGATTGATTATTCAGAAATTAAATTACCGGTATTCATTAGTTGAGAGCCTAGCTAGGATTTTCAAAGGGGCATCATGCACCATGTCTTGCCCCATGGTACTTAACCAGATTGTCATGTCAACATCCATTCTGTGTTTTACTATAAGTAATTTTTCTTTTTTGTTTTTTTTGGGGGGGAGGGGGTGGCAAATGAGCTTGGGAGACGGACAAGCATACAAAATAGCTGCATAGACAATAGTGGTAACATCTATATAAATCAAATTTTAGCCCAAAGAACAATTGTCAGGGTACAACTTTGGTAGGAAGAAATTTTCAACTAAGTGAGCATTTAAACAATAAGATGGTTAAGATGTCATCCTGTAAAGACAGTGAATTTCAGGATTTTAGTGTGGAAATGGCTTGGGCCTTTTTTCAGAAAGAAAGGAATGCCTCTCACAGGAGAGGGGGGGTCACAGACATCCCAAGACCCCCCTAGCTATACCCTGATTAGTTGTTGCCATTGTCAGACTGTAAATTACATTGTATATAAGAGCACTGAAAAGTGAAGATGACTAGTTTTTGACATGCTTGAAATTGCAGAGTGTTTTACTCATGATTCAGACTGTTAATAGAGTGGTTAAGGTTCAGTCATTCCCTACTCCTTTCTCTAATCCCTCTTATCTTTGGGGGGTGTTTCCTTTACAGACATAACTATATGTTAAGGAAAGTTGTTTGTGGTACAGTAATGATGTCATTGATAAAGACGAGTACTTAGATCTGTATGCGTGCCAAATTCAATTCAATTTTTCTGAAAATATTCCAAAAGGCGCTTAATGTTGACTTTGTGTCCTAACTTAACTGTAGCACAACATGTTTCGTCTTTGAAATAGCTCTGGATAAAGTGCTCAAAGTTCATTGGAACATCTTTGGACAATTTCAGCAATGTTCAGAAGTCTCCGAAAAATCATCGGAAATGTTCGAAATTGACACTGGGATGATTTTTGGGAATTACTGCAAGTGACAAAGTGAAAATCTCACATGTTTGACTCAGAAAAAGTTGCCAGGTATAGATCCAATGACAGGAACACTAAGTGGTTAGTGCCAAGCCAGGGAAGGTGTGGGAGGGAATTGACCCCCCCCCCCCCTCCCCACCCCCATATTGGCCTTTGGGAGTCCAGCCACTCCTCTCATTTGTACACTTCTTGTCAAATGCTCGGCCAGCCCTGCTCGAGTAGGTGTATCAGGATTTTACAGCAATAATTCCATTGTCGTTCATCTAAGGAAGGGGTTAGTTTCCAGCAGGAGCCCATCAAATGGAGCCTCCATCTCCATTAATTTCTTGAGTCAACCCTTTCCCGAGTAGATTTATAAATAGAACGGCTTTTTTCCTGCGAAAAGTGTCATATTTCCGGGAGTCTCGTATGTCACCGTGAAAAAAATGAAGTTGGATGAAGTCGAACTCAGAAGCCCGTCCTTCGACCATTTTCCTTTTTTACTATACATCCATTTTTTACAATTTTACAGCTGCTGGGATCTGGGTATCATGAAATAAAAGTTAATGAATTACCCGCTGACTGAGCATGAAGCGATGGGACAAAGGCAGCGAACTGAGGATCACGGAAAGGTTATCTTTGCGAGTGTATTTTCTTTTTTGCCGTCATACATCCCACATTTAACCATGCACCTTGAAAAGAGTCGACAATTAAGCGTTCTGTGGACGATTTGGAACTTTTCGATGATCAGCGCCAAAAAAGTGCCAGGATCATTTGATTTTTGCCATCACCGTGTGGAGTGGATTTCGCCAGCTAAGCACCGCGTGCAAAAGCGATGACCTAAGTAACAACTAAGGAGGAATGCATCAGTTCCGAAATTTGAGAAATTGCAGTCTTCCTTTACAACTGGCTTGTATTACTGTGAGAATTGCCTGATAAAACTGGCACTTGAAAAGTTGAACAGAAGACAACAGTTGCTCGACCGTGAAGCTAACTGAAAAGTAATTTGCTAACGGAGGGATTTGCGACCTCGCACTCCAGTCCAAAGACCCTCTTATCTCAAGAAAAACAAAATGGATTGTATCTGTGCCAAACTGGAATTATGACTGACTAACAGGACAATTCTCAGCAATTAATGTAGAAGTTTAGGCCAATTCTTTCCTTCGAATTCGTAACTGTAGATCACTTTTTTGCGAGAGGGAATCATCACGCTACTGACACCAGCTGACAGGCAAAACAACCACAAGGACTACAAGTATTTATTCAGATAAACGCATTTCGGAAAAAAAAGACTTGAAAAACTAGAAATTTGATTAATGTTGAGTCATTTAGCTGAAATAAGAACCTTAACGCTCAAAAAAAATTGGCTAAAGAAAACGAGTCCTGTCAGAACTACAGACTGCAGGTAGTAGTTAATCATTACACATGTAACAGACCAGCTTCATGACCTCTTAATTTGAGACAAGCAACCAAAATTAAGATTAACATAGTCAGAGTTTAAAACCCTCCACAGTATAATCTACCCGCTAGAAAGAAAAGAAAGAAAATCTTTGAGGGATGAAAACACTTAAGTCATGTTTCACTAGCTTATGATTATGTTTGGCCTGTCAACACCGAATTTCCTGCTGTTTGATGAAGTACAATAGCAGTGTCATTACGTCGTGGTGATTGGCTCTTCCCACCGTCGGCGCGCGAAGTCTCCCCTGGGAACCGTTCTAATTATAAATCTACTCGGGAAAGGGTTGACTCCAAGGGCTTGTATTGGAGATGGAGGCTCCATTTGATGGGCTCCTGTTTCCAGTCAGAGTGCTGTATTAGTCATTTCTTTCATTGTGTCAATATCTTAATGAAATAAGATATTGACGAAAACCTTAGCACGCGACTGGCCGAACACAAACGAGCGACGAGGAATGGTGACGTCAACAATCACGTTGCTGAACACCATTAACAGACGAAACATCAAATTGACTCTGCATCATGTATTACGTATTCTACAGACTACTATCAATGACTTACTTTAGAAAGCTGGTTTACTAACTTAGGACAAAAACCACTGAATCATAGCCAACAGTTACCAGCACCGTACAAACAACTTATTGACGAGATTAAGCAAAACTAACTATGAGAGAATGACTGGAGAACTGACAATTTGACTAACAATAGACGACTGTTTAACTGTGACAATAGACAGATCGAAACGCACCAATTACTGATTACAAGTCTTCATAGCCAATAACATCCTGCTTAACTGACAGACGACCAATAACCTCAGGATGTAATTGACCAATCAGATCAATAACTAGAGTATACCATCAACTGACGTGATACAACTCACTTTGACTCTGAAGATGACTACCGCACAGGTTGTCAAAAAGTCAGTCATTGTCAACAACAACAGCCCTATTCAGGACTACGTTCACCCAGACGATCAAACTCAACATACTTTTGAAATGACTCCTTGGTTCAAACCTTTCACTTCAGGGAAATAAATGCTATGGTGCTTAAGATTAAAAATGGTAACTTAGGAGAAATTTTAACTGCTTGGACTAATTTCCTTTTTTCTTATTTTCTTCTACAATGACCATGGAGTGCTGCTTTTTATAGAGTGTTGCCATTTTGTAACTACAGCTGTACCCATACATTTATGTGTTGCTCATGTGTCCTTGATCTCTTAAAACCTCACCTTTGCAGGTAAATGGCCAAGAATTGTTGCCTGCTGCAGAGTACCCCTCTCAGGAAATGGTAGAATGTCTCAGGCAAATTGGAGAACTGTCAGATAAGCAAACCCAGGTGGAGAAATATGTGGCCAGTGTTGCTGAATCACAGCAGGAAATGGCTGGAGAGTTGGCTAAAGTAGAACATGCCCTGCCACAGAAAGTGAGCAAGGAAGATCTGAATATTCCTGAAGACTTACAGGATCAACTAGCTATGCTTAAACAAGGTATACTATTAAATGGTCAATATATGAATTTCATATAATAAAAAAAATTATTTCAACTACAGAATGAAGAAACAAATCCAAAAAGGTCATTGTAGTTAAAGGGAGTCACAAAGGGCAGGCCTGAAATAATTCAGGCTTGCAGGGATTCACGTAGCCCAGGACCAGGTACTGCATTGGGGGAAAGAGAAAAAAATCGGTGAACAAAGCGAAACGAGAGGTAGTCTGGGAAGGGGAAAGGGTACGTGGTCCTTTCCCTGTTTGCAGACTACCACTAGTCTCGCCTCGGTAGCTGATATTCTGACCCCCACCACTGCCACTCTCACCCTCGCTTGCCTATATTTTGACTGTTGCCTTTTTCCCCCACTGCGGAGCCTGGTCCCAGGCTAGGATTCACGGTAAACCCTGACCTTTGCGATACTGCAGGTGCAGCGCTCTAACCAATTGAGGTAGCTACTGGGAGCTGGTTTGTAATATTCCCTGGAAATGATGAAGGGGTGAAGTGAGGAATATATGAATGTCATATATTGGAATTATAGAATGAGAGCTGGTTAACAAATTTGTTTGTAATATGCCAGGGAAAGGTGAAGATGAAATTAATTAACTGTGAAATTAATGAAGATGAAGTTAATGAACTGTTAGATAAGAAATAAATGCAAAGACACGACAATAATTAAAGTTGAAGATGCAAGTTATGCAGTTGCGAATGAAAGCCTGAAAAAATTTCAGCTTGTCAAGATTTGAACCCTGACATCTGTGATACTGGTGCAGTTTCCATAGGGTAGGAATATAGGATAACTTTATCTACAGATCTAGAGCTTCTTATGTGTGTGTGTGTTTTGTTTTCTTTTTAAATTAAGGTAGTTTTTTGATTCTCTCTTCTCTTTTATTTTTTCTTTTTCTGTTCTCTTTTTTATTTTACTGTGTGTGAATGGATGCTACTTCCTATTGTGAGGGGACTCATGTCCTTGGAGGTGAAATCAAATAATAAATTTATATAAATATTCACTAATTTCATTTTTCATTGGAGGTTTGGAATTCCTAAATACAAATCAAGACTTAGTTGCTCTTGCCGAAATCAAGAACATGGCTCTTAACAACAAAGATCACATAGAGGGAATCAAACGTGAACTTGCCATAATTGCTAGACAAAACAAACCAGCTTTCACAGGAGTCGTTAGCCAGTCACCTGGCGTAGACAGCAGTGTGTTGGACGCATTGAGGGAACACTTAACTGATCTGCAAGCAGAGCAGGAAAAACTCGTTGTAACGGCAGACAGGCAACATTCAGAAGTGGTTCAGGATCTTAGCAGAAAACAGGTACATGTACTCTGCTGTACATAAACGGTCTATGTCATGTAAGCATTAAACAATACTTTAAAAATAAATCCCAACCTTCAAAGATAAAGTCTATAATGTAGATTATTTGGCAGGCGCTCTAAAAAGGGTGAATGTGGAGGGTGAGGAGAGTAAGGCATTCTTAATAATGTGTGGCCTAACGTAATTTTAATTACATTAATTACATTTAATTAAATTTAATTAATTTTAATTAAAATTTTAATTTTAATTAATTAATTAATTTAATTAGTGGCCTAACGTAATTTTAATTAATTTAAAGGGTTAAAACCCTTTAATCCCTACAAATCAATTTCATGGTTTTGAGAATTAAAAAGAAAAAATTATCTCCAGCCAGAAAGGTGTTAATTGTTAAACATTTTTAAAACAGCAATTTTTTACCCGCATTTGTTTGGGTGGGGCCTTAAATCACTCTGGAGAGCTTTTTAAGAAAGATGCGGTTTTGGTGATCAGACGGACAGCGCTTCGGGTAAAAACATAATATACAGTTTCAAAAATCAGAATGGTAGTTTGCAATATGGTAGTTGATATAAATGCATATCAAGGCAGTGAGGTAATGATGGGTCATTACAAGTAGTCTTTTCTACTTACAGATACTAATTTGTGCTACCGTTTGCGGGTGCTGCATAATTTCCTTTTCCGCTTTCTTACAGGAACACATTGAAGCACTGTATAGTTATGTTGAAAAACTTCAAGAAAGTAAAGCAGATAAGGAAAATGTTGCCTTGGAAATGAACATCAAAGCTGACAAAGCTGCATTGGATAGCAAAGTGAATGTGTCAACATTTGATAACACATTCAACATGCTTGATGAAGGGCTCAGAGAAGCTCTACAGAAAATGGATGACTACATGAATGAGGAAATGGCTCTAAAACAAGCCTTGAAGCAGCTATCGGCTGATATGTCAGAGAAAATGGATGGACAGGCCTTTCAAGCACTCAAGAACTATTTAGGTACATTACGTGTACAAGTATATCCTACATAATAGGCGTAGCCTTGTTGCAAGCACTGGGGAGCTTAAACAACGACGACCGCGACGGCAATGAGAACTGCAACAAGCAACAGGCGAATCTTTGCTGACATCATTGTTTACCTTTTTGTTGATGCCAGTCCATCTAGTAATTTTAATCGTCGATGTTTGTCAGTGCTCAAGTACCCTTCGTACAAGTCTTCATCCCCCCAATTCACCCATTGCGCTTTTTTTTTCGATGGACCTAAGTTGTTACCTGAGTTAGTGCCGCTGTTTTGTGCGGCCAGAAGGTAATATGTTTATACTGTCTTTTCTAGAGCGCCGAATAGCAGATGTACAAAAGTCCAGGAATCTCATTGCTGCCGAGGCAAAAGTGGACTTTTCCGATGCAGCCGGATTCCGCAAGCAAGTTAAGTTCAACTGCATTTCCTGTAGTAGACCTGTGGAGCTTCCTCTGCGAGGGCCCAATCAGAGCAACCTGCCATTGCCTCGGGGTGTCCGTACAAAGAGATCCAAGGGACCTTACTTATCTTTTGAAATGGACCAGGTAAGAAGCCTTTTAGGGAGTTACAAAAATTAATTTGATATTTGCCGATTTCGGGGGATTTTCACTATAGAGCTTTGAAAGCCTCATCCCTACTGATTATGTAAACGAAGTCTAACCTAAGTCACAGTTCAAGGCAATAAGGTACCCCCAAATCCATCCATTAGGGGCTGTAAGTAAAGATATATTTTCTCATCTGCTCTAGTATTCCCTTTTGACACTGTTACCATTTGAAAATGACGCCGAATCAGTTAAACTCCACTTATATATCCAGTTGTTCTTGTTTTGCATCATTCTAACTTTTTAACTCATTGCTACCATTTTGTTGCTTGCAGATTCGCCAGTATCAGCGAGGTCATTATGGAGGTGGTAAAGCAGAAAGGTCTTTAAATGAGATCATATCAGGGCGACCTTGCGGAGGAAGTCACACAGTTATGTATCATCCAAAGAGAAGAACCAAAACTACACAGCTAAACCAAGTGTTAGGTTTGTGTTTAACCAATTACAGTACTGAGTACATTTCTTGTTTTCAGTATATAAAAATAATAAAAACAATTAAAATTAAACTAATAAAGGGAAACAATGTGGTCATAGGGGTAACCCAGTAGTTTTCAAAAACAAACATTTCAAAATAAACATGATAAGGTTAAGAATCCCAACTGGTCGGAGACAAACCAGGGTGACCGACGATTTGAACTCGGGACTGCCGTGTGAACAAATCCAGCTAGTGTTCAGAGTGGGACTTGAACTCGGGGACTCAGTATTGCGATTCCAGCGCTCTAACCGCTCGGGAACGCTCCCTCTGTGTATAATTTTGAGGAGAAACTACCCACCCACCCCTCCGTTATCCCGGCAGTGACACTAACTCTCCACTTAGGGCTAAATGTTGGGTTAGGGGAGGGGTAGTTTTTAATTTCCCAGCGTCTTATATGGATCTAAGAGAACATGTAGTAGGTGTAGTGTTAAAATTTCTTTCTTAATTTGTAGCCCGTGAAGAACAAACAGAAATCCCGAACTGGGGAAGAGAAATGTCTGTTATTGATTTGCTGAAAGGTTCCGATGGTCATGTCTATAAGGGACGCTTTAGACAGGTATGAATGTATCTTTATTCGCAACACAAACTGCTTAGATTTTAAGGTCCCACTCCACATTTTCTGACAACCAAGGGGAATCTGACACCACAGACTAAGCGGTTGAGGGTTTGAGAAATGAGAACGCGACGGCAGTGACGTCAGCGCTCGCAAAACTAAAAACAAGCTTTAACAGGAGCCTATCAATTTGATGGGCTCCTGGCTTTACCAGTATCAGAGCGGGAAATTAAACACCGGAAGTCGCGCTCAGTCCTTCCTGCGCGCTCTCGCGTTCTCGTTTGCCGTCGCGTTGTTATTTCTAAACCTGCCTGCTGTCGCCTGGTATGGCACTTGAGTATCATGAGTAAATGATTCGATTTGTCAGAAAGATCTCGTGGGTTAATTAATGCTCTTAAACGTCTTAAATGGCTCTGTCGGTGAACCTTGTTGAAGGGGTGTTTGGGTTACCTTACAAAAGTCAAGTTTTACAGGCCTAATAGAATTTACCTCACTAGATGCTTGGGGTTTAAAAGCGCCCTCGTTCGTCTGTCTAGAGCGACTTTGCAGCAACACGTTCTTGAGTCTTCCAAGATTTTGCTACAAGACGTATTTTGTTCATCTGTTTGGCTATCACTAGCGACTTTGAAACAAGTTGTGATTGAATTTATGAAATTGAATGATCCTTCCAATATTTTACTGCAATCCTTATTTTGTGTTTTGTTATCAGACAATACCACCCATTCCCAAGAATTCTCGGTCTCCGCCACTTGAGCATGAATTCTCGCCATTCGCCAAAGAAGAATCACTGCTTACGTCGAATTCGGGCCCAGACTCCCCAAGGAATGCTGGGGCAGGGCAGGTGAGAGAAACAATGTTACAATTTGGTGTATGTGTTACAGTTAGCACGATCCTGTATGTCGCGTTACAGCTTACGGTATGACAAAAAGTGGGAGGGCCACCCTTCTAACTGGCTTTGTGATATTCAAATGATATCTGATATTTAAAATATTGCTGGCTTGGTTGCTTTATTACTTAATTGAATTCGTCACGGTGACTTAACACGGTGGCAGAGAATGAAACAGGACTAACGTCCCCATTGATATCAACCCCTTCATTACCCACCCAGCCCATGAAAGGTTGTACCACACCTCTGGGGTCTACGCCCCCTACTCTTTACGAACAGCAGTGTTGGTTCTTTTACGTCCCACAAGAGTTAGAACAGTGAAAGAGCTGTGAGACGGCACCTACGGTTATTTGTCCTTATCCGAGAAGACTGGAATGTCTAACCAATTGTAGATGTCACATCAAAGGCAGCACATTCTCCTCAGTTATTTTAAGACCCTAACTGTTGGTCCTGCCGGGGTTTGAACCCCCGACCTCCCGCTCAACAGACCGGCGCTTATCCAATTGAGCAAACCGGGCGGCGGTTATAAACTTTACTCATAATTGTAGTCAAGTGAGACAATATCCACACACCATCAAGACAAGAAGGTTTTGAGAAGAAATAAAATGATCACCAGAGGGAAAATGCTTTGATCTTTTCGATCAAATTCCCTCAATTCTTTAAGGAAATGTATGGAGATCTGCAGGGGAATGTCTGGAGAATTTGTATGTGGATATTGGGGCTTAAAGGGTTAATGTATTCAACTTAAAATTTTCAGGCTGTGGAGGAAATGTCTCCAGAGTCACAAAACAGTCCGCGTGACAGGCAGAAGAAGAGTCAGTCACACAATACGTCGCCAAGGGCAAGGATGAGACACATTGTGAAACGTCACAGCTCCGATTCACCACCCGTTCCAGTTCCCTCGCCGTCTCCCCCGACCGTGCGTGACAGTGAAACTCATAAAACGCTGCTGAAACAGCAAAGACAAGAGGTAAAGTTAATCAATTTTTTTATTGTTATCGTCGTAACGATGATGACAATTGTGATGGTGATGATGATGATGGTGATGAAGATGATGAAGATGGTGATAATTTGACTAGTCCCTGTACGGCGTCTTTTCAGGCCCTCTCGGTCAATGCATTTCGGTGACGTATCCGAGACGAACGGCCGGGAGACGCCTAGACAATCTCGGAGTGCGCATGCGTGAGCATTTTTGAAAAGTTCACACGGTCAACTGAAATAATCTATAAATAACTTTGCGCGTGAATATCCTTCGCTTAAAGGGTGCGTTTCTTTAAAAAAATCCAAGATTGGATTCTTAATCCGAGATCATGCGGATTCGTTATTTTTAAAGACACGAAAAATCCGAAAATGGATTTTTTTTTCAATTAGCCGTAACGACCCCAGCATGCAGTTCGCGTGTTTTGGGGGGAGTTTTCAAAATGGCGGAAAGTTTTGGTTTGATGTTTGAACTGTTCGAAGAAGTCCTTGCCGATGACCTTGAACAACAACAGGTTCTTTTAGGAGCCGATGACGAAGCAGTTTTATTCCTTTTGGCGGCCGGACAGCTCGTCCGAAAAGAACACGTTCGCACAAAGAATTTTTACGAAATAACCGTACCTAGTTACATACCGGAGGACTTCCGAAGTCACTTCCGCATGTCACGGCATACAGTTACAGTTCTCGAACATTTGCTTTCGGTCCACGGCGACTTACCTCAATACACCGGCGATAGAGGAAGACCACCGGTCGAGTTAAGAAAGCAAATCCTTATTACGCTGTGGATTCTTGGGAATCCAGAATGTTTACGCTCTGTTGCCGATCGATTTGATGTTTGCAGGGCAACTGCGTACAGAGTCTACAGACGAGTTTGCAAAGCAATAGTGAGGAACTTAATGGATGAGTTTATCAAGTTTCCAACTGGTCTAAAAGCCCAAGCGGTGATGGAGGCCTTTGAAGAGAAAAAGGGTTTTCCGGGTGTTTTGGGGGCTATTGATGGCACCCACATACCAATCAAAGCACCACATAACAATCATGAACAATACATAAATTGCAAAGGTTTCTTTTCCGTCCAACTACAAGTCATTTGTGACCCGGATTTATTCATAACCGATGTTTTCTGTGGTTACCCTGGTTCAGTACACGATGCTCGCGTGTTTCGTAATTCTCCGATCTGCCGAGAAGTTGAAGTGAACCCAGACAATTATTTTCCTGGCAACTCCCACATTTTGGGAGACGCAGCATATCCCTTGAAGAGGTGGCTGTTGACCCCATTTCGAGACAACGGACGTTTGACTGCTCAACAAAGACGTTACAATACTGCCCACAGTTCCACCAGAATGGTGGTTGAGAGGTCCATAGGGCTTTTTAAGAACAGGTTTAGGAAGCTAAAAACAATGATGGATGTTGACAAAATTGAGGACATACCGGAAATTATTGTATCCTCTTGCATCTTACACAACATTTGCATTATTGAAGATGACATCGATGATTTTTTAGATGACTCTAATGATGATGATGACAATGATGACAATGATGATGACATCTTTCCACCAGGTGTAGGAGCAGTTGATAAGAGAAACATGATAATGAGACTGATCCCATAAACCTAGCATTTATAAGTGGTTTATGTATTGATACCTTTTGTACTGTGGTGTTTTCATGAACACTTCTTTCATAGGTGGTGTATGTCATTCATAAAGTTTATACTGTATAATAGTCTTTTTGCTATAAATATCAATATTTTATTTGTTTTTAAAAGTATATAAGAAAATAGTAGAGCCATGTACATGGATCACTTTATACTACCTGAAACATTTATGGTGTTGCTTGAAATGTAAACTTTCAACACAAATGTAACAGCCTAATACTCTGACAGTCCAGGTTGCTTGTGTCACGCACAGAAAGGAGGAAGTGCGTGACACAAGTGATCTGAAGCATCTGAGAATCAGGCTAAAAAAAGTAAAGGATATAAATAATATCAAAACCAGTTTAGTTAGGCCCTCTCACCTAATGTTGCTGTTGTAGTTCCTTGTATGTATGTGATAAAAAAAACATACAACTTGCAATAATACTGTTAACATGTATGATATAATAAACTTTTAGATAACTCAATACTGACAACAAACTCAGGTTTACTGTATCTATGTTCATGTTTGTGGTCAAATAATCCCATGTTCTGCAACACAATAAAAAATTATGGAATCAAGGTTACTCTTTGTTCAATGATTTTTCAAAAACATTCAAAAATCGGCCCATGAGTGCCATGCGTTCATTGTGCATATTTTCAAACTTTTTAATCTTTTCCTTTTCTTCCTCTTTCCTGTCTTGTGTAAATTCCTTAAAGAGCCCAACGAGGTCTTCTCTTTTCTTCCGCTCTGGTAACTTCTTTTTCTTTGCTTTTGTAACCACAGGCTCCTCTGTGTCACTACCTGTGGAACTCAATGTGGAACTGGAATTTTTAACACTCTTGACTGCATCTTTGCTCCGTTTACCATCAATGTTGCTGCACAATGTTTTTGGAGCGATGGCATCATCTTTCGAAAATATTTCGTGAAGTTCGTCATAGAAGTTGCATTTCTTTCGGTCATTTCCGCTGACTTTGTTGTGATCAACACAAGCAACATAACTTCTCTTCAGATTTTTCAATTTCGTCTCACACGCCTTGGCATTAAAGAACACTCCGTTCTTCTTTAATTCTTCGCTGATTTCTTCCCACAGGGACTTGTTCTTTTTGTTTATATCTTTAAATCGTTCTCTGCGTTCGACATAGCAGGAAATTAACAACAGCACATCAGCTCTAGACCAGCGTACAAGAGCTCTCGATTCGCCTTCGGTGCCTTCACTCGACTGACTGAACGTGGCTGCAGCTGTTTCCAAAGAAGAAAAACTTGGACCAGGCTGAGGTGATACTGATCTGACTGTTTCATGGCTGAACTGTGATGCCTGCGGTGGTGGAAACATGAACTGAGGAAGATAAGGTTGAATGCCCGGTTGAACGTGGCTTTCGTTCCACTGATATTCTGGATATTCACCTGCAGATAAACTGTGCGTCCAATATTGTCCTGTAGATAGAATTAAAAGATGCCAAGACGCATCAAACATCCGGAAAATTTATAAAAATACGTACAGGACGGAAAATTTCGGTGAAACTACACAAAAAACTCACCTTGTTTATTCGCCATGGCCGGCAGCAGCTAATATTTACAACAAAATGGCGGGAATGTGGCGGATTTTAAGAAGACGACCGCTTGCCAAACGTACTGCTTTTTGTATCCGTGCAATAAAGAAACGCACGGATCATGAATCCTAAAAATCCGGATTTAGATTTGATCTAATGAATCCACTCGGAGTGTGGATTCTATAGATTCAAAATCCATTTTCGGATTTTATTAAAGAAACGCAAAATCCGTTTTTGGATTCAAGAATCCGGATTTGGATTTTTTTAAAGAAACGCACCCTTTAAGGATCGGCACTATTGACACTATTACAAAAGTAACTAACCTATTTCGTGTTATAAAAGAACAAAAATATTACTTTGAATCGGAAAGAATACTACTGTATAACGTGCAAGAAATTTCTCTTTCAGTCCATCTTCAAATGAACCATTAAAATGATAGTCTTAATTGATAAAAAGATTTGAAACAGCAGTTTGTTGACATTCTACCAAATTTAGAGACCAAATTCAACAGCCTGTCCGATTAGTTTGATAAGCTTCCAAATCCAAAAATTAAATTACATAAAGTATTTCGAAGTGAAATGATAACGAGAAATTTATAGGAGCAACCGAAGATAGAGAAACGAAAGATAGCTTGTCATATCCAATAAAAAATATAAACTTATTTGACTTATTTCTTTAGCTTACTTTCCGATTCTTGATCAAATAATTTTTTGGCGACGCTGTTTTGCTTAGCCTACAAATAGTTTTTGAGATGAAATAAAGTTCAAATTAGTTTAATGAGATAAATGAAAAAGAAAGGCCAAACGACTTGGAATGAAAATGCTCGTTCCTCTGTACTCTCCATGGCTGCTGGACATCTTTCATCAGCGCGGAAAAGTTATTGGCCGTGTTTATGCTAGAGACGTTAAAGTCGTCTGAGACGTTAAAGTCGTCTTAGGACGACTTTAACGTCTAGTATAAAAACGGTAAATAAGGCAGACGACTTTAACGTCTGACGACTTTAACGTCTTCTGTTAAGTGCGTCCGAACAACGCACTTAACAGACGACTTTAACGTCTCAGACGTTAAAGTCGTCTGGTATAAAGACGGGTCGTCGTAAACT